>LR738715.1:512123938-512195479 GCA_902687465.1 Secale cereale
GAAGGATTTAGATCTACCTCTCCACCACAAACTAAGAACACCTCTCATCCAGAGGTTGTTCTCCCATTGTACTAGTTCATCCACAGCCCATCTCAAGGCTAATCCACCACACTGCTGGACTAGGGCCACTCACCGCTAGGTGGCCTGAACTAGGATAAACTGCCTCGTGTCTCTTTTACATTCCCGTTCATAGTGCTAGTTCAAGAGATGGCGAGTAGGTAGATAGGCGAGGTTGAGTTCTTCACACGCACCCCAGAGTTCGAACCTAGTAGGGTTTTGTAGAGCCCTGAATCCGACATTTGGCGCACCAGGTAGGGGTGTGTCAAAGCTCCTCTTCGTTCGTTCGTTTCGTCGTCACCTCGCCTTCCCCATGGCTGGCATCTCGCCGGCCCGCACCGAGCCACGGGCCGCTCAACTTGCTCAGGCGACGTCCCTTTCCCGAGAAGGCCTCAACCCCGCGCTCCCCCCGCGGCTCGTGCGCCACCTAATGCCACCGGCCGCGGGCGGCACGGGCCGCCTCCGTTCTCCTCCGCCCAATGCCGCAACCACTCCACCGCACGGTCTTCAAGCTACAGAACAACGAGAGCCTCGCATACGCGCCGGGAGCAGGCGAATATGCAGGTCGCGGTTGTTGTGGCTCGAGAGATCCTACGATGCAGGTTGATGGAAGGTGACCGCGGCGCCTTGCTGGAAAGAGTGGCGGAGCTGGTCGAAGCAGCGTGCAGAGGCACCACACCCTTATACAGCCTGCCTGCATCTCAGGTGCCATTGAGACTGCACCCCTGCCCCCGCGGTTGCTCACCCACCTCCTCTCAGGGAGCCCCGGGATCCTCATGGTGCCAACCCGAGCCGCAACGCTGTTCGCCAGGCAAGAGGGGTGATGCTCACAGACATGGCGGGCTCTGGCGGCGTGTCGCGAGGCAGCAACGGGTCGATGCCGTGTGATCACCTCAACCAAACACCGCGCCGACCGAATAGAGATGTCGCGTGACCGAGTAATGATGCAAGGGCAAGAGCAACTGACGCCGCACGTCACCGGCGACAGTCTCGCCGTATTCGTCTGGAAACCCACAACTGTTTCCCCAACCGGCCTGGATGTCGGGGCCAAGCGAGTTGGAAGCCCTCCGCTGGGCTCCGTGGGGCTTCATCGACGCCTTCGTCAACAACAGCCACATGGTACAACCGATGTATCCGGAGCATGCTTGCGCTAACCATGAACCACAAGTGAACCAGACCACAACAGCGGCCGGAGACCTCAGGGCGGTGTCTCCGTCCCAGGCAGAGGAGCCGCGCTGGGGGTTGCGCGAGAGAAGCCCGGAGCCAAGGCCTTCCCCGCGCCGCATGGAGCAAGGTGTTGTACGGAGGTAGGTCCTCTGCCAGGGGAGGCACTGGCGAGCCCTTGCCCCCCGCCAGAGGGCCCATGGTCCCCGAGGGTGCCGCTAGCGCCCCCCTTTCCTCTTGGTCTCGTCCTGGTTTCCGGACGCCCCAACGATGGTTGGGGGTGGCGCAAGGCGGGACCCTCGCATGGCGATACGAATAAGGCTCATGCCTGTGAAGGTCTCTGCTCATGACACTCTCACATAATAATGAGTGGGGCTGTACATGGCCTGGAGTCTCCTGAGTGCCGCCCTCGGGCCTCACGGGGGCTCCACCCCACGTCAAAGTGGAAGCACCATGCTCCGCGCTAGCCATCGCCACTGTCCCCCAATGACTATGCTCACATCCAGTGAAAGCACTTAGCTCTGCGCTGGTGGGAAGACAAGAAGACTAGCTAGGTGCCAGACGCGTCTGTTTGCTTTCGCCCCATTTTTTGTAAATTCGATTCGCCGCCTTCTGGACTGAGATTTGAAGTTCTTTTATGTTGTCAAAATGGGGGGAAGTTGCCTTTTTCTCTTGTCTCGTAGTGTTTTCTTGCTTTCTGGTTTTGTGTTTAGCAAGTAAGATTCGCGCCAGCTACTGATGACCCACAACCGTAAGGGATCTATTGCAGCGTTTTCGATAAGTAAGAGTGTCGAACCCAACGAGGAGCAGAAGGTATTGATAAGCGATTCTGAGCAAGGAATTACTGCAAGCACTGAAAGATAACTTTTTAGGGGTTTTCTTGATATAAGCAACAGGAAAGTAAAAGCGAGCAAAGTAAAAGGCACCGAAGAGTAACAAGTGGCCCAATCCTTTCTGAGCAAAGGAGAGGCCTAGCAACTGAACTTATAAAGGCTAAAGTGTTCTTGAGGACACACGGGAGAGGTAGTCATGTGCTTTCATCATATTCCGTATCGGTACTATGTGATGTGTTGATAAGTGTTGAGTGGGTGGATCTATGCTAGTACACTCTCTAGACTAAGATGAGTGCACTCTTATGATTAAACACCTTGCAAGCATCCGCAAATACAAGATAGTATTTAAGGCAAAAGCCTAACCATAGCAATACGATCGATGATCCATTGTTCCCTTGTGCAAAAGCATGCGAACTGGGGTTCAGGTTTCTGTCACTCCGGCAACCCACCGTAAGCATTCTTTGTACACAATGTATTCCCCTAGGTCCTTAATAAGGCGAAGTGTTGAGTGTTCGACTCACACAACACCACTAGTAAAATAACAACACAACTTAAGTATCAACTAACACATATTACTTGAACATCATATGACTACTAACAACAAGACTTTTCCCATGCCCTCAAGAACTAAAGTAACTACTCACTAGACATAAAAGAGATCATGATCAATGGAGATAAATGGATGGTAAACAATCTGGACATTATGATATTTCTCCAACAAAACTCAATAGCATTCACCACAAAGTAGTAATCAACACCTAGGGAGTAGAGAGGATAGATAGTACGGATTACAACACAAGTTGCAATGGTGAGATGAGATTTGGATGAAGATGGAGATGGTGCTGATGTTGATGATGATCTCGATGATGCCCGTGACGATGGTGATGATGATGGCGATGATCTCCCCTTCCGGGAGGTGATCTCCCCGGCGGAATCTGCCCGCCGGAGATGGCTTTTTCTTCTCTGTAGGTTTCCGCCACGGAGCGGCGGCGGAACTCCGTCAAAACTCTTTTTTTTAGGGTTTTCGGATGACGGGGAGTATATAGGCAAAAGGGGGCAGCCGGAAGTGGGCCAGGGGCTCCAGACGCCCCCCCGGCGTGGCCAGGGAGGGGGCCGCGCCAGGTGGCCGCCTGGGCGCCCTGTGGCCCCCCTCTGGTTGCCCTTTTGCGTGCCTTCGTGATCCGTCTGGAAAATACCCTCCGTCGATTTTCAGGTAATTTGGAGGTATTCTTCTTCAGCAACTCAGCGTCCACTTTTTACTGCTGAATCCCGCGTCTGCTGCTTCGGCACCGGAAAGTTGGAAACTGTGTAAAATATGCCAAAACAACATAAGAACATCATCGTAATGTGAAATATATCAGTGAATAAGGATGAATTACGATATAAAATAGTGATGCATTTTGTACGTATCAACACCCCCAAGCTTAGACCTCGCTTGTCCCCAAGCGAATACTGAACTTGGTAAACCTGTCCACAAGTTTAGAGAGTGAAGTGTCGATAAATAGAATACGGACAAGAAGCATCACAGTTTCTTCACCAACTCAAATATCCTCAACAGCAATCTTCAACTCATAAGGCCCTTATAAAAGAGTGGTAACACTTATATTCGAAAGTAGGGCTAAGGAAACTCATCAAATCATGGCAAACATGTCCTTTGGTCAAAGAACAACTAATAGCTTTTACTTTTGCTCTTTCTCTTTATGTTTTGATGAGATTAATTGAAGCTTTTGAAAGAACATGTTATTAGGTAAGAAGTGAAAGTGTTAACACAAAGGAAGATGTTTGCCTTAGCTGGGCTTGACAAACAACTTACTTATCAAATGATAATGTCAACAAGGATTTGATATGACAAATCTTAATGCAACTTTATATGAATGAATCCTCGTCAACATCAAATGTCTGCTCTCTTTAAGAATAGAAGGAAGTAGGAATAACTGACTCAACCTAAAACTAAGAGATAGGCCCCGCTCTAGGGAAGTAGGGAAAACTCATGTGCTATCCTTAAATCAAACAGAATGAAAACAAGTTTTGAGAGGTGCATGATTTGTCAATGAATGCTAATAGATAACTCAATTACTTCTCGAGCTGGACAAGTTTCAAGGAACAGCTCCCGTACGGGGACGATCACATCCCCTAAATCTCCTTTGTTTATCGCTGCCAAAGTTTTCTGATTTCTCATGAACAAAGCGTGAAGGAGGGTTTGTTTGTTGTATTATCTTTTATGAGCCGGGCGCACTCATGCCTGTTCCTTCTCGTATTAGGGGTTTGCAGATTAGACATGCAATCCCGGGGTAAAACTTGTCCAACTTAAAAAGATCATGAATTAACTATTACTTCCTCATGAGCTAAAACAGGGGCACAAAATAGAGGATTTTGAACATTTAAGGATAACACACAAATTCTATACTTTAGGAGGTGGTACTGGAATACCATGAATAGGAAGGTATGGTGGACTCATATAGAAGGTATCGGTTTCAGGGTATGGATGCACAAGCAGAATTCCGCTTAGTACATAGTTTAGGCTAGCAAAGGCTTTGAGAGAACAGACAATTGATGATGACTAAGATGCAAAGCAATATAAAGCATAAACATTAAAATAAGCATAACACATCAAGTTGTCTTCCTTGTCAGCATAACACTTCAAGCATAATAACATAAAGGTTTTGGCTATGCCGCTACTTTAAGAAAATCATGCTTGTTGTTATGACCAAAGCTATGTTTGCCAAGATTAAATAAGGTTTTCACAGCCATACCTGATA
Organism: Secale cereale; assembly: GCA_902687465.1. Taxonomy (NCBI): domain Eukaryota; kingdom Viridiplantae; phylum Streptophyta; class Magnoliopsida; order Poales; family Poaceae; genus Secale; species Secale cereale. The sequence goes on from LR738715.1 coordinate 512,128,752, forward strand.
TAAGGTCAATAATCCCCATAAGAATCATCATATAAGGTCGATTGCGTGAAGAGAATACCGAGTGCAGCAAAGGAACCAATAGACTTCTCATTAATATTCCATCATAGATGACTCCACACTCACGGATACAATCTCTCCACCGAAGGAGTGATAGACCTCAATGCACACACCTATTTCATATAATAACCTCCCTAGACATGATACGACTCTACTTGACTCTAAAAGACAAAAGATAAAGATAAAGATACCTGGCACTCCCCCAAGCTTGGAACAAGCCAAGGGAATGCCATTACCCAAGGAGATTTCACTCCTCATTCTTGTTGACGTTGATCACGTAGTCCTCAGCGAAGCGCTTCCATGGAAGGGGTTCTCCAATTTCATACGAGAAGTTTGTCTCCTGAATCCTGCATGCAGCACCCATACCCATGCACATAAACCTTAGTTCATACTCACAGTTCTGGTGACGTAGATCATAAATTTGCCCTTGGAGTTCTTCAATTCTTTCTTCAGATGCGGTGATGCTTTTCCACATCTCCTTCATCTCCTTCAGGAAGTAGGTCTTCAGCTCGTTGATGATGTCAAAGTTAGCTTCAACACCACGCTCGATCATCTTCTTGTACTCGAAGACTTCTTGCTCCACTTCTTCTAGCCTGGCCTGGATGCTCCCCTCCTTGATGGGTCCCTTCAGATCTTCTTGATGGAGGACACCGTCCTCCATCCAAACAACCTGAGGGTGCTTCTTCACCTCAGCGAGGTAAGGGTCGATGACGTTGACGACGAACTTGTCCTTGGGGGAACTTGGAGAAGCCATGGCACCTAGGTCCAGCTGAAAGATTCCCTGGCAGAAACAGATCGAAAAGAAAACACACGAAATCGCAAGATACGTTGCCGGAACAATCCGGGCAAATATATAGCAAAAATTTATGCACAGAAAGGAAGGTAACAGGCTAAAGCGGGGTCGGAGACGGACTCCTGGGTGCCCAGGCGGCCTCCCGGCGCGGCCAGGAGGTAGGGCGCGCCAGGGGGGCGCCTGGGCCCCCTGGAGCTTGTCTCCGGCTCCACTTAGGCTTAGAATTTTACTAATTTTGCAAAAACTCATAATATGGAACTTTTATGGCGGTTCGCGATGTTTCCTTATCGTAATACATACCTTTTCTTATTCTGCTTCTGCTGGTGTCTGAAACAGGGCTGCAACATGTTCTTCGTGAGTTGTTGTGTATATCATATTCACATCAACATTGACAGGGTCTCCTGCTATGTAATGCTTAAGTCTTTGCCCATTCACAACTTGAGGTTTGGTGCCTTCAAAATTATTAATCTTAATTGCACCAGACCGATAGACTTCTTCAATATGCAATGGCCCTTCCCACCTGGAAAGTAGTTTGCCTGGAGAAAACCTGAAACGAGATCTAAACAACAAAACTTTATCACCAACATTAAATTCACGTTTCAGAATCCTCCTATCATGCCACTTCTTTACCTTTTCCTTGAACATTTTAGCACTCTTGTAAGCTTCACTTCTCCACTCATCTAGAGAAGTCAAGTTCATGAGACGCTTCTCACCAGCTAACTTTGGGTCAGCATTAAGCTCTCTAACAGCCCAGAAAGCTTTGTGCTCTAATTCTAATGGCAAATGGCAAGCCTTGCCATAAACCATCTTATAGGGGGACATGCCCATGGGGTTTTTGTAAGCAGTTCTATATGCCCACAAAGCATCTCCTAACTTATTTGACTAGTCCTTCCTATTTCTGTTTACTGTCTTCTACAAGATCAACTTAATCTCTCTATTGGTGAGCTCAACTTGCCCACTAGTTTGAGGATGGTACGGTGAAGCAATTCTATGATTGACATCGTACTTGGCTAAAGCTTTTCTAAAAGCTCCATGCGTGAAGTGTGATCCTCCATCAGTCATGAGATACCTAGGTACACCAAACCTAGGAAAAATCACATCTTTAAGCATTTTCAAAGATGTCTTGTGATCAGCACTTTCAGTGGGGATTGCTTCAACCCACTTGGTCACATAATCAACAGCTACTAAAATGTGAGTGTACTTGTGCGAAGAAGGAAAAGGACCCATAAAATCAAAACCCCAGCAATCAAAAGGTTCAATCACTAGTGAGTAACTCATAGGCATCTCATTCCTTCTACTAATGTTACCAACTCTCTGACATTTATCACAGGCTAAAACATAATTTCTAGCATCCTTAAAGAGAGTAGGCCAATAAAAACCTGATTGAAGAACCTTATGTGCGGTCCTCTCACCGGCATGATGCCCTCCATAGGGGCTATCATGGCACTGTCTGAGAATGTCCTTCTGCTCATGTTCCGGTATGCATCTTCTCACGATCCCGTCGGGACCTTCTTTGAAAAGGTGTGGGTCATCCCAAAAGTAGTGCCTCAAATCATGAAAGAACTTCTTCCTTTGCTGAAATGTTAAACCTGGAGGCAAATACTTTGCAACGATAAAATTAGCGTAATCTGCAAACCAAGGATCGGAAAGAGATTGTACTTTTACAACGGCAAGTTGCTCGTCTGGAAAACTGTCGTTGACTGGGATGGGATCATGCGGTATATCTTCCATCCTTGAAAGATTGTCCGCCACCGGATTGTCTTCTCCTTTCCTATCAACAATCTGCAAATCAAATTCTTGAAGAAGGAGTACCCATCTGATAAGCCTTGGTTTGGCATCCTTCTTTGTCATAAGGTACTTAATGGTAGCACGGTCAGTATGAATAATAACTTTGGAATCAACAATATACTGCCTAAACTTATCACAAGCAAACACTACAGCTAAGAATTCTTTCTCAGTAGTAGCATAATTCTTTTGAGCACTATCAAGGGTTTTACTAGCATAATGTATACCATTCAATTTCTTATCAATTCTTTGTCCTAAAACAGCTCCAACAGCAAAATCACTAGCATCACACATAATCTCAAAAGGTAAATTCCAGTCAGGTGGTTGTACTATAGGAGCGGTTATTAAAGCTTTCTTAAGAACTTCAAAAGCTTCCTTACAATCTTCATCAAATACAAAAGGAACGTCCTTCTGGAGAAGATTAGTGAGGGGCCTCGAAGTCTCAGAAAAGTTTTTAATAAATCTTCTATAGAAACCAGCATGACCAAGAAAACTGCGAATACCTTTGATGTCCCTTGGATAGGGCATCCTCTCAATTGCTTCGATCTTGGCCTTGTCCACCTCAATTCCCCTTTCAGAAATCTTGTGACCAAGAACAATTCCTTCATTAACCATGAAGTGGCACTTCTCCCAGTTGAGTACCAAATTTGTCTCCTCACATCTCTGCAAAAACTTTATTAAGGTTGTGGAGACAATGGTCAAAGGAGGTTCCATAGACGGAGAAATCGTCCATGAAGACTTCCACAATCTCCTCACAGAAACCATGAAAGATAGCAGACATACACCTTTGAAAAGTAGCAGGGGCATTACAGAAACCAAAAGGCATACGCCTGTAAGCATAAGTACCAAAGGGACAAGTAAAAGTGGTCTTCTCTTGATCAGCAGTGTTAACATGAATTTGAGAGAAACCAGAATAACCATCGAGGTAACAAAAGTGGGTATTTTTGGATAACCTTTCAAGCATTTGGTCGATGAACGACAACGGGTAGTGATCCTTCCTGGTTGCCTTGTTCAGCTTCCTGTAATCAATACACATTCTATATCCAATAATAATTCTCTGAGGTATTAGTTCATTCTTATCATTAGGAACCACAATTGTACCTCCTTTCTTAGGAACACAATGTACCGGGCTTACCCACTTACTATCAGCTATAGGGTAGATAATACCTGCGGCTAGAAGCTTGAGAATCTCAGTTCTTACAACATCCATCATCTTCGGGTTCAACCGTCGTTGATGATCAACAACTGGTTTAGCATCGGGTTCAAGGTTGATAGTATGTTGACAGATAGATGGACTAATCCCCTTAAGGTCATCAAGGGTATAGCCAATTGCACCTCGGTGTTTACGAAGTACTTCCAATAGTCGCTCTTCTTAATATCCTGAAAGGTTAGAGTTGATAATAATAGGATATACTTTCTTTTCATCTAAATAAGCATACTTGAGCGTATCGGGAAGAGGTTTAAGGTTGAACACCGGGTCTTCTTTTGGTTTTGATAAAATTCCCAAAGGTTCAACCGGAAGGTTGTGCTTCAGGATAGCAGGTTGTCTCAAGAATATTTCATCTAGTTCATTTCTTTCCTGCATATGCAAATCATTCTCGTGGTCCTCCATATATTGCTGCAAAGGATCATTAGGGGGAATAGCAATAGAAGCAATACTTTCAATAATTTTATCATCACTAGGTAAATCGGTACCACGAGGCTGCTTAGAGAACTTAGAAAAATTAAATTCATATGGCTCACCATTGAATTCAACAGAAACTTTACCTTTCTTGCAATCTATTATAGCTCCACAAGTTCTAAGAAAAGGTCTACCAAAAATAATAGGACAAAAATTGTCTCTCTCTAAACCAAGTACTAGAAAGTCGGTAGGGTATTTTACCTTTCCACATAGGACTTCAACGTCTCTCACGATTCCGATAGGAGAGATAGTTGTTCTGTTTGCAAGATGAATGGTAACATCAACTCCTTCAAGTTCACAAGGGGAAATCTCACCGATGATCTCTTCATAAAGTGAATAGGGGATAGCACTAGCACTCGATCCCAAATTGCATAGCCCATAATAATTGTGATCTCCTATTTTAACAGATACTACTGGAGTACCTGAAATTGGGCCTTTATTCTTGGCTGTGACAAGGTTAGTGGAAACATCACAAAAATTTACATTGGAATCCAAAACATCATTAGTAACAAGGTCTTTAACCAATGCAACTTGAGGATCGACCTTGATCTGGTCCTCAGGCTCATCAACTCTTCTCTCACTTTTATTTATTACGCCTGTCACAAGAGAGTGCTCCCTTATCCTTGCGGGAAAAGGAGGCTTTTCATATATAACTGCAGGCAAAATAGGGTCAGCAACATGAATATCAACAGGTAGCTCTTTGAAAGGTTCATGATGCTGGTCTCTCTTCTTTTTAAAAGAATCAACGTGAGAGGCAAAATCCTTACAGAAATCAATCATTAGATGGGAATCAAGACCAATCTTAGAGCAAAAAGTATCGAAGTAATCAGTTTTCACATAGCTCTCAATATAATCATGCTCATAATTTATAGCGGGTTCAATACCTTTATCGATTTCCCAATCTTCGGTATTCTTCTGGATCCTTTCAATGAGATCCCACCTTTCTTCAACACTCTTCGTCTGAAATACCCCACTAGAGGAGGCATCCAGCATCTCCTTATCCTGATGAGAAAGCCTGGCATAAAAATTTGTAAGTATAATTTCCTTGGGGAGCTCATGAATAGGACATTTGAGCATTAGGGACTTCAATCTCCCCCAAGCTTGAGCAATGCTTTCTCCGTCACGAGACCTAAAGTTATAGATATAGTTCCTGTCTCGATGAATTTCACGAAGAGGATAAAACTTGGTATAAAAGAGAGACATAAGCTCTTGCCAATCAAGCAAGTGTGAGTTATCGAGAAGCTTATACCAATCTGAAGCTTTATCTATAAGCGATACAGAGAACAATTTCCTCATGACAAACTCCATTGATACACCTGCAAGCTTAAATAATGAACATAGTTGTGACAGATATAGCAAGTGTTCACCGAGATGTCTGTCTCCTGCATAACGATTAGCCAAAACATAATCGATAATACCAGCTGGTATTTTATAGGGCACAATTTCAGTAGGGGAGGAGCAACCACCACAGGTGTGGGGCGTCTTCCCACAAGCAACGATCCAATAGCAAGGTTGTCCATAAGGATAAAGAGCAGCAACAACAAAATAAAAACAGAAATATAAAAACTTCCTTACCAGTTTCACTTTACCAATAGCACTACACTCCCCGGCAACGGCGCCAGAAAACGGTACTTCATGACCCACAACCGTAAGGGATCTATTGCAGCGTTTTCGATAAGTAAGAGTGTCGAACCCAACGAGGAGCAGAAGGTATTGATAAGCGATTCTGAGCAAGGAATTACTGCAAGCACTGAAAGATAACTTTTTAGGGGTTTTCTTGATATAAGCAACAGGAAAGTAAAAGCGAGCAAAGTAAAAGGCACTGAAGAGTTACAAGTGGCCCAATCCTTTCTGAGCAAAGGAGAGGCCTAGCAACTGAACTTATAAAGGCTAAAGTGTTCTTGAGGACACACAGGAGAGGTAGTCATGTGCTTTCATCATATTCCATATCGGTACTATGTGATGTGTTGATAAGTGTTGAGTGGGTGGATCTATGCTAGTACACTCTCTAGACTAAGATGAGTGCACTCTTATGATTAAACACCTTGCAAGCATACGCAAATACAAGATAGTATTTAAGGCAAAAGCCTAACCATAGCAATACGATCGATGATCCATTGTTCCCTTGTGCAAAAGCGTGCGAACTGGGGTTCAGGTTTCTGTCACTCCGGCAACCCACTGTAAGCATTCTTTGTACACAATGTATTCCCCTAGGTCCTTAATAAGGCGAAGTGTTGAGTGTTCGACTCACACAACACCACTAGTAAAATAACAACACAACTTAAGTATCAACTAACACATATTACTTCAACATCATATGACTACTAACAACAAGACTTTTCCCATGCCCTCAAGAACTAAAGTAACTACTCAGAAGACATAAAAGAGATCATGATCAGTGGAGATAAATGGATGGTAAACAATCTGGACATAATGATATTTCTCCAACAAAACTCAATAGCATTCACCACAAAGTAGTAATCAACACCTAGGGAGTAGAGAGGATAGATAGTACGGATTACAACACAAGTTGCAATGGTGAGATGAGATTTGGATGAAGATGGAGATGGTGCTGATGTTGGGGATGATGTTGATGATGATCTCGATGATGCCCGTGACGATGGTGATGATGATGGCGACGATCTCCCCTTCCGGGAGGTGATCTCCCCGGTAGAATCTGCCCGCCGGAGATGGCTTTTTCTTCTCTGTAGGTTTCCGCCACGGAGCGGCGGCGGAACTCCGTCAAAACTCTCTTTTTTAGGGTTTTCGGATGACGGGGAGTATATAGGCAAAAGGGGGCAGCCGGAAGTGGGCCAGGGGCTCCAGGCGCCCCCCCGGCGCGGCCAGGGAGGGGGCCGCGCCAGGTGGCCGCCTGGGCGCCCTGTGGCCCCCCTCTGGTTGCCCTTTTGCGTGCCTTCGTGATCCGTTTGGAAAATACCCTCCGTCGATTTTCAGGTAATTTGGAGGTATTCTTCTTCAGCAACTCAGCGTCCACTTTTTACCGCTGAATCCTACGTCTGCTGCTTCGGCACCGGAAAGTTGCAAACTGTGTAAAATAGGCCAAAACAACATAAGAACATCATCGTAATGTGAAATATATCAATGCATAAGGATGAATTACGATATAAAATAGTGATGCATTTTGGACGTATCAGCTACCCCTCCCTGCGAGCACCCCGCGAGCGGGGGCTGGGCATGGCACGCGCGTCCCAAGCGCCCTGGGCCAGCCCGAGGACACCACGCCCCCCAGGGATCAGGGGCACATAACACACGCACACCCTGCCGTGATCCGGCAGTTGGTTTCTCGCGAGCCACTCTGGGGCGGGTTAGCACGCTCCTCGGGAGGCTCAAGACCTCACGAGCCCCCTGACTTGTCTCAAGAAGAAGGTGCTACCATGACATCATGACCCGCTCAAGATCTACAGAACGAAAGATAAGTCATAACAACTACCTCGCTCGGGAGCCCGCAGGCTCGCGTCGGCTCAATTCAGATCCTACCTCAAAAGCATATCATCGTTTCATACATTAAAAGGGGCACTCACTTTTCAAAAATGCTTTCACGTCCCCAAAGTTCTTGCATACAGGTCAAGGTAAAAGGGAAACACAAGCTTAGCTGGAGGACGACGAGGCCTCACCCGCGCCACCAGCGCCACTAGTGGCGTCGTCTTCATCAGTGCCACCACTGCCCTATTCACCCGCGTCACCCACGCCGTCGTTGGTTTCGGCTTCATCGTCATCGCCCGCATCGCCTTCTTCGGCCGCGATCACGACCGCATTGTCCTCAGGAGCGAACTCTGCGATTAGACCATCGACATGATCGTCCACCCATTCAGCCAGATTGCTCTGAATAACCCGGGGCACGGGGCTATCGCGGCGTCAAAATCAAAACGGGGGTCAAGATTCTGAAGATGGTTGAAGACGCGCGAAGACGCGCGCCCGAGAAGGCCACGACTCCTCTCTTCAATGAGCTCGCGATCCCTCGCAGCCTGAACCTCCTGGCGGGTCACGATCTCGGTGAAGAAACGGAGGTGGACGACGAAGTCGTCCTCGTGCAGATGAGGGACGCTATCACATGCTCGCGGTGTAGCATTAGGCGGTGACACACCTTGTCCGCGTTCTTCTTCACAAGAGATGGGGCATCATCGATCTGCTGCTGGAGCGAATGCAGGTCGGCGTGAGCGGATGCCAAGTCACCTTGAGCTATGGCCTGGGCTTCCTTGGCGGCCCTCTCGCGCTGTTCTTCCTCGTCCAACCTTGTCTTGAGGGCGGCGGTCCTGCCCTGAGCCTCGGCACTCAGGAGTTCCAGCTTCAGGTGGTGCTCGTCGGCAAGAACCGCGCGAGACTTCGCCACCCTCCGGCCAACCTCCTCCTGGATCTTGGCTTTGTGCATCCTCAGCCATGGTCACTTGGCGCTCCCTCGCCTCCAGCCGCTCAAGGTCCAGGCTGCGCTCCGAAGCCTCCAGCATCAGCGCCTCTTCGCCTTTCTGGATTTCCTCCTCTTCGGAAGGCGCTCCCTTCATCAGCACCAAGGCGGCCCTGCGTGCCTCGATCCACTGTTCAAGGGCAGCATTCAAGACCTGGAGTTCCCACTCGTGCCTCTCGGCAGCCTCGCGACGAAGGTCGGCTGCCCTGGCGTCCTCCAAGGCCCGAGCACAGGCCTCGCGTGAGGTCGCGAGGGACAGCGCGGCCTTCGCATTGGCGTGCTCATGCTGAAGATGCCCGAGATTGATAGCCACCTTTAGCTTGTCCTACTCCTGCGCCAAGCGAAGACTCTCCGACTCAAGGCGTGCATCGACATGTGTGAGCTCTTCCCCAAGCCGTCCGAGTGCGCCGACTGCCTCTTGGAAGAGGTCGTGACGAACAGCACTGCGTGCGCGCGTAAGCTCCAGCGCGAGACCCAACCCCTCCTCGACGCAGGGGGCTACCGAGGGGGCACAAGGAGTCCTACCCGTCCCTCGCGAGGGGTTGGTATCTGGTGCTCCCCAACCTCCATGTTGGCCCTCGCGGCCCGGACACTCAAAGATGGAACTGGAGCCAAGGAAGCCCAACCGCTAGTAGGGGAGAACGAGAGAGCCCCGGCACGCCCTCAATGCCTCGGAAGTAGCTCCAAGGCAAGGACTCAGGAGGCCATTGAGCCCCCAGAGGCGAGCTGGCCTCGCGAGCTATTGCCACACCTCGCGCGAGCACCTGGAGCAGGGAGCCCAAAGCCGGTGGCAGGTCAGGAGCCCCCGAGAGGCAGACCTCAGGAGCCTTCGTCGCCACGACCGGAGGAGCCCTGGAGAGGCAGGACCAGGAAAGAGTGCTGCGCATGGAGAACCACAAAGATAAGGCACTTACCCTTTCACTGCTATGCATTTGCTCTGTTTCAGGGGCCGGAAACCACCGCCGTCGTGGCCCCATAGCTTTCTCTTTTTGCGAAGTGCCTCCAGGTTCGGGCGAAGCAGGCCGAAAGCTGGGGCGTGATCCCTAGCAGCTCGGGGACATGGCGTCGCCTTGGTGACGCGTGCCGGGCTTGCGGGTGAGGCCTCGCCAGCGGCTGTGGAGCGCGCCTGCTGGTGACGGGCGACCTCAGGAGCACACACAGAGGCTCAGAGAGCAGCCACTTCGGGAATACGAGGCGAATTCTTCTCCTCACCAACCGCTTTAGGAGCGCCCGACGGCGACCGCCCGACGGCGACCACCCTTCTACGCCCGCATTGGGGGTGTGCATCGCGGGATCGGCAAGTACTGGAGTCACCAAGACAGGCTTTTCACGGGGCCCTTCAAGGCCCTCCTGGCGCGGCCCCCATTCGTCGAAGAGGGGAAACTGCTTCACAAAGCTCTCCCTGTTCAAGCAGCTATACAGGAGGCAGCCGTTCTTTAGGAGCTTAGCAGGTGCCAGGTCATCGGTCAGGAGCTCAAGCACTGCATACAACATCTCGAGGGGGAGCGGAGGCACCTGGAGCCTTATCCGGTCTTCAGGGCCAGAAAAGGTCCACATCGGGCAAGACTGGCGCTAGAGTGGAGCAATGCGTTGCCCGACGAACTCCCTCACCACCATTGGAGCGGACACATCGACCTTCCTCAACCCAGCCATCCTGGTCCAAACAAAGGCGAGCCGCCGGTTGACAAGCTTCTTGTGGTGCCAGCCAGAGCTGGGCTCCGCTGGCCTTCGCGGGAGCAGGAGCAATGGGCTGAGAGTGGGGCATCCACAAACACCCATTGCTTCCAGAACCCCTTCACATCTGGATGGAGCGTGAAGTCGATGCCCGAGCCGAACGTCGCCGCTTCAGCTGGGAAGGCCACGCACCCCAAACACTATCGCCTGTCGATCAGGTGGAGTGAGAAGAAGTGGCGGAACAAGGCGACAGACGGGGTGATGCCCACCATGGCCTCGCACAGGAAGGTAAAGGCGGCAAGGAGGACGATGGACGCGGGATCCAGATGCAGCGCCTGGATCTGATAATGTATAAGTACGACATTGAAGAAATCGAAGAAAGGGGGAACCAGTCCAGCAACAAGAGCATGGAGGTGGATAGGGATTTCAGTGGCCTCCATGTCCACCATGCGTCGAGAAGTGGGCCAGACCATCATCATTTTCCACTCATTGGAGTCAGCGGCTAGGGCTGGCCGGACCTTGGCCAACCCCTCCGAGTTAATCACCGTCGACCGGTCGAGCGCGGGCTCCAGTCGGGTCGAGATTCAATGGGAGCGCTGTTTCTCCCCGTCTTTTGCAACCTGGGTGCCATGGATGCGAAATTAAGATTGGTGAGACGACGAGTCAGGGAAGAGGGCCGCGGGGTTGCAAGATGGGGAGACAAAGGGAAGGACAAGTCTGGGCGCGGCGTGCAAGTCTGGCAGGGTTGTGCTAACAACAGGCGGCCGTCAAGTCAAGCAGTTGTCGGGCGGCATGGGGAAGTGGAGACGCCCACGTCCAAACCGGGCGCCACGTGTTGGCTAGGTTCGCAGGTGATTGGGCCCCGCAGTGCTTCGCTCTTGCCTTTTGGCTCCACCCCGAAGCCATGTTTGAGCGTGCCTTGGGCCCGGGGGCAACTGTCGGCGTTCTGGGAACCAGGGTACCCAGACTTGCCTGCCTGCAGCCCACGACGTGGCTCCTTTTCAAGCCTGGTATGACCCGTCTTCAACATCGACACTCAAGACCCTCACGAGGGACCAAGCCTCGCGGGGCGGACGACACCAAGACCTCCGGAAGGGGCAGCCTCATCTGGCTGGCTCCTGAGGAGCGGAGAATTCTATGCAACCCCCCACCTCGTGAGTTCGCATGACGCAAGCCATGATGACCAAGACCAGGCGGGCGCCAGCGGGCGCAGTACAACAGTTTCCTCGTTGGTGCTAAGGAAGCGGGCTCAGGCGCAGAGTCCCGAGGAATCTACCAAATGTTTCCATTCCAGTGCAACAAGACCAAGACAACCAGGACGACAGGACAGAGGTCATCACCGAGCCCACCATGGCGTCAGGATCAGATGCTTTGCAGGCGAAGACCACCTTCAGTCAGGATAAGATGTACTAGCTGTCACTATAGTAGGATGTTGCTAATGCGACACTACGATCAGAGACCCTTCGTGAAACTTTGTGCAATGCAATAATCGCAAATGGTGATGTATGAAAACCGTCAGAAATGTATACAACGTTTGCCATGAGGGATGCATCAAACACGGTTCAGGTTTTATTTGCGTGTGCGATGAAGGGCATACGGTTCAGTTCAATGAACTGTTTGCGATGAAGAGGAACAAAAGAAATGGGAAGCCAGATAAAGGCGTGTGCGATATACATCATACGGTTCACTCAGATGAACCGTTTGTGATTAGGCAACACAACAGAAATGGTCAGCCAGATCAAAGGTGTGTGCGATATTGTAGGATCGAAAGTATGTCTAGAGGGGGTGATTAGACTACTTGACCAAATAAAAATCTAGCATTTTCCCAATTTTAGTTCTTGGCAGATTTTAGCAACTTAGCACAAGTCAAGAAATCAACCTACACATGCAATTCTAAGAGTATAGGAGCGGAATGTAAAACAATTTCATATGAAGGTAAATGGAGGAGTTTGAAGGAGCAAACACAAGTGAAGACAAGGATGTTTTTGTCGTGGTTCTGATAGGTGGTGCTATCATACATCCACGTTGATGGAGACTTCAACCCACGAAGGGTAACGGCTGCACGAGTCCACGGAGGGCTCCACCCACGAAGGGTCCACGAAGAAGCAACCTTGTCTATCCCACCATGGCCATCGCCCACGAAAGACTTGCCTCACTAGGGTAGATCTTTACAAAGTAGGCGATCTCCTTGCCCGTAAAAACTCCTTGGTTCAACTCCACAATCTCGTCGGAGGCTCCCAAGTGACACCTAACCAATCTAGGAGACATCACTCTCCAAAAGGTAATAGCCGGTGTGTTGATAATGAACTCCTTGCTCAAGTGCTTCAAATGATAGTCTCCCCAACACTCAAACAGCTCCTCACAGATTTGGATATTGTGGAAGAAAGTTTTGAGTGGAAAGCAACTTGGGGAAGGCTAGAGAACAAGATTTATATGGTAGGAATGGAATATCTTGATCTAAACAATTGAGTAGGTGGTTCTTTCTCAGAACATGTATGATGGAAGTGTAGGTATGTTCCGATGGCTCTCTCGACGAGTGAAGAATGGGTGGAGGGGTATATATAGCCTCCACGCAAAATCTAGCTGTTACACACAATTTACCAAACTCGGTGGGACCGATTAGGAGAACTCGGTCAGACCGATTTAGTTCATAATGTGACCGTTAGGAATTTCGGTGGGACCGATATGATCAACTTGGTAGGACCGATTTCATTAGGGTTAGGGCATAACATAATCTCGGTGAGACCGATTACACAATCTCGGTGGGACCGATTTTGGTAATAAGCACACAGAGGGTTGGTCAGGCAAACTCGGTGGGACAGATTCGCTCGTTTCGGTTGGACTGAAACGTTACGAAGGGGAAACATAGAGTTTGCATTGCCAACTTGGTGGGACCAATCGCTCATCTCGGTGAGACCAAAATGTTTCGAAGGGAAACAGAGAGTTTGCAATCCCATCTCGGTGAGACCGAGATCCCTTTCGGTGAGACCGAAATGATTAGGGTTTAGTGGCAGTGGCTATGTCAAATGAACTTGGTGGCGCCGGATAGAACTTTTCGGTGGGGCGGAGTTTGACTTTTGGTTTGGGACATATTTGGATGTGGGAAAATGGTTGAGGGTTTTGGAGCATATCACTAAGCATTTTGACCAAGCAAGCCATTAAGCAACACCTCATCCCCTTTTAATAGTATTTGCTTTCCTATGGACTCAATGTGATCCTGGATCACTAAAATTGAAAATGTAGAGTCTTGAGCTTGAGCCAATATATGTCCTTAGCATTTGGAGGGATCCACATTCCTAGTTCATGCCATGCCAATCATTGAACTTTCCTGAAATATCATTTTGAGATAGCATTAGTTCAATGAGCTATATGTTGCTAGTAATTACCCAAACCACCCAGAGATAGTTGCACTTTCAATCTCCCCCTTTTTGGTAATTGATGACAATATATAGATCAATGCTTCGACAAAAGATAATAATATTTAAATACATCGTCGCTTTGAGAAGTATGTGATAAACAAGATCTCCCCCTAAATTTGTGCATTATTTAAAATTTGCGTTTGAATGCAAATGCACAATCGATTAGGATCATGGGTTACTCTTCCATGTCACATACATCTTGGTGGAGCGCTCAAAATGGTATAAACTGAAAAACATGCACTCATCACCAAGCAAAGTAAATGATCATATAAAGATATAAAAGATATTATCATCCAAGCAAGCATTAAGGTAGCATATGATCATTCACGTGATCAAACAAGTATCGCACACACAGACATAGAGTATAAAGCAAACGCACAATAAAGTTCAACCAAAAGCAAGAGAGACCAAAGACGCAAAACACTCTCTCTCGAAGCCTATGATCTATACATATTTCTCCCCTTTTGGCAACAAGTTACCAAAAGTTTGAAAATGCATAGTGCTATGCGTCTCTCTGGCTTAGTTTTTAGGAGGTGGTGTAGAGAGAACTCCAAGAATGAAGGCTTCAGATGACGTAGTTGGAGCTGGTGGAGTGGCTGCTAGAGGTGGCACTGAAGCTGTGGCTGCTGGTGCTGATGTAGTAGCTCTCGTATTAGGCACTGTCACTGCAGCAGATCTCGGACCTCGAGGCACTCGTTGAAATGCATATGTGGTAGCCTATCCTCTCCTCTCCTCTACTTCCTCCTGGAGCTGCTCAACTGCAGTCTGTATCTCTGTCACTTTCAGGTCAAGACTATAGAACTTCGTTTCGATGATCCTCTCCAAGCTTTCCTGATTCTGAGTCAGGGTGGCCAAGCCCTTCTCAATCCTCATAGTTGCTTGAATCAGATATGCCATTTGGTCTTGTTTGGACTTGAGGGTCATTTGAGATGCTTCTGCATCACTTGGCATCTTGGCATCTTTCTCAGCTCTGGCTTTCTCTCTCCTTTCATGTGCTTGCACTGATAATGGTTCATTTTCATCCATGACAACTATGTTGTCCTCAAAGTCAGGCACCAAGGGTAGATATTCTCTGTCCAATAAGTATGTGCCTGTGCCCATCTTGGAGTTGATGAGCATCTGGATGTGTGGATCATACCCACATGATCTCTTTTGGTCTGCAACAGTCCTCTTGATTGTCTCTACAATCAGGCTCATAACTTTGAACTTCTGAGGCACATCAAATATATGCAGCAAGTTGATTGAATGTCCTCTGATCATATTTGCATCTCCATATTTGGGCAACAATGTATGCCTCAAGATTGTGTTGATAGTGGCTAGACCAGAGAGCAAGTGATGTACATATCCAAACTTATGTGTCTCCAAGTCATCATCAGGGATCTCCTTGTACATATTGGCCATAGAGTTGTGGTCTTGCTTCTTCTTGGCACACACATCCAAATCATCCTCATGCTCTTTAGGGGCATTAATCAGCTTGGCCCACTCATCAACAGTTGACTGGTACCTTGTACCTTCAGACATCCATACAATTCTACCATGAGGATAAAAGTGAGATGTGGAGTAGAATTCCATGATGAGTTCATCATTCCACTTTGTCAACTTCTGAGCCACAAACTAGTCAAATCCACATGCTTTGAAGCTTTCATGCACATTGGGGAAATAATCTGCATTCTCATCAATGAAGTCCCAGTCCACTCTCTTCATATCACACACTATGGGCTTCTTGTCGAGCAGAACTGTCTCATAGAAGTCTTGTTGTTCCTGTTGGGGAACGTAGTATTTCAAAAAAAAAATCCTATGATCACGCAAGATCTATCTACTAGATGCATAGCAACGAGAGGGGAGAGTGTGTCTACGTACCCTCGTAGACTGTAAGTGGAAGCGTCTAGTGACGCGGTTGATGTAGTCGAACGTCTTCGCGATCCTACTGATTAAGCACCAAACGTACGAAACCTCCATGTTCAGCACACGTTTAGCTCGATGACGTCCCATGAGCTCTTGATCCAGTTGAGATTCACGGGAGAGTTTTGTCAGCACGACGGCGTGGTGACGGAGATGATGAAGCTACCAGCACAGGGCTTCGCCTAAGCACGACAACAGTATGACCGAGGTGTGTTTCTGTGGAGGGGAGCACCACACACGGCTAGAACAATGTTTCTTGTTTGTCTTTGGGTGCCCCCTTGTAAGGGCATATTTCTCCCTAAGTAGTTTTGGTGATTGATGACAATGCATTTGCGGACTAATCGTGTGCTCTAAGCTCTTTCAGGTATATCTCACCTAGGCACAAGACGATTGTTTGCCCCTCGGATTCGATGGAAGATGGTGTTTCCTTTTTGCTCCCTGTCGGTGGCTTTGAGTAATAGGAAAGCCGTAATATTAAGAGGGGGTCCATTTCGGAAAGGTTTGGGTGGAATCAACACGTACACATCCTACTCTCGCACCACCTTTCCTTTGCTTCTCTGGAGCTCCGGCCGTTTCTTATCGTATATGCAAACCATGGCTTCTTACTAGTACACCTGCCTGGCAAGTGATAGTACCGCTCACATAAGCGGTAGTACCGCACAGCCACACGGTAGTACCGCCTACGGGCACGGTAGTACCGCACCAGCGGTAGTACCGCGGCTCTAGAACGGTAGTACCGTGTATCTGGCCCGGCACTGCACCTAGTGCGGAAGTAGGTGCGGAGGTAATTTTTTACTTCCGCATCCTACGCGGTAGTACCGCTTGTATCAAGCGGTAGTACCGTGCCGTGTTTTGCTACTACCGTATTTCTGCGGATATAGCTACGGATGTAATTTATTTCATCCGTGCTTGTCCTCAGCCTGCTTGTCTCTGCCTTGCGGTAGTACCGCAAGGGCGAGCGGTAGTACCGCTCAGGCAGTACTACCGCCCGTATGCCTTCGTGTCAGAGTGCAATCTGGCTAGTGCTGCTACAGTGGTAGTACCGCACCCAGAGTGGTAGTACCGCTGGCCAAGCGGTAGTACCGCAACTTACGTGCGGTAGTACCGCTCTCTGCGGGCAGAAACGTGGGATAACGGTTGGATTTGTTCTCCCACTATATATAGGGAGTCTTCTTCCCCAAGAAGACTCACCTCTTCCCCCACATACTCCATTATTGCTCCAAAGCTCCATTTTCGCCCGATCTCTCTCCCTAGCCAATCAAACTTGTTGATTTGCTCGGGATTGCTTGAGAAGGCATCGATCTACACTTCCACCAAGAGATATTTGATCCCCCCCACTAATCCCTAGCGGATCTTGTCACTCTTGGGTGTTTGAGCACCCTAGACGGTTGAGGTCACCTCGAAGCCATATTCCATTGTGGTGAAGCTTTGTGGTATCGTTGGGAGCCTCCAATTTAGTTGTGGAGATAGCCCCAACCTTGTTTGTAAAGGTTCGGTTGCCGCCTTCAAGGGCACCACTAGTGGAATCACGGCACCTTGCATCGTGTGAGGGCGTGAGGAGAATACGGTAGCCCTAGTGGCTTCTTGGGGAGCATTGTGCCTCCACAGCGCTCCAACGGAGACGTACTTCCCCTCAAAGGGAAGGAACTTCGGCAACACATCCTCGTCTTCACCGGTTCCACTTGTGGTTATTTCTTTCCTTTACTTGTGCAAGCTTTACTTGTTTATCTCTTATAGCTTGCTTGTGTGGTTGTTATCTTTACTTCCTATTAGTTGTCATCTTAGTAGCATATCTAGACAACTTACTTTAACGCTTAATTTAAAGTGGTTAAGAAAAGCTAAAAATTGTTAGTTGCCTATTCACCCCCCCTCTAGTCAACCATATCGATCCTTTCAATTGGTATCAGAGCCTTGTATCTTTGTAAGGACTTTACCGTCCAAAGAGTATGGGTGACAACGTAGTCGAGACGGAGGATCATTCCGGTGGAACCCCGTCCTTGCCTACGTCCGATGGGGGAGTCTCGGTCTCTTGTGAGGAGTTCAATGTGGCTATGACCACATTGAAAGAGTCACTAGCGACCGAGGTCAAAGGCATGTTTAAAGATTTGCTTGAGGGGCTTAAATTATCCACCGCACCGTTGGAAGTGGTTCGTCCCATTACCAACATGTCGGAGGCTAATCCTGACAAGGGAGAAGCTAGTAGTGAACAAGCCCCTGTTACTAAGAATGGGAGTGGGATCTTTGCCCACTCCGCTCCTCCTACTCACTATGGAGGACCCGTTCCTACACCGCATTTAAATTCCGTTGGGCCTCCTCCCAAGTTTATAAAAAAATCCGATTTTGCTACTTGGGTGTTTCGTTTCGAACGTCATATAAATCATTGTTCTACTAATCTTTGGAGAATCATTGAGCCAGGTTTTTATCCGCGTGATCCCGACAACATGACCCCAAGAGAAACTGCGGATCATCAATTCAACGAGTCTGCTCTTTGCATTCTTCAAGATGCTATTCCTCCAGAAGACATTGCACATCTTCGACCCTTCACTGTGGCCAAGGAAGCTTGGGAGCATGTTGGCACTATGTACAAGGGAAGCACTAGCATTCAACGCTCTAACTATGAAGTTGTGCAAGATGAAGCCAATGAGTTTGCTATGATCGAAGAAGAAGATCCTCGTGAACTTTATCGGAGATTAACTACCCTTGCGGTCTCTCTTCAAGATCATGGCAGTTAGGACACAGATGACAATTGGATCAAGCGCAAGTTCCTCAAGGCCATGATGCCCTATCATAAGGCCATGTCCTCTATCATTCGTCAGAGACCGGACTTCCACCACTTGTCATCAAATGAAGTGTTGGATGAGTTCGTTGCCATGAGGATCTTGGACATGACCGCCGACAATGCGGTCTTAAGAGCTCAACGATCGAAGAAGCCTAACCTCGCCCTGAAGGCCAAGGCTTGTGTGGAAGAAGAGGAGGTGGAGGATGATGATGAGTGTAGCCCCGAGGACACCAAATATGCCTATCATGAGCACATGGCTCTTGCGTCAAGGCAATTTTGGGGCAACAAGAAGAACACAAGACCCAACTTCAACAGGAACAACTCAAGTGGGAACAAGGGCAAGCAACGAGTGAGGACATGCTTCAACTGTGGAAATGTAAGCCACTTCATTGCGGATTGCCCATATGAGAAAAGAGAAGACTTTGGAGGCAAGCTTATCCGGAAGGACAAGTCAAAGTCTTATCCCAACAAGAACAACTTCAACAAGAAGACTCCTCCTAAAGGGTTGGTGGCCCAAGAAGAATATGTTGAGGATGGTGATAATGATGAAGATGATGAGATGGTCACCATGGCCACAATTTCTATTGCTACTACTCCGCACTCATCTCTCTTCGACTCACCAAATGAGAACATCACTGCCAAGTGTCTCATGGCCAAGGCCACCAACAAGGTAACCCCAAACATCAATACTACCATCACTTCTCATCCTTCATTGACGGATTGTATTGATGAGAGTGAGGGAACTAAGGAGGGAGAGAATGAATTTGAGTTGTTCATGAACAAACTCAAGGGCAAACCCAAGAAGCATTTTGTTGCTCTCTTGGAACAACTCGGTGAGGCCAATGACATGATCGAGGCTCACGAGGAAACCATTACTAAAATGGAAGGACATAGTCGAGACTATGCTGATGATATATCGGATCTCTCTAACGCCCTAGAGGAAGAGCGTGGTATTCGTTTGGCTCTTGAGGAGTCACACAACGATGATCATGCTAAATTAAAGAAAGATCTTGATCATGCTTTAGTTGTCTCTCGTGTGCTTAATTCCGAGAAGGCAAAAGTTGAGGTTGATCATGCTAAACTCAAGGAAGAGTTTGTCATACTCGACAAGGCTCACAAGGCCTTGAAAGGTATGCATGCTTCTCACAAGGAGTCTCATGATCAACTCCAAGTTTCGCTAACCAAGGAAAAGGCTATCTTTCCTCGCATGGTATTAATTGATAATGCAAATGCTACTAACCCATGTTGCGAGCTTGTGCATCTTGTTGAAGAAAATGCCGAGTTGAAGAAGCAACTTGAGAAAGGCCTTGTGACATGTATACAAGGTGAGAAGAACCTCAACAACCTTTTGAGCAATCAAAAGGAGGTTGTGGCAAAGGAAGGAATTGGGTTTGTTCCTAAGCCCAAGAAGAAGAATAATGACAAGACCAAGCTACCACCCCCTCTCCGACAAACTTTTGCGAAAGAAGGAGAGGGCGCATCAAAGAAGAAGAAAACCGTGAAAGGTGGTGGTGTCAAGAAAAACTCCACCATACCATCAAACATGGCCGGCGACTTTAATCCTTCATATGTTTTATGTCGTGCTAGTGATGGTCATGTGTTTGCTAAATTTGTTGGTTCGTCTTATGAGTACATTGAATGGTCCATTTGGGTTCCTAAGACCCTTGTTACTAACCTCAAAGGACCCATCACCAAATGGGTACCTAAATCCAAGCATTGATCTCTTGTAGGAGTTTGCTTCCGGTGGGGGATCATGGTTGCTCGATAGTGGAGCCACAAATCATATGATCGGAAGCAATAACTTGGTGGTGGACGTGCATCTAGGTTCATCTATGGCCACCAACGTCGAATGGGGTGATGCTTCATCTTCTAAGGTATTGGGGCTTGGCAAGGTGGTTGTCTCTCATGATCTCACGATCGAGAAAGTCATGCTCGTTGAGTCCCTTGCATACAATTTACATTCTGTTTGCCAACTTGCACTCATGGGCTTTGCTACATTCTTTGATATTGATACCGTGGCCCTCTTGTGGAGCAAGACTCTTAAAGTAGCCTATGTTGGGCATGTCGAGAACGGTCTTTATGTGGTTAACTTCTCTAAGCAACCCACTAAGATTGCGACATGCCTAATGGCTAAAGTTGATGTGGGATGGCTTTGGCATCGCCGGATGGCCCATGTTAATATGAGATCTTTGCAAAGTCTTCTCAAGGGGGACCATGTTTGTGGACTAACAAATGTTAGCTTTGCCAAAGATCGTGCTTGCATGGCTTGCATTGAAGGAAAGTTACATGAGACGGCTCACCCTCCCACGACTATCATCCATTCAAAAAGACCCCTAGAGCTCCTTCACATGGACCTCTTTGGGCCTCCATCCTTTGATAGTCTTGGGGGTAGAAAGTACTGCTTGGTGATTGTGGATGATTACTCAAGATACACCTGGGTATACTTCTTCAAGAAGAAGAGTGAGACCCAACAAACCGTCATCAACTTTGCAAATGAAGCTCAACGACAACATGAAGCAAAGATTTTGATGATCAGAAGTGACAACGGCACCGAGTTCAAGAACTACACCTTGGATGAGTTTGTTAGTGATGAGTCGATCAAACATCAATATGCAGCTCCCTATACCCCTCAACAAAACGGTGTAGCGGAGAGAAAGAACCGGACTCTGATGGATGCGGCAAGAACCATGATGGCAGAATTCAAATCTCCATACAACTTTTGGGCCGAAGCCATCAACACCGCTTGCCATGCATCAAATCGGCTCTATCTCCGCAAAGGCTTGAACAAAACTCCATATGAGATTCTTATCGGTAACAAGCCCAATCTCAAGTACTTCCGGGTGTTCGGGTGTAAGTGTTTCATCCTCAAGAAAGGTGTTCGATTGTCTAAATTTGAATCTAGAGCTCATGAGGGCATATTTGTTGGTTATGCTACAAACTCTCATGCTTACCGTGTCCTCAACAAGTCCAATGGACTCATTGAGGAGACGAGTAACGTAGAGTTTGATGAAAATAATGGCTCCCAAGTGGAGCAAAGTGGTACTTGTGATGTAGGTGATGAAATTCCTCCTCAAGCCATAAGAAGAATGGGCGTTGGATATATCCTACCCATTGAGGAACCCCTTGTGGCCAACGGAGAAGGACAATGTTCTACTCAAGTGGAACCATCACCAACCCAAGACCCACACGCTTCCGAAGAACAAAGTGAAGGCCCTCAACCGGACGAACAAGGCCAAGTGCAAGATCAATCACAAGATGGTGGGGAGCCACCAAATGATGCACAAGGCCAAGTTCTGTCCTCCGAGCAAGATCAAGGTCAAGAGGAAGCTCAAGATCAAGATCTAGCTCCTGACGATGCTCAAGATGATCAACTCAATGCTCCTCAGTTATCTCTTGAAGAGCAATTGGAGCGTCGTGCTGCAAAAGTTGCCTCCAGGCTTGCTTCGAGAGAACATCACATGGAGAACATTCTAGGAAGCATCAAAAGGGGGGTAAGCACTCGTAGAAAATTAGCAAACTATTGTGCTCATCAAGCTTTTATCTCATGTGTTGAACCTCAGAAGGTATATGAGGCGCTCGAAGACCCTGATTGGCTCAATGCCATGCATGAAGAACTCCATAACTTCGAGCGCAACAAGGTGTGGCGTCTGGTGCCAAGGCCAAAGGAGAACCATAATGTCATTGGAACCAAGTGGATCTTTAAGAACAAACAAGATGCTCATGGCATTTTCATCCGCAATAAGGCGCGTCTGGTGGCTCAAGGCTACTCCCAAGTCGAGGGTATCGACTACGGTGAAACCTTTGCCCCCGTTGCTCGCCCTGAATCCATTCGTTTGTTGCTTGCCTATGCTTCCCATCATAACTTTAAATTGCAACAAATGGATGTGAAAAGTGCATTTCTTACTGGTCCTATTAATGAGTTGGTGTATGTTAAACAACCCCCGGGGTTTGAGGATCCTAAGCTCCCCAATCACGTGTACCAACTCGATAAGGCACTCTATGGCCTTAAACAAGCCCCACGTGCGTGGTATGAGCATCTTACCGAGTTGTTACAAGATCGTGGGTTTGAAATTGGGAAAATCGACCCCACTCTTTTTACTAAGAAGGTCAAAGGGGAGTTGTTTGTATGCCGACTATATGTTGATGATATTATCTTTGGTTCTGCTAACAAAGCTTTCAATGATGAGTTCGCCGCACTCATGACCACACATTTTGAGATATCCATGATGGGAGAGTTGAAGCACTTCCTTGGGTTTGAGATCAAGCAAAGAAGAGAAGGGATCTTCATCAAACAATCCAAGTATACTCAAGACATGCTCAAGAGGTTCAATCTAAGTGATGTCAAGCCGGCTACTACTCCAATGCCAACCAAGTGCCAACTTGACATTGATCCCAATGGTAAAGCGGTGGATCAAAAGGTATATCGCTCTATGATCGGTTCCTTGCTTTACCTTTGTGCATCTAGACCAGATATTATGTTGAGTGTGGGAATCTGTGCACGGTTTCAAGCCTCACGTAAGGAATGTCACTTTGTGGCTGTCAAGCGAATCTTTCGATATTTGGCTCATACCCCAAACTTTGGCTTATGGTACCCAAGAGGAGCAAACTTCAACCTTGTAGGTTTCTCTGATTCGGATTGGGCGGGAGACAAAGTGGATAGGAAGTCCACTTCCGGAGGGTGCCAATTCCTTGGTTGCTCTCTCGTTAGTTGGTCTTCCAAAAAGCAAAGTTGTGTGTCTCTCGTCCACCGAAACAGAGTATGTGGCAGCTGGCAGTTGTTGTGCTCAACTCTTATGGATGAGGCAAACTTTAAAGGATTACGGTGTCACTTGTGACAAAGTGCCTCTTTGGTGTGACAATGAAAGTGCCATCAAGATTTCTCTCAGCCCGGTGCAACACTTCAAGACGAAGCATATAGAGATTCGGTATCACTTCATCCGGGATCACATAAGGCAAGGAGAGATCGAGCTTCACTATGTCAACACTCATGATAACCTTGCAGATATCTTCACGAAGCCGTTGGATGAAGCAAGATTTCGCGAGTTAAGGCATGAGCTAAATATCATCGATTTGAGCAATGTGGCTTGAGACTTTGCACACACTCCTCACACTCAATATATTTATCTTGTCTAGATGTAGGCATGGACATAGGGGGAGTACTGTTCTCTCAATGAACTATTCCTCCCCCCATTATGCATAAATTGATCAAGTCTTTGTCATTTGCCATACGTAGATGGTATAAGTGCTTCAAGACGAGTATTGGTCATGGGCCCAAGGATAGTTCTTTGCGGTGCCATACCAAATAACTCAAACATAGGTGGCCTCAGCCACCGCCCTCCTCGTTGGAGTAGTGTTTTGCCTTGCGTGTGCGTTTTTTTGTTTTTCTTCTCTCCTTTTCTAAAAGCCTCGTGTCGAAACGTGCAAGTACTTGGAGGAGCGGTACTACCGTGCTCAGTCACGGTACTACCGCAAAAGAGCCTACGGTACTACGGCAAGTCCAGCACGGCAGTATTTTTTTACTGCCGCTGGTAGAGCGGTACTACCGCTTAGCGTGCGGTACTTCCGCCCAAGCGGTACTACCGCGATGACCGCGGTACTACCGTACGTATCCGAACGGGTGGGGGTTATAAGCGGGCAGGGGGAGTTCCAACTCCCCCATACCCATTCATCTCCTAACCCCCACGCCGCCTCTCTCTCTCCCTCTCAAGAACACCGCCGGAGGACCTCGCCGGATCTCCTCCCTCGGCCACTCTCCTCGCATTCCGACCGGTGGGATCGCTCCCCACCTCGACCTCTTGCCATGGATGAAGGTTTCTCCCCAAATCCCCCCTTTCTTTTTCCCTAGTTGTTGTTTTTAGGGTTTGGGGAGATGCTTGGTGTTCTAGCGTTCTTCGTGTTCTTATCCATGGAAGATTAGGATGTAGGAGAGTGTTTTTGCACTAGAAATGCTAGTATGTATGTTGCTACCAAGTTACTATGATCAGCCATAGTACCGTTCTTCGATCTCCGCGTTCTAGTCTAGATCCGTTCTTTTCAGATCTGACCCGAGCGGTACTACCGCTGGCTAACCGCGGTACTACCGCTCGTTCTTGTCTAGATCCGTTTCCCAGATCTGACCCGAGCGGTACTACCGCTGGCCAACCGCGGTACTACCGCTCTGCCGCGTAACTCCACCGAAGTAAAATTTTACTACCGCATACTGAGCGGTACTACCGCAACCGCAACGCGGTACTACCGCTCCCTAAGCGGTACTAATTTTTTACTTCCGTCTTCGTCGCGGAAGTAAACTTTTACTACCACATACTGTGCGGTACTACCGCATCCCTCAAGCGGTACTACTGCTCACTAAGCGGTACTAATTTTTTACTTCCGCGTCCATCGGGCAGTACTACCGCTTGCATCATAGTTCCTTCGTAGCACCTACATATTACCCTTTCTACTCGTTTCATGTGCTTTTTTTGAGGTTTTTGCATTGATTCTTGTTGTGTTTTCGTCGTGTTCTTGTGTTTGTGTTTTAGGTGGTGGCTCCGGTTCCGATGTTCATCGTACCAATCCCGTCCGTGACACCGGGTCCAAGCGTCTGCGCCACCCCAGTGATGTGCCAGAGGGCTCCAATCCCCAACCCAAGTTCAAGACCGCCGCCAACAAGCAAAAGGAATATTCTATGACTATGGAAGAAATGCCAGCTAATGAGTTCATGGCACGGAGGAAGCACAACCCTTATGGAGAACCCCGAGCTCAGTTTCATGGGGATGAACTTTTCTGGACCAAGCAGCAGTATCGCATCTACACAGAGGTGCTCAAGAGCAAGACCAACCTGTATGTGGATACTCATTGGGTGGACATGGCCCACATGCGGAGGGCCGATAACCTAGCTTACTTTGCCGAGTATCTGGATCTGGTAGAGTAGTTTGGGCTTGAGCACTTCATGACCTTTCAGAATGATTTTGATCCAGAAATCATTGCTCAGTTTTATGCTTCAGTCCACTTCCACACCAAGGAAGATCGCCCAATGACTTGGATGACAAATGGTCACAAGATGACTGCAACTTGGAAGGAATTCTTGGATCTTATACAGACTGCTGATGAGGGACTCCACAACCCAATCGGAGCACGGCCTCATGCCAATCAAGAAGCTGCCAACAAAGACAAACTGTTACCATTCTATGTGGAGAAGACTCTTGCAAGTGGCAAAAAGACATGGGTGCTGAACCCCTTTTTGGACACCATGCATCGGATCTTCCGCAACACCTTGTTTCCTGGAGTTGGCGACAAGGACAACATCCATGCATACCTAGTCGACATGCTGCTGATGTGTGAAGCGGCTCGCACGGTGCAGTCTCCACCACTTGACATATCCCATATCATGTGGTGTGAGCTCCGCATTGCGATCTACACTCGCAAGGTACCCATCTATGGTCCGTTCCTGTTTCTGCTCATCTCGAAGACTTGGGAGAAGCTTTACCCTGATGAGGAGTTTGAGGCCGAGTGTATCCGTCATGACCCCATTCGTCTTTGCATCAAGACTCGATGGGCCAACACTACCACTCGTGCACAAGCTGCCGCAGCTCAGATGGGTACTGACGAGGAGCCTGTGGAGGAGCCAGCTAAGGATAGTCCTGGAGGGTATGCCCCTACATCATCTGAGCCTTCTTGGGCTAAGAAGCTAAAGAAGAAGATGAAGGCCCTTTTCTGCATGCAAGCTGAAGGTCAGTACAAGGCCCATGTCATTCACAAGCAATCTCGCCAGCGCGACAAAAGGATCATGCGGATCTTTGGTGAGCATGTATCCAGTCGGTCAGAGGAGATCATCACTCCTGAGGAAGCATGGATGGCCCATCAGGGGTACAAGTGGCCTGATTCTGACATAGAGCAGCAGGAGGAGCAGCAGGAATCCGATGGAGAGCACGATGACTGAGATCCTCCGCCAGAGCTACCACCCCTTTTAGTGTCCTCTTTCCCTTTGTGGTGTCTCGATGCCAAAGGGGGAGAGAGTGATTTGCATCTTGTGCTGTTTCTTGTGTTTTTCGTTGGTCGAACTCTGTTTGTTTGTTTGCTTTTGTGTCATGTGCGTGAGACTATTGTATGGTGTAAGACATATGCTTCTCTACCGTTAAACTTGTTGTTATGTCTTTACTTTTATGTCATGAGCAGTTAGTTTACTTTCCCTTGTTTATGTGCTCACCTTATCCTCCTTACTACCGACCGTAAACTCTTATTCTTTATATGTAAGGAGTATATTATCTGTAGAATATAGGGGGAGCATTGATCCTAGTATGTGCGTTGTGCAGTCCAAAGCACTCTCTCGTGTAGGCACACATCTAGGGGGAGCTCACCTATATTCTAGCATTAATTAGGATTGCATACTCTCTTATATATCCTTGTGCAAATCCCGTATTTTCATCAATCCACCAAAAAGGGGGAGATTGTAAGGGCATATTTCTCCCTAAGTAGTTTTGGTGATTGATGACAATGCATTTGCGGACTAATCGTGTGCTCTAAGCTCTTTCAGGTATATCTCACCTAGGCACAAGACGATTGTTTGCCCCTCGGATTCGATGGAAGACGGTGTTTCCTTCTTGCTCCCTGTCGGTGGCTTTGAATAATAGGAAAGCCATACTATTAAGAGGGTGTCCGTTTCGGAAAGGTTTGGGTGGAATCAACACGTACACATCTGTTGGGTAACGTAGTATTTTAAAATTTTCCTACGATCACGCAAGATCTATCTACCAGATGCATAGCAACGAGAGGGGAGAGTGTGTCTACGTACCCTCGTAGACCGGGAGCGGAAGCGTCAAGTGACGCGGTTGATGTTGTCGAACTTCTTCGCGATCCAACCGATCAAGCACCGAACGTACGGCACCTCCGCGTTCAGCACACGTTCAGCTTGATGACGTCCCACGAGCTCTTGATCCAGTTGAGCTTCACGGGAGAGTTTCGTCAGCACGACGGCGTGGTGACGGATATGATGTGTTCACCGGCGCAGGGCTTCGCCTAAGCTCCGCGACGGTACGACCGAGGTGTGATTCTGTGGAGGGGGGCACCGCACACGGCTAAAACAATTCAACTTGTATGTCTTTGGGTGCCCCCTGCCCCCGTATATAAAGGAGCAAGGGAGGAGGGGCCGGCCAACTCTCCTGGTGCGGCTAGGGAAGGGATTCCTACTAGGAATAGGATTGCAATCCTATTCCTAGTAGGATTCACCGAAAGGAAGAAGGGGGAAAGGAATAGGAGAGGTGGCGCCCCCCCAATCCTAGTCCAACTAGGATTCCTAGGTGGGGGCGCCGGCCAGCCCTATGGGCTGCCTCTCTCTCACCCTTTAGGCCCACTATGGACCATCCCCTCTCGTAGGGGGTTCCGGTAACCCCTTCCGGTATTCCCGATAAATCCGAAACTTTTCCGGTATACTTCCGGTGTCCGAATATAGCCGTCCAATATATCAATCTTTATGTCTCGGACATTCCGAGACTCCTCGTCATGTCCGTGATCTCATCCGGGACTCCGAACTACCTTCGGTACATCAATACTCAAAAACTCATAATACCGATCGTCATCAAACGTTAAGCGTGCGGACCCTACGGGTTCGAGAACTATGTAGACATGACCGAGACTCATCTCTGGTCAATAACCAATAGCGGAACCTGGATGTTCATATTGGCTCCTACATATTCTACGAAGATCTTTTATCGGTCAGAACCGCATAACAACATACGTTGTTCCTTTTGTCAAACGATATGTTACTTGCCCGAGATTCGATCGTTGGTATCTTTATACCTAGTTCAATCTCGTTACCGGCAAGTCTCTTTACTCGTTCCGTAACACATCATCTCGTGACTAACTCATTAGTCTTTTGCTTGCAAGGCTTATTATGATGTGTGTTACCGAGAGGGCCCAGAGATACCTCTCCGACACTCGGAGTGACAAATCCTAATCTTGATCTATGCCAACACCATGAATACTTTCGGAGACACCTGTAGAGCATCTTTATGATCACCCAGTTACGTTGTGACGTTTGATAGCACACAAGGTGTTCCTACGGTATTCGGGAGTTGCATAATCTCATAGTCATAGGAACATGTATAAGTCATGAAGAAAGCAATAGCAGTTAAACTAAATGATCATAGTGCTATGTTAACGGATGGGTCTTGTCCATCACATCATTCTCCTAATGCTGTGATCCCGTTGATCAAATGACAACTCATGTCTATGGCTAGGAAACATAACCATCTTTGATCAATGAGCTAGTCTAGTAGAGGCATACTAGGGACATACTGTTTTGTCTATTTATCCACACATGTACTAAGTTTCCGGTTAATACAATTCTAGCATGAATAAAAGACATTTATCATGATATAAGGAAATACAAATAACATCTTTATTATTGCCTCTAGGGCATATTTCCTTCAGTCTCCCACTTGAACTAGAGTCAATAATCTAGCTCACATCGCCATGTGATTTAATACCGATAGTTCACATCGTTATGTGAATAACACCCATAGTTCACATCACCATGTGACCAACACCCAAAGGGTTTACTAGAGTAAATAATCTAGTTCACATCACTATGTGATTAATACCCAAGAGTAATAAGGTGTGATCATGTTTTGCTTGTGAGAGAAGTTTAGTCAACGGGTCCGTCATATACAGATCCCTATGTATTTCGCAAATTTCTATGTCTACAATGCTCTGCATGGAGCTACTCTAGCTAATTGCTCCCACTTTCAATACGCATCCAGATTGATACTTAGAGTCATCTGGTTTTAGTGTCAAAGTTTGCATCGGCGTAACCCTTTACGACGAACTCTTTATCACCTCCATAATCGAGAAATATTTCCTTAGTCATCCAATTACTAAGGATAATTTTGACCGCTGTACAGTGATCTACTTCTGGATCACTATTGTACATCCCTGTCAAACTCTTGGCAAGGTACACAACGTGTTTTGTACACAGCATGGCATACTTTA
Organism: Secale cereale; assembly: GCA_902687465.1. Lineage (NCBI taxonomy): Eukaryota > Viridiplantae > Streptophyta > Magnoliopsida > Poales > Poaceae > Secale > Secale cereale. The sequence continues at coordinate 512,158,230 of LR738715.1, forward strand.
TAGAACCTATGGCTGAGGCATAGGGAATGACTTTCATTCTCTCTATATTTTTCTGCCGTGGTCTGGCTTTGAGTCTTACTCAACTTCACACCTTACAAGTCAGGCAAGAACTTTTTCTTTGACTGATCCATTTTGAACTACTTCAAAATCTTATCAAGGTATGTACTCATCGAAAGTCTTATCAAGCGTTTTGATCTATCTATATAGATCTTGATGCTCAATATGTAAGCAGCTTCACCGAGGTCTTTCTTTGAGAAACTCTTTTCAAACACTCCTTTATGCTTTCCAGAAAATTCTACATCATTTCCGATCGATAATATGTCATTCACATATACTTATCAGAAAGGTTGTAGTGCTCCCACTCACTTCTTGTAAATACAGGCTTCTCCAAAAGTCTGTATAAAACCATATGCTTTGATCACCTCATCAAAGCGTATATTCCAACTCCGAGCTGCTTGCACCAGTCCATAGATGGATCGCTGGAGCTTGCATAATTTTGTTAGCACCTTTTGGATCGACAAAACCTTCTGGTTGCATCATATACAACTCTTCTTTGAGATATCCATTTAGGAATGCAGTTTTGACATCCATTTGCCAGATTTCATAATCATAAAATGCGGCAATTGCTAACATGATTCGGACAGACTTAAGCATCGCTACAGGTGAGAAAGTCTCATCATAGTCAACTCCTTGAACTTGTCGAAAACCTTTCGCAACAAGTCGAGCTTTGTAAACAGTAATATTACCGTCTGCGTCGGTCTTCCTCTTGAAGATCCATTTATTTTCGATGGCTTGCCGATCATCGGGCAAGTCAACCAAAGTCCACACTTTGTTCTCATACATGGATCCCATCTCAGATTTCATGGCTTCAAGCCATTTTGTGGAATCTGGGCTCATCATCGCTTCCTCATAGTTCGTAGGTTCATCATGGTCTAGTAACATGATTTCCAGAACCGGGTTGCCGTACCACTCAGGTGCGGAACGTACTTTGGTTGATCTACGATGTTCAGCAGAAACTTGATCCGAAGCTTCATGATCATTATCATCAACTTCCTCACTAATTGGTGTAGGAATCACTGGAACAATTTCCTGTGATGTACTACTTTCCAATATGGGAGAAGGTACAATTACCTCATCAAGTTCTACTTTCCTCCCACTCACTTCTTTCGAGAGAAACTCTTTTTCTAGAAAGGATCCATTTTTAGCAATGAATATCTTGCCTTCGGATCTGTGATAGAAGGTGTACCCAACAGTCTCTTTTGGGTATCCTATGAAGATTTACTTCTACGATTTGGGTTCGAGCTTATCATGTTGAAACTTTTTCACATAAGCATCGCAGTCCCAAACTTTAAGAAACAACAACTTTGGTTTTTTGCCAAACCACAGTTCTTAAGGCGTTGTCTCAACGGATTCAGATGAGGCCATTATTTAACGTGAATGCAGCTGTCTCTAATGCATGACCCAAAATGATAGTGGTAAATCGTCAAGAGACATCATAGATCGCACCATATCCAATAAAGTACGGTTACGACGTTCGGACACACCATTACGCTGTGGTGTTCCAGGTGGCGTGAGTTGTGAAACTATTCCACATTGTTTCAAATGAAGACCAAACTCGTAACTCAAATATTCTCCTCCACGATCAGATCGTAGAAACTTTATTTTTCTTGTTACGATGATTCTCTACTTCACTCTGAAATTCTTTGAACTTTTCAAATGTTTCAGACTTGTGTTTCATTAAGTAGATATACCCATATCTGCTTAAATCATCAGTGAAGGTCAGAAAATAACGATACCCGCCGCGTGCTTCAACACTCATTGGTCCGCATACATCAGTATGTATGATTTCCAATAAATATGTTGCTCGCTCCATAGTTCCGGAGAACGGAGTTTTAGTCATCTTGCCCATGAGGCATGGTTCGCAAGCACCAAGTGATTCATAATCAAGTGATTCCAAAAGTACATCATTTATGGAGTTTCTTCATGCGTTTTACACCAATATGACCTAAACGGCAGTGCCACAAATAAGTTGCACTATCATTATTAACCTTGCATCTTTTGGCTTCAGTATTATGAATATGTGTATCACACGATCGAGATCCAACAAATTATTTTCATTGGGTGTATGACCATAGAAGGTTTTATTCATGTAAACAGAACAACAATTATTCTTTAACTTACATGAATAACCGTATTGCAATAAACATGATCAAATCACATTCATGCTCAACACAAACACCAAATAACACTTATTTAGGTTCAACACTAATCCCGAAAGTATAGGGAGTGTGCGATGATGATCATATCAATCTTGGAACTGCTTCCAATACACATCGTCACTTCATCCTTTAACTAGTTTATGTTCATTATGCAACTCCTACTTCGAGTTACTACTCTTTAGCAACTGAACCAATATCAAATACCGAGGGGTTGCTATGAACACTAGTAAAATACACATCAATAATCTGTATATCAAATATACCTTTGTTCACTTTGCCATCCTTCTTATCCGCCAAGTATCTAGGGCAGTTCCACTTTTAGTGACCATTTCCTTTGCAGTATAAGCACTTGTTTCAGGCTTGAGTTTAGCTTTGGGTTTCTTCACGGGAGTGACAACTTGCTTGTCATTCTTCTTGAAGTTCCCCTTCTATCCCTTTGCCCTTTACTTGAAACAAGTGGTCTTGTTAACCATCAACACTTGATGTTTTTTCATGATTTCTACCTTCGCCTACTTCAGTATCACGAAGAGCTGGGAATTCCTTTCGTCATCCCTTGCATATTATAGTTCATCACGAAGTTCTACTAACTTGGTGATAGTGACTAGAGAACTTTGTCAATTACTATCTTATCTGGAAGATTAACTCCCACTTGATTAAAGTAATTGTAGTACCCAGACAATCTGAGCACATGCTCACTGGTTGAGCTTTTCTCCTCCATCTTGTAGGCAAAGTACTGTCAGAGGTCTTATACCTCTCGATACGGGCATGAGTATGAAATACTAATTTCAACTCTTGGAACATCTTATATGCTCCGTGGCGTTCAAAATGTTTTTGAAGTCCCGGTTCTAAGCCGTAAAGCATGGTGCACTTTAAACTATCAAGTTATCATATCGAGCTTTTGTCAAAACGTTCATAACGTCTACATCTGCTCCTGCAATAGGTCTGTCACCTAGCGGTGCATCAAGGACATAATTCTTCTGTGCAGCAATGAGGATAATCCTCAGATCACGGAACAATTCCGTATCATTGCTACTAACATCTTTCAACTTGGTTTTCTCTAGGAACATATGAAAAATAAACAGGGTGCAACATCGCGAGCTATTGATCTACAACATAGATATGCTAATACTACCAGGACTAAGTTCATGATAAATTAAAGTTCAATTAATCATATTACTTAAGAACTCCCACTTAGATAGACATCCCTCTGGTCATCTAAATGATCACGTGATCCAAATCAACTAAACCATGTCCGATCATCACGTGAGATGGAGTAGTTTTCAATGGTGAACATCTTATGTTGATCATATCTACTATATGATTCACGCTCGACCTTTCGGTCTCCAGTGTTTCGAGGCCATATCTGTATATGCTAGGCTCGTCAAGTTTAACCCGAGTATTCTGCGTGTGCAAAACTGGCTTACACCCGTTGTATTTGAACGTAGATCTTATCACACCCGATCATCATGCGGTGTCTCGGCACGACGAACTTTCGCAACGGTGCATACTCAGGGAGAACACTTATACCTTGAAATTTAATATGGGATCATCTTATAATGCTACCGTCGTTCTAAGCAAAATAAGAAGCATAATAAGATAAACATCACATGCAATCAAAATATGTGACATGATATGGCCATCATCATCTTGTGCTTTTGATCTCCATCTTCAAAGCACCGTCATGATCACCTTCGTCACCGGCTTGACACCTTGATCTTCATCGTAGCATCGTTGTCGTCTCGCCAACTATTGCTTCCACGACTATCGCTACCGCTTAGTGATAAAGTAAAGCAATTACATGGCGATTGCATTTCATACAATAAAGCGACAACCATATGGCTCCTGCCAGTTGCCGATAACTTTACAAAACATGATCATCTCATACAAAAAACGTATAACTCATCATGTCTTGACCATATCACATCACAACATGCCCTGCAAAAACAAGTTAGACGTCCTCTACTTTGTTTGTTGCAAGTTTTACGTGGCTGCTACGGGCTTAGCAAGAACCGTTCTAACCTACGCATACAAAACCACAACGATGTTTCGTCAAGTATGTGCTGTTTTAACCTTCACAAGGACCGGGCGTAGCCACACTTGATTCAGCTAAAATGAGAGAGACAGACACCCGCCAGTCACCTTTAAGCAACGAGTGCTCGTAACGGTGAAACCAGTCTCGCGTAAGCGTACGCGTAATGTCGGTCCGGGCCGCTTCATCTCACAGTACCGCCGAAGCAAAGTATAACATGCTGGTAAGCAGTATGACTAGTATCGTCCACAATCTCATTGTGTTCTACTCGTGCATATCATCTACGCATAGACCTGGCTCTGATGCCACTGTTGGGTAACGTAGTATTTTAAAATTTTCCTACGATCACGCAAGATCTATCTACCAGATGCATAGCAACGAGAGGGGAGAGTGTGTCTACGTACCCTCGTAGACCGGGAGCGGAAGCGTCAAGTGACGCGGTTGATGTTGTCGAACTTCTTCGCGATCCAACCGATCCAGCACCGAACGTACGGCACCTCCGCGTTCAGCACACGTTCAGCTTGATGACGTCCCACGAGCTCTTGATCCAGTTGAGCTTCACGGGAGAGTTTCGTCAGCACGACGGCGTGGTGATGGATATGATGTGTTCACCGGCGCAGGGCTTCGCCTAAGCTCCGCGACGGTACGACCGAGGTGTGATTCTGTGGAGGGGGGCACCGCACACGGCTAAAACAATTCAACTTGTATGTCTTTGGGTGCCCCCCTGCCCCCGTATATAAAGGAGCAAGGGAGGAGGGGCCGGCCAACTCTCCTGGTGCGGCTAGGGAAGGGATTCCTACTAGGAATAGGATTGCAATCCTATTCCTAGTAGGATTCACCGAAAGGAAGAAGGGGGAAAGGAATAGGAGAGGTGGCGCCCCCCAATCCTAGTCCAACTAGGATTCCTAGGTGGGGGCGCCGGCCAGCCCTATGGGCTGCCTCTCTCTCACCCTTTAGGCCCACTATGGACCATCCCCTCTCGTAGGGGGTTCCGGTAACCCCTTCCGGCATTCCCGATAAATCCGAAACTTTTCCGGTATACTTCCGGTGTCCGAATATAGCCGTCCAATATATCAATCTTTATGTCTCGGACATTCCGAGACTCCTCGTCATGTCCGTGATCTCATCCGGGACTCCGAACTACCTTCGGTACATCAATACTCAAAAACTCATAATACCGATCGTCATCAAACGTTAAGCGTGCGGACCCTACGGGTTCGAGAACTATGTAGACATGACCGAGACTCATCTCTAGTCAATAACCAATAGCGGAACCTGGATGTTCATATTGGCTCCTACATATTCTACGAAGATCTTTTATCGGTCAGAACCGCATAACAACATACGTTGTTCCTTTTGTCAAACGGTATGTTACTTGCCCGAGATTCGATCGTTGGTATCTTTATACCTAGTTCAATCTCGTTACCGGCAAGTCTCTTTACTCGTTCCGTAACACATCATCTCGTGACTAACTCATTAGTCTTTTGCTTGCAAGGCTTATTATGATGTGTGTTACCGAGAGGGCCCAGAGATACCTCTCCGACACTCGGAGTGACAAATCCTAATCTTGATCTATGCCAACACCACGAATACTTTCGGAGACACCTGTAGAGCATCTTTATGATCACCCAGTTACGTTGTGACGTTTGATAGCACACAAGGTGTTCCTACGGTATTCGGGAGTTGCATAATCTCATAGTCATAGGAACATGTATAAGTCATGAAGAAAGCAATAGCAGTTAAACTAAACGATCATAGTGCTATGCTAACGGATGGGTCTTGTCCATCACATCATTCTCCTAATGATTTGATCCCGTTGATCAAATGATAACTCATGTCTATGGCTAGGAAACATAACCATCTTTGATCAATGAGCTAGTCTAGTAGAGGCATACTAGGGACATACTGTTTTGTCTATTTATCCACACATGTACTAAGTTTCCGGTTAATACAATTCTAGCATGAATAAAAGACATTTATCATGATATAAGGAAATACAAATAACATCTTTATTATTGCCTCTAGGGCATATTTCCTTCAACATCCTACTCTCGCACCACCTTTCCTTTGCTTCTCTGGAGCTCCGGCCATTTCTTATCGTATATGCAAACCATGGCTTCTTACTAGTACACCTGCCTGGCAAGCGGTAGTACAGCTCACATAAGCGGTAGTACCGCACAGCCACACGGTAGTACCGCCTACGTGCACGGTAGTACCGCACCAGCGGTAGTACCGCGGCTCTAGAATGGTAGTACCGTGTATCAGGCCCGGCACTGCACCTAGTGCGGAAGTAGGTGCGGAAGTAATTTTTTACTTCCGCATCCTACGCGGTAGTACCGCTTGTATCAAGCGGTAGTACCGTGCCGTGTTTTGCTACTACCGTATTTCTGCGGATATAGCTACAGATGTAATTTATTTCATCCGTGCTTGTCCTCAGCCTGCTTGTCTCTGCCTTGCGGTAGTACCGCAAGGGCGAGCGGTAGTACCGCTCAGGCAGTACTACCTCCCGTATGCCTTCGTGTCAGAGTGCAATCTGGCTAATGCTGCTACAACGGTAGTACCGCACCCAGAGCGGTAGTACCGCTGGCCAAGCGGTAGTACCGCAACTTACGTGCGGTAGTACCGCTCTCTGCGGGCAGAAACGTGGGATAACGGTTCGATTTGTTCTCCCACTATATATAGGGAGTCTTCTTCCCCAAGAAGACTCACCTCTTCCCCCACATACTCCATTGTTGCTCCAAAGCTCCATTTTCGCCCGATCTCTCTCCCTAGCCAATCAAACTTGTTGATTTGCTCGGGATTGCTTGAGAAGGCATCGATCTACACTTCCACAAAGAGATATTTGATCCACCCCACTAATCCCTAGCGGATCTTGTTACTCTTGGGTGTTTGAGCACCCTAGACGGTTGAGGTCACCTCGAAGCCATATTCCATTGTGGTGAAGCTTCGTGGTATCGTTGGGAGCCTCCAATTTAGTTGTGGAGATAGCCCCAACCTTGTTTGTAAAGGTTCGGTTGCCGCCTTCAAGGGCACCACTAGTGGAATCACGGCACCTTGCATCGTGTGAGGGCGTGAGGAGAATACGGTGGCCCTAGTGGCTTCTTGGGGAGCATTGTGCCTCCACACCGCTCCAACGGAGACGTACTTCCCCTCAAAGGGAAGGAACTTCGTCAACACATCCTCGTCTTCACCGGTTCCACTTGTGGTTATTTCTTTCCTTTACTTGTGCAAGCTTTACTTGTTTATTTCTTATAGCTTGCTTGTGTGGTTGTTATCTTTACTTCCTATTAGTTGTCATCTTGGTAGAATATCTAGACAACTTACTTTAACGCTCAATTTAAAGTGGTTAAGAAAAGCTAAAAATTGTTAGTTGCCTATTCACCCCCCTCTAGTCAACCATATCGATCCTTTCACCCCTGCCCCAGTATATAAAGGAGCAAGGGGGAGGTGCGGCTTGCCAAGTATGGCGCGCCAGGAGTAGGATTCCTACTCCTAGTGGGAATAGGAATCCCCCTTCCTATTCCTACTAGGAGTAGGAAAGGAAGGAGGAGAGGAGAAGGAAGAAGAGGGGCGCCTCCCCCCTTTCCTAGTCCAACTAGGATTCCTAGGGGAGGGTGCAACCAGACCTATGGGATGCCTCTCTCTATTCCCTCAAGACCCACTATGGCCCATACTCCCTCGGGGGGTTCCGGTAACCCCCTCCAGCACTCCAGTTTTATCCGATAACACGCGGAACACTTTCGGTGTCCTAATATAGTCATCCAATATATTAATCTTTATGTCTCAGACATTACGAGACTCCTCGTCATGTCCGCGATCTCATCCGGGACTCCGAACTACCTTCGGTACATCAAAACTCATAAACTCATAATACCGATTGTCATTGAACGTTAAGCGTGCAGACCCTACGGGTTCGAGAACTATGTAGACATGACCGAGACTCATCTCCGGTCAATAACCAATAGTGGAACATGGATGCTCATATTGGCTCCTACATATTCTATGAAGATCTTTATTGGTCAAACCGCATAACAACATACATTGTTCCCTTTGTCATCGGTATGTTACTTGCCCGAGATTTGATCGTCGGTATCACCATACCTAGTTAATCTCGTTATCAGCAAGTCTCTTTACTCATTCCATAATACGTCATCTCATGACTAACTCATCAGTCATTTGCTTGCAAGGCTTATTATAATGTGTATTACTGAGAGGGCCCAGAGATACCTCTCCGACACTCGTAGTGACAAATCCTATTTTTGATCTATGCCAACACCACAAACACCTTCGGAGACACCTGTAGAGCATATTTATAATCACCCAGTTACGTTGTGACGTTTGATAGCACACAAGGTGTTCCTCCGGTATTCGGGAGTTGCATAATCTCATAGTCATATGCACATGTATAAGTCATGAAGAAAGCAATAGCAGTAAAACTAAACGATCAAGTTGCTAAGCTAACGGATGGGTCTTGTCCATCACATCATTCTCCTGATGATGTGATCCCGTTGATGAAATGACAACTCATGTCTATGGCTAGGAAACATAACCATCTTTGATCAATGAGCTAGTCTAGTAGAGGCATACTAGGGACACTCTGTTTTGTCTATGTATTCACACATGCACTAAGTTTCCGGTTAATACAATTCTAGCATGAATAATAAACATTTATCATGATATAAGGAAATATAAATAACAACTTTATTATTTCCTCTAGGGCATATTTCCTTGAGTCTCCCACTTGCACTAGAGTCAATAATCTAGTTCACATCGCCACGTGATTTAATACCGATAGTTCACATCGTTATGTGAATAACACCCATAGTTTATATCGCCATGTGACTAATACCCAAAAGGTTTACTAGAGTCAACAATATAGTTCACATAGCCTATGTGATTAACACCCAAAAGAGTACTAAGGTGTGATCATGTTTTGCTTCCTGAGAGAAGTTTAGTCAACGGGTCTGTTACATTCAGATCCGTATGTATTTCACAAATTTCTATGTCTACAATGCTCTGCATGGAGCTACTCTAGCTTATTGCTCCCACTTTCAATACGCATCCAGATTGATACTTAGAGTCATCTGGATTAGTGTAAAGCTTGTATTGGTGTTACTCTTTACGATGAACTCTTTATCACTTCCATAACCGAGAAACATTTCCTTAGTCATCCAGTAACTAAGGATAATTTTTGACCGATGTCCAGTGATCTACTCCTGGATCACTATTGTACCTCCTTGCCAAACTCATGGCAAAGTACACAACATGTTTGGTACATAGCATGGCATACTTTATAGAACCTATGGCTGAGGCATAGGGAATGACTTTCATTCTTTTTCTATCTTTTGCCGTGGTCGGGTTTTGAGTCTTTATTCAACTTTCATACCTTACAACTCAGGCAAGAACTCCTTCTTTGACTGGTCCATTTTGAACTTCTTCAAAATCTTATTAAGGTATGTACTCATTGAAAATCTTATCAAGTGTCTTAATCTATCTCTATAGATCTTGGTGCCCAATATGTAAGAAGCTTCATCGAGGTCTTCTTTTGAAAAGCTCCTTTCAAACACTCCTTTATGCTTTCCAGAAAATTCTACATCATTTCCGATCGACAATATGTCATTCACATATACTTATCAGAAAGGCTGCAGTGCTCCCACTCACTTTCTTGTAAATACAGGCTTCACCGCAAGTCTATATAAAACCATATGCTTTGATCACCTCATCAAAGCGTATATTCCAACTCCGAGATGCTTGCACCAGTCCATAGATGGATCGCTGGAGCTTGCACACTTTGTTAGCACTTTTAGGATCAACAAAACCTTCTGGTTGCATCATATACAACTCCTCTTTGAGGTATCCATTTAGGAATGCAGTTTTTTGACATCCATTTGCCAGATTTCATAATCATAAAATGCGGCAATTGCTAACATCATTCGGACAGACTTAAGCATCGCTACAGGTGAGAAAGTCTCATCGTAGTCAACTCCTTGAACTTGTCGAAGACCTTTTGCAACAAGTCGAGCTTTGTACACAGTTACACTACCGTCGGCGTTGGTCTTCCTCTTGAAGATCCATTTATTTTCAATGGCTTGCCGATCATCGGGCAAGTCAACCAAAGTCCACACTTTGTTCTCATACATGGATCCCATCTCAGATTTCATGGCCTCAAGCCATTTTGCGGAATCTGGGCTCATCATCACTTCCTCATAGTTTATAGGTTCATCATGGTCTAGTAACATGACTTCCAGAACCGGGTTACTGTACCACTCTAGCGCGGAATGCACTCTGGTTGACCTACGAGGTTCAGTAGTAACTTGATCTGAAGTTTCATGATCATCATCATTAGCTTCCTCACTAATTGGTGTAGGAATCACCGGAACTGGTTTCTGTGATGTACTACTTTCCAATTCGGGAGAAGGTACAATTACCTCATTAAGTCCCACTTACCTCCCACTCACTTCTTTCGAGAGAAACTCCTTCTCTAGAAAGTATCAATTTTTAGCAACGAATATCTTGCCTTTGGATCTGTGATAGATGGTGTACCCAACAGTTTCCTTTGGGTATCCTATGAAGACACATTTCTCCGATTTTGGTTCGAGCTTATCAGGTTGAGACTTTTTCATATAAGCATCGCTGCCCCAAACTTTAAGAAACAACAACTTTGGTTTCTTGCCAAACCACAGTTCATAAGGCATCGTCTCAACAGATTTAGATGGTGCCCTTATTTAATATGAATGCATCTGTCTCTAATGCATAACCCAAAACGATAGTGGTAAATCGGTAAGAGACATCATATATCGCACCATATCTAATAAAGTACAGTTACAACGTTCGAACACACCATTACGCTATGGTGTTCTGGGTGGCGTGAGCTATGAAACTATTCCACATTGCTTTAAATACAGACCAAACTCGTAACTCAAATATTCGCCTCCACGATCAGATCGTAGAAACTTAATTTTCTTGTTACGATGATTCTCTACTTCACTCTGAAATTCTTTGAACTTTTCAAATGTTTCAGACTTGTGCTTCATCAAGTAGATATACCCATATCTGCTCAAATCATCAGTGAAGGTCAGAAAATAATGATACCCGCCGCGAGCCTCAAGACTCATCGGTCCACATACATCAGTATGTATGATTTCCAATGAATCAGTTGCTCGCTCCATTGTTTAGGAGGACGGAGTTTTAGTCATCTTGCCCATGAGGCATGGTTCGCAAGCACCAAGTGATTCATAATCAAGTGATTCCAAAAGCCCATCACTATGGAGTTTCTTCATGCGCTTTACACCAATATGACCTAAAAGACAGTGCCACAAATAAGTTGCACTATCATTATTAACGTCGCATCTTTTGGCTTCAATATTATGAATATGTGTATCACTACGATCGAGATCCAACAAACTATTTTCATTGGGTGTATGACCATTGAAGGCTTTATTCATGTAAACAGAATAACAATTATTCTATGACTTTAAATGAATAACCGTATTGCAACAAACATGATCAAATCATATTCACGCTCAACGCAAATGCCAAATAACATTTATTTAGGTTCTACACTAATCCCGAAAGTATAGGGAGTGTGCGATGATGGTCAAATCAATCTTGGAACCACTTCCAACACACATCGTTACTTCACCTTTAACTAGTCTCTGTTCATTCTGCAACACTCGTTTTGAGTTACTAATTTTAGCAAATGAACTGGTATCAAATACCCAGGGGTTGCTATGAACACTAGTAAAGTACACATCAATAATCTGTATATCAAATATACCTTTGTTCACTTTGCCATCCTTCTTATCCGCCAAGTATCTAGGGCAGTTCCACTTCGAGTGATCATTTCCTTTGCAGTAGAAGCACTTAGTTTCAGGCTTGAGTTTTAGCTTTGGGTTTCTTCACGGGAGTGACAACTTGCTTGTCATTCTTCTTGAAGTTCCCTTTCTATCCCTTTGCCCTTTACTTGAAACAAGTGGTCTTGTTAACCATCAACACTTGATGCTCTTTCTTGATTTCTACCTTCGTCGATTTCAGCATCGCGAAGAGCTCGGGAATTACTTTCGGCATCCCTTGCATATTATAGTTCATCACAAAGTTCTACTAACTTGGTGATAATGACTAGAGAACTTTGTCAATTACTATCTTATCTGGAAGTTTAACTCCCACTTGATTCAAGCAATTGTAGTACCCAGACAATCTGAGCACATGCTCGCTCGTTGAGCTATTCTCCTCCATCTTGTAGGCAAAGTACTGTCAGAGGTCTTATACCTCTCGACATGGGTATGAGTATGAAATACTAATTTCAACTCTTGGAACATCTCATATGCTCCATGGCGTTCAAAACGTTTTGAAGTCCTGGTTATAAGCCGTAAAGCATGGCGCACTAAACTATCAAGTAGTCATCATACCGAGCTCGTCAAACGTTCATAACATCTGCATCTGCTCCTGCAATAGGTTTGTCACCTAGCGGTGCATCAAGGACATAATACTTCTGTGCAACAATGAGGATAATCCTCAGATCACAGACCTAGTCCGCACCATTGCTACTAACATCTTTCAACTTAGTTTTCTCTAGGAACATATCAAAAACATAGGGGAGCTATAATGCGAGCTATTGATCTACAACCTAATTTGCAAATACTATCAGGACTAAGTTAACGATAAATTAAAGTTCAATTAATCATATTACTATAGAACTCCCACTTAGATAGACATCCCTCTAGTCATCTAAATGATCACGTGATCCAAATCAACTAAACCATGTCCGATCATCACGTGAGATGGAGTAGTTTTCAATGGTGAACATCTTATGTTGATCATATCAACTATATGATTCACGCTCGACCTTTCGGTCTTCAGTGTTCCAAGGCCATGTCTGTACATGCTAGGCTCATCAAGTTTAACCCGAGTATTCTGCATGTGCAAAACAGTCTTACACCCGTTGTATTTGAATGTAGAGCTTATCACACCCGATCATCACGTGGTGTCTCGGCACGACGAACTTTCGCAATGGTGCATACTCAGGGAGAACACTTGTACCTTGAAATTTTGTAATGGACCATCTTATAATGCTACCGTTGCACTAAGCAAAATAAGAAGCAAAATAAGATAAACATCACATGCAATCAAAACATATGACATGATATGGCCATCATCATCTTGTACTTTTGATATCCATCTCCAAAGCATCGTCATGATCTCCATCGTCACCGGCGCGACACCTTGATCTCCATCGTAGCATCGTTGTCGTCTCGCCAATTCTTCCAGGACTATCGCTACCGCTTAGTGATAAAGTAAAGCAATTACATGGCGATTGTATTTCATACAATAAAGCGACAACCATATGGCTCCTGCCAGTTGCCGATAACTTTACAAAACATGATAATCTCATACAATAACGTATAACTCATCACGTCTTGACCATATCACATCACAACATGCCCTGCAAAACAAGTTAGACATCCTCTACTTTGTTGTTACAAGTTTTACGTGGCTGCTATGGGCTTAGCAAGAACCGTTCTTAGCTACGCATACAAAAACCACAACGATTTTTCTTCAAGTATGTGCTATTTTAATCTTCACAAGGACCGGGCGTAGCCATACTCGATTCAACTAAAGTGAGAGAGACAAACACCCGCCAGTCACGTTTAAGCAACGAGTGCTCGTAATGTTGAAACCAGTCATGCGTAAGCGTACGCGTAATGTCGGTCTGGGCCGCTTCATCTCACAATACCGCCGAATCAAAGTATGACATGCTGGTAAGCAGTATGACTATTATCGCCCACAACTCATTGTGTTCTACTCGTGCATATCATCTACGCATAGACCTGGCTCATGATGCCACTGTTGGGGAACATAGTATTTCAAAAAAATCCTACGATCACGCAAGATCTATCTACTAGATGCATAGCAACGAGAGGGGAGAGTGTGTCTACGTACCCTCGTAGACCGAAAGCGGAAGCGTCTAGTGACGCGGTTGATGTAGTCGAACGTCTTCGCGATCCAACTGATCAAGAACCAAACGTACGGCATCTTCGCGTTCAGCACACATTCAGCTCGATGACATCCCTTGAGCTCTTGATCCAGTTGAGCTTCACGGGAGAGTTTCGTCATCACGACGGTGTGGTGACGGAGATGATGAAGCTACCAGCACAGGGCTTTGCCTAAGCACTACAATGGTATGACCAAGATGTGTTTCTGTGGAGGGGGGCACCGCACACGGCTAGAACAATGTTTCTTGTGTGTCTTTGGGTGCCCCCTGCCCCGTATATAAAGGAGCAAGGGGGGAGGTGCGGCTGGCCAAGTATGGCGCGCCAGGAGTAGGATTCCTACTCCTAGTAGGAATAGGAATCCCCCTTCCTATTTGTACTAGGAGTAGGAAAGGAAGGAGGAGAGGAGAAGGAAGAAGAGGGGCGCCTACCCCTTTTCCTAGTCCAACTAGGATTCCTAGGGGAGGGTGCGGCTAGCCCTATGGGCTGCCTCTCTCTATTCCCTCAAGGCCCACTATGGCCCATACTCCCTCGGGGGTTCCGGTAACCCCCTCCGGCACTCCGGTTTTATTCGATAACACGCGGAACACTACCAATGTTCGAATATAGTCATCCAATATATTAATATTCATGTCTCGGACATTCTGAGACTCATCGTCATGTCCGTGATCTCATCCGGGACTCCGAACTACAATCAGTAAATCAAAACTCATAAACTCATAATACCGATTGTCATCGAACATTAAGCGAGCGGACCCTACGGGTTCGAGAACTATGTAGACATGACCGAGACTCATCTCCGGTCAATAACCAATAGCGGAACCTGGATGCTCATATTGGCTCCTACATATTCTACGAAGATCTTTATCGGTCAAACCGCATAACAACATACATTGTTCCCTTTGTCATCGGTATGTTACTTGCCCGAGATTTGATCGTCGGTATCACTATACCTAGTTTATCTCATTATCGGCAAGTCTCTTTACTAGTTCCGTAATACATCATCTCGTGACTAACTCATTAGTCATTTGCTTGCAAGGCTTATTATGATGTGTATTACCGAGAGGGCCCGGAGATACCTCTCCGTCACTCGGAGTGACAAATCCTATTCTTGATCTATGACAACACCACAAACACCTTCGGAGACACCTGGAGAGCATCTTATAATCACCCAGTTATGTTGTGACGTTTGATAGCACACAAGGTGTACCTTCGTGCATATCAATCAAAGTATCCAATTTCCTTTGCATTCTCAAGATGGTTGATTTTGTTGAATTCTTCGGGGCACGATCCGTTGAAGAGGATATCGCAAGCTTGAGCATTGTATTGCAACATCTTCAACTCTTCCACGGATGCTTCACGATTCGGTTCCTTCCATCGAAGAATTCACCTTGCAAACCAATACACACAATAGCCCAAACGGCGGTGTTATGTCCAAGAATATGCATTTTCATCTTATGCTTCCAACTAGCAAAACTAGTACCATCAAAGTAAGGACCTCTACGGCGATAACTTCCCTCACTAGACACCATACTCTCCTAGGTTGTGAAACCAAGGCTATGATCACCAAAGCTTGGAAATCAAGGCAAATGGAGACCAAAGCTCTGATACTACTTGTAGGATTGGAAGTATGTCTAGAGGGGGGTGATTAGACTGCTTGACCAAATAAAAATCTAGCCTTTTCTCAATTACAGTTTTTGGCATATTTTAGCAACTTAGCACAAGTCAAGCAATCAACCTACACATGCAATTCTAAGAGTATAGCAACGGAATGTAAAACAATTACATATGAAGGTAATGGGAGGAGTTTGAAGGAGCAAACACAAGTGAAGACAAGGATGTTTTTGTCGTGGTTCCGATAGGTGGTGCTATCGTACATCCACGTTGATGGAGACTTCAACCCACGAAGGGTAACGGTTGTGCGAGTCCACGGAGGGCTCCACCCACGAAGGGTCCACGAAGAAGCAACCTTGTCTATCCCACCATGGCCATCGCCCACGAAGGAATTGCCTCACTAGGGTAGATCTTCACGAAGTAGACGATCTCTTCGCCTGTACAAACTCCTTGGTTCAACTACACAATCTCGTCGGAGGCTCCCAAGTGACACCTAACCAATCTAGGAGACACCACTCTCCAAAAGGTAATAGATGATGTGTTGATGATGAACTCCTTGATCAAGTGATTCAAATGATAGTCTCCCCAACACTCAAACAGCTCCTCATAGATTTGGATATGGTGGAAGAAAGATTTGAGTGGAAAACAACTTGGGGAAGGCTAGAGAACAAGATTCATATGGTAGGAATGGAATATCTTGACGTCAACACTTGAGTAGGTGGTTCTTTCTCAGAACATGTATGTTGGAAGTGTAGGTATGTTCTGATGGCTCTCTCCACAAGTGAAGAGTGGGTGGAGGGGTATATATATCCTCCACACAAAATCTAACCATTACACACAATTTACCAAACTCGATGGGACCGATTCAGAGAACTCGGTCAGACCGATTTAGTTCATAATGTGACCATTAGGCATTTCAGTGGGACCGATATGATCAACTCGGTAGGACCGATTTCATTAGGGTTAGGACATAACGTAATATCGGCAAGACCAATTACACAAAATCGGTGGGACCAATTTTGGTAATAAGCACACAGAGGGTTGGTCAGGCAAACTCGGTGGGACCGATTCGCTCGTTTCGGTTGGACCGAAACGTTACGAAGGGGAAACAGAGAGTTTGCATTGCCAACTCGGTGGGACCGATCGCTCATATCGGTGAGACCAAAATGTTACAAAGGGAAACAGAGAGTTTGCAATCCCATCTTGGTGAGACCGAGATCCCTTTCGGTGAGACCGAAATGATTAGGGTTTAGTGGCAGTGGCTATGTCAAATGAACTCGGTGGCGCCAGATAGACCTTTTCGGTGGGGCCGAGTTTAACTTTTAGTTTGGGACATATGTGGATGTGTGAAAATGGTTGAGGGTTTTGGAGCATATCACTAAGCATTTCGAGCAAGGAAGCCATTAAACAACACCTCATCCCCTTTTAATAGTATTGGCTTTCCTATGGACTCAATGTGATCTTGGATCACTAAAATACAAAAATGTAGAGTCTTGAGCTTGAGCCAATATATGTCCTTAGCATTTTGAGGGATCCACATTCCTAGTTCATGCCATGCCAATCACTGAACTTTCCTGAAATATCATCTTGAGATAGCATTAGTTCAATGAGTTATATGTTGTTAGTAATTATCAAAACCACCCAGGGATAGTTGCACTTTCAGATATACGGCATGCGGTTCACTCGGATGAACTGTTTGCGTTGAGACATGAGAATAGAAACGGTTTAAATGAACAAGACGTGTGTGATACGAGGCAAATAGGTCTGGAATCGGAGACGTGTGCGAAGACCAATTAAGCATACAATTACACAAGTGACTACACACATAACATTTCCACACAACAAAGAAAGCAATTACATGCATACTAAAGTAGTTGAAACGAGGATCTAATCATTTACTTATTGTTGCGATGACGCTTGCCATTGCTCCACTTCCGGTTGGACCCCTGGCTATTTTGGGGAAGGAGGGACTTCCTCATGTCAACGATCCGCCTGTACATGTCGTAGCTCGTGTATGCCTCCTTGGCCGCGTACACGACGTGAGCTTTGTCGAGTTTCTCCATCCAGGCCGAGTGCCAGGCACGCTTGTCCTTGTTGCACGAATCCTTCATGTCTCTGTAGTAGGGGTCGATGATGGCCTCGGCGAGGTGAACCAGTGAGTCCTTCTCATGCTCCTTGCTGCCCCTGATCTTGTATTGGCCCTGGATGTCGACAAGATTTTGGCAGGCGATGTCCGAATTCTCGAGCGCCTTTACATCGTTGTTGATGTCCACCATAGCAAACATGCAGTGGGGGCTGTTGACAAACCTGGCAAAACGCTCGCAAGGCCTTGTGGCCAGGCAGTAGTGGTAGACGAGGACGTGGTGGTGCATGCACATTTGGGCAACGACGATCTTGGGACGAGACCCGTCACGAGTGCGGGTGTACTCGAGGTCGAACCCGACCACCTTGTACTTCTCCTCGGCAAGCAACAACTCCGTGACGTGGATGGAGTGCTCCACCCAGACCGGGTCATTGGTGTACACCACCGAGAGGTCCATGAACCTACTATGGGTGTCCACCATGGCATGCATGGTGAACCGCTGCTCGTCGGCGGCAGCTGTTCGGAGCGCCATTGGAGCCGCGCATGATACCCTCTAAGAATTTCTCGTGGTGGGTGTGCTTCTTGGAATGGTGGGGCGTGATCGAAAGGTTGAAGAGACACAAGGGTAGGTTCAATGGCTGTTGTAATAAATGGGGGCTGGCTGGCCTGTAATCATCACGTCTTATCACGGTGTTCATAGTGGAGGATTCCAGACTCCAGTGCACGCTTGAAAACACTGCACCCCAGGCTAGGGCTCGAAGAGCCTGTTCCCGCGCTATCACGCTGTTTACCGCGCAAGCTTCCCGCGTGGCTAGTTTGGCCATGCGTCGGCTAGAAGATGCCCACATATGGGCATTTATTGGCAAAAAGCTTTGTAAAAACGAAGTGTGTGGAATGACTTCGGTCATAAGTTTACCCTTCGGTGATGAGGTCAAAGTTACACAGAAGGGTGATGATGGACACTTGAGTGCCATAATTAATTATGCGCTCTACAGTGCACACGATGGAAGAAACCAACTGTGTGCAATATTGTCAAAGATCACAGTCGAGTTAGCTATACAGATCGTGTGCTGTGAGATCGACAAGGTAAACTGATTGGAGAAATGTTAATAAAGTCTAAGACCATTGCATATTAAGGTCAAAATTATGCTAGCAATATACAAGTCTCATATGATGCCATTTCAACGATTGTATCACAAAAGTTCAAAATGTTACAAGGTTCAAATTCCAGAGTTATATGGCTCAAATTCAAAGATTACAAGGTTCAAACTGATATTAGAAATGAAATTCAGCTCATCAGCTGCAAATGCTCGCGCTGATGCGCTGAACATGGATATCAGAGAGGTTCAAACTAATATCACCGCTTCTAAGTCTGGCTTCGAAACCTAACAATTTTTTGCAAAGGGGTCAGCCCCTGAGAAGTCATGTATGGGGTTGAACCGATGACTTCCGATTACTCTGTCATGTGAAGTTCCAAAATGAAATTCAACATTTTTTGGAGCCTACTCCATTCTGCCGCAGGTGCCCGCGCTGATCAATAGACCATTCATTTTTGTGAAATAAATGTAGGGCAAACCTCATTTCCTTCAGCACCCTTCTCTGAGAACAAAGAACCTGGCGAATATAATCTCCGGTAAGGTCCCTCGGTAGGAGTTCAAAGTAATTTCTAAGAGATATAGATCTAGGCATTCGACGTGATTGTTATATTGTATCACATTATCCACCACTAGGCCTAATCTTATCTGCAAAAGAAGAAAACATGTTAGTGCCTACATGCAGTTTTGAACATTACTACAGGCCTAGCTATTTGGTTTGCATGATTATTAAAATGCACTAACATGCCATCTTCGAGACATGATTACATGGGCATTTGATTACATTCTAGAAAAATGTAGCATTCTTCACAAGAGGTTGGAGTGGATGAATAGTTCCGTATGAAAACTAGTATAGATGAATCCAAAGGAGAAATGCTTATTGAATGTAACCATATGGATCAATCAACCAATATGGGGGGCATGTATGTACTGAAATCCTCCAAAAGAACCTTCAAAAATTGTAGTACATTGTCATTGTAAACTTGGAAAAAGGTGTCACAAATTGAACTCCTTATGGTTAACATTTAATAGGAAAGGAACATCACCTGGATATATAACTTCTCTAGGCTCGGAAAGCATCTCAGGAAACTGACAACTTGCTTTAGGACGGGCCCGATAGATTCTAGTGCCAAGACCTTCATTGTGCGCAGTTTCGGGGTCAAGCTTGTCAGAATCTTTTTCTGAATGACAGACGAACAAACATCTTCAAAATTATAAAGAATTTTAATTTGTCGAAGGAGAGGTAGAAGGCGGCTGTTGTACCTGAACGGGTGTGGATCCAATAACAAGTTCGAAGTATTTGTCAGACGAGTAGCCCACCACTGTCAATTTCAGCGCATAAATGACATTGATTCTTGTTGGACCTTCTTGATCAACTACAAGTAATCTCTCAATTGCAGGTGTGTCCTGGATGACCACACCATGGTCCACCTTTTGTTATGTCTTTCTGCCGCACCAGGAATGCACATAAATAGTCCAGAGAGTCATGAAGGTGATGTGGAAGGTACTCAACCCATTGATCGCCTGAAAACGAAGGTACTCGCGTGCAGTACAGCCACGGAGCAGGCGCTCCATGTCACCCTTTGAGAGGCAGACGACGACGAGCTCGAGGTGCTTCAGTCGTGGTAGAATCAGAGCGGGCGCATCATTATGGGGCGGGAAATGGTAGTTCCTGAACTTGGCGACGCACAGCGTGGGCGCGAGGCGGAGTGCGGACATCAGCAGCGACCGCATATGCCCATCATCAAAAGTGAGCTCCTCGAGCTGATCTAGGGCGGGGGATCGGAACTAGTTGTCAAGCTTGGCTCGGTCCTTGCCGTTGGAACGGAACTTGCCCATTCTAAGGCCTTTGGTTGGGCCAAGGTGACTACCAAGGATCTTGGAGAACGCATCCAAGCTTTTGTGATAGCCATGGTAGAGCTCGTGGGTGTCGATGAGGTCGAGAGGGCTGGAGTTCCATAGGGGGCGCCACCATCGGGAAAGGAGGGTTGTCCGCGCCCCATATTTGACTGGGAGGAGGGAGATGATGACTATCAACATATCAGCGGGGAGGCTACTGATTAAGTCTAGGCCTGCTGGAGTCGCTTGCGTTTCTAGCTCGCCCCGCCTCCGCTTGTTGGCAGCCCCGTTCTCCACCTCTGGAGTCTCCTTGTCAGCGGCGCTTTCTGATAGAAATGAGAGTACATGGAATATTTAGTTAAAACATGGCAATAGAAAAGTGTATTGGTAACTAGAAGTTATTAGGTAGGGATATAGTAAGAAAAGGGAATAACAATGAGTAATGAGCCATCAAATCGTAGGCCCAATCTTTCCCACTATAAGTTGCTCGGACAAAGGAACCATCATGACTTCGTTGAATCCGCTTCTTCAAGAAAACTACTGTCCCAGCAATACTGCTACCGCATGCGAAGACTGCACGACACTGTAGCACGTCATATCACTTAGACGCACTAGGCCAAACAAGCCCACCTAACGCGTGGGAAAGCCTTGCCCTCGTCATTTTGTTCTGGACTTGTATCGATGGATCGCACGAACAAGGGAAAGAACAGAGTAGAAAGTGTTACACTTTGCAAATTCGAAAGGAAAAGGTGGCACACTTGAAGCACGCCTGTCACGTTCGCGTCGCACCCGCCATAGTCGGTCTGGCACGCCGCTCACCAAAGGGGACACGCGTTGCAATTAT
Source organism: Secale cereale (assembly GCA_902687465.1). Lineage (NCBI taxonomy): Eukaryota > Viridiplantae > Streptophyta > Magnoliopsida > Poales > Poaceae > Secale > Secale cereale. The sequence goes on from LR738715.1 coordinate 512,179,941, forward strand.
CCGCTGACAGTCGGCCAAGGAAAAGGCGATAGGGAGGGAGATACGAGTAGAAGTAGAGATAAGAGTAGAGATATGTGAGGCGGGCCTTCTACGCACTCATACAACCTATCACTAGCACACATAAACACTCTCTGTAGCCATTCCAAAAGTACGACGTCAACTACATATTCACGTCAACCTATCAGCCCCAACGTTTTTCTTCAGTCAGTGTTTGCAAGTACTATAGCTCGCGCAGTAGCTAGCCTACTAAAACAACGCGGAATTAGTCGTGGTTTGACACCAAGAATTATCAAACATTTTTTCTTCAATCAAGCCCTGCTTATATGATTAAACAGTTTAAACATACGCCTAAGCATGCCATATATTACTTCAAAAGCTGGTGAGGATACATCTGTTTGCATAACTCAGAGAGGGTTCACATGATTCACTATCAAACAAAAGTAGCAAGTACCACCCACACAAGACACTACACTAGCCCTAGACGGTGTGATAAAACGCATCGTTCTGGTAATTAAACACTACAAACTACGTTGAAAGACTAGCGCGACCAACTATTTGTTGCCATCGATCTCTGGGGCAATGTCCACAGGAAGGACATCGGCATGGGGATCGATCTCTGGAGCGATGTCCACAGGAGGGACCGTGACATCGGAATAGTCAAGGGTGTCCACCGACACTTGCACCTGCACCTGCACAACCCTAACATATTAGTAAGAACATTGGAAATAATCTAAAACAACACCTATGGTAAACCATATTTTTTTACCTTATGCAGCTCACGGGGGGATCCCATCCCTCCGGGGGCCATCGCCTCGCCGAGGAAATACTGCTTCTCAATGGCAATTATCTCCTCAAACCCGGCCTTGAGGCTCTCATAGGTGCCCATTAGAGTTTCTGGGGTAGGCATGGTGGGGCCCTTGCTGTTCTTCCACCTTTCTTTATTCAGGAGTTCGTGTGCCAAGGTCCTCAACTCTTTGGCCAGTGCTTGTTTCTTGGAGTTCTTCGTCTCCATGGGTTGGCCCACCAAAATCGCCAACTCGTTGGCTGGTGCTCTCTTCCTAGAGATCTCTGTCTCCAGTGGGTTGTCCATCGGCAACTCTTTACCCAGTGCTCCAAGATCCATCAATAAACTGACAAACAAAAAAGCAATCGAAAGGAAACCACAATCGCAATGAAAACGGGAAAATAATAGGCAGTGAGAATCAGTTGGTGCTTCGCAAAAAGAAGATTCTTGGAATGAAAGTAGAGTGGCATCACTGATTCACCTACCTTTCCTTCGTCGGTACAGAAGAAAAATGGTAGAAGTGACTAGCGTGGAGTGTGGTTTTCTTCAAGATACATGAGAAGGGCTTAAATGAGCATTCTAGTGAAATGATGGTTGCTTCGTCCGTCCAAGTAACTAGGCCACTTTACCATTGCTGGTAAATGTGTGAGTTTTGTGATATGACAGGTCATGACGGCGAGACCGGGGTGACTGTTGAATCTCGACTGTAGCATTTCGCATATATTTGTTAGATGGCATGCTGGCCCGGATGCCTGGGGTGTGTTTGGATCATGGGCAACCAAAACCTCAACCAAAATTTTGAACGACAGAGGAGGAGCTGGCAATAGTAGCACTCTATTAAAACTATACTCCCACATATAGAAATTACAAATAATATTGCATGTGGTGCAGCCCACGTTTCCGATAATTTGGGCGGTGGGCTTGTTCAAAATTTTATGAGGCGGTGGGCTTGTTCAAAATTTTATGAGGCGGTGGTTGTTAACTTAATTGAGGTTTGAGTACCACACATGAACGATACAAAGTGCGACCTGGCACACCGGCGGGGCTGCACCAAAAGCTGTTAGCTGGCGAGTAATGAGCGCCTAAATAGTTCAGCTCGTTATGCTCATGGCTCGCTTCTCAACGAACAAATCCAATCGCCAATCTAAGCCTATCTATTTAACTAATATACATAGGAGGCAACAAACTAGTGCAGTTCCTTTCAGTCACCATCCATCTTCTTAAAAATCACATCTACACACTCTCATGTAGACTATAACACATCATCAGAATCTGTTAACGAGAGCTCACGAGCTAAATGAGCTTCAAACGTACTGAGCCGAGCAGGGTTTTTTGCTCATTAGTCTTACCGAGCTTAATGAGACCAACCTTAACGAGCATGAACTTAACGAGCCGAGCAGCTCGTTTATCCACACACTCCCCTTGGAATAAGCGGGTAGCTATCTCAAAAAACAATCAACAACTCAAAAAACGGTGACCTGACACGTAAATAATTGTTTTTTAGACGTCTTAGATGCTTGTTTTGATGGAGTGAAGAAAGAAAAGTACTCTACTATATATATAGGCAGGAGCCTCCACGCTTGCTTACTAGGGTTGCTCTATTCACAAACTCTCATCCTCTCCGGATCTAAACAAGATATCACACAACCTTTCTCTCCTCACAGCTGGTTATAGATCCAGATGCATCCTCTCCTCCTAGGAAGGGGAGGAGGTTCAGGGTTTAGGCCGTTGCCGACGGCGAGGGAGGAGACCCACTGTCGGCCGCATTGTTGTCTCTTTGGCTGAGCACCGTTGCGGGAGGTCCTCCAATCCCTTCGTCGATGTCGTAGTGTGGGCGGATCCGGCCTCACGCCCCCACCTAGCCACACCCCGACGACCTTCAGGTATATATTCCTTCGAAACCGGCCTAGCTCTACTAACACAGCTCGTTGCGCCACTGCATGTGCATCATTTTCTACCTCTGAGCCCCCCATGTAGCTAGGATCGATTGGATTGTCCAACTCCACCTAATTTTTGTCTATTGTTAGAGGTAAAGCTACTTTATGGAGTCGAATCTTGTTACTTGGTTTAAATAAGAAAGGAAGGGGGAAAATATGTAGTATGTAATGTACATAGGACTTGGTACAAACAGGAAAGGAAGGGGGTGCCAGTTGTACAGTCTGGCCCTCCAACCGGTCTCTCTGTCGAAAATGGAAATAAAGGGGAAACATTGTACACACTTGTATGACCAGGACTATATTCGCTATCCACAGATACAAATAGGTCGCTAATGTGACAAAATGGGACCAACCCAGATATGCACTGTTCTTAATCTAATGCCCCTGGTAAAATGATGACATGCCACTGTTATAAGTCATAACTAGTGATTTTTGTACATCTTAACTGGAATGTCACGCCTGAACTGTTGGTCGAGTTCAGTGGAACTGCACAAAGGGAGATATGTGTCCCATCCTCATCATCCAAATTGGCACCCTAACATTCCCTTAAGTAAGAATGATATTTAATACATGTGTTCACCTCTATTTTGCAACCGCCATGAGAAAATAATACATTTGTTTACATAGTAGACTTGTACTCACTAACAACCAAATCTCACATTGAAGCCCACTCATATACTTGGTTTCACCAATTGGTTTAGGAGAAAGAGAAACTGAACAAGAAAAGGAAGACGATGACGGAAGAGGAAGAGGAAGAAGAAGAAGGAAGAAATGAAGAAGGATCACAAGCTGGTACCGTCCTCTATTATCCCGACATCTTGCTAGTGGTATTGTATTACTGTATTGCTACTAGTACTAATTTACTTGAAGAAATACACTTGTGGTACTACTAGCAGAGTAGTACTTGGCTTCACGACACATCATACTAATTAACTGGAGTCTTGATGCATGTGTGAGCTAGCCCTACATGATCAACAGTGCCAACGTGATTTATCTGAAGCTGAGGCCTCAGTCGAGGTCACTGAATGGCTCCAGAATGTCTACCTCTCATTTGAGGCTATGCTGCAGGAGCACTTCGACTTTTGCTGCTTCTCCTGCAAGGTCATTTAATCAATCAGGAGTACTTAAGCACCACTAATTAATTGGTAAGGGCATAAGGCCTTCATCTAGATTAGTGTGATGTCATCTCTATTTGTATCGTGCTACTGTTTTGCAATTGTCACGAGAAAGTCCTTTATCTTTGCATGTTACATCATTGCAGCCTATGATACATGCCAAAGCGAGAGTTGAGCTAATTGGCACTGATTAACTGAACTAATACATCTTTTTAAGATAATGCGGATGCTTCTACTCCCCACGTTCCTAAATATAAGTCTTTTTAGATATTTCAAATGGACTACAACATACGGATGTATGTAGACATATTTTAGAGTGTAGGTTCACTCATTTTGCTCTGTATGTAGTCACTTGTTAGAATCTCTAGAAAGACTTATATTTGGGAATGGAGGGAGTATTTGTTAGTGTATGTTTCATCAACTACTATTACAGTAATCTCACTTTCTCAATATATGTGCGAACATGGATGCTCGATTTCAGTGGAATTGCACAAAAACTTTGGGTGGTTCATTGCCTCAACTGCCTCCTTGCTTTTGTTGGAATACTAGCACTTTTCGGACTAATCTAAACCACGAGTAAGCAGTAAACATCGCAAATACGGCATGCATCTCATACCGATACCTAAGCATGCTCCATAATCCATCACCTTTCCCAAAAGTCGCTTATCTCGGCTTCCAGTCAAAGGAAGTTCTAATTTTTATGCTTCGTCGAATAGGTTGGTACATGTCTTCATCCTGATTATTGTGCTTGTCATATCTATCGGTAATTTGGTATTGTTCTACTGTTGGCCGATTTCATAAGGAGTAACTTGGAGCCTGAACTTGCAGGCAACTCGTTACATTAGCCGATTTCAGTACAACTGCACAAAAAGAAAAGATGGACAGATAGTTATGCTGCTGCTTTGTTGTACTCCAAAGTTCACTTAGACAAGCACCGATGTTGACAAGAAGAATTGCCAGAGTGAGCGCCAACAATATTGCTTGGCGCATAGCCAAGAAAAACGTAGCCCATTCTTTGGTCCCAACTTGCGCTTTTAGGTTATCGGCACGTATGCTGGTAGCGAAATGTATTCCATGGAGTCTAAAGATTCCAAACAAGTTGGTAGAGGCATATATTCATATGGAACCTAACCAGTCTGCACGCATGGGATGCCTCCATTTCAGTTGAACTGCACAAAAACTTGTTGGATGAAAGTAGTGGCCAAGTTGTTCAAACCGCTCGCGGCATCGAGGAGACTATCATGAGGATAAACATGCAAGAAAGTTCAGATGGTCTATGATGCCTCTTGTGTACTCGAAAGTTTGCTCAGACCAGCATTAATTTTAGCAAGTACCATTGAGTGAACACCACATACCAGTCTGTACCATAGATAATTTATGTGTGTCGATGGATGATATTGGCTTGTGTTGTCTCAATCATTTGATGCGTAAACATGTTGAACTTGTGTATTCTGAATATTTTTCTGAATGTTAGCTATGAATATTGGCTTGTGATCTTTGAATCATTTGGATGCATAGACATGCTGTACTTGTCTATACATGAATCTTTTGAGTTGTTGATTGTGAATGTTGGCTATGAATATGAACGTATCCTGTGAACCCAAGTTTTATCTGAATGTTTACCTTTTCTGTTGTACTTGTGTGTGAACTTGTTAGAATGGATACTGTGGTTTTGTTAGAATGTGCACTGTCGTATTTGACGTGCCCACACCAGCAGCACATCGTAGAATTAAACGAAGTAAGAGAGGGTTGAGTATCATATTATGATACCGTATGGAATTAAGATACTCCATTGTGGTTAGTCTTAGGCCTTGTTCACTTCAACCTCCTCCCAGTGGTTTGGAGAGGAATGGAGGGGAATTTGGCTTGTACATGATTTAATCCCCCACAGTCCCTGTTAATTTATGTATATTGTGGGCATGTTATTTTACCCCTCAATTTGCCGCTCGCCGGACTCTCCTGCTTCCTTCGCCCCCCAATTCCCACCGCTCCCCATCTTCCTCACTCATACACAAAACCCCCGCTCACCTTATTCCTCACTCATACAGAAAACGCCTGCTCCTCTTCTTCCACTCCTAACAGAAAACCCCAGCCCTCCTTCTTCCCCGCTCGCACTACCACTAGGATCGTCTCTGGCTACCCCGCTCAAACCCGTGAGCTTGAAGCGACGCCCGCAAGGTTAATGGAGTCGGCAGGCCCCAGCGCCAAGAAGCTGAGGCTCCCGCCAGCGGGGACGCCAGTTGTAGATCCTGCGCTGTCGGCGAGCCCCCCAACCCTGATCTAAGGAACCTGTAGAATCTCCGGTGGACCGCATCAGTGATCTCCCGGACGACATCCTTGGGGAGATCATCTCCCTTCTCCCCACCAAGGATGACTGCTGCACACAAGTCCTCGCATCTGAGTGGCGCCCTCTATGGCGCACCGCGCCCTTCAATCTCGACTGTCATCAAATATCTGTCCTTCCTGACTTTAATCTCCTCAGAGCCATCATCTCCTCTCACCAGCAAGGCCCCGTTAAACGCCTCTGCATCCCGACACGCTACCTGCTGTCCATACCCTGCATGATGGACTCTTGGCTGACATCCCTTGAATTCAGAAAACTCCAGTAGTTTGAGTTCTACCATTACCATGAAAGTTTCATACCACGAACCACACACCAAGAATTTGTGCCCACACCACCGTTGTCCATCTCGTGGTTTTCCTCCTCTCTCCACACCGCCACCTTCGCCCGGTGCCATCTACCAGACGATCTGGTACAAATGCTTCAACTCCCACTGCTAAAAAAACTTTCGCTTGTGGTGGTTTATCTGTCGGAGGCCTCACTGCACATCATCATTCACTCCAGTTGCCCTGCCTTGGGGCGCTTGCCGATAGTTTTGGGAATAGAAATCCCTATCAGTTATCTCCACATAAAGTCGCATCAACTTGAAAGCATTGGAATTTGTTTTGAATGACAACATCTCATCATCGAAGATGCCCCTTCACTTCAAAGGTTGCTCCTTCAATATTGTTATAAACCTTCGCAAATAACTATTGTCTCTGCGCCCAAACTGGAGACATTGGGTGTAATTAGTGATCCATTTAATGATCATAAAAAGTTGGTGTTTGGCTCCTCACTTTTTCAGGTACCGTATATTATCATCTACACATTTGTAATCATAAGCTGCATTTTTCATTTGTGCGCATAAGTTTTATATCATCTTGGAGTACACTTTGGGTACTAATATTATGTTATATGCTCAGTGAAGAGTTCGTCCATTGATAGCCTATCAATGCTGCAGGATTCTGTCAAGATCTTATATATCGGAATGCTTAGTTTTTATCTAGACATAATTATTGGCTTGTTGTGGTGCTTTCGATCTTTGGAGAATTTATATATAAAGGTGATGATTTCATGCACATTGAAAGCCCGTATATATTTTACTAGAATTAATCGTTCAACTATCGCTCATTGGACATACTCTTTTTCAAACCTGAACTGTTCTCTATCTTCATGTCTACTTAGGCACTAACACATGGAGAAAAACATATAACCAATCGGTGGCGTAATAAGCACCAGGATTTTCTCTGTTCTCATAGCATTCGTTTGAGGACAATAAAGATGGAAGGATATGCATCCAACCAGGAAAACAGAAGATTTGTCACATTCTTCTTGTTGAATGCGAGGTAACTATTGTCCATGAGGCTTAAGTTTTTCAACAAGAGATTTCTCACGGACGGACATGTTGAACAGCAAAAAAAGAAGTTTCAGGTGGAAAAATGGGCTTGTGAACATGCTCGGCTTCTATTTACAATGACTTGTAGTCATCCTCCAATTAATTTGTTTGCACATGATGTTGATTTTATGGATCGAACCGATCCATTTGTTTGTGACTGCGAAAAATAGTGGTTGGGTTAGATGTTATTGCCATGTTCAATCTTGGTTTTGTCTAAATTTGATGAACAATTAATCCTTGGGCTTTCTGTACCATTTGTAAGCTTGAGTTACATGTAATGGCTTCTCGCCCCTCATTGGTTACCCCAAGTGGAAGGTTTGAGATGTAGCGTAGAGGCAAATTTCCCTTGGCAAAGATACCAAGGATCGAATCCCGCGAGACTCCGAGGGTCGACAAGAAGGTGTCAATAGCGCCAGAAACTTTTGCTTGACAGGACCTGCACACAGATACAAATAACTTTGCTCCCAACGAGTACAGAGAGGTTGTCAATCCCTCCGGCCTTGTCGTTTACAAAGGATCAAACTCAAGAGATAATAGTGATAGGTATGACTGCAACTAGGAAATAAGAACATGAAGTAAATAGCGGGTGTGATCAGTGATGGTAATATGGACCGGGGTCCCATGATGTTCACTAGTGATGTCTCTCTCCCAAAAGACGATAAAACAGCTAAGCGAGGTAAACAAATTACAGTTGGGCAATTGACAGGATTATGTGCGCAAACCAATGCTAACTATGCTGTACAGAATGGTAGAGGCTCAAAAGCATGGGCGGCACGCCAAGGCAAGTAGACCGAAATCTATCTGCATCTACTACTAATCATCCACCTTGAGATATCTATCCAGAACATCTCGCTGGTATTAAGTTGCGAGTCCCACCCAAAGTGTAAACTCAAAGCAACAGACAACTGCATTAAAAGAACTTTGCGTAAAGTAAACAATCCTTGCACCCGCAAGTACAAGCACCGTTGTTTTCCCCCTTGTGGCAACAGCACATCCCCTAGACTCATGTTTCTGTCACTCAAACTAGTCATCGAGGGGCATGAACCCACAATCAAGCATAACATTCCCTCTTGGAGTTACTACCTACTACTCGGCCAAAGCAATAAATAGCAATGGAGAACATGCAAGAATTACTCAAGAACATAAATATAAAAGAGGTGAATCAAATATATTACTCACACACAATCTGAACATAATCTCATAATCCATCGGATCCCAGCAAACTCAGCATAGCAACAGCAGAAAGATTACAAATGTGCCTCGATCATGTAGGGCAGCTCACGAGGTCTAATCCATGAAGAACAAAGAGGGGAGGAGAACATCACATAGCTACTGGTCATGGACCCATGGTCCAAGGGAGACTACTCACAACTCATCCGGGAAGCGTCCATGGTGGTGGAGAAGCTCCCGGTGGTGGTTCTCCCCTCCGGCAGGGTGCCGGGAAGAGTTCTCCTGGTGCTCCCGATCTTGGAAGCGCGGCGGCGGCGGATGATGGGCCTCGAACCCCTCGTTGGTTACCCCAAGTGGAAGGTGTAAGATGCAGTAAGTAGAAGTGTTTCCCCCTAGCAAAGATGCCAAGGATCGAATCCCCAGAGACTCCTAGGTTCAACAAGTAGGTGTCAATTGCTAACGGCGCAATTAGCAATCAACGTGGACCTGCACACAGATACAAATAACTTTGCTCCCAACGAGTACAGAGAGGTTGTCAATCTCTCCGGCCTTGTAGTTCACAAAGGGTTAAAAGCAATATGATAGTAGTGATAGATAGTGTTTTGCAATAGTAACTAAATAGCGAAAAGTAAATAGTGAATGTGATCAATGATGGTAATATGGACTGGAGTCTCATGATGTTCACTAGTGATGTCTCTCTCCCAAAAGACGATAAAACAGCTATGTGAGGTAAACAAATTACAGCTGGGTAATGGACAGGACCACGAACGCAAACCAATGCTGATTACATTGCAAGAAAGGTTGAGGTTCAAAGCATGGGCGGTACGCCAAAGTAAGTAGACCGAAATCCATCAATATCTAATACTAATCATCCACCTTGAGATATCTATCCAGAACATCTCGCTGGTATTAAGTTGCGAGTCCCACCCATAGTGTAAACTCAATGCAACAGACAACTGCATTAAAAGAACTTTGCGTAAAGTAAACAATCCTTGCACCCGCGGGCACAAGCACCGTTGTTTTCCCCCTTGTGGCAACAGCACATCCCCTAGACTCATGTTTCTGTCACTCAAGCTAGTCATCGAGGGGCATGAACCCACAATCGAGCATAACGTTCCCTCTTGGAGTCACTACTTACTACTAGGCCAAAGCAATAAATAACAACGGAGAACATGCAAGAATTACTTATGAACTAAAATATAAAAGAGGTGAATCAAATATATTACTCAAGATCAATCTGAACATAATCTCATAATCCATTGGATCCCAGCAAACTCAACATAGCAACAGCATAAGGATTACATAGGTGCCTCGATCATGTAGGGCAGCTCACGAGGACTAATTAGTGAAGCACAAGAACGGGAGGAGAACATCACATAGCTACTGGTCATGGACTCATGGTCCAAGGGAGACTACTCACGAGTCATCCGGGAGGCGTCCATGGTGGTGGAGAAGCTCCCGGTGGTGATCCTCCCCTCCGGCAAGGTGCCGGGAAGAGTTCTCCTGGTGCTCCCGATCTTGGAAGCGGCGGCGGTGGAACAGAGATAGGATCGCGAAAAGAAGTCCTGTTCTGAGGGTTACGGAGGACCCTTTAAATATATGCCAAAGTAGGGCACCGGGGGAGTCTCGGGGGGCCCAGGCGCTCCCCCGGCGCGGCCCAGGGGGGGGGCGCCCACAGGGCGCCTGGAGCCCCTGTGGCCCCCCCAGGCTGCCCTTCGGACGCAGTGTTGTTTCCGGATCGCTGATTTTTTATATAATTTTTCTGGATTTTTCTGGGCAGTTCTCGAAACGTGAAAACCTGAAATACAAAAACAGCCGAAAACAGAAACTGGCACTGGGGTGCACTGGATTAGTAAGTTAGTCCAAATATGATCAAAAGTGTATGGAAGTGTATGAATATCATAGCAATATCACCCAAAAGTGGCATGGAGCAAGAAGAAATTATAGATACGTTTTGGACGTATCAACATCCCCAAGCTTAATTCCTGCTCGTCCTCGAGTAGGTAAATGATAGCAAGAATAATTTCTGTGGTGACATGCTATTAACCATATCGGACTTTCTCATAGTCATATGACAAAAGCTTACTGAGACAATGATTCTATAGTAATTAAGTTGTCTCAAGAGAAAATCACAAATGACTGAAAGTTTTACAACATGAAACTGAAACATCAAAAAGATTTGCAATGAACATGATGTGTAAATATGATAAAGTGATATCTAGCTCGCCCCCTTTAGTGATGCAAAACATAAATGCAAGGGCACCTTCAAGGTTTAAGTGATGACTAGATACAATCATTTCAGAATAAACGATCTCACAATCATGCAGAAGACAATGCTACTTTGGGACAATGCACATTACACTCAGAATGACAATCATGCTCTCAGTAGTTGGTGCTTCAATATAAAGGTAAAAGAAAGGTTAAGTGCTAGTGCTTTTTATTTTGAAAACATGGAAGCAATTGTGTCAAGGTAGTAGTACTTCATATGTGTCATGTATAAAACATCTTATAAGTTGCAAGCCTCATGCATCGAATACCAATAGTGCTCGCTCCTTGTCCTAATTAGCTCGGATCCCCATGGGTTATCATTGAAATTGCATATGTTTTAACCAAGTGTCACAAAGGGGTACCTCTATGCCACCTGTACAAAGGTCCAAGGAGATAGATCACATTTGATTTCTCGTTTTTGATAAATCTCAACTTGAGGACATCCATACCGGGACAACATAGAAAATAGATGATGGACTCCTCTTTAATGCATAAGCATATTCTTATGAGAGATTGAGGATTAAGGTCCAAGCTAAAAATTCCACCATGATGCATGGCTTTGGTTGGCGGCCCAATGTTCTTCTCTAACAATATGCATATTAATTCAACCCACGGTAAATCACCCTTACTTCAGACAAGACGAACATGCATAGCAACTCACATGATATTCAACAAAAGTGTGACAGTTGATGGCGTCCCCAGAAACATGGTTACCGCTCAGCAAGCAACTCATAAGAAATAAGATACATAGGCAACATATTCTTTACCACAATAGTTTTTAGGCTAATTTCCCATGAGCTATGTATTGCATGGTTAGTTTGCTTAGTGCAGGTGGAGGTTACCAAAAGACTGGGAGCGACCAACTAAGAGAGCAATGACGGTCATAATCATGCAGAGCGACAAAGCAATATTGAATCAGGCATGGTAGTTATATCGCTACTTAGAAACAAAAGATCATCAAGGCTTGACAGACTTTCTTTACAGTCTTGAATATGCGTGAGCATACGCCAAGTCAATCAAAATAAATTCTCGAAGGAAGATATTACTAAACCATACCACATCATAGGCAAACAAACCAAGTTGGTACTCCAATAACACATTGGGAATCCCCCAACTATTTGAGATTAACCATAAGAAAACCTGAACTACTAAGCACCATCATGAAAGTAGCATCTTTATCATAGACACATTAACCAATGCAACGGAAGCAAACTCTCTTAATAAGGTGAGCATGGTAATTAAAGAGAGTTCAAGCAACCAACTAAATAAAAGCTCTTGAAAAGATAAGCATGAATACTAAGAGCAGAGCATGATAGTAGCTATTAAAAGACAAAGAACACACACAACATAGATAGACATGAAAATTCTATGTAATGTTCTAGGTAGAGGTGGAGCGTGTTTCTCTCTCACATAAAGGAATGCTGGGTTCCGACTCGTTATGAAAAACTGAAAAGAAAACTAAAAGCAAGACGCTCCAAGCATAGCACATAACATATGAAGTGATAAAAATATAGCGAAACGAAAGATGAACTGATAATGTTGATGGAGAAGGGGATGCACGGGGGGCATCCCCAAGCTTAGATGCTTGAGTCTCCTTGAATATTTCTTGGGGGTGCACAGGGGCATCCCCAAGCTTGAGCGCTTGACACTCCTGAATCTTTTTATCATCTTCCCTCGCACACTTGAAAACTCCCTTCATACACAACTCATCACAATCTGATTAGCGAGGTTAGTACCCCTAATAAAATAATTATACCTTGCTGGAAATAAGGATATTCTTGAAGTTCTACTGTTTCTCAAGATTGCCAAAAGGTTTTTGCAAAGAAAAAGCAAGTTCTTAATTTGCAAAGTGAAGGTAAGGCAAAACAGGACAGAATCTGTGAAAAACAGAACAGCAGGCAGTAATTGACCTGTTCGGGATACTTATGCAACTCAAATCAAAAAACTCAGAACTGACGCATGAAAGACAATTATATAGAGAACTCTGTCAAAAAAATTCAGACCAAAAAGATGATCTGGTTATTTTATACGAATTTTTCTATCCAAGGACAGAATCTGTTTCCTGGACAGCACCTCACAACTTTTGAAATTTCTAGCAATCAGAGGCTATACTTGGCACAAATATGAAAAGAAAAGATACAATGATGATGCTACAGCAGTAAACAACATCAAGACACAACAAAATCAAAATTTTTATTCATGTGGGCTGCCTCCCAAAAGCGCTTTCTTTTATGCCTTTAAGCTAGGCATAATGCATAGATCAAGTTGTATCAATTGAACCATCATCAAGATCATCAAAAAGCTCTTCAATAATACAACTAGTCTTAAGAGGACTCTCAAATAAAGGCCTCATAGAGATACTTCTAGGTAGAAGAACAAAAGGATAAAAGTCAAGGGAAGATTCATTTATAAATTCATCAACGATAGGTGTTTCTTCCAAAGTCTTTACAGTTTCAACCCCTTTGGCAGTAGATGGATTCCTTTAAGAACGGGGAGCCTTTGGAACATGAACGAACTTAGGCTCCCACTTTGCCGGAGTTTCTACCTTTTCGGTTTTGATCAAGGAGAAAGTAGTTCCTAAGGTATCAAATATTTCCTCAATCTTGTTCATCCTAGAAGAGTCAGAATCATGGAATTTGACGGTCTCCAAAATTTTGAAAATTTTATGCATGGAGCTATCAAGTCTATTCAAATTCCCTTGGATCTTTCGATCCAACTCATTCATCTTATTAGTGCTTGGCATCTCTAGCTCTATTTTTTCAAGTTTTTTCATAATGTGAGCTAGGGTGATGTCCTCTCGAATGCTAACAACAGGGGGACTCCCAACAAGATTTTCAATAATACTAAGAGACTCCCAAACTGGGGCCTCCAGGAAATTCCCATTGACAGCAGTATCTAGAATAAACCTATTCCAAGAAGTAATTCCAACATAAAAATTTCTAAGCAAGATAGTAGTAGGTTGCTTCTTGGTGACTCTTTTTTGTGAATCATTAATTCTATACCAAGCATCTTTCAAACTTTCCCCACCTCTTTGTTTAAAGGTGAGAACTTCTGCCTCATCAAAGACAAAAGGACCCGACATAATGACAACTAAAGAACAAGATAACTATTTTTGTGATTTTCGATAAAAAGAACTAAAGCAAAAATGAAAGGTAAACTAACAAGACTAAAAAGCAAAGGTAAAAGATAGCATGCAACTCCCCTATCCTGAAGAGTGGAGTCCCCGGCAATGGTGCCAGAAAATACTCCTTGATGGGCCTCGAACCCCTCGTTGGTTACCCCAAGTGGAAGGTGTAATATGCAGTAAGTAGAAGTGTTTTCCCCTAGCAAAGATGCCAAGGATCGAATCCCCAGAGACTCCTAGGTTCACCAAGTAGATGTCAATTGCTAACGGCGTAATTAGCAATCAACGTGGACCTGCACACAGATACAAATAACTTTGCTCCCAACGAGTACAGAGAGGTTATCAATCTCTCCGGCCTTGTAGTTCACAAAGGGTTAAAAGCAATATGATAGTAGTGATAGATAGTGTTTTGCAATAGTAAGTAAATAGAGAAAAGTAAATAGTGAATGTGATCAATGATGGTAATATGGACCGGAGTCTCATGATGTTCACTAGTGATGTCTCTCTCCCAAAAGACGATAAAACAGCTATGTGAGGTAAACAAATTACAGCTGGGCAATTGACAGGACCACGAACGCAAACCAATGCTGATTACATTGCAAGAAAGGTTGAGGTTCAAAGCATGGGCGGTACGCAAAAGTAAGTAGACCGAAATCCATCAATATCTACTACTAATCATCCACCTTGAAATATCTATCCAGAACATCTCGCTGGTATTAAGTTGCGAGTTCCACCCATAGTGTAAACTCAATGCAACAGACAACTGCATTAAAAGAACTTTGCGTAAAGTAAACAATCCTTGCACCCGCGGGCACAAGCACCGTTGTTTTCCCCCTTGTGGCAACATCACATCCCCTAGACTCATGTTTCTGTCACTCAAGCTAGTCATCGAGGGACATGAACCCACAATCGAGCATAACGTTCCCTCTTGGAGTCACTACTTACTACTAGGCCAAAGCAATAAATAACAACGGAGAACATGCAAGAATTACTTATGAACTAAAATATAAAAGAGGTGAATCAAATATATTAGTCAAGATAAATCTGAACATAATCTCATAATCCATCGGATCCCAGCAAACTCAACATAGCAACAGCATAAGGATTACATAGGTGCCTCGATCATGTAGGGCAGCTCACGAGGACTAATTAGTGAAGCACAAGAACGGGAAGAGAACATCACATAGCTACTGGTCATGGACTCATGGTCCAAGGGAGACTACTCACGAGTCATCCGGGAGGCGTCCATGGTGGTGGAGAAGCTCCCGGTGGTGATCCTCCCCTCCGGCAGGGTGCCGGGAAGAGTTCTCCTGGTGCTCCCGATCTTGGAAGCGGCGGCGGCGGCGGAACAGAGATGGGATCGCGAAAAGAAGTCCTGTTCTGAGGGTTACGGAGGACCCTTTAAATATATGCCAAAGTAGGGCA
>LR738715.1:512195676-512209850 GCA_902687465.1 Secale cereale
CCCCCCCAGGCTGCCCTTCGGACGCAGTGTTGTTTCCGGATCGCTGATTTTTTATATAATTTTTCTGGATTTTTCTGGGCAGTTCTCGAAACGTGAAAACCTGAAATACAAAAACAGCCGAAAACAGAAACTAGCACTGGGGTGCACTGGATTAGTAAGTTAGTCCAAATATGATCAAAAGTGTATGGAAGTGTATGAATATCATAGCAATATCACCCAAAAGTGGCATGGAGCAAGCAGAAATTATAGATACATTTTGGACGTATCAGCGGAACAGAGGCGAGATCGTATAAAAGGGTTCTGTCCTCGAGGGTTTCGGGACGCGAGCAATATATATGCCAAAGGGGGTCACCAGAGGCGGAGGTGGGGCCCCAGGCGCCCCCCTGGTGCGGCCAGGGGTGGGGCCGCGCCGGGTGGCCGCCTGGGCCACCCGAGGCTCCCCTCTGGCCCTGCCTAGGTTTTTCTGGAAGCTCCCGATACGCTGATTTTTCCTGTATTTTTCTCGGAATTTTTAGGGCACTTTTAATATGGGGGAAACCTAAAATAGAAAAACAGCAGAAAACAGGAACTGGCACTGGGGTGCACTGAGTTAATAGGTTAGTCCAAATATGATCAAAAGTGTATGGAAGTGCATAAATATCATAGCAATATCACACAAAAGAGGCATGGAGCAAGCAGAAATTATAGATACGTTTTGGACGTATCAACATCCCCAAGCTTAATTCCTGCTCGTCCTCGAGTAGGTAAATGATAACAAGCATAATTTCTGTGGTGACATGCTATCAACCATATAAGAACTTTTAAGTAAAGCAATCAAGGCATGTAATCCAATTCAAGTCATAACAAACAAGAGTCTATATTAGTATTGTAACAAGCAACATAAGAGCATAAAGGTGCAAGAGCTCTCGCTGTCCGTGACTCGAATGTCTCCAAATGGTGTTTGCGTGCAAGAAAGGGGATAGGGATATATGAGAGAGTAAAACATAGTTTTTATATTGTTGAGAACTTAATCTACTAAAGTTTCACACTTGGTCTTCTTTGGAATCTTATCTTGACTCATCCCCAGACCGTCAGCCAGGTACAAGTCAGAATGATCCACTCCCTTACGATATTTTGAGCACTCATGCAATGGATGAGCGTAAGCAAGAAAGTCGACACTTAGGATGGCAAAGAGAGAAAAATTATAGAGGGGGAAGACAAAAAAGGTGTGAAAGGCTCACATCAATGAGGACAATCATCGGCGAGAGAAAGCCAAATGATAGATATGATGTGAGGAGTAGGGATTGCCATGCAACGGATGCACATATGAGCTAAGGTAAGCTCTCCAATGGAACTAGTGGGGGTGCATCCAACTTGCTTGCTCAAGAAGACCTAGAGGTCTTTTGAGGAGGCTCATCATTGGAATATACATGCCAAGTTCTATAGTGTAAAGGTCCCCACATAGCTATATGCATGAATGATAATCTCTATGGAGTACAAGGTATAAGATGGAGTACGAGTGTGGATCTCTCAAAAGAAATAGTACTGTGCCCCCTTCTCTCTTTTTATTTATTTTTCTCTTTTTTTTGTGGCCTCAATGGCTCTTTCTATTTATCTCTCATTTGTCCTCTTTGGGATATTTTGATTTTGTCCTCTTTGGGATCTTTTGATTTGTCCTCTTTGGGATCTTTCCCTCACTTTAGGGGCAACACTCTATGTATTACAAGAAGTATAGAAGATCTTTCACACTTTACAAAAGTACTCAACATAAAGAAAATGAAACTATCATGATGTATGCAAATGTATGCCTCTGCCAGTGTAGCAGGATATGCAATGATACTAGTGCGTCATGTAGCAATGATTAGGGCAAGGTCCAACTAGCATGCGGCTCATCGATCAAGCAAAAAGCATGTATGACATGAAGATCAAGTCATGAGAAGATGGATGTTGCATGGCAATGTATCTCGGAAAGGCTATGGAAATGCCTTAATAGGTAGGTATGGTGGCTGTTTTGAGGAAGGATATAATGAGGCTTATGATGACAGAGCGTATCGTGCCAAGGATTTGGATGCACCGGCGAAGTATGCGCCAACTCTCGAGGTGAGAAAGGGCAATGCACGGTACCGAAGAGGCTAGAAAAATATGGTTAGGTGGAAGTGTCAACCTTCGAATACTCACATTAGTCCGAAGAACTCATGCACTTATTATCGGTAACTCTCAATCTAATTAGGAGGTTCACAAAGAGACAAGTACCCCGAGGAGGTGTGTATGGGGGTTTGGTTACCCTTGCGCATCCTCGACCCATGGTACGTGAGTGTACTCTAATATTCGATCCCTCCAAAGATTAGTGATCCATTTAGTAGCTAAAGTTCTCAACTATTTTGTAGGTTTTCGAAAATAAACACGGATTGCCCAAAATACGACATCTATCACTAATAGGCTAAAGCTCTCGACACCAAAAGTTCAGACATTACTCATGGCAATACCTCAAAACTATTGCAAGTTACTACTAAAATTAAATAGCAACCTCAATTACCTACTTTAAGTTAAGACACACAACTCAGTGCAACAGACAAACTCTCTTAACAAGATAAACATGAAAACTCAAGAGAGTTCAACAACCAACTAAACAAAAGCTCTTCAAAAAGAAAAGCATGAAAACTAAGAGCTAAACATGACAGTAGCTATTGAAAGACAAAGAACATACACAGCAAAGATAAGCATGAAAATCCTATGTTGTGTTCTAGGTTGAAGTGGAGCGTGTCTCTCTCCCACACAAAGAAAGCTGGGTTCTAACTCGTTATGAACAACAAGCAAAGGTAAAGAAAACTAAAAAAGGAAACTAAGAGCAAGACGCTCCAAGCATAGCACATAACGCATGAAGTGATTAAAATATAGTGGAACGAAAGACGAACTGATAATTGTTGATGGAGAAGGGGATGCACGAAGGCATTCCCAAGCTTAGACGCTTGAGTCTTCTTGAATATTTCTTGAGGGTGCATGGGGGCATCCCCAAGCTTGAGCGTTTGACCCTCCTGAATCTTTTTATCATCTTCCCTCGCACACTTGAAAACTCCCTTCATACATAACTCATCATAATCTGATTAGCGAGGTTAGTATCCATAATAAAATAATTTTTCCTTGCTGGAAATAAAGATAATCTTGAAGAGCTACTGTTTCTCAAGATTGCCAAAAGGTTTTTGCAAATAAAAAGCAAGCTCAAGGTTTGCAAAACGAAGAAAAGGCAAAACAGGATATAATCTGTAAAAAACAGACCAGCAGGTTGTAAATAATTTTTTCGGGGCACTTCTGCAACTCAAATCAAAAAACTCAGAACAGACGCCCGAAAGCCAATTGTATAGAGCACGCTGTCAAAAAAATTCAGACCAAAAAGATCATCTGGTGATTTTATACGAATTTTTCTTCCAGTGACAGAATCAGTTTTCTGGACTGCACGTCACAACTTTTGAACTTTCTTGCAATCAGAGGCTAAACTTGGCACAAAGCTGAAAAGAAAAGATACAATGATGATGCTACTGTAGTAAAAAACATCAAGACACAACAAAAGCAAAATAAAATTTTATTCGTTGTGGGCTGCCTCCCAAAAGCGCTTTCTTTTATGCCTTTAAGCTAGGCATGATGCAAAAAGAGAGGATCAAGGTTTATCAAGAGTAAAAGAATAGCTAGCCCGTGTAAAGGACTCAAAAGGCAACTTAATATTCTTTCTAGGGAAGTGTTCCATTCCTTTCTTGAGAGGGAATTGGAATTTTATATTCCCCTCTTTCATGTCAATGATAGCACCAACGGTGCGAAGAAAAGGACGTCCCAAAATGATTGGACAAGAAGGTTCACATTCAATATCCATAATAGTAAAATCAACGGGAACATAATTGTCATTGACAACGATAAGAACATCGTCGATCTTCCCCAAAGGTTTCTTTACGGAAGAATCAACAAGACGAACACCAAAAGAACAAGGATCAAAAGGTTTCAATTTAAGCATATCATACATTCTTTTGGGCATAACGGAGGTACTAGCTCCAACATCACATAAAGCATAGCAGGAGAAGTTATTCAACTTAATTTTAATCATAGGATCCCAACCATCTTCTAGCTTTCTAGGTATGGAGGCTTCTACCCTAAGCTTCTGCTCCCTAGCTTTGATAAGAGCATTAGTGATATGCTCCGTGAAGGCAAGATTAAGTGTGCTAGTGTGGGGGTCTCTAGACATATTGTGAAGAAAATCAATAACTTCAGAAAGGGTGCAATTATCAAAATCAAGGTCACTACTATCAAGTAAAGTGGTAGTGGTGTCCTTTAGGCTCACTTGTTTTGTAGCTTCTATGGTCATAGGAGTTTCTACGGTTGAGGTCATAACATCACCATTAATAGGTCCAATGGGACCAGGAGTGCATTGGGTGCTAAGAGTTTGGATATCCTCAACAACTAGGATAGTAGCAACAGTGTGGTGGGTAGGAAGGCTCTTAATTCTATCTTCTTCCTCCTTTTCTCTAGCCCATCTCTCTTTAAGTTTAGCCATCATCCTAATGTTTTCATTAATTTGCACTTGAATAGCATTCATAGGAGTGGTCTTCCTCTCCTCAAGAGGGGAAGTTCTAATTTTAAGCAATTCTACCTCATGGGCTAAATTGTCTACCTTCAAAGAGAGATTATCTAGTTTGTTTAGTTTTCCTTCTACACTCTTATTGAAGGCTTTTTGGGTAGTGATAAAGTCTTTAAGCATAATCTCTAGTTCAGAAGTGGAGTTCTTGGTGTTAGGATAAGCATTGTTGTTCCCATAGGAATTAGAGGGGAACGGTCTAGGGTTGCTACCAAAATTACTCCTATAAGCATTGTTATTGAATTTTTTTCTAGAGATAAAGTTCACATCTACTTGATCTTGAGCAATCAAAGAATTTAAAGGAACATCATGAGGATCAATAGAAGATTGCTCGGAAAGTAGAGACATGATCAAGTCAACTTTTCCATTTAGGGAGGAAATCTCCTCGACAGAGTTTACCTTCCTACCTGTTGGAGCGCGTTCGGTGTGCCATTGGGAATAATTGGTCATCATCTCATCGAGAAGCCTCGTGGCAGCACCAAGTGTAGTTGACATAAAGGTTCCTCCCGCGGCCGAATCCAACAAGTTCCGCGAGGTAAAGTTCAAGCCTGCATAAAAAGTTTGGATAACCATCCAAGTAGTCAAACCATGAGTAGGGCAGTTCTTGACAAGAGATATCATGCGTTCCCAAGCTTGGGCAACGTGTTCATTATCCAATTGTTTAAAATTCATTATGTTACTCCTTAGTTGGATAATTTTAGCAGGGGGATAGTACTTCCCAATAAAGGCATCCTTGCACTTGTCCCAAGAATCTATACTATTCCTAGGCAAGGATGGAAACCAGATTTTAGCTCCTCCTCTCAAGGAGAAAGGAAACAACTTAAGCTTAACAATATCACCATCTATTTCTTGGTACTTTTGCATATCACAGAGTTCAACAAAATTATTTAAGTGCAAAGCAGCATCATCTCCAGAACCGGAGAATTGATCTTTCATAACTAGGTTCAGTAAAGCAGGTTTAATCTCATAAGAGGGTGCTGAAGTGGCAGGTGTAGTAATAGGCGTGCAGATAAAGTCATTGTTGTTATGACTAGTGAAGTCACACAACTTGGTGTTCTCGGTGGAACCCATAGCAGCAGCAAGCAAGATAACTATTTTTGTGATTTTTGATAACGGGACACTAAAGCAAAAACTGAAAGGTAAACTAACAAGACTAAAAAGCAAAGATAAAGGATAGCGTGCAACTCCCCTATCTTGAAGAGTGGAGTCCCCGGCAACGGCGCCACAAACTTGCTTGATGGCTTCTCACCCCTCGTTGGTTACCCCAAGTGGAAGGTTTGAGATGTAGCGTAGCGGCAAATTTCCCTTGGCAAATATACCAAGGATCGAATCCCATGAGACTCTGAGGGTCGACAAGAAGGTGTCAATAGCGCCAGAAACTTTTGCTTGACAGGACCTGCACACAGATACAAATAACTTTGCTCCCAACGAGTACAGAGAGGTTGTCAATCCCTCCGGACTTGTCATTTACAAAGGATCAAATGCAAGAGATAATAGTGATAGGTATGACTGCAACTAGGAAATAAGAACATGAAGTAAATAGCGGGTGTGATCAGTGATGGTAATATGGACCGGGGTCCCATGATGTTCACTAGTGATGTCTCTCTCCCAAAAGACGATAAAACAGCTAAGCGAGGTAAACAAATTACAGCTGGGCAATTGACAGGATTATGTGCGCAAACCAATGCTAACTATGCTGTACAGAAAGGTAGAGGCTCAAAAGCATGGGCGGTACGCCAAGGCAAGTAGACCGAAATCCATCTGCATCTACTACTAATCATCCACCTTGAGATATCTATCCAGAACATCTCGCTGGTATTAAGTTGCGAGTCCCATCCAAAGTGTAAACTCAAAGCAACAGACAACTGCATTAAAAGAACTTTGCGTAAAGTAAACAATCCTTGCACCCGCAAGTACAAGCACCATTGTTTTCCCCCTTGTGGCAACAGCACATCCCCTAGACTCATGTTTCTGTCACTCAAACTAGTCATCGAGGGGCATGAACCCACAATCAAGCATAACGTTCCCTCTTGGAGTTACTACCTACTACTCGGCCAAAGCAATAAAAAGCAACGGAGAACATGCAAGAATTACTCAAGAACATAAATATAAAAGAGGTGAATCAAATATATTACTCACACACAATCTGAACATAATCTCATAATCCATCGGATCCCAGCAAACTCAGCATAGCAACAGCAGAAAGATTACATATGTGCCTCGATCATGTAGGGGAGCTCACGAGGTCTAATCGATGAAGAACAAAGAGGGGAGGAGAACATCACATAGCTACTGGTCATGGACCCATGGTCCAAGGGAGACTACTCACAACTCATCCGGGAAGCGTCCATGGTGGTGGAGAAGCTCCCGGTGGTGGTTCTCCCCTCCGGCAGGGTGCCGGGAAGAGTTCTCCTGGTGCTCCCGATCTTGGAAGCGCGGTGGCGGCGGAACAGAGGCGAGATCGTAAAAAAGGGTTCCGTCCTCGAGGGTTTCGGGACGCGAGCAATATATATGCCAAAGGGGGTCACCAGAGGCGGAGGTGGGGCCCCAGGCGCCCCCCTGGTGCGGCCAGGGGTGGGGTCGCGCCAAGTGGCCGCCTGGGCCACCCCAGGCTCCCCTCTGTCCCTGCCTAGGTTTTTCTGGAAGCTCCCTATACGCTGATTTTTCCTGTATTTTTCCCGGAATATTTAGGGCACTTTTAATATGGGGGAAACCTGAAATAGAAAAACAGCAGAAAACAGGAACTGGCACTGGGGTGCACTGAGTTAATAGGTTAGTCCAAATATGATCAAAAGTGTATGGAAGTGCATAAATATCATAGCAATATCACACAAAAGAGGCACGGAGCAAGCAGAAATTATAGATACGTTTTGGACGTATCAACATGCTGTTGCCCTCGTACTCTCCTCTGCATGCCACTACACTGCCGCATCTTCCACGGCTCCTGTTCGTTCCCGTGCGAGGCCTTGCTGTCGTTCTCCGCCTTGGTTCACTCGATGTGCCTGTCACCGTCTGGCGTTGTCAACATGGTCAACAACCGATTGGAATCATGAGATGACTGTACGTGGAGAGGCTGACAGCAGGGACCCACTAGGGGCATTGCATTACACAAGCAGGTGCCTCGTTATTACAATCCAAGAAAATACTTCCTCCTAATTGTTTGACAACTAGGTCCCACGCCATTGTCAATGTAGTCAATAAATGAGAAAATTAGACAACAAGCGGATAACACCAGGGACCTAGCAGCTCGCCAAGTTGATTTTTAGTTTTAGAGACGAAGCTCAACTGCGCGCCGTACGGGGGATGTTGCCCGTCTAGCCCACGTTTACACTTTTATTTAAGCACATGACGAGCCCATTTGATATCTTTTTTGTTTCTGAAAATGGCTAGCCCATTTTTTGGAGAATACCCAACCGAGGCCTACTTGCTTTTCTCAGCCCTACTGGGCTGCACATTTTTCAAGACGAGGAGGGATGTAAGTAATAAGAAATGGGCTTTCCCAGAAAATGGGCTATATGTTGTAAGAAATGGGCTGTAAATTTTCAAACCAAAGCCAACCGTCAATTACATTCAAATATCATTTTTCTGGATTTCTTTACTCTTATAAAAGCAGAGTTGGTGATGATAGTGTGCCCTCCATCCTGCAATATATGCCGTCTGATCTATATCTAACGGATAGAAAGGAAACTATTACAATTTACCCACACTCCTCTCCACATTTGCACATACGAACTTCCCTTGTTCATCCTTTTATCCAACAAGATAAACTACTCATACAAATGCATCTTGATGTTCCGTGAAACGCTCAGGCATCTTGCTAGTGAAGATTTTAAATTTCATTCATTTTTTGCGAAGATTTTGTTTGAATTTTTTCCATATATTTTTATTTAAAATTATTTTTAATGTGAATCAAAATTTCCTGATTAAAAGAGTTCGGACCCCACCGAAATATGGAAAATTTCATTGAATTTTCTAGCAGTGCCCAGAATATGGTCTGTAATGCTATTAAAAAGAATACCGGCTTCAAAATATCCTTAAGAATTAGCAAATGGGTTGTAAATTATTGAAAGTAATAGCTAATGGGCTATATGCCGTTGTCCACAGATTTGGAGGGTGACTTTTGGGCCTACTAGGTTGACGATGAAGCTGTCCTAAAAAAAATTGACGCTTACGCAAGGCTTTGACAACTTAGTCAATATAGAGCAGTGACTGTTGGATGTCCATCCAACGGCCGCCGTGCTTCTTTAATCTCTGATCTTCTTGCTCCAGCCGCCCAAACCAGCGCTAGCGGGACTGCCTGCTCCCTCCTCCCATAGCCGGTTGTGCTGCCGCCAGGCCATCCCTCCCCACCCGTACTTCCTGTTATTTTTTCGGCGATGTCAGCCTCACCCCGTAGCTGACCAGTAACGCTCGTACTCCCCTCAGCGTGGGCATCCGCTGGTGTGGCTTCGCCAGCTCTGGGTCGTTCCCTTCCTGGGCCTCGCCCTCGTCCATCGCGTTTGTGCTCTCGACGCGACATGGTCAACATGATCAACAAACAAGAGCCATCGGAAGAGCGATGTAAGTGGAGAGGCTGACAGTAGGGACCCACACAAGCAAGTGCCTCCTTATTATGCGCAAAATAATGATTCATCCACTTGATAGCTAGGTCCCACTGGAAGGGCCTCTGTATTTCACGAAAAAAACATTCCTCCCGCTGACAGCTCGAACCAACTAGCTATATCTACGCATGCAAGGAACTGCCTCCTTATTACGCACAAATAAATGAATACTGCCCGTGCTATCTGGGACCCACCATAGTTGGAGGCTGACTTGTGGGCCTACTAAGTTGACGCGGATGGAGGGCTTTGTCTACTTAGTCAATATTGAATGATTCAAGGTACAGTGACCGTACGATGTCCATCCAATGGCCATAGTGCTTCTTCATCCTCTTGTCTTCTTGCTCCAGCCGCCCAAACCAGCGCCGGTTGTGCCGCCTACTCCTGCCTCCCGTGGCCGGCTCTGCTGCCGCGCAGGCATGACCGCCCCAACCTCTGGCCAGTCCATCCCTCTACTCACCCACAACCCCTTTTATTCTGCGGCGACGACAGCCTGACACCAAACCAGTTAACCCTCGTACTCCTTTCCGCGTGGTCATCCACTGCCGCGTCTTCCACGTCCCCGTGTTGTCCCCTTCCCAGGCCTCGCTGTCATCCACCGCCTTGGTGCTCTCGATGTGGCGTGGTCAATGTGGTCAAGGAACGACTTCCATCGCAAGAGTAATGTACGTGAAGAGGCTAACAGCCGGGTCCACGGCCGCAGCAAGGAAGTGCCTCCATATTACACGCAGAATAATGATTCCTCCACCTGACAGCAGGGACCCAACGGACGGGCCACCGTACTTCGCATAAAAAACGCCCCCTGATTGCTGGGACCCACCAGCTGCATCTTCGCACGCAATGAAGTGCATCCATATTACGGGCAAAAAAATGATTCTCCCCCTGATCGCTATGACCCACCATAGATATCTTCGCACGCAAGGAAGTGCCTCCTTACCTCCCTGACAGCTCGGACCCACCCGGTCGAACCGTACGTAGGGTTGTCTGTCTGGTCGCAAACATGTACATATATACTGGTCGACCGGTCTGTCTGCAGGCTGCAGCGTTGAACCGTGGCCGAGTAAGGAAGGGCACGTGTCGTAGTAGAGGCGCAGACGCAGCATGTCACACAGTCCAGTCAATATCGTGTACACGTACGTACAACCAGGGTGCAAGAAAGTAAATACGGCCACACACGTACATAAGGGCGGTGTCACGAACGCCTACTCATGCATACGTACGGCCAAGGCTCATGTACATGGAGAGGCAGCGGATAGCAGCGACAATGTCCTGTTCATCGACAGCCAACCGGCTGGGTCGGAACGGAGAAACTGCATCGTGTTCATCGGGAGGCAACGGAATGCGTCCTATTCATCGGGAGCCAACTGGCTTGGACGGAACAGCCGAAACAAGGCCTGGCATACTGCAGTACGGAAGAAACGACCTTTTCTTCGAGCGCCTATGGTCGAAACATGATCCTGTTCACCGGGAGGGGTCTGGCATACCGCATAACAGAGGAAACAGACTTGTGTTCGAGCTCCTATGGTCGAAACGGGGTCCTGTTGATTGGAAGGGGTGTGGCATACCGCAAAACGAAGGAAACAGACTTCTCTTTGACCTCCTATGGTCGAAACAGGGGTCTTGTTCATCAGGAGGGTGTGGCATACCGCAAAACAGGACTCCACGGGCTACTGTTCATCCACCGTCTACTTCCTCGCTCCATCCTCCACGGGCTACTGTTCATCCACCATCGACCTCCTCCAGCCCCCACCTGCGACTGTTCATACACGACGTCTCCCTCCTGCTTCCAGGGGCTCCTGTTCATCCAACCTCCACCACCCCTCCACCGGCTACTGTTCAACAACCCCTCCACCAGCTAGTGTTCATCCAGCCCTCCACTGCCTACTGTTCAACCAACCCTTCACGGGGTCATGTTCATCCACCCCAAATGGCTTGATCGGGGTCCTATTCATCCAGCGGCAACGACCTTTAGCTACTACCACGGGGTCCTGTTCATCCAACCCCCAGCAACGCTCACTATTCATCAAGAGGCAGCAGGTTCGATCGGCTTCAGTTAGCAGAAGTAGCGAAGGAATCGGTCGATCGGGTTCAGTTAACAGCCAGATCGATCAATCGCCTGGGTTCAGTAACGCGTAGACTGCAGTGCAATCGCTCGGGTTCAGTAGGCGAATGCATTGCTCAGCTTTAGTTAGAGCCCAATGCCTCGCACGCACGCGCGGTCGTGTATGAGAGGAACATGCAATCACTCCGTGCATCGCTCGGCCTCGACCACCCATTGTAATCGGGAACTCCCCGATATTTTCCTCGCCCTCGCATCTACCACGATTTTTTCCGTCATGGACGACCCAAAGAATGTCAAGTAGCTGTGTCTCCAGCCCGCCCAGGATGAAAAGCCCATTTTCTATCATGATTTTATGTCATAGAAGTAGGATCCCACCACATCTATGATGATACGTGTGTTTGTCACAATTATCGTCATAGAAGAGTCATAAGCACGAGAAAAAAAAATTCGTTTGGCCCAAATTGTCATGGATGTTTGTTTTTTTGTAGTGTTGCCGATACCCTCAGTCTTATTGCCACGGAGCTAGGCTTACCGGGTACAAGTCATGATGAGGGACTAGCCCCCCGCCAATCCTTTTTCGTCAAAGGCCACTGTGACCATCCTGACGGAAGCAGCGTTCGGGTCGAAGGATGGGAGCACCTAAGTTTAGAAAGGCGGCATGGTTTTCCTATGCATAAGTCCTTATAGAACACGTATGGATAAAAGAAAGGACTTATCTGTTTGGCTTGCCAGAGACTGCAATATTGGCTTCTCTTTTCATCTCTCCTTGGGGAACCAAGTCCACGACAAGAACTTGTGGTTTATGCAGATGACAATGATGCCAAATGCAATCTTATCTACATGAACATGTGATGCTCATGATATGCTTGCGCATGCATGCAACTCGTTGGGCCCCCCCCTCAGCGCTTCGTTTGTTTCTCTGCTGCTCAGGGTCTGCACCTAGCTTTGTACAAGGGGTTACATGCAACTAAGACAAGGCCTGTACAAAACGGTGGCTGTCGGGCAGGGCCCGATAGTCACACCTTACAAGTAGTACTTGTGGAGATGCTCAATGTTCCATGAGTTTTGCAATTGAATGCCTTCTCCAGACGGATTGCGCCAGGTCTGGTGACTTGTACCATCCAATAAGGTCCTTCCCACTTCGGTGATAACTTGTTTGCACCCTTAGCAGACTAAACGCACCTAAGGACAAGGTCTCCTTCCTAAAAACACCGGGCATCAACCCTGCGGCTGTGATAGCGACGCAGTGCTTCCTGGTAGCGTGCGGCACACGTAGCAGCCCGGAGACGGTTATCCTCGAGAAGCACAACATCGTCACACCGGTGTTGACCTTCGCTACTTCATCATAGGCAAGCACTAGAGGAGACCCATAAATGAGTTCCATGGGGATAACTTCTTCTTCCCCATAGAAAAGGGAGAAGGGAGTCTGCCCGGTAGCTCGATTTGGTGTCGTTCTGAGGGACCAGAGAACCATCGGGAGCTTATCGATCCATCGCCTGCCGCACTTCCGCAGCTTATCAAATGTTCTTGTCTTGAGGCCCCGCTAGAATTCAACGTTCGCCCTCAAAGCTTGTCCATTGCTTCTGGGATGTGCAACAGAGGCAAATGAGATCTTGCTTCCGAGGGTATGAACATATTGCATGAAGGCGCGACTCGTGAACTGGGTGCCGTTGTCGGTGATGATCCGGGCAGGGACCCCGAAGCGGCACACCAATCCTTTCATGAATTTGATAGCTAACTGAGTAGTCACCTTTCTCACGGCATCTACTTCCGGCCACTTTGTAAACTTGTCAATGGCAACGAGCAAGAATTCAAAGCCCCCGGCAGCTCGGGGGAAAGGGCCTAGTATATCGAGCCCCCAGACCAAAAACGGCCATGACAAAGGATTGTCTAAAGAGCTTGAGCAAGAAGATGGATGTTCTTGGAATGGAACTGGTAGGCTTCACGACTAGCTCGACCACATGTTGGAGGGCTGTGGGCCAATAAATTCCTTGCCGGAATGCTTTCCCAACAAATGCCCTTGATCCAATGTGGGAGCCGCACATGCCTTTGTGTATTTATGCCAGCAATTCCTTTCCTTCTTCCCAGCAATGCACTTCACTTTCACATCGTTGGGCCTTCTTCTGTGTAGAGTGTCATAAAAAAACTGATACATACTGGCCCTCCGGGCTACTCTTTCAGCTTCTTCTTGCTCTTTGGGAAGTTCTCCGATTTGGAGGAAGTGCACTATGGGCCTTGCCCAAGTTGGATCCTGGGGCTCGGCAATGAGGACTAGCGACACCTACGCATTCGTGGGGGCATGTTCCTCGACCGCATGGACCTGAGGTCCGGCAAGAGGGTGCAACCCGGCAAGCGAATGGGAGTTGTTTCCAGCAGGGTCCCTGCCAGGTGCCCCAGAGGGCTCTACCGGGAGAGGCTTACCAGAGTCCAGTTTCCTCCTCTTTCGGGCCATTGTTCCGGGGATACGGAGGCCGGAGAAAGGT
Source organism: Secale cereale (assembly GCA_902687465.1). Taxonomy (NCBI): domain Eukaryota; kingdom Viridiplantae; phylum Streptophyta; class Magnoliopsida; order Poales; family Poaceae; genus Secale; species Secale cereale. The sequence goes on from LR738715.1 coordinate 512,209,420, forward strand.
GGAGAAAAAAAGTTCCTGGTCCCATAGGAAGCTTCTGCGTAGGACACTTTGACAGATGATCAGCAATGTTGTTTCCCACATGGGGTGCGTGCTTTGTTTGCAATCCATCAAAGTGTTCCTCCAATCTTCTCACTTCCTCGATGTATGCCTCCATCAATGGGCGTCGCTTATCCTTGGTGACTTGTCTCACCACAAGTTGTGAATATCCTCCAATGATGAACTTCTTGATTCCCAATTCTATGGCAGTCATGAGCCTGTCAAGGATCCCTTCATACTCTGATGTATTGCCGGTCGCCTCCTCCCATGGAAAATGCACCTGGACAACGTACTTCAAGTGCTCCCTAGTGGGAGCAACGAGAAGCATGCCAGCTCCCACACCTTGTAGGGAAAAGGTGCCATTGAAATACATGATCCATTCTGGGGGGGGGGGG
>LR738715.1:512209960-512252650 GCA_902687465.1 Secale cereale
GGGGGAGTTCCTTGCCAGGAACAACTGTTTCCAGAACTTCCTCTAGGGGTTGGCATCCATCCAGCAATAAACTCTACCAATGCCCTGCTTTGAATCGTTGATGTACTTTCAAACTTCAGGCCAAAGCTGGATAACTCCAAGGCCCACTCCACTATTCTACCGGTAGCCTCTGGGTTCCGGAGTATCCTTTGCAACGAGAAGCGTGTGACAACCGTGATCTCATGGGCTTGGAAGTAGTGGTGTAGTTTCCTTGAGGCCATGACCAGTCCAAAAATCAATTTTTACACGCCAGAATACCTGGATCTAGCCCCCTGCAACAGGGAGCCGACGAAGTACACTGGGCGCTACACCACTTTCTTCCTTGATGTGTCCTTGGGGTTGTTTCCGCTGCCGTGCTCTTCCTTGTCCTGACCCATATCTGACCTTGCCGACCTGATCTCATTCTCCTCTCTAGAAGAGACACTAGCTGAGGCTGTTTTTTCCTCCACTTCCAGCTGCGCCACTAGTGCTGCACTAACAACTTAATTAGTGCACTTCTCTGGATACAGCTTCAAGTTGATCTTACGCAGATTGGCAAATTTCTCTTCTCAATCTTCGATGAGGGTTGATCTGTCCTTGGTCTTGACCACAATATCATCCATATAGGCTTCAATGTTCCTATGCAGCTGGGACTCAAAACCAATCTGGACTTCCCTTGCAAAAGTAGACTCGACACTCTTCGACCCGAAAGGCATGCGCACGAAGCAGTATGTGCCACATGGGGTGATGAATGAGGTCTTCTATTCATCTTCCTTGGACATAAAAATCTGATGGTACCAAGAATATGCATCCAAGAAAGAGAGCAAGTCACAACCTGAAGTGGAGTCTACGATCTGGTCGATGCGCGGCAAGGGAAATGGGTCCTTCGAGCAGGCCTTTTTCAGATAAGTGAAATAAATGCACAACCTCCACTTTCCATTAGCCTTGCATACGACCAATGGGTTCGCTAACCATGTTGGATGCAGTACTCCTCTGACCAGACCAGTTGCCTCAAGTTTGTTGATCTCCTCGGCAATGAACTGTTGCCGCTCCAAAGCTTGCTTTCAGACCTTTTGCTTGACGGGCCGGGCATGTGGGCAGACTACAAGATAGTGCTCGATTACCTCCCAGAGAATATCGGGGATGTCAGATGGTTGCCATGCAAACACATCGACATTCGCCCGTAGTAAGGCAATGAGCGCGCTTTCCTATTTGTCATCAAGGTTGGCACTGATAGTAAAAGTACCATCAGTGCCATCCAGCCATGCCGAGACCTTCTTCACAGCAGGTGCAGCAACTTTGGATATCTTGCTGTTGAAACTCTCCGGCAAGTCATCAACAGGCGTAGCGCATCCTGGAGAGGCGCACTTCCCAGGCTCTTAACAGCTCTCTTCTTTTTCTTGCTCTCCTTGGCGGGAATGGTGATCTCCACGGCCTCTGCCGCAACTGCATCCCTGTACATCTTATCCATGCAAATGATTGCATCCTTCTTGTAATGGAAAGGACCCCCATTGTCCCTGGCATCTTCAAGGTGTTGTAGGCATAGTGGGATGCTGCCATGAATTTAGCCAGAGCTAGGCGTCCAATGATTCCATTGTACAGCAGGGGGAGGTTGACCACATCGAACGCAACCTTCTCAGTCTGGTAGTTCAATCCCCCCAAACATTACCGGCAATGTAATCTTTCCCTTAGGCCGGCCCCTGTCGGGATTAACTCCTTGAAACATGCTGGTGACCTCAAGCAATTCCTCTGCTATGTGGAGTCTGCTGATGACCTTTGGGGAAATCAGATTCAACCTGGTCCCGCCGTCAACCAACATCTTTGTGACCTTGAGGTTGTGGATTGTTGGTGGGACCAACAACATCAACCACCCTACCGTGGTAGTGTGGCCAGGGTGGTCCTCTTTTTTTAAAAGAAGATGAGTGTGCGAGACCACTTGAGCGGCTTCCAAAATTCTGCTTCTTGCTCCACGACATTGACCTCACGCGCCCACTTTTTAAGTTGGCGGTGAGAGGAATGCAGAGATGCACCCCCGTCAATGCATAGGGCGTTAGTGGCCTTCTGGAACTCCTGCTCACTGGTTTCCTCTTCATCACTCTCTTCATTTCAATCCTCCTCCTCACGGCCGCTGGCGGGTTTCCCTTGGTTCCTAGGAGCCTTGCCGGGGTGATTTGCTTCACCGCCCCGGTCCTTTCCACCAGCGCCATTCTGACCTTTTTCCTTATATGGCTTCTCGTATTTAGCCCTATGCTTCTTGACAAGCTGCTCAACGTGATGATATTCCCGGAGATCATCACCCTTGGTCTGATGGATCTTGCAATACGGGCCATCACTCTTCCCAGCCTTCTCGGCGGCTGCAGCTTCCCGGCAATCATTGCACGCGGCAACCTCCTTGCCAGGGAGCTTCAACTTTAGCCTTCTTGCCAGTACTAGGCATGCTCGATCCCTCAACTTTCACCACTGCCTTATCCTTATGCTTCTTGCTGTGCTTCTTCTTCTTCTTCCTAATGGCGTTGTCATCATCTTCTATGTTGACGTAGACACCATTCTCTTCTCCATGGAGTTCCCTCCCTTCTTCCACCCGGGCACACTTGTCCACCAAGGTGTAAAGCTCCTTCACAGTCTTGGGCAACCGTACATTCATATTGGAATGTATCCGATGTTACGTTCGACTCAAACACTACTATTGCTGCTGCCGGGTGAATGTCTAGAATGTTTCTGTGGACTCGGATAAACCTCTGCATGTACTTCTGCAGAGTCTCTCCTTCCTTATGTGGGAGTACCTGCAAATCGCTGGGCCACCCTGGTTCTTGATGGCCGCTCGTGAAGGTGCCAACGAACTCATGTCATAGGTCAGCTCAGGTCAAAATGGAGTTCTACGGCAGGTGCATCAGCCAAGACCTCACATTTGGCTTGAGTGCCAAAGGGAAGTAGTTAGTGAATACCTTCTCATCTCTTCCCCCAGCAGCTCGAATAGCGATGGTGTGGATGCTGAAGAACTCTGCCGGGTTCAGTATTCCATCACACTTCTCTGGAATTTCTGGCTTGAACGTGCGACCGGAAGGCCAACGGACTTGCTGTGGCTCACGAGTGAAGGCAGGGCAACCTACCTCGAAATGCAGGTACCCGCCCCTGTCATTGGGGCCATCACGCTCGTTGGGCTGGAAGTGGTCGCTGCAGCCTTGCTCAATGGTGACGCACGCGCGCTCCCTCTTCCTGCCCTTCGAGGCCCGCTCTTGGCCTTGATACGCTCGAGGGTCCGACAAGGCCATCGAGACTTTGTCAGGCTCCTAGTTGGGTGGCTCACGCGCTGGCTGCTGCGATGGGGACTGAAGCATTGGGGTGGCCCCTTCAGTACGACCAGCTGCTTAGGGCATCACCCTTGCCTGGGGAGGCCATGATGGGCCAGCTTGCTGTGATCCTCCCGCCCCAGTGAAACCAATCGGGCTTTGGATGGTGGCTCGCCATTCATCCATCTGATCGGCTGCCGGTGGAAACCTCAACAGCAGTTGGGCCCGCGCCATAGCCTCCGAGGCGGTGCTTGGCATAGGTGATGATGATGTGGATCGTAGCATCACCTGGCTTCTGATGGTGCCGGTGACGACCACACCGTACTCTCATCGCTGCGAGCCAGCTGCTTAGACGATGGGGTGATGAGGCGAAGGAGCTTGAGGGCCAGCAACTTTGTTGGGCACAACGGTTAGAGCTCGTCCTGGGAGTGGTGCATGCCCTGCGGTCATGCCTACAACGGGGGCAGCCGAAGAGTTGCGATTCACCCCAGAACGAGCGACAACGACAAGGTTGTGCTCTTCGGCTGGGCGAGGAGGTACAGAAGGAACAATCTCTCTACTCGTACCTTGCGGGACATCGCCGCTGGGATGCTGTTGATGATGTCCTTCTCCGGTGCCTCAGCTCTTGCTTCGACCGTGGGGGTGTGGTAACAACGCCGCCTGTGCCGGCCATATCTCCCACAACGTCCACATTCCCATGCGCCCCCGCATTCCCCGCGGCATCGGCGGCCGCGGGCAGTGAAGCCGTCAAAGTGGATGGGTGAGCTTCAGCACCAGACTTCTTCTTGGGTGCCATGGTCGACGAAGCCGAAGATGATGAAGTTGGTGATGAAGATGAGGCGCTGCTCACGCTCACGGGTTCACGCAAGTGACCCCCCTACCCGGCGCACCAAAGATGTCGTGGGAAACCACAACCACCTATGAGACCAAGGGTCCCTTTTTGGTTCGGTGGGGGGATGGGCACATTGCACAAAGAGATGAGAGGCGTAGCGAGGCATGGCAAAGATCACACGGGCAGTTTTTACCCAGGTTCAGGCTGCCGCGAGGCATAAACCCCTATTCCTGCTTTGGTGGATTGATGGTGGAATGTGGAAAAGAGCACGACGCTCTTGCCTGGCAGGGTTGCCTCAGTGCGAGAGTCGCTATGCGCATATGAGTGTGTGCGTTTGAAATGGCCGAATGCTTTCTACGGTTGCCATGGGCCTCCTTTTATGGATTAAGGGGTCACCACAGTGGCAATTCAGTCTTTCCATGCTGATTAGATAGCAAACAGTGCTATCATACCTAACTCTGCAGGCTGACAGGGTACATTAAATGCACCGCTTAGTGTCACACCACGGCTCGCTCGCCAGGCTCTGCCCGGCTGCTTTGCTAGTGTTGCGCCTGCTTGCTTGACACGTCTCAGGACATGTGTCACTTGGAGGTTCTTTCTGTAGGAAGTGGCTGCCATGTGGCAATGGGCTCCAATTGAGCCACTTAGGAGCTTGACACCACACTGATTGACGACGGGCGTTGCTGTGAGGTGGTGGTTTGCCTCCGCGAGCCCTGGCAGGACTCTCGGGGCGATCTTGGAGGTTTGCTTTTGGGCGATCCTGACCTTGCCGAGCTCTCCTTCCCAGCAAGGGAGGCTTTTCTCTTGGCGATATCTTGCTCCTTCGGCTAGTCATGATTTTCTGGATCTCCTGGACCAGCTCTCCTATTCCTCAAAGAGCTGATCCTTCCATGTCTTGACCTGATCTTGGTGTCATAAACTTGTCCTTGGGCCTGTGCTCAGTCTGGGGCAACAGACCCAGGGTTTGTTGCACCGAAAGATTGTCAAAGCACTCACACACTTTTGCTTTCTTGATGGATATTCCGGTTACTCTCAAATACCTGTATCACAACCTTTTCAAGAGAAAACCACCTTTACTTGCCCTTTTGGAACTTATGCTTATAAACTTTAGCCTTTTTAATGCAATGCACCTATTACCTTTCAAAGATGTATGATTGCGATATTCTCTGACTTTTGTCACAAGATTGTTGAGGTTTTCATGGATGATTTTTCCATTTACTGAACTATATTAATGATTTCTTAAGCAACCTTGATCGAGTTTTATAGAGATGTCAGCAAACTAATCTTGTCTTTAATTAGTAGAAGTGCCACTTTATGTTAAATGAAGGTATTGTCTTGGGGCCCAAAATTTCTGAATGAGGTATTGACGTGGATAATGCTAAAGTTGATGCAATTGACAAAATGTCATGTCCTAAAGATATTAAAGGTATAAGAAGTTTCCTCGGTCATGCTAGTTTCTATAGAAGGTTTATTAAAGACTTGTCTATAATTTCTAGGCCTCTTACTAATTTACTACAAAAAGATGGTCCATTTGTTTTTGATGATGATTATGTAGAAGCCTTTGAAACACTTAAGAAAGCCTTAACTTCTTCACCTACTCTTCAACCACCTGATTGGAACTTGCCATTTGGAATTCTGTGGGATGCTAGTGATTATGCTATCGGTGTTGTTCTAGGATAAAGAGTTGATAATAAATTAAATGTTATCCAATATGCTAGTAAAACTCTAGAAAGTGCCCAAAGAAATTATGCTACTACTGAGAAAGAATTTTAGCAGTTGTGTTTGCTTGTGATAAATTCAGATCTTACATTCTTGATTCACACCGATCCTGCAGCTATTAAGTACCCATATGGAGAAGAAAGATGCTAAACCTAGACTTATTAGTTGGGTTCTTTTGCTACAAGAATTTGATTTGCGTATCACTGATAGGAAGGGAGATGAGAATCCCATAGCTGATAACTTGTCTAGGTTAGGAAATATTCTTGATGACCCACTACATATTGATGATACCCTACCTGATGAACAACTAGTGTCAGCGGGACAGAGGGGTGTGGAGAGAAAAAAGGGAAGGAGGTTGTGGCCTGCGGTGCTGCTGGGCTTCGGCCTAAATGGGCCCCAACTATTGCTGCGATGCCGACTCGCGCGCATTGGCACTGGAGTGGGAAATGGGTTGGCTGCGTCGAAGCCGAGAGAAACAGTGAAAACTCGGAATTCCCCAATTAGCAAATAACAGGAGCTACAATTGATAAAATAAAATACACAATTATTTTCTAAAAGAAAAGCAAAATACTCAGTAAAATATTATTGCTATAACACAAAACAGTGAACATATTCCAGTCACAAAATATATTTACAAAATACATATAATATTTTCATAACCTTTACTTGGACACTTATAAAATGTCCCATTAAATATTTTTGAACTCCAAAGAAAAATGCAAATAACATTCAAATCATTTCAACTCTTTTATATTAAAGGATTCATATCACCTTCTCTCATATGATTTAATATTTGAGTTAGAATTGTTCTAAATACTCAATTATTCAACAATATTATTCTTTGAGGAAGTCATGTCATCCTCTCTTGTATCCAAGTTGAAACACTTCTGAATATTCTCAAAGTTCAAAATAAGATCAAAAGAAATATTCGGGAAGTCATTTTATTCCCTCTCGATAAAATATTCATTTTAACACAAAATGTTTCAAACCCTGGTCAAAATTTAACTACCAACAAGCAACACAAGCAAGTTTTAATTGTTCCTATTTAAATAATTAACATTCCAAAATCGTAAATTTTGGGATGTTACTACTATATCTGATAACACCATGTTCTTACATCAGACTACTGTTCTTGAGTATCCCGCATCGGTCACGTATGATGAGACACCTTTAAGTGGCAACTTTGATATTGGTTGCGTCTTGCATATGATTTCTAGCATGTATTGTTTCTAATTGGTTGAAATTCCAGACTGTTTTAACTTGGAGGAGTGATATTAGTTGCATCTTTCATATGGTCTAGCTTGAAGTGCTTCTAATTTGTTGAAATGCCTTATGCTTGGTTACCACATCATAGGTGTGAATACGTCACGCCATCCTATTTTTCATACATATTCAATCCTCGTATCATGTGTTTTCCTTTAATCCGAGTATTGTTCGTTAGTATCATGCTTGAATGAGTGGTGAAGAGCGAATTTTATTCCCTTTTCTTATCAATTTGAATTCATAATGCAAAACCAATACATCGGAAGGAAATTAGTAAGGCAGTGGATGATGGTGGTCCTTCGGAGCAACTCAAACTGAGGGTCTCTACAGATTCTACACTGTCATCCTCCCAGCAAGATTCACAAGACAACACAAGGCTGGAGAGTCAATGTAGTTGTGTAGATGAGGAGCACATCTCCTCTACTCCACCATCACAGGTGCTTGCTCTAACTAGACACTGTTATATGTGGTTGTGTGTTCCGTATGATGTCTAGTTTGTATTGCTTCTAATTTTGTTGAATTGCATCTGCGTAGCTTACAACTTATCGCTATCAATATGACACATGTTCATGTTTCTAGAACATAATAAATATGTCTATCACACCATGTTCTTACATCAAAGTACTTTTGTGTATCCTGCACCAATCACTTACCCATAAGACACATTTAACTTGGGAGTGTGATATATGTTGCATCTTTCATTGTATTCTAGCTTGTACTACTTCTAATTTGTTGAAATGGCACTTATGACAAGACACTGTTTACCTGGTAGAGTGATATTAGATGCATGTTCCTATGGTGCCTAGCCTTCATTTCTTCTAATTTTGTTGAAATGCCTTCTGCTTAGTATTTTTCATACATATTCCATCCTCCTATCATATGTGTGAATATGCAATGTTGTCCTTTTTCGTATATATTCCATCCTCCTATCATGTTCTTGCCTTGCATCAAAGTAGTGTTCGTCTGTATCATGCATCAACGAGTTATGAAGAGCTAATTTTATTCCTTTTATTTTCATTTTGACTTCAGAAGGCAATATCAAAAAGAGGAAGGAAAGGAGTAAGTTAGGGGATGTTGGTGGTTCTCCGGAATGACGCAAACGGAGGCTCTCTAGATTTTCCACTACTACCACTACTGCAATTGATGTCCCAAGTCTATATGATGAGTTCATCTCCCCTACTCCACCATCCCAGGTGCTGGCTCTAAGATGATAGTGTGATAATTGGTTTCATGTTGCATATGGTGTCTATCTTGTATTTCTTCTAATTTGATTAAATTGCACTTGTTGAGTCCATACGTTATGCATGTGCATATGACATGCCTTTCTATTTCTAGAATACAGTTCATCTATCTATTGTACCATGTTCTTACATCAGAGTATCGTTGTTGTGTATCCCACATCAATCACTTATGATTGGATGCTTTAAACTTGGCAGTGTGATATTGGTTGCATCTTCCATTGATTTCTAGGTTGTACTGCTTCTAATTTGTTGAAATGCCACTTATGACAAGACACTTTTAAATTGACTGAGTGATATTCCTTGCATCTTTGATATGGTGTCTAGCCTCCATTGCTTCTAATTTCTTGAAAATCCTTCTGCTTAGTTTACACATCGTAGGTGTGAATATTTCATATTGTCTTGTTTTTCTTACATATTCCATCCTCCTCATACGGTTGTCTTACTATTGCTCATCTATATCATGCATCAATGACTTCTGAAGAGAGAATTTTATTCTTTAGTGTTGTGGGTACGGCTTGACATGGCAAAGTCGGACAAGAGCAAGGAACAGAATATAGTAGGGAATGGTGTTACTCGTCGGGTCCAACTGGAAAGGATCTTCCCTCGAGATTCTAATAGTACTGATAGTGCAGTAGAAGGTCCAAATCCACCGGCTAAATCTACAAACATAGTATCCCCTGCTCCACCAGCTGCAGCACCTCCTTCAACTGTACTGACATCTCAACGAGTTACTCGTTCATTTGCTCCGCAAGTGGCATATTGCCAAACTGCCTTCACACCTAATACAACTTCTGAAGAACTGCTGACACTACAGGACTTGTCAATATCAGATGAACCTCATGAGCATCAACACCAAGATAGTACCTGACGGAGTCAAGTTGCAGTTGCATGCTCTTTTATATGTACTCTCACAGTTTGATGCACACTAACACGTTCCATATTCCTTGTTGAATTAGCACCACGACGCTAGAGGAAACATACATCAGGGAGAATGCTTGACAGATTAACAAAATCTAAAGGAGGAAGATTGGAGATCCATTTTGTGGCAGGTTTAAAAAGGCCACGTGATGCTGCAGATTCAGCCAAGTTAGTATCAGAGGCAGCAGTTGCCATTAGGTGTCATGCACGTATCCTCCCAACGTGGATCCGGTATAGGAGTGAGAAAGATGATACTGAGTTTAACACCTTCCTTGACCATTTATCCGCAAGTAATGTTATTCATCACCGTTTGTAATATTGTCTTGCTCTGTCTGATAGTTTCTATCTTCCTCCTAATGGGACTCCCATTCTTTTTACAATGGATGAGGTTCAAGTTGGATCCAAAAGGTGATGCAAATAAGCAAGCATGTACTCATGTTTTTCAGTCTGCTCTGCGACATTATCGATATCCACTTTGAAGGCAAGGCTAACAATGAAATCAACAAACATCTTCAGTGGAATATATTATGGATGAAGACTGGACAACCCTTGTTAAACACTAGTCTAATCCAAAGTATCAGGTAGGGTATATGTATGTGATTGATACGTCTCCAACGTATCTATAATTTTTGATTGTTCCATGCTATTATATTATCTATTTTGGAAGTTTAATGTGCTTTATTATGCACTTTTATATTATTTTTGGGACAAACATACTAACCCAAGGCCCAGTGCAAATTCCTATTTTTTTTTGCCTATTTTAGTGTTTCGCACAAAAGGAATATCAAATGGAGTCCAAACGGAATGAGTACAAACACACGGCAAAAAGAATTACATCGAATACAAAGTTCTCCTCAATCTTCTTGGAGATCTATTTGGTGTAATTCTTTTTGCCATGTGTTTGTCGAGATCCGATGAATTGTGGGTTTATGATCAAGATTATCTATGAACAATATTTGATTCTTCTCTGAATTCTTTTATGCATGATTTAAATATCTTTGCAAGTCTCTTCGAATTATCAGTTTGGTTTGGCCTACTAGATTGATCTTTCTTGCAATGGGAGAAGTGCTTAGCTTTGGGTTCAATCTTGCGGTGTCCTTTCCCAGTGACAGCAGTGGCAGCAAGACACGTATTGTATTGTTGCCATCGAGGATAAAAAGATGGGCTTTATATCATATTGCATGAGTTTATCCCTCTACATCATGTCATCTTGCTTAAGGCATTACTTTGTTCTTATGAACTTAATACTCTAGATGCATGCTGGATATCGGTCGATGTGTGGAGTAATAGTAGTAGATGCAGAATCGTTTCGGTCTACTTGTCACGGACGTGATGCCTATATACATGATCATGCCTAGATATTCTCATAACTATGCACTTTTCTATCAATTGCTCGACAATAATTTGTCCACCTACCGTAGAATCTGCTATCTTGAGAGAAGCCACTAGTGGAACCTATGGCCCCCGGGTCTATCTTCCATCATATTAATCTTCCATCTACTTGCTATCTTTACTGTTCTTTTATTTTGCAATCTTTACTTTTTCAATCTATACAAAAAAATACCAAAAATATTTATACTATTATCTCTATCATATCTCACTTTTGCAAGTGGCCGAGAAGGGATTGACAACCCCTTTATCATGTTGGTTGCAAAGTTCTTATTTGTTTGTGCAGGTACAAGGGACTTGCGTGTAGTCTCCTACTGGACTGATTCCTTGGTTCTCAAAAACTGAGGGAAATACTTACGCTACTTTGCTGCATCACCCTTTCCTCTTCAACGGAAAAACAATGCATGCTCGAGAGGTAGCAAGAAGAATTTCTGGTGCTGTTGCCGGGGAGATCTACTCACAAGTCATATACCAAGTACCCATCACAAACTCTTATCCCTCGCATTACATTATTTGCCACTTGCCTCTCGTTTTCCTCTCCCCCACTTCACCATTGCCGTTTATTTGCCTTTTTTCCGTTCGCCTTTCTGTTTGCTTATGTTGCCATGTGCCCTCTATTAGCTTGCATCTTCGCTTGCTAAATTATGGATCCTCATCCACTTGCTAATCTTTTTAAGAGATCCAATTATGATGAACCAATTTCTAGTGAGCTGCGTGCACTAGATTATCTTTATGAGGTTTTGCTTGAAATTCGTGATTTAAAAAATTGTGATGAAGTGTTGAAAGAAGAAGATTATAAAGTGATTCACGATAGCTCCTTGAATGAAAAGCATGATTGCAATGATGTTATTATAAAATCTATTAATGTCAATTTTGCTAATGATATGAAAAACCCTATGCTTGGGGATGCTTATTTTGCTATGCCCACTACTTGTTGCAATGATCATGATTGGGGTGATGCTTCTTACGATCTTGTAAACTTAGTTAAGCCCCATGATATATATGAGATTGATATTAATGTTTGCAATAATATTGAAAGTGGGTTTGGAAGAGCGACAACTTTAGATCCCACATATTTGGTGAATGTTCAATCTTATTTTTTTTTGATAAAAGTGGGTTTGGAGAGGTAATAACTTTAGTTACTATTGATCCCACTATTTTGGAAGAGTGTCAACTTCGTATGCATGTGGATCGTGTTGAGAATATGTTTTGTGATAGCTATATTGTTGAATTTTCTTATGATCCTACATGCAATTATTATGAGAGAGGAAAATATGGTTGTAAAATGTTCATGTTACTAATTTACCTCTCATTATTTTGAGATTGCTATTGTTTCTCTCTTCTTCCTTGCATATGCTAGATCTTGCTTGTCTTCCTAATTTGTTTTCCTATAAAATTTCTATTCATAGGAAGTATGTTAGACTTAGATGTGATTTTCACATGTTATATGATGCTCTTTTCGTGCTTCAAGTCTTGTCTTTTATGTGAGCATCATTGAAATCACAATGCCTATCTAGGGGCGTTAAACGATAGCGCTTGTTGGGAGGCAACACAATTTTATTTTTGTTCCTTGATTTTTGCTTCTGTTTAGTAACAAATAATTCATCTAGCTTTTGGTTAGATGTGGTTTCGTGTTTTAATTAGTGTTCGTGCCAAGTAGAACCTTTAAGAAGACTTGGGTGAAGTCTTTGCGGTCATTCTGTAAAAAAAACAGAAACTTTTGCGCTCACGAGATTTTCTGCCAGTTTTTTTACTGAAGGGTGCTTTTAAGATGATTCTTTTTGCACATGATGAATAGACAAATTCCTCACGTCCACCAATTTATTTCAGAATTTTTGGAGTTACATAAGTATTCGAAAGTTACAGATTGCTATAGACTGTTCTGTTTTTGACAGATTCTGTTTTTCGTGTGTTGTTTGCTTATTTTGATGAATATATGAGTAGTATAGGGGGGTATGAACCATAGAGAAGTTGGAATACAGTAGGTTTAACACCAATATAAATAAAGAATGAGTTCAATACAGTACCTTAAAGTGGTGGTGTGTTTTCTTATACTAACGGAGCTCACGATATTTTCTGCTAAGTTTTGTGTTGTGAAGTTCTCAAGTTTTTGGGTAAGGATTTGATGGACTATGGAACAAAGAGTGGCAAGAGCCTAAGCTTGGTGCTTCCCAAGGCACCCCAAGGTAAAATTCAAGGACAACCAAAAGCCTAAGCTTGGGGATGCCCCGGGAAGGCATCCCCTCTTTCGTCTTCGTCTATCGGTAACTTTACTTGAGACTATATTTTTATTCACCACATGATATGTGTTTTGCTTGGAGCGTCTTGTATGATTTGAGTCTTTGCTTTTCAGTTTACCACAATCATCCTTGGTGTACACACCTTTTGTGAGAGACACACATGAATCAGAATTTATTAGAATACTCTATGTACTTCACTTATATGTTTTGAGCTAGATAGTTTTGCTCTAGTGCTTCACTTATATCTTTTTAGAGCACGGCGGTGGTTTTATTTTATAGAAATTATTGATCTCTCATGCTTAAATTATATTATTTTGAGAGTCCTCTAGAACAGCATGGTGATTTGCTTTGGTTATAAAATTAGTCCTAATATGATAGGCATCCAAGATGGCTATAATAAAAACTTTCATATAAAGTGCATTGAATATTATGAGAAGTTTGATACTTGATGATTGTTTTTGAGATATGAGGATGGTGCTATTAGAGTCATGCTAGTAGAGTAGTTGTGAATTTGAGAAATACTTGTGTTGAGGTTTGCAAGTCCCGTAGCATGCACATATGGTAAATGTTGTGTGACAAATTTGAAGCATGAGGTATTTCATTGATTGTCATCCTTTGTGTGGAGGTCGGGATCGCGCAATGGTTAACTCCTACCAACCCTTCCCCTAGGAGCATGTGTGTAGTACATTGTCTTGATGACTTGTAGATTTTTGCAATAAGTATGTGAGTTCTTTATGACTAATGTTGAGTCCATGGATTATACGCACTCTCACCCTTCCACCATTGCTAGCCTCTCTTGTACCACGCAACTTTCGTCGGTACCATACACCCACCATATACCTTCCTCAAAACAGCCACCATACCTACCTATCATGGCATTTCCATAACCATTCCGAGATATATTGCCATGCAACTTTCCACCGTTCTGTTTATTATGACACGCTTCATCATTGTCATATTGCCATGCATGATCATGTAGTTGACATCATATTTGTGGCAAGGCCACTATGCATAATTTTTCATACATGTCACTCTTGATTCATTGAACATTCCGGTACACCGCCTGAGGCATTCACATATGGTCATATTTTGTTCTAGTATCGAGTTGTAATCTTTGAGTTGTAAATAAATAGAAGTGTGATGATCATCATTATTAGAGCATTGTCCCGAAAAAAAAAGGCCAAAAAAAGAAAAAGAAAGGCCAAATAAAAAAAGGCAAAAAAATGGAGGCCCGAAAAAAAGAAAAAAGAAAAAAGGGACAATGCTACTATCTTTTTTCCATAGTTGTGCTTCAAGTAGCACCATGATCTTCATGATAGAGAGTCTCTTGTTTTGTCACTTTCATATACTAGTGGGAATTTTCATTATAGAACTTGGCTTGTATATTCCAACGATGGGCTTCCTCAAATGCCCTAGATCTTCATGAGCAAGCAAGTTGGATGCACACCCACTTAGTTTCTTTTGTCGAGCTTTCATACATTTGTAGCTCTAGTGCATCCGTTGCATGGCAATCCCTACTGACTCACATTGATATCTATTGATGGGCATATCCATGGCCCATTGATACACCTAGTTGATGTGAGACCATCTTCCTACTTTTTGTCTTCTCCACAACCACCACGCTCATGTATTGTGTGAAAGTTGAAAAAGATTGAAAAAAAATTAAGAATGAAACAATTGCTTGGCTGAAACAGGGGTTGTGCATGATTTCAGTATTTTGTGTGACGAAGATGGAGCATAGCCAAACTATATGATTTTGTAGGGATGAACTTTCTTTGGCCATATTATTTTGAGAAGACATAATTGCTTTGTTAGTATGCTTGAAGTATTATTATTCTTATGTCAATATTAAACTTTTTTCTTGAAATTTTTGGTTCTAAACATTCATGTTACAATTAAAAAAATTACATTGAATTATGTTAGGTAGCATTCCACATCAAAAATTCTGTTTTTATCATTTACCTACTCGAGGACGAGCATGAATTAAGCTTGGGGACGCCTGATACGTCTCCAACGTATCTATAATTTTTGATTGTTCCATGCTATTATATTATCCGTTTTGGATGTTTAATGGGCTTTATTATGCACTTTTATATTATTTTTGGGACTAACCTACTAACCCAAGGCCCAGTGCAAATTGCTGTTTTTTTTGCCTATTTCAGTGTTTCACAGAAAAGGAATATCAAACGAAGTCCAAACGGAATGAAACCTTCGCGAGGATCCTTTTTGGAACAAACGCAACCCAGAAGATTTGGAGTACACGCCAGGGAAGCCACGAGGTGGCCACGAGGCAGGAGGGCGCGCCAAGGGGGTAGGCGTGCCCCCACCCTCGTGGGCCCCAGGTAGCTCCACCGTCATACTTATTCATCCTATATATACTCATATACCCTGAAAACATCCGAGAGCATGACGAAACCCTAATTCCACCGCCACAATCTTCTGTACCCATGAGATCCCATCTTGGGGCCTTTTCCGGAGCTCCACCAGAGGGGGAATCGATCACGGAGAGTAGTTTACCACAGACCTTCGGGTCCATAGTTATTAGCTAGATGGCTTCTTCTCTCTCTTTGGATCTCAATACAAAGTTCTCCTCGATCCTCTTGGAGATCTATTCGATGTAATTCTTTTTGCGGTGTGTTTGTCGAGATCTGATGAATTGTGGGTTTATGATCAAGATTATCTATGCACAATATTTGATTCTTCCTTGAATTATTTTATGCACAATTTAAATATCTTTGCAAGTCTCTTCTAATTATCAGTTTGGTTTGGCCTACTAGATTGATCTTTCTTGCAATGGGAGAAGTGCTTAGTTTGGGTTCGATCTTGAGGTGTCCTTTCCCAGTGATAGCAGAGGCAGCAAGGCACGTATTGTATTGTTGCCATCAAGGATAAAAAGATGGGGTTTATATCATATTGCATGAGTTTATCCCTCTACATCATGTCATCTTGCTTAAGGCGTTACTCTGTTCTTATGAACTTAATACTCTAGATGCATGCTGGATAGCGGTCGATGTGTGGAGTAATAGTAGTAGATGCAGAATCGTTTTGGTCTACGTGTCACGAACGTGATGCCTATATACATGATCATGCCTAGATATTCTCATAACTATGCACCTTTCTATCAATTGCTCGACATTAATTTGTTCACCCACCGTAGAATCTGCTATCTTGTGAGAAGCCACTAGTGAAGCCTATGGCCCCCGGGTCTATCTTCCATCATATTAATCTTCCATCTACTTGATATCTTTATTGTTCTTTTATTTTGCAATCTTTACTTTTCAATCTAGACAACAATAATACCAAAAATATTTATACTATTATCTCTATCAGATCTCACTTTTGCAAGTGGCCGAGAAGGGATTAACAACCCCTTTATCGCGTTGGTTGCAAGGTTCTTATTTGTTTGTGCAAGTACGAGGGACTTGCATGTAGTCTCCTACTGGATTGATACCTTGGTTCTCAAAAACTAAGGAAGTACTTACGCTACTTTGCTGCATCACCCTTTCCTCTTCAAGGAAAAAACAACGCATGCTCGAAAGGTAGCAGTGATCACATCACATATTGAACTCGTATTTACATATGTGCCTTACAAGTCTATCTTCTTCTAGGCTAACTGTTTGAAGAACAAGACCAACTATTCTGAAGTGAAATTCCAACCGAGAACATGATCTCATAGCTATATTGCACACTGTGATCTTGTTAATAGCCGCAATTTCCTTAGTTTTGTTGTGTCATATTATCGTATATATATTGACTTGTTCCAATTACAGATGAGAGCCCATGCAAACCAAAATGAACCTAAAATGAATGCAGTGCAAATATTCAAGGATTATCACACCAGCAATATGAAGGGCATGAGCACACCAGTTCAAGCCGCTGTTGTAAGTACTTACTCCTCATGCCTTTGAATTTCTTGTTACTGTGAGGTGTTCATTTAACTGCTTGGTTTGTTGCCATTGTCTGTTACTCTGTTCACTTTTATACATAGATATCTTAACGTATCATTTCATCTTACACGGTTTAAAAGAGAGGAAGGATATTTCTTTGGTCTTGATCTATAATCTAGTTTTGATGATCACGTGCCCACACAATGATACAATAGCCTGTTTGTTTGATATATGTTTGCATGTGGTATGAATGATGTCGTACCACATTCATCCTACTTTAAACCTTGTGTCTTTATCCTTAGATGTCAATGAATGTGAGGAAATAGACAATACAGTAGGCATGCTACCTGGACATATGTTCCGAAAGTGATAATATTATATAGTTAGCACTAGAATACATGCTAATGTATTACAATAGTTCATAAGAATAAGTTATGTATAAACATGAAACCTATTTTGTTTGTTTTTGTCTCATTAGTAACTTATCTGGTACACTAACCTACAAATTCAAACTTTCATCAAGCTATGGAACACATGATTGAACAATCACAACCACCTGAAGGTGATGACCCTACCACAAGCACAATGTCACCTATTGCTGTAGTGTGTGAGTATCTCCCCACTAACAGTGAAAAAGCACATTCCTGCATAATTCTGGGTTGGTTTTCAAGGTAACATCGTCCAAATCGCCTACTAAACAAAATCTTCCTGCTAGACAGAGTGATATATCTATGCTCCAGACACAAGTTCGATCCCTAATGGAGGTTGTTTCTGAAACAAGAATAGTGGTTGACAAATGTCATGAAGATATGAATGGTTTTGAAACTTGACTCTCCGACATTTGCTTCATTGTTCAAGAGCAATGGATGAAAAAAGGGGAAGGTCATGCTGCTACATCAGATTCTATAGCCCGAAACATTAGCACTCAGGTCAAATGTTCTGTGCTTTTGTACACCTGATGGTGCATTTATCTGCAAGGACTATACACTTTTATGCCAACAGGCCTTTTGTTTTACAGATGTAATTTATTTTGTTGTGATACAACATTTATCGTGCTGCCAAAGGCCGTAGAAATTATGACGTTATTTTTGTATAGTGTAGGTTTATCTTAGTAATGTATTCGACATCATCGATATGCTTTCAGCCGAAAGCATCATAGGAGCCCAACGGGCCAACATTCTCGGGCCCACAATTCAAATTGCGCTAGAAACTATTATTGGTCGTAATCGGCATGTAGCCCACTGAAAATATCTGGGCCTAAATCAGTATAAGACTTCATATTTTTGGTAGGCCTGTGCCCACAGTGGGCCCTCAATAGACCTAACATAATTTGGGCCCTTAGTCACAACAGGCCTTTAACATGTGTAAATATCTCGCACGACGAATAAGGCCCTTAAATAAGAAGGGCCTTTAATAGGACGCAAGTTAGATTGGGCCCTAATTGGGCCAGATTATGCCCATGGCATTTATGAGGTCGAAAGATCATTAGGCCTAAAATGTGGCAAATAACCCACTCGTCATTAGCAGGCTGAAATGTATGTCAGCTCATGGTGGCTGTTGGGGATATAACCCCGGGGTGTGACCCTCCCTGGAGGGGCCGGGTTACACCGTTGATGACTCATAAGCAAAAGGCCTAAGCAGGCCCAAGAAGATAAAGACATGAAGACTGAAGGCGGCTTAAACATGCATACCCGATGAAGGCCCAAGACCTGGAGGCAGTTCAAGACTAGAATGTGTAAGCCGCCCGATGGTGACTTGCCTAGCTAGGCAAGGTGATTTAGAACCAGAGTCAGTTACGTCATATGACCCGACCTAGACTCTGGTAAGTCGCCGGGCCTCGACCTATGTATATAAGTACGATACCCTCTGGCGAGTTAGATAGAGAACAATTGATTGAGAGCTAGGTCAAGGGATTTTGCTCCCTTGTGATCGATACTCAAGCAATCCAACACAAAACAGGAACTATGTTGTCGTTGAGGGGTTGAACCTGGGTAAACCCGTGTCTCTCGGCCCGTTCGACCCCATTAAGCTAATCACTTTAGTCATGGCCTTGCACCTAAGTCCTTTCACAAGGGCATCTGCCATGACAAATCCATGATAGTTGGCACCCACCATGGGCCAGGGCACAGTGGTTTCAAGTTCTTGAATGGCACTTTCCTAGGGCTCGAGGGATAAGTCGTTGGAAGGATGACCAAGAGTCGCCGCGGCGTGCTCTACAAAGACGACTCTGGTTGGGGCCCCGAAACCGACTCAATCGAGTACGGGTATAGGGTCTCCTTCGACAGAATTCACGTCTTCATCGGCAAGATCGGGGAGTCTATGCCTGAGTCGGACATCTTCCCCAACCTCTTCGAGTTGGCTGGGCGCACGTAATCTGCATAGATTTAACCCAGCCGGAAGCATGCTTTCGTCGGTTTCACGCAGGGCTTGGAGCTTGCAGAAGATTATGTGTCTGATGGGGAGACTCTCGATTATTCAAATGATGAGTCCTCAATCGGAGAGATGGAGTCAATTCATCCGCTTCAGGATGGCGGGCTTGGGGGCTATTCTGATGGAGTCATTATTCCAGATCCCTACGAGCCACCATACAGGGCTGCTATCTTCATGGCTGGTACGCATCCGGCTTTAAATTCATCAAGAGTTGTGACTTTGACGTCTGGATCAACTACGGCTATGGCAGCAGGGGATGGCGGCTCAGTTATACCGCCGGCTCAAGTTATGTTGGACCTCTTAAGAACTTTTCTTGCAATGGAGGTAACCACGGCGAATCAGGCAGAGCGCAATACAGAGATTGGAAGGATTCATGGAGATATCACCAAGGTCCAGGAGGATATCAACAGAGAGAATGCCGGGATGGCAGAGGAACAAACTCAGATCGCGGCTGATTCAGAGTGAGTAAAGGCAGAAGCTTGGCGCTTGAGTCTGGATCAGGATGCCTCTAACACAATTTTCCAAAGGAGGCACCGGACCCGCCTGCCATTGCATTATGATTCTAGGAAATTGTTTAACACCCATAGAGTGGGTCCAAGCACTCCGAGCGCCCAGTTGAATCCTCAATTAAACCCGGATGGGCCTGGAAGCGGGGCAGCCGCTCAGCCTTGGCAGCCTGAGCTGGCACAAGGGGAAGATAGGATGCTTAACCCGCCCCCCAATTACACTCCACCTAAATGTTTTTTGACACCACCGCCTGGACATTTTTCTAACCTGGTGGATAACATGGTAGCAGCGGCAACACAATTGGCATCTATTCCGATTGAGGGCGAGTCACTGGTGGCGGCGGAAACCTGGAACACGGTGGGGTTCCTTCAAACAACTATTGCACAACAGGCGGCTTAATCATATAGTCGTGATCGTGTTCTCTCAACCCCTCGCCCGAGTCGAAGTTACAGTCGGCATGTTGAATCGCCTGCAGTTTCCATGTCACACCCTGATTTTCATGCCACCACACTTAAGCTAATAATCATGATAAAATGTGGTTTGACAAAAACTTTTGAGTGTTTTGGTCTTTGCTTTGATTGGATGTTTGTCTGCTATTTGCAAGTGCTCTAAAAAATCAAATAAATTCTCCAACTCTTATACTCCTCCTAGATCCAAAACTTTGCCTAATGACCATGCCATGTGTATAGGACAAAATAGTATTTCCTTACAAAAATATTTTGGCCAAAAAAGTATTTTCTAAATTTGGTTTTCCAAAAAACCCTGCATTGAGACTTGAACTACAAGTACTTAATTAAAGGTGTGAAAAATCTTTAAAAAATTATATTTGACTCCTATTAGATATAGGATTCCCAAAAACACAAAACTATTATTTTCGAAGTTATTTTATTCTTTCATTCAAAGGCTTTTTCTTAAGGCCAGAAATGGTATTTAATTGGTTAAAATTATTTTAATGTTTCAAAAATATTTGAGAAAATTTAGGGAAGCTCAGTGGACATATATTGCCCATATATAAGAGTTTCAATACAAGGTCATGTTCAAAATATTGGTAAAATCCATCAGAAAACCTTTCTGGATATTTGAAGCTTTTGAAATATTTACAAAGGAAATTTTTTCTCTGTAAATTCCAAGAAAATTTTAGCATGTAAAAAATGCCCTATTGGGTGATCATGCCAAGCCATTTTTGTCCATTTTATAGTTTGAGCAACTTTACATTGCCAAACATGTCCAATTGTTCTCAAACTTGGTGCACATGCTCAAATGGTCTGATTATGCATCTAGACCAAATGGCACAAGTTGGAGAGAACGATATCTTGGTCAAAGTGCCCCAAAACCCTCTCTGTACAGATCCAAGTTTGAACAACTCTATATTGCCAATTGTTTCGTTTTTATCAGAAATTTTGTGGACATACTCAAATCCTCAAATGATCACACAACACCAAGTGGTGCATCAAGGAGAAAAGATTTGCATGTCTAAATCTTGGAAAACTCATTTCTATTGATTTCTAGGGTTTGCCAAAGTTAGATTGGCAACATTCTTCAAATAAGCTCAAACTTGGTGAACAATCTCAATTCTATATGCCCTATGATCCTTTTAATTCTCATGCCAATTGGACTTCATTTGCTTGCCCACATCTGCATCAAACACCTTCTGGCATTTTGCCAAAAGCATCATTTTGAACCACTTTACTCTTATCAATTGCCTCAAATTTTTACCAGAGGCCCTCCTAACCCTCTTCCACCTCCAGCAACTCACCCAAGCCCCCAGCTCAATAATTGATGGGGTAAAACCCCACTTTCCCCTTCTGTTTTCACCACGGCAACACCATTTCTACCCTCCTACTACTTACCCCTCCCTTCTACCTTACTCCCTAAGCATCTAAGGCCCCCTCAAACCATCCAGCAGCTAGTGGACAAGCTGTGACACATACAGAACATGCATGGCATGCCATGGCATGCCAAAGATGCACTCTGGAGAGCGCTACAGTGCCCAGCCGCATTGTAGCTTTCCCATTCCAAGGCACTTGACAACCTTGGGTGCCTGGGCCGTGTCTCCTAAGGTCGCCTCAAAATCCACGACACGCATCACTGTTAGGCCCTTCCTCTCTTGCTATATTTCTTCCTCTACGAGCTCGTCCGAGCGCGTCCGTGGATGTTGCTCAGGGTGCACTGGCGCCTTCCCCATATAAGGCATTCCCCCTCTCCCCCTCGTGCTCTCCCACCCCCTCCATGGCAGGGTTGCCGCCGCCGTGCCCCCAGACCAACACGAACCTCCACCGCCTCCCTGCTTCCACCGACCGCCTCCGAGGACTCACACGACCACTAGGAAGCCATGCCGCGCTCCAATTCGTCCTATCCATCACCAGACCGACCGTCGCAACCTCGACTCTGCCACTTCCGCCTTGGATGATGGAGATCTCGCTGCCATGCTCGCCTATGGGTCCTTCGACCACCACTGGATGACCGGTGGTCTAGTGAAACCTCCAGTACCTCAGGCACTAGGAATTGTGGCCAGGGGCGCTGGCAACCTCCCGCCGACGAGGCCTCCGCCTCCTCTGTCATGGGCGGGAGGATGGAGATGACCCAGCTGGCGGGACTCGCTCATCAGCGACCTAGCATGGCGGGTCCGGCGGTTTAAGTGGAGGTGCACCTAGGAAATTCGCATCCCCTAGAGGAAAACGCATCATGTTGAATACGCCATCGGCGT
Source organism: Secale cereale (assembly GCA_902687465.1). Taxonomy (NCBI): domain Eukaryota; kingdom Viridiplantae; phylum Streptophyta; class Magnoliopsida; order Poales; family Poaceae; genus Secale; species Secale cereale. The sequence continues at coordinate 512,232,402 of LR738715.1, forward strand.
GGCCTCCTGCGCACTCGTGGCCGTGTAGCTGGACCGGTCCAGTGTGCTGCGGCGCTATGTTGCACTCAGTACGTAGTATAGGTATAATCCCTTCCTTCTTATTTTTCTTTTTCCAAAGATTTGTAAAATCTCCCAAATATTCAAACAATGTCCAAATTCAATGATTCAAATTTCCACTGGCTCCATAAATCAAGATCTATTTGATGAGCTATAGTAAACATTTGTACTCTACATAGTTTCCACTTGATCTAATAAATATGCCATTTATACTCCTAAACCAGCTTCCAAAATCCATAGAATGTTCATTTGAACTACAAATCCAGTGAACCAAATTTCTAAGTGTTTCTAAAATCATGCATGATTTAATGGGTACTTTTACTCATTTTTATAAAAAGGCATTCTATGGACGATTTGCAGATCCATTAAAACCATTGATTCCATCATATTGAAATGTTCAAAAATATCCACTGATCAAATTCTAATGAAACCACTTTGGTTATTTTTTATATAACCAGTGAAGTCCTAGAAAAGCCTAAATCACATTTTTAGAGCACGTTTATGTTTGCCTTGTTGTGTTGCTTATTGTGTTGGTTTCCGACATTAGTTGATGAAGTAGATGGAATACTTGGAGTTGGGCCACAGATATTTGAAGACCTCGAAGACTTTGTTAAAACAGGCAAGCAACCTTTTACCATGATACCCCTTTCATGTGCTTTATTACATTTTCGCATGCACGATGATGATGTTGTTGATGAGCTTGCTTTACATGTTGCATTGATGCATTCCCGCTGATGATGACCCACAAGTGTAGGGGATATATCGTAGTCCTTTCGATAAGTAAGAGTGTCGAACCCAACGAGGAGTAGAAAAAAATGATAAGCAGTTTTCATTAAGGTATTTTCTGCAAGCACTGAAATTATCGGTAACAGATAGTTTTGTGATATGGTAAATGGTAGCAAGTGACAAATAGTAAAAGTAAATAAGGTGCAGCAAGATGGCCCAATCCTTTTTGTAGCAAAGGACAAGCCTGGAAAAACTCTTATATGAAGGAAAACGCTCCCGAGGACACATGGGAATTATCGTCAAGCTAGTTTTCATCACGATCATATGATTTGCGTTCGGTACTTTGATAATTTGATATGTGGGTGGACCGGTGCTTGGGTGCTGTCCTTACTTGGACAAGCATCCCACTTATGATTAACCTCTATTACAAGCATCCGCAACTACAAAAGAAGTATTAAGGTAAACCTAACCATAGCATGAAACAAGTGGATCCAAATCAGCCCCTTACAAAGCAATGCATTAAGTAGGGTTTAAGCTTCTGTCACTCTAGCAACCCATCATCTACTTATTACTTTCCAATGCCTTCCTCTAGGCCCAAACAATGGTGAAGTGTCATGTAGTCGACGTTCACATGACACCACTAGAGGAAAGACAACATACATCTCATCAAAATATCGAACGAATACCAAATTCACATGACTACTTATAGCAAGACTTCTCCCATGTCCTCACGAACAGAAGTAACTACTCACAAGACGTAATATTGTTCATGATCAGAGGGGTATTAATATGCATAATGGATCTGAATGTATGACCTTCCACCAAGTAAACCAACTTGCATTAACTACAAGGAGTAATCAACACTACCAGCAACCTACAGGTACCAATATGAGGTTTTGGTACAAAGATTGGATACAAGAGATGAACTACGGTTTGAGAGGAGATGGTGCTGGTGAAGATTTTGATGAAGATAACCCTCCCCAAGATGGGAGAGTTGTTAGTGATGACAGCGTTGATGATTTCCCCCTCCCGAAGGGAAGTATCCCTGACAGAATAGCTCTGCAGGAGCCCTAGATTAGTTCCGCCAAGTTTCCGCCTCGAGACGGTGGCGTCTAGTCCCGAAAGCCTCCTTATGATTTTTTTCCAAGTCAAAACACCTCATATAGGAGAAGATGGGCATCTGGGGGTCACCGGCTGGCCCACGAGGCAGGGGGCGCGCCCAGGGGGAGGGGCCACGCCCCCCACCCTCGTGGACAGGTGGTGACCCCCCTGGCAGATCTCTTTCGCCAGATATTTTTTATATTTTCTGAAACGGTGTTTGTGGAGTTTCAGAGCTTTTTGAGTTGTGCAGAATAGGTCTGCAATGTTTGCTCCTTTTCCAGCCCAGAATTCCAGCTGTCGGCATTCTCCCTCTTCATGTAAACCTTGTAAAATAAGGGAGAAAAGGCATAAGTATTGTTACATAACATGTAATAACAGCCCATAGTGCAATAAATATCAACATAAAAGCATGATGCAAAATGGACGTATCAACTCCCCCAAGCTTAGACCTCACCTGTCCTCAAGCGAAAGCCGATATCGAAAAATATGTCCACATGTTTGGAGATAGAGGTGTCGATAAAAATAAAATACGGACATGAGGGCATCATGATCATTCTAATAACAGCAACACACATGTATTGTCATATGATTCTTATGCTAAAGTAACAATTCATTCACAATGTCAAGTATGACTCAGAAACTTCATTCAAAACTAACAAACTATGATCTCGGTCATTGAAGCAATTGCAATTTATCATAACATCAGAAAGAGTCAATATAAGAGCCTATCAGCAAGTCCACATACTCAACTATCATCTAGTCTTTCACAATTTCTCAGACTCACGCAATACTTATGGGTATGGAGTTTTAATCAGACACAGAGAAAGATAGGGGCTTATGGTATTGCTTCCCAACTTTTTTACCTCAAGGGTAATTTCAAGAGTAATAGACCATGATAACTTACATCAAAGTGGGTATATATGTCAGGATCTTTCCAACACAATGTGCTTGCCAAAGGATAAAATGTAAAAAGGAAAGGTGATTTTCACCTTGACTCTTATAAGGCAAGAATTATAGATAGGCCCTTCATAGAGGGAAACAGAGGTTGTCATGTGCTTATATGGTTGGATGCACAAAGTCTTAGCGCAAAAGAACGTCACTTTATATTGCCACTTGTGATAGGGACCTTTATTATGCAGTCTGTCGCTTTTATTACTTCCATATCAAAAGATCGTATAAAGCTTATTTCCTCCACACTAATAAATCATACATATTTTAGAGAGTTTGCAACAATTACAACTTACTTGAAGGATCTTACTCAATCCATAGGTAGGTATGGTGGACTCTCATGGCAAAACTGGGTTTTAAGGATGTATGGAAGCACAAGTAGTATCTCTACTTGGTGCAAGGAGTTTTGGCTAGCATGAGGGGGAAAGGCAAGCTCAACATGTTGGATGATCCATGAAAATATACTTTATTTCGAATATAAGAAAGCATAACCCATTATGTTGTCTTCCTTGTCCAACATCAACTCCTTAGTATGTCATATTTTAATGAGTGCTCACAATCATAAAAGATGTCCAAGATAGTATATTTGTATGTGAAACCTCTCTTTCTTTATTACTTCCTATTAATTGCAACGATGAACAAAACTATGTTTGTCAACTCTCAACAACTTTTATTCATCATACTCTCTATATGTGAAGTCATTACTTCCCATAAGATCAATATGATCTCTTTGATACTTTTTAATTTTTTTATTCTCTCATGACCAAATTGAGGAAATCAAGCACTTGACTCAACACTAATCTTTATTATATAGCTCACGGACTCGGTTACAAAGATAAAGATCATAAAGCAAAAGCTCACAACTAGATCATGCTAACTTTATTCTACTAGATCAGGATATTACCAAAAGGATCAAACTAAAGAAAAACGGTAAATATAGGAGTGTGATGGTGATACTATACCGGGGCACCTCCCCCAAGCTTGGCAGTTGCCAAGGGGAGTGCCCATACCCATATGATTATGTCTCCTTCTTTGAAGTTGGTGATGATGGAGTTGAAAGTAGTGACGTCGGATCATCATACATCAAGCGTATGAGGTCTTCCAACTTGTGGATAATACCTTTGAGTGCGGCGATATGCTCCTTCAGCAAATATTTTCACTTGTGAGATAATTGTTTTGTATTTGAGCTAACTCAATCAACTTGAAATCTTCAATCTCAGTTGAAGTAAAAAGGTTTGGAAGGGGTTGAAGGATGTCTTCTTCTCCTATTGCCGAAGCCCGATCTTCCATAGCCTTCTTGATCCTATTCTCCTTGTTGATCTCCTCGGGTTCTTCCCTCTTCAGCACTATCTTCATTAGCCAGGCATCGTTGCCCTCATTGTTGGAGGAGGAGGACGACATGATGCCTGGCCTTGTCAACCCTATCAGAGAATAGCTCAAAACAAGAACAGAGGATGTTTGCGTGATACGGTGGTTAAAACCTTCGGGAGAATATATAATGAATTTTTACCGACCAAAATAAGTAATGTGCAAGAAATCGGAATCCGAGAGGCACACGAGGTGCCCACGAGGCAGGGGGTGCGCCCAGGGGAAGGGGGCGCGCCCTCCACCCTCGTGGACGCCTCGTGTCTCTTCCAGACTGCCTCTTATTTTTGTAATTTTCGAAATATTCCAAAACGGTGAAAAATTACCATTAGAACTGTTTTGGAGTCGGTTTACTTACCGTACCAAATACCTCTTCCTTTTCGGGGTCTGGATTGTTCTAGAAAGTGTCCCTTATGTATTCCTCCGGGGTTACGGTTTCAATAACATTGGTTTCAACATTTATAGGATTACCTGAGATATAATGTTTGATTCTTTGACCATTCACCACCTTCAGATTTGTGCCTTTGAGGTTGTTGATTTTTATGGCACCGGAACGATAGACCTACTCGATAATGTAAGGACCTTAGAGAGAAGTTTTCCTGCAAAAAATCTTAAAGGAGAGTTGTATAGCAAGACATAACCACCTACGTTAAACTCACGCTTTTGTATCCTTTTGTCATGCCATCTTTTAACTTTTTCTTTAAACAGCTTAACATTCTCATAGGCCTGGGTTCTCCATTCATCAAGAGAGCTAATGTCAAATAACCTCTTCTCACCGGCAAGTTTGAAATCATAATTGAGCTCTTTAATAGCCCAATATGCCTTATGTTCTAGCTCAAGAGGTAAGTGACAAGCCTTTCCATAAACCATTTTATTTGGAGAAATACCCATAGGATTTTTGTATGCAGTTCTATAAGCCCATAATGCATCATCAAGTTTCTTGGACCAATTATTTCTAGACCTACTAACTGTCTTTTGCAAAATTAATTTCCTCTCTCTATTATTTAATTCTACTTGACCACTAGTTTGTGGGTGATAAGGGGATGCAATTCTATGGTTAACATCATATTTAGCAAGCATTTTACGAAAACACCATGAATAAAGTGTGAACCACCATCAGTCATTAAGTATCTAGGGACTCTAAACCTCGAAAAATAACTTCTTTAAGCATCTTAATAGAGGTGTTGTGATCAACACTACTAGTTGGAATAGCTTCTACCCACTGAGTAACATAATCAACAACAACTAAAATATGTGTATACCCATTAGAGGAAGGAAACGGTCCCGTATAACCAAAGCCCCAGACATCAAATGGTTCAATAACAAGTGAATAATTCATAGGCATTTCTTGACGTCTACTAATATTACCAATTCTTTGACATTCATCACAAGATAAAACAAACTTACGAGCATCCTTGAAGAGAGTAGGCCAATAAAAACCAGATTGCAATACCTTATGTGCAGTTCTATCTCCAGCATGGTGTCCTCCATAAGCTTCGGAGTGACACTTGCTATGATCTGTTCCTGTTCATGCTCAGGTAGACAACGTCTAATAATACCATATAGTCCTTCTTTATAAAGATGTGGGTCATCCGAGAAGTAATGTCTCAAATCATAGAAGAACTTTTTATTTTGCTGGTATGTGAAACTCGGCGGTATAAACTTAGCAACAATGTAATTAGCATAATCAACATACCATGGAACAGTACGAGAAGTATTTATGACAACTAATTGTTCATCAGGAAAGCTATCATCAATATGTTGTGGGTCATCAAGAATATTCTCTAGCCTAGACAAGTTGTCTTCAATAGGGTTCTCAGCTCCCTTTCTATCAATAATATGCAAATCAAATTCTTGGAGCAAGAGAACCCATCTAATAAGTCAAGGTTCAGCATATTTCTTTTCCATAAGGTATTTGATAGCAGCATGATCAATGTGAATAGTTACTTTAGAATCAACAATATATGGTCTAAACTTATCACAGGCAAATACAATTGCTAAAAATTCCTTCTCAGTAGTAGCATAATTTCTGTGGGCACTTTCTAGAGTTTTACTAGCATATTGGATAACATTCAATCTCTTATCAACTCTTTGTCCTAGAATAGCACCTACAACATAATCACTAGCATCGCACATAATCTCAAAGGGTAAATTCCAGTCAGGGGGCTGGACAATAGGTGCAGAGATCAATGCTTTCTTAAGTATTTCAAATGCTTCTAAAAAATCATCATCAAAGACAAAAGGAACATCTTTTTGTAAGATATTAGTCAGAGACCTGGAGATTTTGGAGAAGTCCTTAATGAACCTCCTATAAAACCCGGCATGACCAAGGAAACTTCTTATACCTTTGATGTCCTTGGGACACGTCATCTTTTCAATAGCATCAACTTTAGCTTTGTCAACTTCAATACCTTTTTCAGAAATTTTATGTCCCAAGACAATGCCTTCATTAACCATAAAGTGCCACTTCTCCCAATTCAAGACAATATTAGTGTCTTCACATCTCTGCAAAACTCGGTCAAGGTTGCTTAAGCAATCATCAAAACAAGTTCCGTGAACGAAAAAATCATCCATAAAAACCTCAACAATCTTTTCACAAAAATCAGAGAATATAGCCATCATGCATCTTTGAAAGGTAGCAGGTGCATTACATAGACCAAAAGGCATACATCTATAAGCAAAGGTACCGAAAGGGAAAGTAAAAGTGGTCTTTTCTTGATCCCCTTTTGACACAGGTATTTGAGAGAAACCAGAATAACCCTCTAGAAAGAAAAAATTAGTATGTTTGGATAACCTTTCTAGCATTTGATCAATAAAAGGCAAAGGGTAATGATCTTTCTTAGTAGCTTTATTTGATTTGCGGAAATCAATTACCATCCTATAACCTGTAACAATTCTTTGCGGGATCAATTCATCTTTATCATTAGGAACAACAGTCATACCTCCCTTCTTAGGGATACAATGGACAGGACTTACCCACTGGCTATCAGCAACTGGATAGATAATACCTACCTCTAGAAGCTTTAGTATTTCCTTCCTTACCACTTCTTTCATCTTAGGATTTAATCGCCATTGATGATCAATAACCGGTTTAGCATCCTCTTCCAATTTTATCTTGTGTTGGCATAGAGTGGGACTAATGCCCTTAAGATCATCTGGAGTATACCCAATAGCCACACGATGCTTCTTTAGAGTTTTCAATAATTATTCTTCTTCATGCTCTGAAAGGTTAGCACTAATAATAACAGGATTTATCTTCTTTTCATCGAGCTAAACATACTTAAGATTATCAGTTAATGGTTTAAGTTCAAACACGGGATCACCCTTGGGTGGAGGAGGATCCCCTAGGATTTCAACAGGCAAGTTGTTTTTCAATACGGGTCCCTGCTTAAAGATTATTTCATCTATTTCCCTTCTCTTATTCATATACATATCATTTTCATGGTCTAGCAGATATTGTTCTAAAGGATCGTTAGGTGGCACAACAATAGAAGCAAGAGCAATAATTTCATCCTTACTAGGTAATTCTTTATCATGGGGCTGTCTACGTAATTTAGCAAAGTTAAAATCATGAGACATATCCCCTAAACCAACGGTAACAATATCTTTTACGCGGTCTATCTTAGCATTGACAGTATTCAAGAAGGGTCTACCAAATATAATGGGACAAAAATCATCTTGTGGGGAACTAAGAATAAGAAAATTAGCTGGGTATTTAACCTTCCCACACAAGACTTCAACATATCTAACAATCCCAACTGGTGAAATAGTTTCTCTATTGGCAAGCTTAATAGTGACATCAATACACCTTCTAACTCAACATGTGCAATATTATGCATAATTTCTTTATATAAGGAATGAGGGATTATACTTGCACTAGCATCTACGTCACATAAACCATGATAGCAATGATCTCCTATTTTAACATAAATAACAGGCAAGCCTACAACAGGTCTATGTTTATTCCTAGTATCGGGTTTGGCTATTCTAGCAGCTTCCTCTTGGAGGTAAATAACATGTCCATCTAAATTTTCAACCAAGAGATCTTTAACCATAGCAACACTAGGATCAAATTTAATTTGCTCAGAGGGTGTAGGTGTTCTAGTATTACTCTTACGAACCACAGTTGAAGCTTTAGCATGATCCTTTATTCTAACAGGGAAAGGTGGTTTCTCAATATAAGCAGTAGGAACAATAGGATCAACATTATAAGTGATAGTATTTTCTTGAACTTTAATAGGTTCAACTACTTTTACTTCAATGTGAGGATGGTAATGAAACCACTTCTCCTTGGGGAGATCAACATGAGTAGCAAATGATTCACATAAAGAAGCTACCATCTCAGAGTCAAATCCATATTTAGTGCTAAATTCACGAAATACATCGGTGTCCATAAAAGCTTTAACACAATCAAACTTAGGGGTCATACCTGACTCCTTACCTTCGTCGAGATCCCAATCTTCAGAGTTGAGTTTAATTCTGTCCAATAAATCCCATTTGAATTCAATATTTTTCATCATAAAAGAACCAGCACAAGAATTATCGAGCATGGAGCGATTATTGAGAGAAAGCCGAGCATAAAATTTTTGAATGATCATTTTTCTTGAGAGCTCATGATTGGGGCATGAATATAACATTGATTTAAGCCTCCCCAAGCTTGAGCGATGCTTTCTCCTTCGCGAGGCCAAAAACTATATATATAATTACGATCGCGATGAACCTGATGCATAGGGTAGAACTTCTGATGAAATTCCAACTTCAGTCCATTATAGTTCCATGATCCAATATCATCGCATAGCCTAAACCATGTCAGTGCATCTCCCTTCAAAGATAAAGGGAAGACCTTTTTCTTGATAACATCCTCGGGCATACCTGCAAGCGTAAATAATCCACAAACTTCATCCACATAGATTAGGTGTAAATCGGGATGCAGTGTTCCGTCTCCTGTAAAGGGATTATCTAGCAGTTTCTCTATCATACCCAAAGGAATTTCAAAGAAAACATTTTCAGCTGGCTCAGTAGGTTGAGAAGCAACTCTTTGCTCTTCTGGTCGGGGTGAAGATACCCCGAACAAGCCCCTCAAAGGATTATGAGCCATAGTAACACGTGACAGTAAATTTTAGCACACTATATAAAATTTTCCTTACCAAAGGCGCTTCACTCCCCGGCAGCCGCGCCAGAAAGGAATCTTGATGACCCACAAGTGTAGGGGATCTATCGTAGTACTTTCGATAAGTAAAAGTGTCAAACCCAACGAGGAGCAGAAGGAAATGATAAGTAGTTTTCACTAAGGTATTTTCTGCAAGCACTGAAATTATCGGTAACAGATAGTTTTGTGATAAGGTCACTGGTAGCAAGTGACAAATAGTGAAAGTAAATAAGGTGCAGCAAGATGGTCCAATCCTTTTTGTAGCAAAGGACAAGCCTGGACAAACTCTTATATGAAGGAAAACACTCCCGAGGACACACGTGAATTATCGTCAAGTTAGTTTTCATCACGGTCATATGATTTGCGTTCGGTACTTTGATAATTTGATATGTGGTTGGACCGGTGCTTGGGTGCTGTCCTTACTTGGACAAGGATGCCACTTATGATTAACCTCTATTGCAAGCATCCGCAACTGCAAAAGAATTATTAAGGTAAACCTAACCATAGCATGAAACAAGTGGATCCAAATCAGCCCCTTACGAAGCAATGCATAAACTAGGGTTTAAGCTTCTGTCACTCTAGCAACCCATCATCTACTTATTACTTCCCAATGCCTTCCTCTAGGCCCAACCAATGGTGAAGTGTCATGTAGTCGACGTTCACATGACACCACTAGAGGAAAGATAACATACATCTCATCAAAATATCAAACGAATACCAAATTCACATGACTACTTATAGCAAGACTTCTCCCATGTCCTCGCGAACAAAAGTAACTACTCACAAGAAATAAAATTGTTCATGATCAGAGGGGTATTAATATGCATAATGGATCTGAACATATGATCTTCCACCAAGTAAACCAACTAGCATAAACTACAAGGAGTAATCAACACTACTAGCAACCTACAGGCACCAATATGAGGTTTTGGTACAAAGACTGGATACAAGTGATGAACTAGGGTTCGAGAGGAGATGGTGCTGGTGAAGATGTTGATGAAGATAGCCCTCCCAAAGATGGGAGAGTTGTTAGTGATGACGGCGGTGACGATTTCCCCCTCCCGGAGGGACGTATCCCCGGCAGAATAGCTCTGCCGGAACCCTAGATTGGTTCTGCCAAGGTTCCGCCTCGAGACGGCGGCATCTGGTCCCGAAAGCCTCCTTTTGATTTTTTTTCCAGGTCAAAACACCTCATATAGGAGAAGATGGGCATCGGGGGGTCACCGGCTGGCCCACGAGGCAGGGGGCGCGCCCAGGGGGAGGGGGCGCTCCCCCCACCCTCGTGGATAGGTGGTGCCCCCCTGGCAGATCTCTTTCACCAGATATTTTTTATATTTTTTGAAATGGTGTTTCGTGGAGTTTCGGAGCTTTTTGAGTTGTGTAGAATAGGTCTCCAATATTTCCTCCTTTTCCAGCCCAGAATTCCAGCTGCGGGCATTCTCCCTCTTCATGTAAACCTTGTAAAATAAGGGAGAAAAGTCATAAGTATTGTGACATAACGTGTAATAACAGCCCATAGTGCAATAAATATCAACATAAAAGCATGATGCAAAATGCACGCATCAGCTAATACCTGCATGATTCGTAGCTCTATTATGTGCTTAGAGATACATAGGTGAAACCATAGTTTTTGATGCATGGAGTTGCACATATTCCATGAAAATCACCTTGAACGAAATCTCTCGACAGCCCAATGGGTGCCACTTGTACCCTTGGAAGATAATGATGAACTAGGTCACTACTTGCTGGAGAAGTAGTGTACTAAGGGTGGATGGAAGTGTTCTTTCCATAGATGGATTCGATTTAAGATTGTCTACCATCCCAACCAAACATGTGCAACCACTCTACCCATTATGGGATGGGGCATTATTAATTAGCTAGTCCGATACTAGCATGGTGCCCGCTTTACTAGTGACGAGGGTGACATGAGGTCACTCTCGGGATGGGGTCGTGCTTGGATAGGCGGCCATGACTATTTTCATAGGGCACCAGACACATTGTTGGTCCCTTCGTGTATGTGTGATCATGAAAAGGGCAGAGTCTCAAGATCTTATGCTTATACACGAGGGCCGTGTACCAACGAGTGGACCCTATGTTAGTGTCGTCTAGGGAAAGATAATGATCGGGTGCTTCCCCCGAATACTTGAGGTACTATGGGATTGTGAGCAACACGAATGCTTCCCGGATCTTGTGGGTAAAGTGCGCAACCTCTACATAGTGTCAAACTATTCAAATAGCCATGTCTACAGTCAAGGACAGTTGGGTGGTGCTGCATAGACTATGTCCATATGTTTCTGACAAAGAACACAGTTTGGTAATATTGTTGATGTGATTCATGAGGAAGTCTTCATGAGCTTGAGCATGAGTTTTATATAACTCTTTCTCGATATTGATGATTATAACCTCCTGATACCAGTTGCAGACACATTCATGTCCTTGATAAACATTGATCATAGTTGCATGAGAAAAACTAGGTTTCTGCAAGAATGCCAATTTAGAAGTAGATTCTTGCATAATTATTTTGTTATCACTCTCGGGTTGCTTGCGAGTACATTCAAACATACTCACTGGCTTGTCCCTGGCTATTTACATGGCCAGGCTTGGAAGGACAGGTAATTGACGAAGAAGTTCTTTTGTGACGAACATGTGAGCTAGGACGCTTTCCCAGTCAGAATGCCTACAGTGTTAAGGTATATGGCATGGGTCCAAGTTGTCAACGAAGATTTCCGCTGCGATGCTAGACTCAAGACTTGACCATAATGGTCACAATTTGTGTAAAATGGTATGTATGGATGTAAGACTCTTGTTATTCAGCTTCTGTGTGTTTAGTGAGCATTGATCTCTGGGATCACTGTACACATGCATTCGGTGATCATGACTTATGAGTCGGGGTCCCCACATTCCAGCAGCGAGCAGCGTCGTAACCCGCCCCGTAATGATAACTCACCACGTGATGATAATCTATTGGTCAATGCTCAGGCGATTGTGGATTAAGCTAGGGCTCGTCGAGAGGCGGAACCGGCGGCTCAACATGAGCTTATCAGCTGCCTCTAATGACACCTTTGGCCTCAGTGGAAGCTGGGACCACTTCCAGGATAGTTGGACTACCGTGTTTGATACCGGCTTTGCGTAATGAGCGTCTACCCAATAATTTCAAGGGCCCTCACGAAGTGCCTAATTACATAGCTGACCTCCCTCATGAAGCATGGATTGACGATTATGAGTTAACCATGGAGATTTTAGATGTCAATGATGCGGTCTATGCCAAGTACTTTACTATGATGTTGGACGGACCTGCACGTACATGGCTAAAAGGATTGTCTGCCAATTCTATTAGCTCATGGGCGGAGCTGAAAGCGTGTTTCATCAAGAATTTCTAAGGGACATGCAAGCAGCCCCTGACAATAATTGATTTGGATAACTGCGTGCGGCGAGAGGATGAGTAGGCCCACCATTGGGTCCGGCGAGTCTCGGTTATAATTCACTCATCAGATAGCATTGCGGCGGGTCAGGCAGTTCTTGTCTTGGAAAAGAACTGTCACTTTACCACCCTTAAGCTGAAGCTTGGGGGGCTTAAGCATTATTGCAACAATATGGGTCAGCTCATGGCGGCTCTCATTTAGTATGCAGACTTTGATAATACCAAAGCCTCTGGATCTGATGATGAGAAGTCCAATAAGGGTAAGAATAATGGCAATTGTAAGGGTCAGCAATAGAATACGGCAGGGAATAATGGCAACAACCAGGGTAACGGTGGCAAGCTCATACCCCCCGATGGTGGGTCAGATCTGGTAGGTAACACCAATACTGGATACAAGAACCAACGCCATAATGGTAATGGTAAACCGCCTTATGGCAAGGGAAATCCATATAATCTTGAGGCAGCTCCCGAAGCACAGTTTCGATGGCAAGCCGTCCACTCATGCTTGCAAGGATTGAAGGATTATGCGAGAATTCAATAATCAATGTTTCGGTCCGAATCAAGGCAATAGTAATGGGCCGCCCGGCGGGTCAGGATCCGGCTCTCAAGGGTCTGGCTTTGGCGGTGGCGGCTCAAACTCTGGTTTTCAAGGTCAAGGCCACCAGGGTGGTTATAACCAATAGTCTGGTAAGGGTAATCATCAACAAGGTAATTAGTCAGGTTATCAAAGCAATCCAAATCAGCTCAATGTTGGCCAATATCATGTATTCACCATGAGTCTTTGCAAACAAGATCAAAAGGTTCATACGTGTGTTTTCAATGCGGTTGAGCCGGCACTGCCACAATATTTACGATGGCCAAAGCATCCGATCACGTGGAGTCAAGAGGATCACCTGCCCCGTGTTGAGAATCTGGGTCATTTGGCCTTGGTGGTAGCCCATCAAGTGGGTGGTTACAAGTTCACAAAAGTGCTCATGGATGGTGGCAGCAGTATCAACATTTTATATTACGATACCTTCCGTCGAATGAATTTGACTGACAAACATCTCAAGCCGTCATCTATAGTCTTTCATGGTGTGGTACCTGACAAGTCAGCTTATCCCATGGGGAAGATAGCGGTGGAGGTGGCTTTTGGTGATGACCGTATTTACAGAATGGAGACCTTATGGCTTGAGGTGGTCAAGATCACAAGCCCATATCATGCTTTGTCTGGGCGGCCAGCTTATGCTCGGTTTATGGCCCGCCCCTGTTATCACTACTGCAGGATGCTGCTAATGCGATACTACGATCAAAGACCCTTTGACGAAACTGTGTGCAATGCATTATTCGCAAATGGTTATGTAAAAAACCGTCAAAAAATATGCAAAACGTTTGCGATGAAGGATTCATTGAACGCGGTTCAGTACTTGTGTTTGCGATGCGAGGCATATGGTTTAGTTCAATTAACTGTTTGCGATGAGGAAGAAGAACAGAAACGGGCAGCCAGATGAAGGCGTGGGTGATATATGGCATAGAGTTCTCTCGGATTAACTGTTTGTGATGAGGCGGAACACCATTAATGGTCAGCCAGATGAAGGTGTGTGCGATTGATGGCATACGCTTGAGAAAGATTAACTATTTGTAATTAGGCAACACAACAGAAGTGGTCAACCAGATCAACGTGTCTGCGATTTATGGCATACACTTCATACAGACGAATTGTTTGCGATTAGAACCAACAAAGAGAAACAGTCAGACAGATCAATGTGTGTGCACTAGACGGGCACACATTCTAATTAAAATAAGCATGCGCGATGGTAATAACGAGCGCGCACGGTTGTTGGAACAAGATGTGTGCTGACATTGCCTATTGCGGTGCTACCTATCGCGCAGATGTCACGTACACGGTCGAGAACGCGTGCCCACATTATGCCGTCTGGGAATAGTGCCGCACTTAGAAATTATAGAAGCATCAATAAATTTTGAGTCTACGTCCCGTCACATTCCAAATTACAAACCTGTTCACACTGATAAAAACCTACACTGTTTCCCACTTAGGATCATATTAGTACTCGGTTATAAATATTACTACTCCAAGATGACTGCACATTCCTCCTTGACACCTCATCCACAAATACAAACAAGTCATTCACAATCGTTCCCTTGCGTCTACCATGGCCAGCGTGTGTTCTGCGTTGAGAGATTACCACCAGGGAGAAGCGAGCATGGAAGCAGAAGCATGAGAGATGTCCCTCCTCACCGTGCAAGCAGCCGACATGTCCCGCCGCGTGGCCGTAGCATCACAGAGGTCCCGCCGCATCGCCGAAGTAGCAAGGAGGTCCCACCACACCGTCGATGCAGCAGCCTGGTCCGGCCGCCCCGCGGTAGCAGCAGAGATGTCCCGCCGTGCCGCGAAAGCACCAGAGATGTCCTCCCGTGCCGCGGCGGCCTGAGAAAATGTCTCGTGGGCAGGCGAGGACTCTTACAGGCGCATGAATGTAGTCGTCCATAGCCAGATGGATCAGATCTCCGACTGGGCGAGGTTGCAGGACGACATGAAAGCCTCGTTTGAACAGGCAACCAGCGTCCTCCGACAACTAAGGGAGGGCACTGCGAAGCTCCAGGACGAGCAGGATGATATCACTGTGTTGTTAAAGAGGACCGGCGTCATCGTCAAGAAACTTATGGACGGGAATGACATGCTCCGCATCGAGCACCGAAGGCTGCTAAAGGAATCTGTGGATGCTCTCATGCAGCATCTTAAGGACAAGAAATAGCTCATTGCCGCTCGCCGCGGAGACAAGTTCCTTCTTCTTTAGCCCTTGGGTATTTCAGGCGTTGCCGCAAGTGGTTTTTTAATTATCTTCCTAAATATGTAAGACAATTCGTATCCATTGTCATCGTCCTTATATTCATCTGTCTTGCTATAAGTCATAGTCGATGCTATATAGGTCCGTCGGATCTTACATTAAGATCCGTGCAAAACTTTATTTGCTGATTTTCTTTTTCTCTCTCTTAAATATCAGTCGAGTGAGACATAGCCATGCCATGAAACAGGGGCTCGGGCGCCATTAATGGAGACATTGGGAGGGAGGTGGGCAGTGGATAGAGGTCAAAGGAATTGGTAGGTAGAACGCCCACGGTTTCAATAATACTCGTGTTTCCGATTTGTAACGTGACAACACTTGTTCCAAAATGACTTTGTTGATTGTTAATGTGTGCGCCTTCGCAAATCGGACAGAAAAGTTACCACGTCATGTTGGAGCCATGTCATGATGCCATGCCAAGTTTCATGATTTTCAGTCGAGTTTTGGATTTACGGGAATTTTAAAACCAAGTTTCTCGATGTTTCGGGCCAAGCCAAGACGCCCAGATGTTTGAATACCAATCCCACTTCTTCCATGGGACCTAGAAGTTCGCCCAAGTACACATAAATGATTTTCCAACTAACTTTTGCCCACTGGAGCATGCGCTTATACTTCAAATTTGATTTATGTGCATTAAATGCCAAGAAAATGAATTAATGTATAAGAAGGCCAAACAAACTCGGAATAATTCCAAAATTTAGCACGAAACTCCTATTTGGTCGAAGCAGCATATGTAAAAAATCATGGCGGGAGAAGGCAGTGTATGTCGTTTCGCACACGGAGGTGACACGTTCCCTCTCGGTTTGCAAGAGAAGCTCCAGTTTGCAAGAAGCTTATACAAAAGCTTGTCCCAATTTGGCCAAATAATTTACCACAGCATGTTGGTGCCGTGTCATGACACCATGCCAAGTTTCATGATTTTCAGGCATGTTTTGGATTTACAGGAATTAAAATACCAAGTTTCTCAATATTTCCAGCCGAGGCACGATGCCCAGATGTTTTGAATTCCATTCACATTTCTTGCATGGGACCTACAAATTCACCTAAGTACGCACATGTGATATTTCAACCAACTTTGGTGCACTCGAGCATGTGCTTGTAGTTCAAATTTCAATTATGCACATTAAATGCCCAAATATTCAATTAATGTATAAAAAAGGCCAAGCAAACCCAGAATAATTCCGAAATTTAGCACGGTACTTCTATTTGGTCTAATCTACCTGTGTAAGAAAAATAAGGTGGGAGAAGCCAGTGTATGTCATTTCGCACAAGGAGGTGACACGTTCCCTCTCGGAACCACGAGCCTTCTTGAGAGAAGCTCCGGTTTGCAAGAAGCTTATACCCAAAATTGTCCTAATTCAGCAAAAAAATACCACAGCATGTTGGTGCCCTGTCTTGACACCATGCCAAGTTCCATGATTTTCAGGTGTGTTTTGGATTTACAGGAATTAAAAAACCAAGTTTCTCAATCTTTTCGGCCAAGCCACGACGCCCAGATGTTTTGAATTTCATTCCCATTTCTTGCATGGGACCTAGATATTTACCCAAGGACAGACATGTGATTTTTCAACCAACGTTGGTGCACTGGAACATGTGCTTGTAGTTCAAATTTGAATTACGCACATTAAATGACCAGAAATTCAATTAATTTATAAAAAATGCCAAACAAACCCGAAATAATTCCAAAATTTAGCACGATAATTCTATTTGGTCTAATCTGCCTGTGTAAAAAAATTAGGGCGGGAGAAGACAATACACTGGTATGCGTCGGTGCTATACAAACGGTTTTAACCCCTTTCCGCGATGGCATTTTGAACCATCGCCAAGTGAGTGTGGGCAGTAGGGGGGCCTTCCCACATGACCCAGAAACCGTCGGGGATATGCCCTTCTGGCACACACGCTCGGCAAAATGAGGTCATGTGCGACCGACGATCGCTCAAATACAGTAATACGTACAGTACAGCTAAAAAACACAATTATACACGCAAAGTTGTTTCTGGTCGCAAGTACATCCCACACAGTGAGTCCCCGCTAAACGTTTCCTTTCGTATATACATCCCACACAGTTTTACGTATACGCTCATGTGTGAAAGGTGTAACTATCACACATGCTCTGCCTTGGTTAACTGTTTGCTTTTATGAACTACATCACACACGATTTGATGAAGAAAACTATGTGGCATTGGGCTATCCATCATAAGCGCTTTTACTGCCTTAACCTTTTGCAAAGTTCCATGACCGTCTGTTCTCTTTTTACATTGCACACGCTGTTTTCTTTCTAACCGTGTGCACATTATTTTATTAGCTCCTGTATATTTTTATTTTTGCCTGTAATTTATTACTCGAATTGGAAATTTTGAAATATGAAACGTGCAATTCAAATTCTCAGCACAATGGTTCAATAACGAATCCATAAATAAAATTGCCAATACAATATGTTCAGTAATTACAGGATTAGACAACAATTAACTATGATGAACCACAATATTTAAAGGCGGTAAAGGTGAAGAGACAAGTGTAAATCATTTCTACTATTGATGGTGTTGAAGAAGCAGAATGCCCATAATGTGCCTTCCTACATGCCATTGGCATGAACTACTTTTGTCCAACCCCTTGTGATGATCGCCCGCCGATCCTTCACCGCCTTCAGGAAGACTTCTAGAGCATTATCATGGTAGCATGAATTATATACTTTAACCTTAGTTGCCTCCACTCCGGTCATGTAGCTTGCAAGGTAATCATCAGTAAATAGCTTTGGAAACCACTGAAAAGAGAAAAATATCAGATACTGAGGTCTAATAGAGTAACTTGTTGTGGCCAGGGGGAAAAGGCAACACATTACTTACCATCCTAAAGTTCACTGTTGTCTTGGACAAAGTGTAAATGAAGAGCTTAATTCCTATCACCCGTTTCTTTCGCCTAACAATCTTTCTTAGTTTCGTCACTTGACGCTTGTTCATTAATATCGCATTGCCCCATACGCAAAAGGGATCGAGGCGTGGATCAGTACCACTCATATATGTACCTACAAGCCACAAGTACATGTTAGAAGCTAAACAGAGATTGCACAAATGATGTAAAATACAACTACCTATGTTCCTAAGTACAAGTATTTTTTTAGAGATTTCAATATGAACTACTTACAGATGTATATAGAATTATAGATATAGTTTAGATTAGAATCTAGATTCACTCATTTTGCTCCTTAGGGAGTCTATATTGGAATCTCTAAAAATACTTATATTTAGGAATAGATGGTGTATAAGACATGGGATGCAGCTAACCTCGACGGCAAACAATAGCACCGCCCATTGTAGCCCTGTGTAAGTACATGGAAAGCCAATGTTAAATAGAAGAGGGTTAACATTTACCAAAATTAGCAAATGGTAATAAAGCAGCATCATCTGTAGTGATATATACATTGCGAAAGAGTAGCACGGTAGCAAAGGGACGGATTAAAAAATGGATACAACTGTTAATTGCAACATGCTTAACGGCATCCTAATTCATGTTTTGTAAGTTTGTAACCATTGAAATACAACTCTTTAAAAATGGATACAACTGTTAATTGCAACAGGCTTAATGGCCATTGAAACCAGCACTGATAAAAATGCAATTGGCAGAGTTAAACATCACAAGGCAGGTGCTACTATAGCAGATAATGGCCCAGTTGCCTATAAAAAGGTAGGGAAAATAGCTAAAACGTGTTAGGCATGTTTACTACAACATGCTTAATACATCGACCGTACAAAACATAGCCATTAATTGCAACTGGTATTGGTAACATTGAACTGGTGAGTACATACTTGGTATGTCCTGTGAGGTAGTTGCTGGGGCACTTCGTCTTGGCGAGAGCCCGCCCAAAGTCAGCGACGGCGGAGGCGAGCTATTCCTCCGGGTCGAAGCGTGGATCAGTGCCACTGACATGTGTACCTACAGGCAACCAATAAATGGTAGAAGTTAAACTGCAATTCCACAAATGATGTGAAATACTGTAAGACATGGGATGCAGGTAACCTCGACAGCAAACACCAACATCGGCCGTTATGACCCTGCGTAAGTACATGGATAGGCATGTTAAGTACAACAGGGTTAGCATCCACAAAAATAGCAAATGGGCAACATCTCTAGTGATATCATGAGTCATGTATTGTAAGTTTGTTGCTGGTATTGGTGAAATTGAGCTGGACACGGTAATATTTGAACATCACACAATGTGCTGTACTGAAATAAACAAGGCACGAACATCCTTAATACATCAACCGTACAAATCATAGCCCTTGCAAGTTGTATTGGTAAGATTTAGCTGGTCAGATCTTACCTGTTAAGTCCTGGGGAGTAGTCACTGGGGCACTTCATCTGGGCCAGAGCCTGCACCATGTCGGCGGCATCGAAGGCGATGTGTTCCTCCGGGTCAACACGCACAGCGGCCATCGCGCCATGGACCGCCATCAGCTCCTGGTGGTGGGGATTTGGAGGCATGCGGATGTTTCGCAGGCGTTATTTAAGCAATCAGGCCGGGGCCGTGATAGAGATCGATGGGTTACCTGACTGGATTCTAGCAGAAGGTAGATGTGGTTGAAGTTGTGGTTGCGGAGGTGGTGGTTTGAGATGCCTGTAGGGGGAGGCGTGGGGG
>LR738715.1:512252699-512407851 GCA_902687465.1 Secale cereale
GGGGAGATACTGAGGAAATTTGATGGGTGGGGATGTGGTTGGAGGAATAAATTCTGAAATCGTGCGTGTAATGAAAATTTTGCTGCGGAACTTGAAACTTAGGAGGGGGAAACACACAACGCACACGAAGCGCGTAAAATACTCATATGCGAAAAAACAAAAAATTGGCAGATCCCGTGTCCAAAAAAATGTATACGTGTAGTTTAAATTTTTTGGTCAGTGGAACACCTAGTTTATTAGGAAACATCACATAGGTAATTGACTTATGGATCATTGACACAACAAACGCAGACCGGTACGGCATAGAAACCGTGTGTTTTGTGATCTTCTAATGATTAACTAAAAAAACACACACATGCACACATGCTAATCAACGCTCAAAGTCCGCAAAGGATTCTCTTACCGACATTGTACGTTAATACCACAAATTTAAAGTACTACTGGTAATTTGCTCTAATACAACGAACTTAAACTACTTCTCACGTGCTGCCATCGGGGCATGCTGGCCAGACGCCGACGTTCTCCTTCCCGGGCTTGTAGGTGGCAACCCACCGTGCTTCGATGTCCTCCAAGCTCTCCTCACCATGGCGTGCGGCCTCTTCTTTCTTGCGGTGGTGGGACTCTCTTTTCTTGACTGCTTTCTGCCTTTTCTGCTCCTTCTGTGCGGGTTTGGCCACCTCTAGCTCCACCACCCATTCGTCCATGGCAGCCTCAAAGTTCGCCCATGTACCTGTGTGGCCGACGGCGGCGATGAACTTGGTGCGGAGAGATGCCCTTGGTTTATGACATGTGTGCGGTCGTGGGCGGCGAGGAACGCGGCGCAACGGGATGCCATAGCTTCCTTACCAGTTATTGTGCGCCGCTGTGCCATGGACGACGCCTGGAGAGAGCTCTGGACGGAGCGCCCGGGCAGCCGTACAGTGCGGTGGTATTCAAGAGCTCAGGGACAAACGGCAACAGAAATTTGGCTTCCCTTACATTTTTGCTCGTTCATTATCGCACACGGTTCATCTTCGTCACTTCCGGAAACAATGTGCGCTGAGCCTATTGTATGTTGCGTTATGATTGGTCGGAACCCCACCCACGCGGATCGAGCGTGTGCACCATAGGATGCGTCGGATCGAACGTCAATCCACGTCCACACCCGTGCAGCTCTAGCTAGATTGGATATATATGCGCTAAATGCCTAGAAAATGCACATAATCCCCTAAATATGGTAAATGAGCCCGAAAAAATGCCAAATTTGAACATGGTGATTGGTAGGGTGCATGTTCGTTGTAGAAAAAAATCCAAGGCAAAGAACGAAGAAAATTTGGAATCCCCTTCAATCTTGGTGATTTCCCTCTCGAAAGCATGGAACTTCCTCAGTGATGGTTCAATTTATGAAGGACGTGCATGACGACATAAGCCATACCTTCTCAAATTTTTACCAGGGCATAGTGAGGTCATACCATGGCACCATGCCACGCGTCATATTTTTGAAGAATTTATTTCATTTTTGTCTATAGTTGAAAACCCAATAAACAAACGATTGTGGTTGATTATTGCCACACATTTCATTGAAATATCTGTCCGTTCCTTGTAAAAGGCATGAGAATTTACTAAATGGCACGAGCATGGTTTTCCAGGCCGTTCTTGTGCACCACTTCATGCACCGATTGTTTGAACTTGAATTATGTGCATTAATGCCTAGGAAATGCACATAATCCCCTAAATATGGTGAATGAACCAGGAAAAGTGCCAAATTTGAACACGGAGATTTGTAGGGTGTATGTTCATCATAGAAAAAACTCGTGGACAAAGGACAAAGTAAATTTGGAGCCCCCTTCAATCTTGGTGATTTCGCTCTCGAAACAATGAAACTTCCTTGATGATGGTTCGATTTATGAAAGGCATGCATCATGACATAAGGAAAACATTCTCCAATTTTTACCAGGGCACGGTGAGGCCATACCATGGCACCACGCCAGGCGTCATGTTTGCCAACCATGTATTTCATTTTTTGTATAGTTGTTAACCCAGTAAACGTCGCGTTTATGGTTGACTATTGCCACACATTTCCTTGAAATATCTGCTCATTCCTGGTAAAAGGCATGAGAATGTACTAAATAACACGATCATGGTTTTTCAGACCATTCTTGTGCACTGATTGTTCGAATTTGAATTATGTGCATTAATGCCTAAAAATGCACACAATCCCATAAATATGGTAAATGAGCCCGAAAAAATGTCAAATGTGAACAAGTTGCATTTGAGCGTATGTTAGTCATTGGAAAATACTGAATGACAAACTAGGATGGAAATTTGGATTCCCCTTCAATCTTGGTGATTTCCCTCTCGAAAGCATGGAACTTCCTCGGTGATGGTTTGATTTATGAAGGACGTGCATGACGACATAAGACAAACCTTCTCAAGTTTTTACCAGGGCATGGTGAGGTCATGCCATGGCACCATGCCAAGCGTCATGTTTTTGAAACATTTATTTCAGTTTTTCTATAGTTGAAAACCCAACTAACAAACATTTGTGGTTGACTATTGCCACACATTTCATCGAAATATCTGTCCATTCCTTCTAAAAGGCATGAGAATTTCTAAATGGCACACACATGGTTATCCAAGCCGTTCTTGTGTACCCTTTAATGCACCGATTGTTTGAACTTGAATTATGTGCACTAATGCCATGGAAATGCACATATTCCCCTAAATATGGCAAATGAACCCGGAAAAGTGCCAAATTTGAACACGGTAATTTGCAGGGTGTATGTTCATCGTAGGATAAAAGTCATGGACAAAGGACAAAGGAAATTTTTATCCCCCTTCAATCTTTGTGATTTCCCCCTCGAAACCATCAAACTTCCTCGGTGATGGTTCGATTTATGAAAGGCGTGCATGATGACATAAGGAAAACATTCTCAAATTTTTACCAGGGCACGGTGAGGCCATACCATGGCACCACACCAGGCGTCATGTTTTCCAAGCATGTATTTCATTTGTGTATAGTTGTTAATCCAGTAAAGGACGCATTTATGGTTGACTATTACCACATATTTCCTTGAAATATTTGTCCATTCCTTCTAAAAGGCATGAGAATTACTAAATAGTAGGAGCATGGTTTTCTTGACCGTTCTTGTGCACCTTTTCATGCACTGATTGTTCAAATTTGAATTATGTGCATAATTATTGCCTAGAAAATACACATAATCCCCTAAGTATGGTAAATGAGCCCGGAAAATGTTAAATGTTAACACGTTGCATTTGAGGCGTTATGTTAATCCTTGGAAAAAAACCGAATGACAAACTAGGATGGAAATTTGGATTTCCCTTCAGTCTTGGTGATTTCCCTCTCAAAAGCATTGAACTTCCCCGGTGATGGTTTGGTTTATGAAGGGCGTGCATGATCACATAAATCAAACCTTCTCAGCTTTTAACCACGACACCGTGAGGCCATACCATGGCACCATGCCATGCGTCATGTTTTTCAAGCATGTATTTCATTGTTCTATAGTTGATAACCAAGTAAATGACGTGTTTGTGGTTGACTATTGCCACGCATTCCCTTGAAATCTCTGCCCATTGCTTGTAAAAGGCTTGAGAAATTACTAAATACCACGAGTATGGTTTTTCCAGACCATTCTTGTGCACCTTTTCAAGCACCAATTGTTTGAATTTGAATTATGTGCATTAATGCCTACAAAATGCACATAATCCCCAAATGTCGCGTGATATCCGCGGCCACCTATGGGACCGGGCAGCCCCTTGCTAGTTTGGCTGGGGGACGACGCGTTGCACAAAGAGCAGAACGGCGCACAGCTGTGCGGTAGAGAGCAGACAAGCAATTTACCTAGGTTCGGGACGCCGCGAGGTGTAAGACCCTACTCCTGCTTTGGTGGATTGATGGTGGAATGAATATGGTGGTGCGTAGTACACTCGCCCAGCAAGACGTGCCTCAGTACCGCTGTGACTACGCGCGTATGGTGGCTTGAGTTCATCAATTTTACCACCCCTCCTACGGGTGCGATGGGCCTCCTTTTATGGATCAAGGGGTCACCATAGTGGAAAAATGGTCATTATTGACTAATATGATAGGGAAAAGTGCTATCATACCTAACTCTATGGGCTGACAGGGCGCATTAAATGCACCGCTTACTGTCACATCGCTGGTCGTCCGGCAAGGCTTGCCGGGCCGTCTCTCCAGCTCCGCATCTGCTCCCTTGACACGTCGCATGACGGGTGTCCTTTGTGGGTTTCTTCCATAGGAGATGATTGCCATGTGGCGAATGGTTGACACTTAATCACTTCGCGGCTTGACACCACAGTGATCAACAATGTGGGTCGTGCTTGGGTAGTTGGCGAGGTGGTTTACCCCCCTCCCACCGCGCTGCCCCCGACAGGCCCTGCCGGGGAGTCTCTGATAGCTTGTTTCTGGTGGTGGCCTTGCCCCTTGCCGGGCTCGCCTTCCCGGCAAGGGAGGCTCTCCTCTTGCCGATATCTCATTCTTCTTGGTTGACCTTGGTCTCTCTGGCTGCGTGTTAGTTCTTCGAATCTCTTGGTTCTTCAACCTTGGGCTTTCCCTTGTCTTGTCCGCGCATGAGTCATGGGAAAATGTATGCCTGTAATGCCCAGTATGAGATTTTACCTCCCACGTGTCGAGGCATGACTTAAAGGCATAATATCATACATGAATGATCTCAAGAATGGTATCTTTGCACAACTCATGTAAAAGAGGGATGAAATTGCAAAAGAGTAGTTGGCTTACACTCGCCACGTCACACAATGCATTACATAAACATTCATCATCCAAATAACATCACAGTCCGACTATGGACGAAGATCCAAATGAAAAATACCATAAATAAAGCCACACAAGGTCTGAATCGCCCCTAGTAGAAGCCACTACTGATCGTCGGGATAAGACACGTAGTATCGCCCACGCTCTTCATCGAACTCCCGATACATCTCTGTCCCATCACCTGTGTAGTTCACCATGGTACCTGCATTTGGTGTTGTGTAGAATCTGTGAGCCACGGAGGACTCAGCAATCCCGTTCCCGGGTAGCAAAACTATCTAAGCCTTGGGTGTGGAACAAGGCTGAAGAACAAGGTTACAGCTGCACTAGCACTAGCTTATGTGTTTAGAGAGAAAAGAGAAGTGCCAACGATCGAAAAAGTGATCACGAAGTGATCCTAACTAAGCACGTCAAACATAACCCCACCGTGTTCACTTCCCGAACCCCTTTCGGAAAATGACCGTCACGGTTACTCACGCTGGTAGTGTATTCTGAACATGGTGTCAAGTTTTCTACAACCGGATATTAACAAATTCCCATCTTCCACATAACCGCGGGCACGGCTTTCGAAAGATCAAACCTTGCAGGGGTGTCCCAACATAGAAGCTGACGATCTGCGGAGTCGCAACTCCAAGGTGGGAAGACCCGAGTATTCTCGGAATCCCGTGCTCAAGATATTCCGACAAAGGTAAAACTAATCCAGCAAGACCTCCCGGCGTTTCGACACCCTGACAGTAGCCGCGCGTATCTAGTCTCAGGCCACGACCGGATGGGCGATCCTATAGGTAAAACCAATCCTCGAGTTTCCTCGTGGTGGCCCCGCATAACCCCCAGTTTGGACCAACACTCAAGAGGAGCACTGGCCCGGGTTGTTGATTAAGAACTCGGGTTTGCAACGCCCTATGCAAGTTTTAGTTGTTAGGCAAATGTAAAACCAATGTTGGGCCTTGCTGGAAAAGCTTTAGCGTTATGCGTGTTATCGAGGCGGTCCATAAACCCCAACGGTGTTAGGGACGCAAAAATCAAGGAACATAACACTAGTTTAAACGGTTCCTAGGGTGGCATGAGTGGAACAAAATACCAAGCAAGAGGCTTAGCCTTCCACCCATTACCAATATATAGATGATTTAGTTTAAGAGTTTATATATATTGTGATATCCCAACAAAACTTCATCATGAAGCAAGAATCTTCAAATCTTCACCTGCAACTACCAATGCTATAAGAGGGGCTGAGCAAAGCTTACGTAGCGAATCAAAGGTTTGCTAGGTTGGGTGGTTAGAGAGGTTCATGGCAACAATATGAGGCTGACAAATAGACATAGGCATCGAGGCAATAAGCTAAAGAGCGAGACATCTAGCATAGGAAAATATAGTAGTGTTATCTAGGTAAGGTCATCTTGCCTGTTGATTCCACGGAGGAATCGTAAGACGGCTCCTCGTACTCAGGCTCGGCAAGATCCTCAAACTCAGTCTCGGCTCCCGGCTCTACTCAACACAAGAACACAACACGTCACAACATCAAACACGGTGCAATGCACAAACAACATGATGCAAGTATGATGTGTGTATGCATGTGGAAGCACTTGAGCCCTAAGGAGAAGATGATGGAGAAGGTCTCGTCTTGTAAAACCAAGCAATCCACTGGATAGAGGGGAAGATTTCGGTTGAAAACGATATAAAGATCGCCGGAAACGAGCACACGGTTTGCAAATGGCAAGCAAAACAATATTCACACAAAACTGTAGTTTACAGCCATATGGCATCTTTGGAGCAAGAAATAATTATGCTACATCACTCAAACATGGAGACAAAGGGCATGGATGTAAAGTAGACATGTTACTTAACAAGAATGAACTTAGAACACACCCAAAAACCTACTGGAACACAATTAACCAAGCATGGCAAGTTGCAATAAATTTATCCAAACATAGTCAAAATCTGGGAAGGCAAAAACATCATCACGATGCTGCCTTCAGAGGCACAAAACAACATGCATATCAACTCCACTAAGTATATAAAGATCATGGACATGTAATAGACATAGCATACATCAAACAACTCCATTGGAGAAACTCCATAGGAGGCATGGATCAATAACAACAAGCTTCACCAAATTGATCATGCTGATAAAAACCTGACAGGTAAATTTATAGCAACTTGAGAGCAAGAAATAAATAAGCTACAACAGGCCATATTTGCAAATAAGGGCATGGATGGATAGGTCATAACATGGACAACAAGGAATGATAATTTGACATACTAAAACATGCTTGGATTTGAGTGAGGCATCAAGCAAACATGGCATCAGGTTAACAGATTCCAGACTTAGCAGTTTTTTCACTAAGTGTAAAACAACAACATTGTCATCGCATGTTTACAAGCTTGTTTAAGTCACCTCAAGGCATATCATGGAAAGTGGATTGCACCACAACAAAGACCATGTGATTGTGCTTCTAAAACATATTGACATGTGGCATGAAGACAAACACATCAATAGCAATGAGCAAGTCAAAACAGCATCTCACAACAAGTTTTAGCACTTAACAGCCACATGCACTTTTGAAACAGAGATTAACATGGCAATATGACACCAAACATGAATGCTACAGCAACTATCATGTAGAGCACTTCACAATGAACATTTTGACATATCATATGCTCCGTCTGGACCAACATGCAGAAAGTTATCACATCTCAAACATGGCAACAAAATTACAGTCATCTGTAGTTTTAAACATATAGCACTCTTGCAACGATGATTAGGGCTTCAAGATGAACTCAAACAAGCATGCCACAGTGGAACAAAATTAAGAGCATATCACAACGAACATTTTGATATATTACACGCCCAAAACGGGTCTACGAGCGTGAAGTTATTGCATGTCAAAGAGGGCAACAATTTATGGAAAACTGGGGACTCAGTGGAATTTTACCCTCCGAAAAAGTCAAACGTGGACGGGACGAAGCGGGATGGAGGGATCCGGGCGGAGCGGAGGCGTTTGGTTCGGTGTATGGGTAGATCTGATCCCGATCCACGGGATCTCGCCGGGGACGAGGAAGATGGCCGGAGCGGGGAGGCGGCTCGCCCGACTTGGCAGCTCCGGCCGGCCGGAGGAGCGGTGGCTCGCGCAGCCCGAGGCGGAGGGCGGCTGGAAGCGAAGCAGCGGAGGGCGGCGTCCCGGCCGACGGGGAAGGGCCGGCGGCGGCGGGCTTTGCGCCGGCGGAGGGCTTCGCGCCGGCGGCGGACGGGACCGAGGCGCGTGGCGGCGGTGGCGCGGTCAGCGACCGACGGTGGCGCGGCCTGGAGCGGAGGAGGACATCAGGGCTGGCGGCGGAGGCGCGCGGGCCGGGCGGGCCGGCCTCCGGCTTGCGGGCCCGCGGAGGCGCTAGTGGGAGGCGGCGGCGGTGCTGGTGACGTGTCGACGTGGGATTGGTCGGGCGCGTCCAGGTGGACGTGTTCGACGCGATCCGGACGTGTCCGGCAGCGGAAGAGCTCGGATCTAGGGTTTCGTCCACAAAAATGGACGTGGGGGACGTTTTTGTAGGCATGGGGAGCTAGGAGACCCCAAATGGGGTGCGGTTTTCGCCCACACATTCACGATCCGACGACCGAGAGGATGGGAGTGGTTGTGCTGGGTTAGTGGGCTGTTGTGGTGGGGGTCTTGGGCCAAAAGGACAAGAGATTTTTAGCCCACTATGTTAACCGTTGGAGTACCAAACGAACTCCAAACGCGATGAAACTTGACAGGCGGCCTACACGTACCAAAACAACAACGCACGACAAGTCGCACCTCATTCCGGGAACATTACACGCCCACACACAAAAGAAGGACTCGGGGGTGCCACAGGCACGTGTGTGAGTGTCGGAACTCGAAACGGACAACGGGAAGAGACGAGCGGAACCGGGTGCAAGTGACAACACGAATGCAATGCAATGCACATGACAACATGACATGGATGAAATGCACACACGCACACGACAAAACAAAGAAACCCGAAATGAAAGAAGAGCCCCGAATGGAATTGTTGAAGTAAACGTTTCATATATTGCCATAAATGGAAGGTATCACATATGGGGTGTTACAATGCCCCTATGCATTTTCCCCGAAATAAGACCCGGGGACTGAGCCATATGTGTCGTGTGGCATGTTGGTTTAGGCCGAAAACTGTGCGCAGACACATAGCAGGAGACGGTTGTCTATGAGGGTTCGCCTCAATGACCAATCAATCCAACGTCCACCTCCTCGCAATTACTGCGTCTCGTGGGTTTGTGGGACCATTGTCGTTATGGTAAAACGGTAACTTTCTGGAGCGTTGCGCCCCTACCCACTTCCCCCTATTAGAGTAGGGAAAATCGGGGCGGTGCGGTTTGCCTGTCCTTTGCCACGCTCCTCCATCTTCTTCCTCCGCAAGCTTGCAGCAGTTCTCTTCTTGCTCCTTCCGTCGCCACCCGACGAATCCCTTCCCCTCCTCTGCGTGACCGCAGTAATGGGGAAGAAAATCATGAAGAAGCCGACGACTGCAGCTAAAGAGGCCGTCGCCGAAGAGAATAAGAGGTCGGCGGCGCTGAGCAAGAAACTGAGCGTGGGCATCGTCTTCGTCCTGTCCACCCTGCGTGGCCCCATTCTTCAGGCAAGGTATGGGTACCTGTGGGGGCGGCCGGTCGAAAGGGGACATGGTGCTCCCGTAGTCTTTGAGGCAGGTGAGGTTGATCCCCCAAACTCCTATCGATTTTTTGCTGCTTATTTCATCTCTGGACTGTGCCATCCTTTTTCTGAGTTCTTTGAGGCAATCATGAACATCCATGGATTCCATCTGCTTGATTTCACGCCGAATGCAATGGCGACCATGGCCATCTTTGCGCATTTGTGTGAGAATTTTGTTGGAGTGAAGCCCAATGTGGATCTATTCCGTCATTACTTCGTTCCGCGGGAGGAGAGCATGGTGAACCGCTCTGGGATCATCAGTTGGATACCGCGATCGAAGAAGAATTACCTCCCGGGGCATCAACGCGAGAGGTGGGATGAATGGAGAGGTGATTGGTGTTGGATCCAGGACGAATGAGCCCCCGAGTTTTGCAAAGCTCGGCAAGAGTGCATTGAGCGCGACAAGGATTGGAGTGCCAAGGGCCTTTCTGATGACTGGTTGCGCCCGACAATTAATAGGATCATCTGGCTGGCGGCTCGCGGATTACGGGCTCCGCAAACCCAAAGAAGTTCGAACACAGGGGCATGAATGAAGATCTCTCCCACTCTCGTCAACCTAGCGCCGCGCCCTCACCCTGCGGTGAGATTCAAGCAAGCAACAAGTAAAAGCACACACGAGTTTACTCAGGTTCAGGCCACCTCGCGGTGTAAAACCCTGCATCCTTCTTGGGTGGATTAGCCTTAGGAGGGCTTGAGTATGAACAAGTACAATGGTTCTTTAGCTCAGGAGGAGAGCTCAAGAGGGTCAGGAGACAAGTGTTCTTGCTCCTTGGTGTGAAGGCGGGGGCAATCAGATTCCCTCCACAGTGGGAATCCTAGCTACTTGTATAGGCGGCCAGGGTCCTCTTCCCCCGAAATGTTTAGGCGGGAAGGGATCCCACAACGGCCATTTTGAGAGGGAACACAAGGACGTTCCTATCCTGACAAAAGCGGTCTCCACCTTCAAAGAGATCAGACAGTGACGCGGTGGTGGGATCGATGGTGACATCCTCCCTGTCGTCCTTGCGGTCTTCGGTCTTGTTGCACCAAACGGGAAACCTTTGTCTCGCCCCTCGGGAACCTGATCATGCGCTGTCTCCTTTGCACCAAAATGGTAACTGCGCCGCTGGCACGCGCTGGCACCCGCTGGCGCGGTGCATCACTGCCTCCTCCTGATGCAGGCTTGGCCTTGGGTTCTCCGCCCCTTCGGAGAAGCCTAGCCGAGGCCGCTCCTGAGGGGGTCTTGATGTCGTTCTCCTCACGAGGCTTAGCCCCCTCTCGAGGGTCTTGAGCAGCTGGTCGATCAGCTGGGCCGTAACAGGCCGTAGTAGGAGTACGTCGCGGCCCGCAGGCAGGCAAGTCCGGGTACCGTGGTTTCCAGGACGCCGATAGTAGCCCCCAGGTCCAAGGCGCGCGCGGAGTTAGCTTCGGGGCAAAGCCTTAGTCGAGGACGAAGCACCGCGGGCCCCAGAAGACTGCGGGCCAGGCCGGTGCGTGACGGTTGGATGGGACGTGGCGTCTTCGCTTCCCCAGGTAGCTTTGGTGATCGTGCGACTTGACAACTCCCTAGTGTGGATGACAGGGTCACTATGGCTATGACGCCAGTTACTGGTGGTTGGGATCCTCCTCCCTATAAATGGGACTAGGGGGGAGGGAGCCCCCAAGCCATCTTGAAGCCAGCACCATCTGCTTTCTTGTTCGCTCCCTGTTCTTCGTCTTGATGCGAGGTCTCCATGGCGCCACTGAGGAAGTCATCCGCCGCGGAGAAGGGGAAGGCCTTCGATGTGTCGTCGGAGTTCGTGGTGTGGGCGGAGAAGCTTGGCAGCTTGTTGCTCCGGCTCCCCCGCTCGTGCGGCGACGTGCTGCCAGCCGGAGGCCCGGGCAGCCTCTGGTTGCAGACCGATGGCTGCTGCAGTGGTGCTTCCTGGGTGGAGGTCGACGTTGCCCCCTCAGGCGACGTGTTCCTGGAGCGCGGCTGGCAGTCGTTTGCACGCGCGCGCCGGCTGCAGGGGAGGTGCACGCTCCACTTCAGGTATGACGGTGTCTCAACGTTGTTCGCCAGGGTCTTCTCGGAGGAAGGGAGGTGCCTTGGGTGCTGTCCTGAGGCTGACGACAACGAGGAGGGTGGCGACTGCGTCCAGAGAGCAGCTCTTCCTCTGGTGACGAGCTTGGCCTTGGTGGGCGCCGCGGGTCCCCCCTCTGTGGCAGCATCAGCTCCTCCAGCAGCGGCGACTACATTGAGCCACTGTGCCGCCAAGCTCGGCTCGACGAGGGGGGAGAGTCGTCGCGCCGCTGCGTCCCGATGAAGCGGGAGGAGCTGGAAGACTCCGACTGAGTGGGGGCAATGCCACCGAGCTGGAGCTCAGCGGGTCAACCTCTGCTTCTTCTTTTCCCTCCATTTCCCTCCTGCATCGAAATTTTAGGTTGCCTCGAGAAGGCGTGTAATGGACTATGGCATGTATGAAACACGAACTTGCTATTATGTTTTTGGTCTGGATGAGATTACTTAGCTTATGTGTTGCGACGTCTTGAGGCGAAGTGCTCTTGACTCATTGGCGTCATGAGCCGCCGACGGGTCATGAGGGTGGCTGAGTTCGGGGGGCCTTCACCTGTGGAGCCCCCGAGTATGAGTGAGCTATTGCGGGCTGCTAAGGGCTTGCACCCTTGGGCTCTC
Organism: Secale cereale; assembly: GCA_902687465.1. Classification (NCBI taxonomy): domain Eukaryota; kingdom Viridiplantae; phylum Streptophyta; class Magnoliopsida; order Poales; family Poaceae; genus Secale; species Secale cereale. The sequence goes on from LR738715.1 coordinate 512,264,845, forward strand.
TTGAGAGTGCCGAGCGTGGATTAAGGTGCCAAGGCCTGAGCAGGCTCGGCAGAATAGGTCGTGTGGACTGAGAAGCCCGATGCCAGAGCCTAAGCAGGCTTGGTTAGGTGAGGTCACGAGATCGCGAGCTGAGACTGACCGTGTCCCAGCCCCCGTGCGCGAGGCGCACGAAGGAGAACAAGCGGCGCAGCCCCTGCCTGAAAAGTTGAACTTAAAATTGGCGAGAAAAACTCCAAGCAAGACTCCAAACCAAACGCAAGAAATACGAGAACTTCATAGCATGGGATAGAGGAAGGGCTGATAGCCAAGGAAGTAGAAAAGGCTGACAGCCAAACACCAAGCCAAAAAAGGAAAAAGGTCGCGTCCGATCCCTACACTACGTCTTCTTCCTAGCTCGGAGCTAAGGACTGCCACTGGGACGTGGGTGGGACCCCCGTCTGATGGCTCGCAGGCAACGCTCAGGAGACTCTGAGGCGTGTACAACCCAACTCATTATTACGTGAGAGTGTCACGAGCGGAGACCTTCACGGGCATGGAGCCTTGATTACGGATAGAACCTCCTAAGGTGCTCAATGTTCCACGAATTCTGGATAGGTACCCCATCCTGCGTCTCCAGGCACACAACACCTGGCCTAGAGACACGGGCGATTCTGAACGGGCCCTCCCACATGGGCGAGAGCTTGTGTAACCCCTCCGTGGAGAGGACCCGCCTCAGGACCAAGTCACCAACTTCAAGTGTTCTTGTGCGGACGCTGCGACAGTGGTACCGCCGCAGCGCCTGCTGGTATCGCGCTGCTCTGAGTGCAGCTCGGTGGTGGCCCTCCTCGCCGAGCACGAGGTCCATCCGCCAGGCGGCGTCCTGATGTTCCTCATTGAAAGCCAAGACCCGTGGGGAGCGATGCTTGACCTCACGAGGGAGGACCGCCTCCGCCCCGTCAATGAGGAAGATATGTGTTTCTCCCATGGGTTTGGTTGCGGTGGTATGGATTGACCACAACACGGACTGGAGCTCGTCGATCCAGCCCCGGCCAAAAACCTCGAGATTTTTCTTAAAGTTGCGCGTCTTGAGGCCGTGCAATACTTCTGCGTTGGTGCGTTCGGCCTGACCGTTGCTCCTGGGGTGAGCCACCGAGGCGTACCAGATCTGTATTCCAAGGTTAGCACAATATGACCTGAAGAGATTGCTTGTGAACCGCGAACCGTTATCCGTGATGATGCGATTGGGGACCCCGAATCGCCTCACGAGGCCCTGGATGAACTTGACCACCGACCCGGCAGGGATCGCGCGAACAGGCTCCACCTCCGCCCACTTGGTGAACTTGTCGATGGCGACGTACAGGAAGCGGTAGCCCCCCGCCGCCCAGGGAAATGGACCCAGGATGTCCAATCCCCAGGCCACGAAGGGCCAGGAGAGCGGGATCGTCTAGAGGCCCTGCGCTGGTTGGTGGATCTGCTTGGCATGAAACTGGCACGCCTCACAAGCCTGCACAACCTCCATGGCATCGTTAAGTGCCGTAGCCCATGAGGGTGCGGGACGACGAATGGTTACCGCAGTCCCGTGAGATGTCATTGGGGCGCCTCCTGTAGAGCTCGCCGTCTTGGATGTAGTAAGCCGAGGCCTGTCGAGCCACGCGCTCCGCGTCTTCCTCCTTGTGTGGTAAGGTGTCGTGTAGCAGGTACATCTTGAGCTCTCTGGTCCAGCAACCCTCCTCGGGCTCCGCGGTGAGTAGCAGGCGGGCTCTGGAGGTTGGTCCACAGGGTGGAGCTCCGGCAGCGAGCACCGCAGGCAGCCCCTCCTGAGGGGATGCCGGCTCAGGAGTGGGCGGTGCTACCGACGGCTTGAGCAACCGCTCCTCGAAGACGCCCGACCTCCGGGGTTCCTTCCCGGAGGCTCATTTGGTGATGTCGTCCGCCTCCTTGTTCCTGCCCCTTGGCACGTGCTGCACCTCTAGCCCTTGGAATCGCTTTTCCATCTTGCGCACCTCCTCCAGATATGCCTCCATGTAGTCGTCCTTGGGCTTGTATTTCTTGTTGGAGAAGTTGACGAGGAGTTGCGAATCGCCTTTAATGGGGAGGCGCTTGACCCCAAGTGCGGCTGCGGCCTTGAGCCCAGCAATCAGGCCCTCATACTCTGTTATGTTGGAGACCTTCTCACCTTGCTGGAAGCAAAGCTGCACGGCGTAGTAAAAATTGTCATGAGTGGGAGATACTAACACGATGCCAGCTCCCGCACCAAGGAGCGAGAAGGCGCCGTCGAAGTACAACACCCATCCGTCTGGGGCTTCATCACCGGGGGCCGGTGAGCGATCCTCGCCAGCCCCCTGTTCCAGCGCGTTAGTCCATTCTGCCACATAGTCTGCCAAAGCCGCTCCTTTGATCGCTCGCGTGGTGCTGAACTCCAGCTGGAACGCATGTAGCTCGATGTTCCACTCAGTGACCCTCCCGACGACGTTCGGGCCCCGGAGAACCTTCTCGAGAGGGTACGACGAGACAACCTTGATGGGGTGGCCCTGGAAGTAATGGCGCATCTTTCTGGAAGCAACAAGGAGCGCTAGGAGCAGCTTTTGAGGCATCGGGTAACGCGAGCGCGCGTCACACAGTGCGGTGCTGACGAAGTACACAGGGTGCTCCACAAGGGTCGGTGCCGCATGATCTTCAGGCGCCTCAGGAGTCTTGGGTGCTTCTTGCTGGACGGCGGGGTCATCAGCAACCGTGGTTGGTTCTACCTCTGAGCTGCGTCGGGGGGCGACGGAGCTCCAGAGGATACCGACTTGCCCCTTGGCCTCACGCTTCGGGGCCTCTCCTCACGCTCCACCACCGGCGCCGCACTGGCGGAGTGAGGCATATCAGCGAGATAGAGAATCATGGGCTCCAGGGGTCTTTGTGCCACCATAACTGGCGGGCTGGTGAGGTATTCTTTGAGACCTCGGAAGGCGGCGTCGGCCTCCAGAGTCTACTCGAAGTGCCCCTTTGTCTTCATAAGCTTGAAGAACGGGAGGGCGCGTTCACCAAGCTTAGAGATGAAGCGCCCTAGGGACATCACGCATCCCGCAAGCTTCTGCATCTCCTTCAGGGTCGTAGGCGGCTTCATTCTTTCGATGGCTTTGATCATCTCCGGGTTAGCTTCAATGCCCCAGTGCGAAACTAGGAACCATAGCAACTTGCTGGAGGGTATGCCAAACACGCACTTCTCCGGGTTGAGCCACAGCTCCAACTTGCGCAGGTTGGCGAACGTTTCTTCTAGGTCCTGGATGAGAGTCTTGGCCTCTTTGGACTTGACCACGATGTCGTCGACGTAGGCCTCCGCGTTCCTCCCGAGCTGAGGGCCGAGGGTGATGTGCATCAGGCGCTAAAAGGTGGCGCCCGCGTTTCTCAGCCCGAAAGGCATGCAGGTGTAGCAGTAGACCCCACAAGGGGTAAGGAACGCCGTCTTTTCCACATCCTCCACCGCCATCTTGATCTGGTGGTAGCCTGAGAAGGTGTTGAGGAAGCAGAGCAGGTCGCACTCAGCCGTCGAGTCCATGGTCTGGTTGATGCGCGGGAGAGGGAACGGGTCCTGAGGGCAGAACTTGTTGAGGCTCGTGAAGTCGACGCACATGCGCACCTTGCCTCCTTTCTTCGGGACGCTGACAGGGTTGGCCAACCACTCCGGGTGTAGTACCTCCCGTACAATGCCCGCTTCCTCTAGCTTCCGAACCTCCTGAACAATGAAGGCCCGCTTCTCCGGGCCTACCTGTGTGCTTTCTGCTTGATAGGGCGCGCGTTGGGGCACACCGTAAGGTGGTGCTCGATGATGCGCCTCGGCACCCCGACCAAGTCAGCGGCCTTCCAAGCGAACACGTCCTTGTTAGTCCTGAGGAAGCTAACCAATGCTGCCTCTTGCTCTGGGTCCATGCCCGCGCCGATGGTGAAAGTGGCTCCTGAGCCCTCCTCGTCAGCAGGCACCTGCTTCGTCTCAACCGGGTCCTAAGAGAAGAGCTGCTTCTTCTTGGCTAGCGCGGCTTCTGACGTCTCCGGAGACCTCTCCGTACCTGAATGGGTCGGGGCTGCAGACCTATAAGCGTGCCCCGAGGATCTGAAGGGCGGCCTTGAGGACCCCTTCGACAGTGATGACGCCGCTGCTCCCGAGCATCTTGACGGCGTTGTAGCCCGGGTGAGTCGCCACCATGAACTTTGCCAAGGCTGGGAAACCAAGGATGGCGTTGTAGGGTCGGTGGATGGGCGCGATGTCAAAGTCGATGAGCTCAGTCCAGTAGTTAACGGGTGTGCCGAAGGTGACCGGGAGGCGGATCTGGCCGAGCGGGACGGGCGAGCCCGCGACCCCCGAGAAGGGCTTGGTTTGGAGGAGCTGCCTGTAGGACACGGGCAGATGACGAAAAGCCTCCACAGAGAGAATGTTGAGCCTCACGTCGCCGTCGATGAGGGTCCTTGTGACAGCCACCCCGCAGATGGTGGGGGTACATACCGTAGGGAGGACGTTCGTGTCGGATGCAGCTATGGTGCGGTCGCCGGGGCCAAAAGCGATGGCGTACCCCTGCGTGTCGGGCCCCGGCGGAACCTCTTGTGGCAGGGCAGCGGCCCCGATCCGTCGAAAGTGCGACTTCACGTGCCGGGCCGATGCCGGTGCTTGAGATCCTCTGATGATGCAGGTGACCCCGCGGCACGGCAACCCCTCACCGGTAGCGTCCAACAGCTCGTCGACACGGGCCACCCTAGCGTTGAGCTCCTTCGTGGGTGGCCGGTGCCGGAGCAGCTTCCGCGCTGCTAAGAGTGCCGCCGGTGTGGCCACGGGGAGAGAAAATGGCGAAGCGGGCCGCTCCCCGGTGGCCCGGCTAGTGAAAACGTCCTCGGGGGAGGGGGCAAAGCGCTCATGTGTGGCGCGGCCCACCGACGCCGCTCGGACAACGGGGACAACACCAGCCTCCATGCGAATGCGGCAGGCTGCGGCCATCATGGCAGCGTGGAGCAGGAGAGGGGAGGCGAGGTCGTCGGAGAGGCGAGATTTCGACACGCCCCTACCTGACGCGCCAAATATCGGATTACGGGCTCCGCAAACCCAAAGAAGTTCGAACACAGGGGCGTGAACGAAGATCTCTCCCACTCTCGTCTACCTAGCGTCGCGCCCTCGCCCTGCGGTGAGATTCAAGCAAGCAACAAGTAAAAACACACACAAGTTTACCCAGGTTCAGGCCACCTCGCTGTGTAAAACCCTACATCCTGCTTGGGTGGATTAGCCTCAGGAGGAGAGCTCAAGAGGGTCAGGAGGCAAGTGTTCTTGCTCCTTGGTGTGAAGGCGTGGCCAATCAGATTCCCTCCACAGTGGGAATCCTATCTACTTATATAGGAGGCCAGGGTCCTCTTCACCCGAAATGTTTAGGCGGGAAGGGATCCCACAACGGCCATTTTGAGCGGGAACACAAGGACGTTCCTATCCTGATAAAAGCGGTCTCCGCCTGCAAAGTGATCAGACGGTGACGTGGTAGTGGGCTCGGTGGTGACATCCTCCCTGTCGTTCTTGCGGTCTTCGGTCTTGTTGCACCAAAGGGGAAACCTTTGTCTCGCCCCTCGGGAACTGCTACTTCTCGAGCTTGTGTTGTATTGCCTCGAAGAGGAAAGGGAGATGCAGCACAGTAGCGTAAGTATTTCCCTCAGTTTTGAGAACCAAGGTATCAATCCAGTAGGAGACCACGAGTGAGTCCCTCACACCTGCACAAACAAATAAGAACTTCGCAGCCAAAGCGATAAGGGGTTGTCAATCCCTTTACGGTCACTTACGAAAGTGAGATCCGATAGAGATGATAGTTTATATTTTTGGTATTTTTGTTTATAAGAACAGAAAGTAAAAGCGGAAAAAGTAAAGTAGATGTAGATTGATATGTTGAGAATAGACCCGGGGGCCATAGTGTTCTCTAGTGGCTTCTCTCATGATAGTGATATTCTACGGCGGGTAAACAAATTACTATCGAGCAATTGATAGAAAAGCGAATAATTATGAGACTATCTAGGCATGATCATCGTCTACAGGAATCACGTCCGAGAAAAGTAGACCGACTCCTGCCTGCATCTACTACTATTACTCCACACATCGACCGCTATCCAGGATGCTTCTAGTGTATTGAGTTCATAGGAACAGAGTAACGCCATAAGCAAGATGACATGATGTAGAGGAATAAACTCAAGCAATATGATATAAACCCCATCTTTTTATCCTCGATGGCAACAATACAATACGTGCCTTGCTGCCCCTACTATCACTGGGAAAGGACACCACAAGATTGAACACAAAGCCAAGCACTTCTCCCATTACAAGAACTATAGATCCAGTAGGCCAAACCAGACCAATAATTCGAAGAGACTTTCAAGGATATTCTGAGCACATATAAAGTGTTCAGAAAAGAACCAAATATTTCTCATAGATAATCTTGATCATAAACTCACAATTCATCGGATCTCGACAAACACACCGCAAAAGAGATTACATTGAATAGATATCCTCGAAGACCGAGGAGAACTTTGTATTGAGATCCACACAGAGAGAAGAAGCCATCCAGATACTAGCTATGGACCCGAAGGTCTGTGGTAAACTACTCACAACTCATGGTGTGGGCGATGAGGATGATATAGAAGCACTCCATGATGGATCCCCCCTCCGGCGGAGCTACGGAACAGGCCCCAAGATGGCTTCTTCCAAGACATAGAGTCTGGAGACCGCCGACGGCAACATCTTTGGCCTGACGATGAGGATTGACTCGCAGGAGAAGTTTGCGGAATCTCTTGAATCCCAGCATCAGTTGATATCCAAAGACCTGGACAACGCCAACCATCTCCGGCAAGATGCAGAGGACAGGTTGAAGAACCAGGTCAATGTGAGCAACCTCTAGATCAAGAGCCTGATTAACATCGCCGAACACCTCGGAGCTCGAGTTGCTGCGATGGGAATGGATGGCCTAATTTTCTCAGCCTTCGAGCAGGAGGTCCCAAGTGTCAAGATGGGGATCTTCTTCAATGAGCTGATCGACAAGCTGGAGGTGCATGAAGAGGGGAGAGCTGAGCGCTTCGCGACCGAGTTGCGGAGGCTCACCCGTGATGCCCTCTTTATGGTCTTGAGCAACCTCGTCTGCCGCCACCCGCAGCTTGATCTCAATGACGGTTTCAAGAAGCCGCCAGCTGGTGCTGATGTCGCAGCCGCCAAGGAGAAGGTGGCTCCCCTTGCTGACAAGGTTCTTCATGTTTAAACTCCTTCACCTGGTCCTGTAATAAAACATGATGCATATCTTGTGTTTAGTCATCTTATCGCTAGTGTTCACGTGAAAATATATTCCTAGCAGGATCTTTAAATGCGTGTTTATCCCGTTGAACTCTATATGCTTTTGTTCATATGATCAATTCCTATGTATGCTCTGGATGCCTGCCGATATCATATTGCCGCGATTGTCATGAGGGTCCGACCCTCAACAGTTATCTTGGCGTGGATGCGTCTCGGCAGGTTTTTCCTAGGTAGCCCTCTATGCAACATGTCATCCTATGAGCGTGGCTCTGGCCAGGACGATGATGCAATCATAGAAACTAGCCAAGGCTCCATCACACGAGGATTTTCACGATACGAACACTCGCTAGAGTTTAAGGGATAAGCAACTGCAAAGAGAATCTAAGGAATGCATCAATAAAAAGTGATAACGCCAACTTAGCTTTTGTTTTCATGTTCTTCTTTTTTCCTGCCGGGTCGCGCGCCTTTGACGCCTGTGCGGCGCCTGGATGAGCGAAGGGAAATCTGGTGGCCTCTTTACTCCTGGCATGGGCCGGAGAAATATTCGTTGTGGTTGGCCGGCACAGGGGCACGGCGGCGAGCATCTCTAGTTCACTCTCTCTCCCCTTTTTCTGCCCTCCCCTCGAGGAAGTATGGCGGCTGCCATCGCATGGTATGTGCCAATGCGGGCAGCCTCACCAGAGCATGCTTGCTAGGGGATCGGTCAACGGACTCATACCAGCGCTTCGCTGAGGATTTCCCACGGCGGGGGAAATACTAGACTGAGCGTCACGCGGTAATCGTCAACGTCGGCAATGCCGAGGCTAAAGAGACCCGACTGCTGATGAGGTGGAGGGAGGGTGCTCGACCTCGCGCGCCTTGTGCCCTTCCTTCCGGGCAGAGCTCGGATAGCGGCGATGTCATACGTGCCGCTGGAGTAGATTTGTTGTCATCAGCCGTGATCTTGGTCGTAACCGTCGGCACGAGAAATCTTGACGAGTGACAGCGCGGCGCAAGGGTGGAACTTCTCTTGTCCTATCCCCGCGTCGCCGCGAATGCTGCAGCCGATGGTGTCGTCAAAGATGAAGATGCCCATGAAGACGACACATTTTGCACGCTCTCAGGTTTGCGCAAGCGCTCCCCCTACCTGGCGGACCAAAGATGTCGCGGGATATCCACGGCCACCTATGGGACAGGGCGGCCCCTTGCTGGTTCGGCGGGGGGACGGCGCGTTGCACAAAGAGCAGAACGGCGCACGGCAGCGGGGCAGAGAGCACACAATCAATTTACCTAGGCTCGGGCCGCCGCGAGGCGTAAGACCCTACTCCTGCTTTGGTGGATTGATGCTGGAATGAATGTGCTGGTGCATAGTACACTCGCCCGGTAAGACGTGCCTCAGGGCCGCAGCGACTACGCACGTATGGTGGCTTGGGTTTATCAACTTTCCCACCCCTCCTACAGGTGCCATGGGCCTCCTTTTATAGATCAAGGGGTCACCATGGTGGCAAAATGGTTATTATCGCCTGATATGATAGCGAATAGTGCTATCATACCTAACTCTGTGGGCTGACAGGGTGCATTAAATGCACCGCTTAGTGTCACATCGCTGGTCGTCTGGCAAGGCTCGTCGGGCCGTCTCGCCAGCTCCGCATCTACTCCCTAGACACATCACATGATGTGGATGACTGCGGCTTGACACTGCACTGCTCGACGATGTGGGTCGTGCTTGGGTAGTTGGCAGGGTGGTTTACCGCCCCCCCCCCGCTATCCCAAGCAGGCCCCTCCGGGGAGTCTTTGATAGCTTGTTTCTGGTGGTGGCCTTGCCCCTTCCCGGGCCCGCCTGCCCGGCAAGGGAGTCTCTCCTCTAGCCGATATCTCATTCTTTTGGCTTGACCTTGGTATCTCTGGATGCGTGTTGGTTCGTTGAATCTCTTGGTTCTTCAACCTTGGGCTTGCCCTTGGTTTGTCCCTGCACAAGTCAGGGGAAAATGTATGCCCCTTTGCATTTTCCCCGACACCTAAATATTTTAAATGAACCCGAAAAAGTGTAAAATTTGAACATGGTGATTAACAGGGTTTCTGTTCATCATAGAAAAAAACTCATGGATGAAGGACAAAGGAAATTTGGATTCCCATTCAATCTTGGTGATTTACTATCACACATGATTCATCTCCGTCGCCTCTGTGAACCGTTTGTGTTCACTCACACATGCAAAAGGAAAAAGAAAACTCTCGCCCACCTCGTCCACACCCACTCGCCATGGACTCCTCCGCAACTCTGCACCTCATCAACTTCTATTGCGGCAGCCGCCCTAAGCTCGACAGCTGTTGTCGGCTGGCATAGGTCACGCTCCAAACAGCATGGGATTTCGCCCCTACCACTTTCCGCCGCCTATCTACACCGACATTCTAGACTCTGGTCGACTGGGGTTTTCTGCGGGATTGGGCCGGGGATTTTTCTCATGGAGAAGGTAATCAACTTAGCGAAATATTCACTCATCTCTTATCGCAGTCCATCAGTCGCTGTTAATCAACCGGAGGAAATCATCGTGGAATCATTTGTGTTCTAGCTGATTCGTGGGTGTTCATTCATGTGTCTACAGTGCGAGCACAAATCGGGCAAGTGTGGTCGTGGCCAGTGGAAACGAGGTTCTATCTCACCATTACGGATGACTTCAAGGAGCGCTCGGTATGTTCAATCTCAACCTACCACGGTCGGCATAGCCTAAATTTGTGAACTTATACCGTCTCTTGCTACATTATCTATATATTTGCATCAAATCTTTGTTACATTATCTATTTTAATTCTATATTTTTGTACTTTGCTTTCATCTATATATTGATCTGTTCTATCATTTACTCCCATATTTGCATCTTGCTCTGTTATTTCAATATATCTAATTTACGATCTTAATTTTCATTTCAAGGAGTACATCCCTTGCTTTGCAAGAACAGGAGTAGAAGGAAATATTGGGCTTTACTTTGTTGATGACTCCCAGGATGTCATGTTGACAACGCAACATGGATTTACAATGACGGGTAGCGTAAAACTTGATAAAGATGATCACTCCTATTTTAATGCGGACCTTTGGAGAAAAAATTCTAAGTGTTATGAACTGAAAGCTGGCAATAAAATTCTAGTGCGTGCACCACAGTCTGGTCTAATTAACATGGATGTTTAGTTCCCCACAATCATTAGCCGATCAAAGTCTGATCGAGGTTAGTGTCCTTTCAAATTTCTCCATGCTGTCATATTGCTTAGCAAAATCGGGGTATTTGTTCTGACTAATTGATCACTATTTAAGAAACCAATTGTGATTTCATATTCTGACTCCGTTCCTGGGCCGTAACAAATTATGTTTACCAATTTATGCACACTATATATTCTTCGGCCATGTTCTAAATAAATAATACCTTTCCACCTTTTAAGCACGATATGTTGGATGCATAATGAATGATCTGTATGTTTAGGCGTACCTAATTTCACTGGAAGGACTTGAAGCATGTCATAAACTTTGCCGATAATCTCATAGAGATAGCACATCGTATGAACGCTGGATTTTGGATGGGATTAATTAGACCTATGGTGCACACATTGAACAAGATCAATTGTGTGCACAAAATGCTGGTAAAAATTATTATTTCAAAGTTGATGCTCATAAACTATATAATATCTTCAATGATATGTTACTATTGGTTTTTATTCTACATGTCAACAGAAATTGCCCGATGTAGCAGTTCCTGGATCTATTTCCCGGCGTGGTCGAATTACACTTGTGCATGCGAATAACGCCAAAGTGATTGCAAGGTACTGCATTTCCCGCAGAAATGGAACCATTCAAATTAACAAGTTCTCGCTTGTCGTGGCAATGCATCCATGTTGGAAAATTGGAGACACTGTTCTACTCATGCTCTACCAAGGCACATGAGGGCTCTTCCTTTTCATTGACAAGACGTCGAGTCGCCATGATCAAGCTGCTTCGAGTGGATAGTTGTGGTTGTTGGCCCTCGGCCTCTCAAAATGTGCTAGCTGTTACTATGTTAAGTATGTAGATATGGAACATATGGTTGTTGGCCCTTAGCCTCTTAAAATGTGATAGTTGTTACTATGTTAAGTATGTAGATATGGACCATATGGTTGTCAAAACCGTGTTACGAAGATCCTCCTTTTGTCGAATAGTGTAACCACTATATATATATATATATATGTTACTCAAATGTTGTTACCAAAGTTCTTAAATTTTCATGGAAAGTATTAGTATCGTACACAGTTCATTGAGTTTAAGCGTGTGCCCGATGTCCAGAAGGCATTTGCTTATTAACTGTCCATATTGCAAATTCACACACATGTTAACATAAGGAAATGTATGTGTAACTTACTAATCATCGCACACGAGTACTCATAGATGCATCGTGTGCGATACTCCTAGCCACTGCAAGCAAGTAGTTTGCATTTTCAAAGTTTTTTGTACACACATCATCACACACGAACTAACTGTATTAATAGTCTGTGTTGTAATTTCTCATCGCAAACAGTTCATCCGAGTCGGCTGTTTGCCATGTATCACACACATCTTGTTTACACGAATTGTTTGTGTTCTTTTGGCTCATCACAAACAGTTCATCCATGTGAACTGTATGCCGCATATCACACACATCTTGTTAAGTTGAACCGTTTCTGTTGTATTCCCTAATCGAAAACAGTTTGTCCAAGTGAACCGTATGTTGTATATCGCACACACATTGATATGCCTGCCCATTTCTGTTGTTCTACCTCGTCACAAATAGTTCGAATGGATTAACAGTGTGCCCTGCATCGCACAAACATTGATATCGCTGCCCGTTTCTGTTGTTCCGACTCATCGCAAACAGTTTGAATGCATTAACCGTATGCCGTATATCGCACACGCAACTAAAGTCTGAACCGTGTTTGATGGCTCCTCCATCGCAAACATTTTGCACCTTTTTTGACGGTTTTTTCACAACACCGTTTGCGATTAATGCATCACACACAGTTTCAACAAAGGGTCTCTGATTGTAGTATCGCGTTAGCAGTATCCTGCAGTAGTGGTATGTTGTTTCGCACACGGAGGTGACACATTCCCTCTCGGAACCATGAGCCTTCTTGAGAGAAGCTCTGGTTTGCAAGAAGCTTGTACCAAAGAAGCTTGTAATTATTTTGAGATGTTAAGATGGTAATATTAGAGTCATGATAGTGGTAGTTTGTGAGGTTAAAGAAATAATTGTGTTAAGATTTGTGATTCCCATAGCATACACGTATGGTCTCCTAACTATGTAACCAAATTGGAGCACTTTGTATTTTGAGTGTTATTGTTTGTGTGAAGGTCGGGGGCGCGTGATGGTTAACTCCTACCAACCTCCCCCTAGGAGCATGCGTCGTAGTACTTTGCTTCGAGAGCTAATAATTATTTTCGCAATAAGTATGTGTGTTCTTTACGACTAATGTTGAGTCCATGGAATATACGCACTCTCACCCTTCCACCTTGCTAGCCACTCTAGTGCCGCGCAACTTTTTCCGGTGCATAAAACCCTCCTTATACCTTCCTCAAAATAGCCACCATACCTACTTATTATGGCATTTCCATAGCCATTCCGACATATATTGCCATGTAACTCCACCGTTCCATTTATTATGACACGCTTCATCACCGTCATATTGCTTGGCATGATCATGTAGTTGACATAGTATTTGTGGCAAAGCCACCATTCATATTTTTCATACATGTCACTCTTCGTCATTGCACATCACGGTACACCGCCGGAGGCATTCATATAGAGTCATATCTTTGTTGTAGTATCGAGTTGTAATATCGAGTTGTAAGGAAATAAAAGTGTGATGATCATCATTATTAGAACATTGTCCCATATGTGAGGTTATAAATAAGAGGCCAAACGAGTCTCCAAAAAAGAGAAAAGGTCTCCAAAAAAAAGAGGAGACTACAAAAAATGAGATAAAAAGAGAGAAGGGACAATGTTACTATCGTTTTCCACACTTGTGCTTCAAAGTAGCACCATGTTCTTCATGAGAGAGAGTCTCCTATGTTGTCACTTTCATATATCACTATTGTGAGTTTTTCGTTATAGAACTTGGCTTGTATATGCGAACGATGGGCTTCCTGAAATGCCCTACGTCTTCATGAGCAAGCAAGTTGATGCACACCCACTAGTTGTCTTTTTTGAGCTTTCATACACTTATAGCTCTAGTGCATCCGTTACATGCCAATCCCTACTCACTCACATTGAGATTGATGGACATCTCCATAGTACATTAATTTTCCTAGTCGACGTGAGACTTTCTCCCTCCTTTTGTCTATTACCACCTTCTATTCCACGCATATTTCTATATTAATGGCTCACACTCATGTATTGCGTGAAGAGTTGAAAAAGTTTAAGAATGTTAAAGTATGAAAACAATTGCTTGATTGACACCGGGATAAGCATGATTTATACTTTGTGTTAAGAAGAGGGAGCATGAATGACTATATGATTTTGTAGGGATAACTTTCTTTATCCATGTTATTTATGAAGCTTCGTAGATTACCTTTTAGTATGCTTCAAGTATTATTGTTTTGATATTGATAAATTTTTATTTTGAGTCTTATGAATCTGAAAAATCATGCCACAATAAGGAATATTGCATTGAAAAATATGTTGGGTAGCATTCCGCATCAAAAATTCTGTTTTTATCATTTACCTACTCGAGGACGAACAAGAATTAAGCTTGGGGATGCTTGATACATCTCCAACGTATATATAATTTTTGATTGTTCCATTATATTATATTATCTATTTTGGATGTTTTATATGCATTAATATGCTATTTTATATGATTTTTGGGACTAACCTATTAACCCAGAGCCCAGTGCCAGTTTATGTTTTTCCCTTGTTTTGTGTTTCGCGAAAAGGAATATCAAACAGAGTCCAAACGGAACAAAACTTTACGAGGATTTTTCTTGGACCAGAAGACATCCAGAGGACTTGGAGTACATGTTAGGGGAGCTGCGAGGCAGCCACAAGGACGGAGGGCGCGCCCTGGGGGATAGGGCGCGCCCCCACCCTTATGGGCCCCTCGAGCATCCACCGACCTATTTCTTTAGCCTATATAATCTCATATATTCCAGAAACATCAGAACATCCATCGAAACAACTTTTCCGTCGCCTTAACCTTCTGTTCTCACGAGATCCCTTCTAGAGGCCTTTTTGGTACTTTGCCGGAGGGGGATTCAACCACGGAGGGCATCTACATCAACACCATTGCCCTTCCGATGAAGTGTGAGTAGTTTACCACAGACCTACGGGTCCATAGCTAGTAGCTAGATGGCTTCTGCTCTCTCCTTGATCCTCAATACCATGTTCTCCTCGATGTTCTTGCATATCTATCTGATGTGATATCCTTTCGCGGTGTGTTTGTCAAGATCTGATGAATTGTGGGTTTATGATCAGATTATCTATGAATATTATTTGAGTCTCTTCTGAATTCTTATGTGCATGATTTGATTACTTAGTAATTCTTTTCGAAATATCGGTTTGGTTTGGCCAACTAGATTGCTTTTTCTTGGAATGGGAAAAGTGCTTTGCTTTGGGTTCAATCTTGCGGTGCTCAATCCCACTAACAGTAGGGGACATGACACATATGGAATTGCTGCCATCGAGGATAACAAGATGGAGTTTTCATCGTATTGCTTGAGTTAATTCCGCTACATCATGCCATCTTGCTTAATGTGTTACTATGTTCTTATGAACTTAATACTCTAGATGCAGAATCGTTTCGGTTGATGTGTGATGTAATAGTAGTAGATACATGCAGGAGTCGGTATACTTGATACGGACGTGATGCCTATATTCATGATAATAGCTTTAGATGTCGTCATAATTATTCACTCTTCTATCAATTGCTTGAGAGTAATTTGTTCACCCACCATAATATTTGCTATCATGAGGGAAGCCTCTAGTGAAACCTATGGCCCCCGGGTCTATTTTACGTCTTATAAGTTTCCGATCTACTATTTTGCAATATTTCACTTTCCAATCTACAAACCAGAAAACCCAAAAATATTTACTTTACTAGTTCATCTCTCTCTATCGGATCTCACTTTTGCAAATAACCGTGAAGGGATTGACAACCCCTTTATAGTGTTTGGTGCATGTTGTTTCATTGTTTGTGTAGGTATTTGGTGACTTGTGTGCAATCTCTTACTGGATTGATGCCTTGATTCTCAAACTGAGGGAAATACTTACTCTACTTTGCTGCATCACCCTTTCCTCTTCAAGGAAAAAACCAACGCAAGCTCAAGAGGTAGCACACGCTTTCCTATTTGTCATCAAGGGTGGCACCAGTAGTAAAGGTACCATCAGCGCAAGCCAGCCCTGTCGGGATCTTCTTCACAATAGGCACAACAACTTTGGATCTCTTGCTACTGGATCTCTCCGGTAAGTCACCAAAAGGCGTAGCGCACCCCGGAGAGGCACGCTTCCCGGATTCCTCACTGGAGCCCTTACTAGCTCTCTTATTTTTTGTTGTTTTCCCTAGCGGGAACGATGGTTTCCGTGGCCTCTGCTGCAACTGCATCCCGGTACATCTTATCTACGCAAATGATTGCATCCTTCACGTCTGATGGAATGTAAATGACCCCCACTAGCTCTGGCATCTTCATGCTGTTGTAGGCATAGTGGGATGCCACCATGAATTTGGCCAGAGCTGGGCATCCAAGGATTCCGATGTATGGCAAGGGGAGGTCGACCACATCAAACACAACCTTCTCAGTTTGGTAATTCATTTTTCCCCCAAATGTCACTTGCAACGTGATCTTTCCCTTAGGACGACTCCTGCCAGGGTTGACTCCCTGAAACATGCTGGTAACCTCAAGCTCTTCCTCTGCTATCTGAAGTTTGCTGATGACCTTTGGGGAAATCAGATTCAACCCGACCCCGTCGTTAACCAACATCTTTGTGACCTTGAGGTTGCAGATTGTTGGTGAGACCAACAACGGCAAGCACCCTACCATGGGGGTGCGGTCAGGGTGGTCCTCTTCGTCAAAGATGATGGGCGTGTGTGACCACTTGAGCAGCTTCCAAGATTCTACTGCTGGCTCCACGACATTGACCTCATGCACCAACTATTTTAGTTGGCGGCGAGAGGAGTGCAGAGAAGCACCCCTGTCAACGCACACAGCGTCAGTGGCCTTCTGGAATTTCGGCTTGCTGGTTTCCTCTTCATCCCCTCAATCACTTTCTTCATTGCAATCCTCCTTTTCACGGCCCCTGGCAGGTTTTCCTTCGTTCCTAAGAGCCTTGCCGGGGCGATTTGCTTCACCGCCTCGGCCCTTCCCGCCAGCGCCATTCTGGCCTTTTTCTTTATCATGCTTCTCATATTCAGCCCTCTGCTTCTTTACAAGCTGCTCAACCTGATGACATTCCCAGAGATTGTGGCCCTTGGTCCGATGGATCTTGCAGTACGGGCCATCACCTTTCCCAGTCTTCTCGGCATCTGCAGCCTCCCTGCAATCATTGCACGAGGAACCTCCTTGCCGAGAGCTTCCTCCTTAGCCTTCTTGCCGGTACTAGGTGTGCCCGATCCCTCAACAGTCATCACTACCTTATCCTTGTGCTTTTGTTGCGCTTCTTGTTCTTCTTATTTTGACTGGTGGCATCATCGTCATCTTCTAAGTCAACGTCGACGCCATTCTCTTCTCCAGGCAGTTTCCTCCCCTCCTCCACTCGAGCACACTTATCCACCAAGGTGTAAAGCTCCTTCACAGACTTGGGTAACCTTACGTTCATCTTGGAACGTATCCGACAATTGCGCACGTTGGATGGGAATGCTGCTATCACAGTTGTCGGGTGGATGTCTGGAATATTTCTGTGGACTCGGATAAACCTTTGCATGTACTTCCGCAGAGTCTCTCCTTCCTTCTACGGGAGAAGCTGCAAATCGCTGGGCCCCCCTGGTTCTTGGTGGCCGCTTGAAGGCACCAACGAACTCATGACGTAAGTTAGCCAAGGTCGAAATGGAGTTCTAGGGAAGGTGCATCAGCCAAGACCTCATATTGGGCTTAAATGCCAAAGGGAAGTAGTTGGCGAACACCTTCTCATCTGTTTCCCTGGCAGCTTGAATAGCGATGGTGTAGATGCTCAAGAACTCTGCCGGGTTTAGTATTCCATCATACTTCTCAGGAATCTCTGTCTTGAACGTGCGAGCGGACGGCCAACGGACTAGCCGCAGCTCACGGGTGAAGGGAGGGCACCCTGCCTCGAAAGGCAGGTACCCACCCCCGCCAAGCGTAGGCTCGTAGACGTTGGGGCCATCACGCCTGTCGGGCTGGTAGTGCTCATCACGGCATCGTTCGATGGTGACACGCGCGCTCCTTCTGCATGCCCTCTGAGGCTCACTGTTGGCCTTGGCGTGCTCAAGGGTCTGACGAGGCCATTGAGACGTCGTCAGGTTCGTGGTTGTGTGGCTCCCGCGCTGGTTGCCGTGGTGGGGATTACACTGTGGGGGTGGACCCTTCAGTACGGCCATCAGCATGGGCCGTTGTCGTCGCCTGGGGAGGCCATGGCGGGATAGCTCATTATGATCCTTCCGCCTCGGCGAAACCAATGAGGCACTGGATGGTGGCTCGCCACTCATCCATCTGATCAGCTGTCGGCGGAAACCTCAGCAGCAGATGGGCCCACGCCATAGCCTTCGAGGTGGTGTCTGGCATAGGTGATGATTGTCATGGTGGGCGCATGGCAGATGCCAAGGGATGGCTAAAGATAGGAGGTGGCTCGTGGGCACTGCTGGGCTCCAGAAGCGGGGTTGGTATGAGCGAGCGCGGGACGCCAGACATACCCCTGTTCGGGGCTATACGGAGAGATAACACCCCTAATCCAGCCGAGTGTGGTTGATGTTTTACTAGTACAGAGTTGCTCCTTGAGCTATATGGAGGGAGGAGGAAGACATGCCAGGGCATAGGCTGCTTCTCCTGAGGTGTGTCTATCATGTTCTCTACTAGGTCTCGCCCGTATGCATGAGGGCTCTGGGGGTTTTATTGGCCAACCCCCCAGGGATAAAATGGTAATGTTACATGGCTTTGGGGCCGGCGCTGGGACCCGACGGTACAGGGCTGACTAGGTTCTTCGGATGCGGGGCCCGCCGGGTACGGGGGCACTGTGTGCCGTCTTGTCGTCCCCCAAGGGGGGCTGAGTCAGGTACAGTGTGCTCCGTCATGTCACTGTCTGCCGGCATCATGGGTTGCTATAATTACACTGTTGCCACGCCCCGACTGACTAGGGGAATGGGAGAGGCACTGTTGCCTTGGTCATCAGTAGGTGGCGTCTCGTTCGATCGTACGGTGATACGTCCAAAACGTATCTATAATTTCTGTTTGCTCCATGCCTCTTTTGTGTGATATTGCTATGATATTTATGCACTTCCATACACTTTTGATCATATTTGGACTAACCTATTAACTCAGTGCACCCCAGTGCCAGTTTCTGTTTTCTGCTGTTTTTCTATTTCAGGTTTTCCCATTACTTAAATTGCCAGAAAAATTCCGGGAAAAATATATAAAAAATCAGCGCTCTGGAAGCTTCCACGAGCCAGAAGTGGGGCCAGAGGGGACCCAGGGGCAGCCCAGGCGGCCTGCCCACGCCGCCCCCCTCCTGGCCGCGCCGGGGGGGCGCCTGGGCCCCCCTTACCTCCTCTGGTGACCCCCTTTGGCATATATTTACATCGCGTCCCGAAACCCTCGAGGACGGAACCCTTTTCGCGATCTCATCTCTGTTCCGCCGCCGCCGCGCTTCCAAGATCGGGAGCACCAGGAGAACTCTTCCCGGCACCCTGCCGGAGGGGAGAACCACCACCGGGAGCTTCTCCACCACCATGGACGCTTCCCGGATGAGTTGTGAGTAGTCCCCCTTGGACCATGGGTCCATGACCAGTAGCTATGTGATGTTCTCCTCCCCTCTTTGTTCTTCACCGATTAGACCTCGTGAGTTGGCCTACATGATCGAGGCACATATGTAATCTTTATGCTGTTGCTATGCTGAGTTTGCTGGGATCCGATGGATTATGAGATTATGTTCAGATTGTGTGTGAGTAATATATTTGATTCACCTCTTTTATATTTATGTTCTTGAGTAATTATTGCATGTTCTCCGTTGCTGTTTATTGCTTTGGCCAAGTAGTAGGTAGTAACTCCAAGAGGGAACGTTATGCTTGATTGTGGGTTCATGCCCCTCGATGACTAGCTTGAGTGACAGAAACATGAGTCTAGGGGATGTGCTGTTGCCACAAGGGGGAAAACAACGGTGCTTGTACTTGCGGGTGCAAGGAATGTTTACTTTACACAAAGTTCTTTTAATGCAGTTGTCTGTTGCTTTGAGTTTACACTTTGGGTGGGACTCGCAACTTAATACCAGCGAGATGTTCTGGATAGATATCTCAAGGTGGATGATTAGTAGTAGATGCAGATGGATTTCGGTCTACTTGCCTTGGCGTACCGCCCATGCTTTTGAGCCTCTACCTTTCTTACAGCATAGTTAGCATTGGTTTGCGCACATAATCCTGTCAATTGCCCAGCTGTAATTTGTTTACCTCGCTTAGCTGTTTTATTGTCTTTTGGGAGAGAGACATCACTAGTGAACATCATGGGACCCCGGTCCATATTACCATCACTGATCACACCCGCTATTTACTTCCTGTTCTTATTTACTAGTTGCAGTCATACCTATCACTATTATCTCTTGCGTTTGATCCTTTGTAAACGACAAGGCCGGAGGGATTGACAACCTCTCTGTACTCGCTGGGAGCAAAGTTATTTGTATCTGTGTGCAGGTCATGTCAAGCAAAAGTCTCTGGCGCTATTGACACCTTCTTGTGGACCCTCGGAGTCTCACGGGATTCGATCCTTGGTATCTTTGCCAAGGAAAAACTACCGCTACGCTACATCTCAAACCTTCCACTTGGGGTAACCAACGAGGGGCGAGAAGCCATCAAGCAAAGTTTTCTGGCGCCGTCGCCGGGGACTCCACTCTTCAAGATAGGGGAGTTGCACGCTATCTTTTATCTTTCCTTATTAGTCTTGTTAGTTTACCTTTCAGTTTTTGATTTAGTATCCTTTATCAAAAATCACAAAAAAAAATTATTTGCTTTTCTATTAGTAGTCCTTTCTGTTTAGTCAAGCATGTTAGGATTTGGTGCTTTGAGGGAATCAGAAGTTCTAGATTTCCATCAAAGGGATGGAGAAAATATGAAGAAGGCATGGGACAGAATTTCTGATGCACATAGGAGAATTATGCCTTGGATACCTATAAAAATTGTGCTTAGAAACTTTTACCATGGTCTTTTCAAATGGTGTAAACACTCTCTTGATATTATAGCTGAAGGAGATTTCCTAGAGTGTGATGAAGCTAGAGCTCTTGAAATTATACATGGTCTATCTAGTTACTTTGTTTATGATCATAGTTTTGATACTGTCATAGATAGACTTGCTACTATTGAGAAGAGAATGGATGCTCTAGACTTGATGAAGGTAGAGAAACCCAAACCCAATAAGAGAGATATTTTGGAAATAGACAATGATTGGGAGCATTTTGTTAGGATTAGCATCTCTAATCAAGACTTCCTTGCTTATTGTGATATTGGATCTATGGTTTCTACTATGCCAAAAATTGTTCATGATTCTTTAAAATTTAACATGGATAGATTATCATCCTATCATGAACATGCTAATGGAGATATTTCTGAGATCCAGGGAAGAATAAAAGACATGCCAGTTATATTCCTTAAAGGGATTGCAATGGTTGATTTCTTCATCATGAAGCCAAACCAAGGAAATATAGTTCTTGGAAGGGACTTCATCCGAGCCGTAAAAGGCTTCATCGATATAGGTAAGGGACAAATCCGCCTACACGGGAAGGCAAAAGGTATGTACCCCTTTCCTAGAAGGAACAAGGATGAACTTGTTGAGGAACCATTTGAAGCAATTTATAACTCCGATTATTATGATGATTATTGATTCCTCTTTGCATTATGCCTAGCTTAAAGGCATAAAAGAAAGCGCTTTTGGGAGGCAGCCCAGAACGAATAAAATTTTATTTTGCTTTTGTTGTGTCTTGATGTTTGTTACTACAGTAGCATCATCATTGTATCTTTACTTTTCAGCTTTGTGCCAAGTTTAGCCTCCGATTGCAAGAAAGTTCAAAAGTTGTGACGTGCTGTCCAGGAAACAGATTATGTCCTTGGACAGAAAAAAATTCGTATAAAATCACCAGATCGTCTTTTTGGTCTGAATTTTTTCGACAGCGTGCTCTATAGAATTGGCTTTCGGGCGTCTGTTCTGAGTTTTTTGATTTGAGTTGCAGAAGTGCCCCGACAAAATTATTTACTACCTGCTGGTCTGTTTTTCACAGATTCTGTCCTGTTTTGCCTTTCCTTCATTTTGCAAACCTTGAGCTTGCTTTTTCTTTGCAAAAACGTTTTGGCAATCTTGAGAAACAGTAGCCCTTCAAGATTATCCTTATTTCCAGCGAGGAAAAAATTATTTTATTGTGGTTACTAACCTCGCTAATCAGATTATGATGAGTTATGTATGAAGGGAGTTTTCAAGTGTGCGAGGGAAGATGATAAAAAGATTCAGGAGGGTCAAACGCTCAAGCTTGGGGATGCCCCCGTGCACCCACAAGAAATATTCAAGAAGACTCAAGCGTCTAAGTTTGGGGATGCCCCCGTGCATCCCCTTCTCCATCAACAATTATCAGTTCGTCTTTCGTTCCACTATATTTTAATCACTTCATGCATTATGTGCTATGCTTGGAGTGTCTTGCTTTTAGTTTCCTTTTTAGTTTTCTTTAGCTTTGCTTGCTGTTCATAACGAGTTAGAACCCAGCTTTCTTTGTGTGGGAGAGAAACACGCTCCACTTCAACCTAGAACACAACATAAGATTTTCATGCTTATCTTTGCTGTGTATGTTCTTTGTCTTTCCATAGCTACTGTCATGTTTAGCTCTAGTTTTCAGGCTTTTCTTTTTAAAGAGCTTTTGCTTAGTTGGTTGCTTCTGAACTCTCTTGAGTGTTCATGATTATCTTGTTAAGAGAGTTTGTCTATTGCACTGAGTTGTGTGTCTTAACTTAAAGTAGGTAACTGAGGTTGCTATTTAATTTTAGTAGTAACTTGCAATAGTTTTGAGGTATTGCCATGAGTAATGTCTGAACTTTTGGTGTCAAGAGCTTTAGCCTATTAGTGATAGATGTCGTATTTTGGGCAATCCGTGTTTATTTTTGAAAACCTACAAAATAGTTGAGAACTTTAGCTACTAAATGGATCACTAATCTTTGGAGGGATCGAATATTAGAGTACACTCACGTACCATGGCTCGAGGATAAGCAAGGGTAACCAAACCCCCATACACACCTCCTCGGGGTACTTGTCTCTTTGTGAACCTCCTAATTAGATTGAGAGTTACCGATAATAAGTGCATGAGTTCTTCGGACTAATGTGAGTATTCGAAAGTTGACACTTCCACCTATCCATATTTTTCTAGCCTATTCGGTACCGTGCATTGCCCTTTCTCACCTCGAGAGTTGGCGCATACTTCGCCGGTGCATCCAAATCCTTGGCACGATCCGCTCTGTCATCATAAGCCTCATTATATCCTTCCTCAAAACAGCCACCATACCTACCTATTAAGGCATTTCCATAGCCTTTCCGAGATACATTGCCATGCAACATCCATCCTCTCATGACTTGATCTTCATGTCATACATGCTTTTTGCTTGATCGATGAGCCGCATGCTAGTTGGGTCTTGCCCAAATCATTGCTACATGACGCGCTAGTATCATTGCATATCCTGCTACACTGGCAGAGGCATACATTTGCATACATCATGATAGTTTCATTTTCTTTATGTTGAGTACTTTTGTAAAGTGTGAAAGATCTTCTATACTTCTTGTAATACATAGAGTGTTGTCCCTAAGTGAGGAAAAGATCCCAAAGAGGACAAATCAAAAGATCCCAAAGAGGACAAAATCAAAAGATCCCAAAGAGGACAAATGAGAGATAAATAGAAAGAGCCATTGAGGCCACACAAAAATAAAAAAATAGAAAAAGAGAAAAAGAAATAAAAAGAGAGAAGGGGGCACATTACTATTTCTTTTGAGAGATCCACACTCGTACTCCATCTTATATCTTGTACTCCATAGAGATTATCATTTATGCATATAGCTATGTGGGGACCTTTACACTATAGAACTTGGCTTGTATATTCCAATGATGAGCCTCCTCAAAAGAGCTCTAGGTCTTCTTGAGCAAGCAAGTTGGATGCACCCCCACTAGTTCCATTGGAGAGCTTACCTTAGCTCATATGTGCATCCGTTGCATGGCAATCCCTACTCCTCGCATCATATCTATCATTTGGCTTTCTCTCGCCGATGATTGTCCTCGTTGATGTGAGCCTTTCACACCCTTTTTGTCTTCCCCCTCTATCATTTTTCTCTATTTGCCATCCCAAGTGTCGACTTTTTTGCTTACGCTCATCCATTGCACGAGTGCTCAAAATATCGAAAGGGAGTGGATCATTTTGACTTGTACCTGGCTGACGGTCTGGGGATGAGTCAAGATAAGATTCCAAAGAAGACCAAGTGTGAAACTTTAGTAGATTAAGTTCTCAACAATACAAAAACTATGTTTTACTCTCTCATATATCCCTATCCCCTTTCTTGCACGCAAATACCATTTGGAGACATTCGAGTCACGGACAGCGACAGCTCTTGCACCTTTATGTTCTTATGTTACTTGTTACAATGCTAATATAGACTCTTGCTTGTTATGACTTGAATTGGATTACATGCCTTGATTACTTTACTTAAAAGTTCTTATATGGTTAATAGCATGTCACCACAGAAATTATGCTTGTTATCATTTACCTACTCGAGGACGAGCAGGAATTAAGCTTGGGGATGTTGATACGTCCAAAATGTATCTATAATTTCTGCTTGCTCCATGCCTCTTTTGTGTGATATTGCTATGATATTTATGCACTTCCATACACTTTTGATCATATTTGGACTAACCTATTAACTCAGTGCACCCCAGTGCCAGTTTCTGTTTTCTGCTGTTTTTCTATTTCAGGTTTTCCCATTACTTAAATTGCCAGAAAAATTCCGGGAAAAATATATAAAAAAAATCAGCGCTCCGGAAGCTTCCACGCGCCAGAAGTGGGGCCAGAGGGGAGCCAGGGGCAGCCCACGCGGCCCCCCTCCTGGCCGCACCGGGGGGCGCCTGGGCCCCCCTTACCTCCTCTGGTGACCCCCTTTGGCATATATTTACATCGCGTCCCGAAACTCGAGGACGGAACCCTTTTTCGCGATCTCATCTCTGTTCCGCCGCCGTCGCGCTTCCAAGATCGGGAGCACCAGGAGAACTCTTCCCGGCACCCTGCCGGAGGGGAGAACCACCATCGGGAGCTTCTCCACCACCATGGACACTTCCCGGATGAGTTGTGAGTAGTCCCCCTTGGATCATGGGTCCATAACCAGTAGCTATGTGATGTTCTCCTCCCCTCTTTGTTCTTCACCGATTAGACCTCGTGAGCTGCCCTACATGATCGAGGCACATATGTAATCTTTATGCTGTTGCTATGCTGAGTTTGCTGGGATGCGATGGATTATGAGATTATGTTCAGATTGTGTGTGAGTAATATATTTGATTCACCTCTTTTATATTTATGTTCTTGAGTAATTCTTGCATGTTCTTCGTTGCTGTTTATTGCTTTGGCCAAGTAGTAGGTAGTAACTCCAAGAGGGAACGTTATGCTTGATTGTGGGTTCATGCCCCTCGATGACTAGCTTGAGTGACAGAAACATGAGTCTAGGGGATGTGTTGTTGCCACAAGGGGGAAAACAACGGTGCTTGTACTTGCGGGTGCAAGGATTGTTTACTTTACGCAAAGTTCTTTTAATGCAGTTGTCTGTTGCTTTGAGTTTACACTTTGGGTGGGACTCGCAACTTAATACCAGCGAGATGTTCTGGATAGATATCTCAAGGTGGATGATTAGTAGTAGATGCAGATGGATTTCGGTATACTTGCCTTGGCGTACCGCCCATGCTTTTGAGCCTCTACCTTTCTTACAGCATAGTTAGCATTGGTTTGCGCACATAATCCTGTCAATTGCCCAGCTGTAATTTGTTTACCTCGCTTAGCTGTTTTATCGTCTTTTGGGAGAGAGACATCACTAGTGAACATCATGGGACCCTGGTCCATATTACCATCACTGATCACACCCGCTATTTACTTCCTGTTCTTATTTACTAGTTGCAGTCATACCTATCACTATTATCTCTTGCGTTTGATCCTTTGTAAACGACAAGGCCAGAGGGATTGACAACCTCTCTGTACTCGTTGAGACCAAAGTTATTTGTATCTGTGTGCAGGTCCTGTCAAGCAAAAGTCTCTGGCACTATTGACACCTTCTTGTCAACCCTCGGAGTCTCACGGGATTCGATCCTTGGTATCTTTGCCAAGGGAAAACTACCGCTACGCTACATCTCAAACCTTCCACTTGGGGTAACCAACGAGGGGCGAGAAGCCATCAAGCATACGGCTGGTATGGGACGGGAGCTGACCCATGGCCGGATTGGGGAACACGCCACAGGTCGGTCTGGCTTGTTGGAGAAGTCTCAGCGCGCTAGATCCGGATCCCTTTAGCAGGCCGTTGGGGTCGGATCGTGGGAGCCGGCTAGACTGGAGAGTCTTGCTGGATCGTGGGTCCTGGCCTGGTCGAGCGACCCGGCCAAGTGAGAGCCGGAATGCGGGGCGATGCTGGCCCTATTGTTTTTGAAAAGGATCGGCTTCCGTTGCCTGCCCGGGGTTCATCCCCCCGACAGTAGTCCCCTAAGCTGTGAAGGTCTGCCGTCTTCGGGTAAAAGGGCCTTCGCGATTTCCATGTCTTGGAGGCGAACTTGGGGCCGCGGGGTCCGGCAACACCCGCTGTGTGCCGGTTTCCGGAAGCCGGATTGCGGCGTTTCGGCAACGGCGGGAAACCAAGGAGTCCGCCGAATCTTGAGCAATCTTTTGGGTTCCGCACGGGTGCCACGTTGAGCCCCAAAGCCGGAGAAGCCTGACAGGCCACGCGCATGATGGGACGGGGCGACACGCTGGGGCCCACGGTCACGAGGCCTCGGCCCATGCGCGCGGATTTATTGCGGCGTCTACGAACCGGTTGCCCTTCTAGGGGCAGTTACTCGTGCGCATTTATTGCGGGGAAGTGGGAGAGGCGGGCGCAATCGATCCCAGTCCCCCACGTTCGAACCGTGGCTATAAATTGGGCTGAGGGGCGACGGAAATCGTTCTCTCTTGCGCCCTCTTGCCTTTCCTCATCTCCTCTGCTTCTTGCGACCGCCGTGCACTGCAACACCCGTCGTTCCAAGCAGAGGCCAGTTTCTTCTTCTCTCTCTTCCATGCTTATCGTCGATGGCATTGCCGCCGGGCTTATTGATGGGCTCGACCGTCACCGAGGACGATATTTCCTATCTCCGCACCACCAAGCGCCTGCCGCCCGAGACAG
This sequence comes from Secale cereale, assembly GCA_902687465.1. Taxonomy (NCBI): domain Eukaryota; kingdom Viridiplantae; phylum Streptophyta; class Magnoliopsida; order Poales; family Poaceae; genus Secale; species Secale cereale. Next base: position 512,291,659 of record LR738715.1, read on the forward strand.
AGGTCGCCGTTCGCTTGCCGGGGGACGAGCGGGAGCCATGCCCCGAAGGCGCGGAGTGCGTGGTTTACTTCATGGATTTCAAGCGCGGGTTCGGACTGCCCGTGAGCGACTTCTTCCGCGAGTTCCTGGAGATCTTCGGGCTCCAGCCGCATCATCTTGGAGCCGGCGCCATTGTGTAGCTCTCGGGCTTCGTCACGCTCTGCGAGTCGTATCTCGGAGTCGAGCCCTCCCTCGACCTCTTCGCACGCCTCTTCACCCTGAAGCAGCAGGGGCCGAAGGCCGGGGAGATGTTGGAGTACGGTGCCACCGTCATCTCCAGGCGGTTGGGGCACGAGCGCCCCAAGGTGCTGCTGGAGGACTCCGCTAAGAAGTGGCAGCACTCCTTCTTCTACGTACGCAATCTGGGCGCGGACCGCATCAATCTGCCATCGTTCGTCAACTCGCCGCCGCGGGCAAAGCAGAATTGGTCGTACTACCCCAAGAAGCCGTCGCAAGTGGTGCTCAACCTATGCGAGCGGGTGGTGGTGATGAAGGAGCGGGAAGGGCTTCCCGACAGCGACCTCATCACGGCCTTCATCGCTCGGTGGGTGCTCCCACTGCAGCAGTGCATCCATCTCATTGGCGAGATGACCGGCCTCGAGGACCCCGACCGCATATCGAATCTGCGGTTGAGGGCGGACCAGGTCGTGCGCCGGGTCAACGACATCTCCAAGGCCAACCTGTCGGACGATTGGCAATACGGGAAGGCCCCGTATAGTCATAGGAACCCGGCACCGATGGTGAGTCCCTGGTCTCCATATTTTGTTGCCGCACATCCTCTTATCCGCCCGGACACGACGCGAGAGGTGCTTCTGTATGCTATCCAGCATCCTTACGACCGGACGGGGATGCAGGTGGTGCGCGCCGTCTCGGAGGAGCCTGAGGCCCACGGCGGAGGGGAGGGAGCGGCCGCCAAGGCGGGCGTGGGGCGCCGAGCAAGTGCGCCTATTTTCTCTCTTGTGTTGTCAGTTACGGAACATCGCTGGAGGTGCTGACGCGGGTCGTTGGTGTAGTTGTGCCAGGTGGATGAGACGGTGGCGCGGCCGGAGCCAGGTCGTCCCGGGCGGTGTCGACGATGGCGGAGGACGAGGCGGCGGTGTGGCTGGAGCCGGGTCATTTCGGGCGGTGCCGGCGGCGAGCCGGTCGAATGGGAAGGGCAGCGCCGCGCCGCCGGCTCCGCCCGCAAAGCGCGCGGCGGGCGCAGTTGGGGGCGTGAAGCTGGCCGCCAAGAGGAGGCGCGTCACCCAGCCGATGAGGCGCGCCGTGCCGATGCTGCCGGGGTATGTCCTTTCCTTGGTTTGAGCCGAGTGGCTTCACTGAGCCCTTCTCTGCTTAGTTGTCTTGATTTTTCAGGTTGCCGATCTCGTTGGCATTGGCAGCGGCGGAGGCCGCGTCCCCCGATGGTGCTGGGTTCCAGAAGAGCCGGTCTAGCACCGTCAACCCAAGCGAGGGGGAGGGGCGGGCGGATCGGGAACTTGGTCGGGATCCGTCCGATGCGGAATGCCGGGCCTGGCAGGAACGGGACCGGGCCAAGGCCGCGTTGAAGGCGGCGTCGACACGGGCCTGGAACAGCGCCACGAAGGCGTGGACGCGAGCCAGCGAGGAGCCGGCGTGGCCGAAGATGCCGACCAGGACGACGGTTGCGGCGACGGCTTTCGTGCCGTCGCTGGGGGAGGAGCACGGCCAGGGCGGCCGTGCAGACGCGATGAACCTCGGCCTGGAGGTCGTGGTTATCGAGGACAGGACCCCGCCGCGAGCCAATGTGGCTGAGCGGGCGGGGGCCGATGGAGGCGGCGGTGACGCCGTCTTCGAGGAGGCAGCGCAGGCAGCGCCGCGGGGGGCGCCAGAGGCGGTGGCGCCGGAGAGGATGCCGGCCGCAGGAGAGGCGGCCAGCGGCGAGTACACCCTGGTGCTCCAGCCCGAGGCCCGCTGGGCCATTGGGCCGCAGCCGCCGCAGCACGGAGCTGGCAAGGTCTTCTTTGGGCCGCCACCCCAGGAGGAGGCGGCCATGGCCGCCGTGACCCGACGCCTGTGAGTGCGGAAGGATCGGGTCCAGTCCTATGCCCGGGCCGATCGAGAGCAGGCGCGTGATCTGGAGGACGCCATGCTCGTAATTTCTTTCTTCACGATGCTTGTTTCTTCTCAGTGGGGGTGCTCCACCGCACCTATTGGGTGTAGTCCCCGAGCTATCTTCAAATTGCTATCTTCTTTACTTGATCGTTGTTTTGTTCTGTAGCAACTGGAGTCCTATCGGGTCGGCGTCTACAGCCGGCGTCTCGAGGCGCACGAGCGGCTCAAGAAGCAGATTGGACGCCAAGGAGGAGGAGCTCTGTGTCGTGACATGTACTTTTCCATGTGTTTTTCCATTTCTTTCTTGCGAGTCTTCGGGGTGGTGCTTTGTCTCTGAGTTGTTCCTTTGCAGCTGAGTTGGGGCGAGCGAGGCAGGATGCGACGGGAGCCCAGTAGGCGCTTGATGAAGCCGGCTAGCTGCAGAAGCAGCTGGCAGGTGACAAGGGCCGCCTCGAGGCTGAGGTGGAGCAGCTCTGGGCAGAAACCGCCAAGGTCGCGGAGACGCAGCGGGCCCTCGCCGAGGCGGACCAGCAGCGCGGCAAGCTGGCCGACGACAAGGGCCAGCTCCAGGCCGAGGTGAAGCGCCTAAAGGGGCTGGTGGCCGCGCGGAGGAGGCCAAGCAGGGGGAGACCTGATGCCGCGAGGAGGCCGAGAAGGCGGCCGTGGACAAGCACGCCGAGCTGAAGGCGGCCAAAGCCATGGTCGTCCAACTAGAGGCGACGGTCAAGGATCGCAACCGCGCCCTCGACCAGGAACGGCGCGGTATGTTGCTTGAAGCGCAACACCTGGAAGAATCCTTCTCCAGTAAGTGATGTTCTTAGGTCTTTTGCCGGTCTGAGGTTCCGGCATCTCTTTTCATGGCGACTTTCTTCTGACTCTCTCCTCGACAGGGGTCTTCCCGGAGACGCGGGATCTGGTGGAGGAGGCGGTCAGCTTCCAGCGTGATCCGTAGGGCGTGGTCGGCTCCATGACTGACCCAAATGTGGCCTGGACCTTCCCGGAGCTCATGACCGCCGCAGAGGCTCGTCTGCAAGCCTTGGCTAGGCAGATGGCGCGACTCTCTAAGGCCGGCGCAGCGATGACGGCGACCCTTTGGCCGGGCTCTGCTGCGCTGACCAGCTTCTCGTGGCTTGCGCGGTGGCTTGAGGCGGGGCCGGATCGGCTCCATGACTGGCGCCTTTCCGCCGCCCGTGCTGGTGTCGAGATGGCGCTCAGGTTTGCGATGTCTTGGCATCTGGACTTGTCGCTGGAGGCACTGATGGGCCAGCGAGCCGGCTCGGAGAGCCAGCTGCAGGCGGAGGCCTGCCGGATTGCTGCTCGGGCCAGCTACATTGCCGGGTTCGCCTACCACAACAAGTTTCGGCCGGAGCGGACGGAGGACGACAGAGTCTTGCCTGCTAACGACTTCGGCTTGCTCCTGGACGATCCAGATGCCAGCTCTGAGGAGACAAGTTGAAAGTGCAACTAATCCCCGGGTGGTTTTGGTAATTAATAACAACATATATATCATTGAACTAATATTATCTTGAGAATCATTTCAGAGAAGTTCGATGATATGGGTATGGAAATGTCTGAAGAAGTGGACCCCTCAAAATGCTAAGACAAGCATTGGCAAAAGCTCAAGACTCCATTTTTGGTTTAGTGATCAAAGATCACATTGAGTCCATAGGAAAAGCCAATACTATTAAAAGGGGATGAGGTTGTGTTAATGTTCTTGTTGCTCAAGTGCTTGGTGATCTAACTCCCTCAACTATCAGCACTATTCACTACTTAACACAAACCCTAACATCTCGGTCACACCGATTTCTCCAACTCAGTCCCACCGAGATGAACCTCTTCAGTTGTTTCTCCAAACCCTAGCTTCTCGGTCAAACCGATTCTGAGTTTCGGTCTCACCGAAAAAGGGCTGCCAACCTTCTGTGATCAGTTGACATCAATTCGGAATATCCGAGTTTATATTTTCGGTCTCACCGAGATGGCAAACCCTAACCTTTGACTCACTTCGGTCTCACCGAGATGGTATTTTCGGTCCCACCGAAAATCCCAACGTTCACTATATTTGAACTTTCGGTCTGACCGAGTTTTCACTTCGGTCTGACCGAGATTGGTCAAATGTGTGTGTAACGGTTGGATTTTGTGTGGAGGCTATATATACCCCTCCACCCCTCCTCATTCGTGAGGAGAGCCATCAGAAAGTACCACCATTCCTACCATACACTTTCTGAGAAGTGAACCACCTACCCTTGTGTTGAGATCAAGCTATTCCATTCCTACCATATGAAACTTGATCTCTAGCCTTCCCAAGTTGCTTTCCACTCAAATCTTTCTTCCACCACAGCCATATCAGTGAGGAGAGTTGAGTGTTGGGGAGTTTATCATCTGAAGCACAAGAGCAAGGAGTTCATCACCATCAACACCGTCTATTACCTTTTGGGGGGTGGTGCCTCCTAGATTGGTTAGGTGTCGCTTGGGAGCCTCCATCTTGATGATGTGGAGTTGAACCAAGAAGTTTGTAAGGGCAAGGAGATCGCCTACTTCGTGAAGATCTACCCCGAGTAAGGCTAGTCCTCCGTGGGCGTAGGCCGTGATGGAATAGACAAGGTTGCTTCTTCGTGGACCCTTCGTAGGTGGAGCCCTCCGTGGACTCGCGCAGCCGTTACCCTCCGTGGGTTGAAGTCTCCATCAACGTGGATGTACGATAGCACCACCTATCGGAACCACGACAAAAATCTCCGTGTCACCAAACTGCGTTTGATCTTCTCCACCTCCTTTTTACATGTGCAATTTACTTTCCGCTGCATATACTCTAGAATTGCATGTGTAGGGTGTTACTTGATTTGATCTTGTTTGTGAAACTGCCAAAAACTTTGCATGATCTAAAGGCAGATTTTTTATATTGTCAAGTAGTCTAATCACCCCCCCTCTAGACCTACTTCGATCCTACAAGTGGTATCAGAGCTTTGGTCTCCATTGCCTTGGTTTCCATTGCATTGGACTCCATAAGCTTGGTTTCACAACCTAGGAGAGTATGGCGTCTAGTGAGGGTAATTATCGTAGAGGTCCTTACTTTGATGGTACAAATTTTGCTAGTTGGAAGCATAAAATGAAAATGCATATTCTTGGTCATAACCCTGCCGCATGGGGCATTATTTGTGTTGGCATGCAAGGTGATTTCTTTGAAGAAGGAAAAGTTCCGGATCGCGAAGCTACACCCGAAGAGTTGCGGATGTTGCAAAACAATGCTCAAGCTTGTGACATTCTCTTCAATCCTTTGTGTCCCGAAGAGTTCAACAAAATCAGCCGTCTTGAGAATGCTAAAGAGATTTGGGATACTTTGGTTGAAATGCACGAAGGTACTGAATCTGTGAAGGAATCAAAGCTAGATATTCTTCAAGGTCAACTTGACAAGTTCAAGATGAAGGATGGTGAAGGAGTCGCTGAAATGTACTCTAGGCTTGCTCTCATCACAAATGAGATTGCAGGCTTAGGAAGCGAAGAAATGACCGACCGATTCATCATTAAGAAGATTCTCAGAGCTTTGGATGGAAAGTATGACACCGTGTGCACTTTGATCCAAATGATGCCAAACTACAAGACTCTCAAGCCAACTGAAGTCATTGGAAGAATTGTTGCCCATGAAATGACACTTAAGGATAAGGAAGAGCTTCACAACAAGTCAAGTGGTGCTTACAAAGCTTCAAGTGATGCTCCTACTACCTCAAGTGACAAGCTAATTTCCAATGAAGAGATAAGCCTAATGGTCAAGAACTTCAACAAGTTCTACAAGAATAGAGGCAAAGAAAGAAGCTCAAAGTCTAGATCATATGATGGAAAGAGATCTTCTAGTCGTGATCGAAACTGCTACAATTGTGGAAGACCCGGACACTTCTCAAATGAGTGTACGGCTCCCCACAAGAGAAGAGAAGAATCTCCAAGAAGAAGAGCAAGAGATGAGTCACCTCGGAGAGAGAGAAGGAGTAGAGATGATCGTTATGAACGAAGACCCTCTTGGAGAAGCAAGGATTCGGAGAGGAAAGACAAGTCATCAAGGAGCTACACAAGAAGAAGACATCAAGCTCATGTTGGTGAATGGGTCTCCGGCTCCGACTCTGACAGTCAATCCGATGGAAGCTATCACTCCGACTCCGACTATAGTCAAGATGAAGGTGTTGCCGGACTTGCACTAGTATCCTCCAACTCCAACTCCTACAACTTATTTGATTCACCAAATGAGGGAATTGGAAGATGCTTCATGGCTAAAGGCCCCAAGGTAACACACCCTGAATTCATTGACTTTGATAGTGATGAGGATGACTTACTTGGTGAAGATGAGCTCTTGCATGATAAATCTAGTGAGCTTAGTAATGATGAAAATGCTAGTAGTCTTTATAGTCGAGAAGAGTCGAATGACAATGCTATGAAGGAGATTGAGCGTCTAACTAAAGAACTAAACACTCTTAAGTTAGCTCATGAAACAACTCAAGAAGATCATAGAGAGCTCCTAAGATCTCATGAGAAGCTACGCTTCGAGAAGCTCACTCTAGAGCAAGAACATGAGTTTCTAAAAGCGATCAATGACGATCTTCGAAAGAAGAGTTCTTCATATCTTGCCAAACGACTTCTCTTGTCTAATTTCTTGCCACCTATTAAGACTAAGCATGACAAGCATAAGAAAAGTTCTTCCTCTAGTAGCAACAATAACAATGTTAAATCCAATATTGTTGCTTCTAGTAGTTCTCTTGATTCCACTAACAATGTTTCAAGCCAAGTTACACTTGAGCAAGAAAATAGCTTATTGAAGGAAATCATAGAGAAAGGTGTCTACAAGAGTCTTGCCGGAAGCAAGAACTTTGAGGAGATTGTTCGCAAACAAGGAAGACACCGGAAGAATCAAGGGATTGGTTTTGAGCGAAAGTTCAACGCCGAAGGTGTTGAGTGGGAAGAAGGTCAATACCCTACTCCACAGTTTGTCTCACAAAAGGAGAAGTATGATCCTACTTCTTCCAATGTGGAACAAGCTCAAGATGACCTTCCACCACAAGACCACAAGCTAAAGGCCAAGGACAAGCTTCAAGAGGAGATTGATGCATTCATTGAAGCACCTCAAGCCATGGTCAAGTGGGTTCCCAAGGACACATCAAGTTCTACTTCGTCAAGATCAACTACAACACCAAGGATTCCCATCAAGATGATGTGGATCCCAAAGAAGAAGAACTAGTAGGTTCTTGAGGGTGACTCCGCCAACAAATTTCACTCATATTCATTTTGGCAAGAACTTGTGCAATCAACTTCCACATCATGCACTTGTTCAAGGAGTCACAAACCCTCTTGTTGGTAAGTCAAGGGACAAGGTAATCATTGCTTTCATGGACATCATCTCTTGTGTACTTCACTCTATGTCCATGGATATTCTTGTTTGTTCCTTGTGGGACTAACCCATGTAGGTATTGAAAGTGCCCTAATCCAAGGATAGCTCTCAACTCTTGATGATCTACATCAACATTGAGCATCCACATCTTCAACATCTACATGAAGTCTTCTACGACAACCCAAGGTTAGTTTGACCCTTTAAAAGGGGTTCTCACATCTAGGGGGAGCTTTGCTCTAAAAAATTGAGCTAAAGCATCTCCAAATGATGTGAACACATAAATGCTTTATGTAAAAGTGGTAACCCCACTTGTGCTTAAACGATGAGTATGACCTATGATCAAATGTTCTCATTTGGCTCCTAAGTCAATATACTCATATATAGATGACCTAGTCATCGACAATTTGTGTGCTAGTAGCTAGAGTTTTGGTTGTGCATGTTTGACACATATTTCAGTTGCTATCTTATTGTGTGAGCATGTTGAATGCATGATTCTATTCATTCAAGGACATCCATTTGTGGTTTTGATTGTTTTGGTTTCTTTTTCTGGCCAAATGGATGGACAAGAATGCCTAAGCACCTTCCCTAGCTATCTATGCTATCTTGTCTCAAATTCTATTCATGCTTATATCACAACTTTGAACAAGTCTTTTTCGGACAGTCCGAGTGAGGAGCACTCGGAACCACCGATTCGTCTAAGGCTGACTTCCAAAACCTTCTAAGTCCATTTCGGTCTGACCGACTTCCCAATCTCGGTCCAACCGAAACACTTAGATTGATCTAGGTTTCATCTCGGTGAAACCGAGTTCAAAATCTCAGTCTGACCGATATGCGTAACTGCACTGCAATTATGCATCTCGGTGACACCGAGTTTTTCAACTCGGTCCCACCGACAGCACGGGGTTATATATACTGAGGGCTGCGCGCGATCTATTCCTTTCAAACGTTCGCCCTCCAAGACCCCTGCTGCCGCCGCCCTGGTCTACGGATCGTCGCCTTCATCACCTGTGCGCCCTCCCCGCAGGTCTCCGCCGCCGTCAACGGTAATCTTCTCCGCCGTTGCCGCCGTAGAGGGACACCACCAAGTTAGGGTGTGTCCCGATCCCTTTCATGCTCCACTTCTGATTCTTGCATGATAGGACTGCCCTGATTCAATCCAAGTTTGATATGATCCCAATACATTGTTCAGATCTTCTAGTTTCGAGGAAAATTCTTAGGTTTAGGTTTCCACGGAATGCATCTCGGTGAAGCCGATTCCTGAAACTCGGACTGACCGATTTGGTCTCTGACCATTGCACTACATAGTTCGGTCTGACCGAGTTGTGGAAATCGGAATGTCCGAATTGAAGTTTCTGTGAAACCCTAAGTTTTCGGTAGGACCGAAACCCATTTCGGTCTGACCGAAAGTGGTGTGTAGGTTCTGTTGAACACTTCGGTTACACCGAAACTTGAAATCGGTTTGACCGAAATACATTCTGTGAAAACTCAAAACTAAGTTTTTAAACTCATTTTTCTTTGCAAAAACTTCTGCAGTTGTGATAACTCTTCTACTCTGCCTACACCTTATCTTTTCACAGGTTTTTCAGCCATGTCAGATGTCAGTGACAGCCAAAACAGGTCTGAATCACCGTTTGCTGAAATTCCAGAGGCAGATACAAGTCCTGCAAGCAGCTCTAGTGATGATGGTGAGAGGAGTACCCCTAGTGGTCTGCCTCCTGCAGCTACGAGAACCAGGAAGAAGAGAACTTCTGATGATGAGGATTCCGACTTTGTTGCTGAGGAAGTTACCTCCAAGCCCAAGAAGAATGTGGTTGCCAAAGAGCACCAAGGGCAGCAAACAAGGAAAGGCACAAGTAAAGTGAAGCAATCAGCAGTTGCCAAGAAGCTCATCTTGGAAGAGCCAGCTCCAAGCAAGGTGAAGAAGACTTCCAAGAGGAAGAGAGTTGTTTATGCTGAACCTCAAGTTGATGCTGAAGAAGAAGAAGAAGAAGATGCACCCCAGCCTCCTCCTCAGAAAGCTAAGTTCATGGGTGATGCTATTCGGGCTCAAGCCTCCTCCAAGCCCAAGAAGCCTGCTCAAGCTAAGGCAGCTCCAGCGAAGCCCAAGAGGACAACCAGAAGCATTCCAGCTTCTGAGAAGAACAAAGGTGAGATGCCACCTTCTGAGTCAGATGAAGAGCATGTGTTGCTCAAGCTCCGTCCCAAGTTGCCACTCCACAATGATGCTCATCCTCAAGCTGAGGACATGAAGGCAAGGAAGGACAAAGGTCTCAGGCTATGGAGACAATCTGATCCATATGCCGTAAGAAGAAGGACTGCTGTGGACCCCAGATTCCACACCAGAGAGCAGCAGGATTTCTATGAGACCGTGCTAATGGATAAGAAGCCCATTGTTGCTGACACCAGGTATGTTGACTGGGAGTACATTGACAGTGAAGAGCACCGGGACTTCTTTCCCCATGTGCATGAGAGCTTTACTGCATGTGGAGTTGCTGATTTTGTGGGTCAAGAACTGACAGCATGGAATGACGAGATGATCATGCAGTTCTATGCCACAGCCCACTTCTACCCTGATGGCAAGATCACCTGGATGACTGAAGGTCAACGGTTTTCTTCAACTGTTGCAGAATGGGCAGAACTTCTGAACGCTCCTGTGCAGAGAGAGGACGACATTGATGTCTATGGGATTCCTAAAAAGAGTCATGATTCTATGAAGAATATGTACAAGGAGATCCCAGCTGCTGATTTGGAGGGATGGAAGCTCGGCTCAGTGTATTATCTCCAGGCAGGTCTGACCACCACTAACACTATTCTGAGGCATACTTTGATGCCTAAGTCAGGTGACCACCGGATGATACGAGGCTATTCTATCAACATGCTGCACATTCTCGATGAGAAGGCACCTTTTAAGGTGATGGACTTGATGGTAGAAACCATTAAGAGGACTGCAGCTGACCAGAAGAGGTCGTGTGGGTTTGCTCCGCAGATACAGATGCTCATCAACGCCAAGTTTGGCACGGGCAAATTCATGTTGGATAGGAAGCACTTGCCACTGCAACCAGAGCATGAGGACAACGTAGTTGTGATGGATGAAGAGGATCCCACCTCAGTTGAAGGGCAAGCCAAGATCGAAGCTGCGAAGAAAGCCAAAGCTGACAAAGAGGCAGCAGCAGCAGCAGCTAAGCCAAAGAGCTTTGGAGAACAAATTCTTGAAGCAACCCAGAGAATTGAACAACGCCTGGCCAGCATTGAGCAATCTCAGGAGAGCCTTGAGAGGATTGTCGAGGACAAGATCCACGCTCTAGACGTGAAGCTGACTGAGATTCAGGTGTCTGTCAACAAGCTTGAGGCAGACATGGAGGAGACTAGGCAGGAGAGAGCAGAGCTTATGCAGGATGATCTAGTCCAGGACTCTCATCGCCAGACTGCTCCGGTTCCCAGAGGATCCAGATCTGCAGCTATCCCAGTGACAGACTCCAGGGCTACCACTTCAGCACCAGCTACAGCTCCAGCAGTTCCTACAGCTCCAGCATCCACTCCTCCACCGCAGACATCAGCAGAGGTCTTCGCAGATGCAGCTATCTCTACACCGACATCGACCCAGACGGGAGCAGCCAGCCGAGCCCGCAGTGACGTTTAGCTCTATACCTTTTCGAACTTTTTGGTAACTTGTTGCCAAAGGGGGAGAAATTGTTATAGATCATAGGGCTTCGAGAGAGAGAGTGGTCTTTCGTCTTTTTCGTCTTTTGCCGGTTTTTCTTGTGATACATTGGTTTCTTTTGGTTCCAGATACTTTAAGTGTGCTTGCTACTACGTTTGATGCTACCTTAACGAGTGCTTAGCCATACTATGCTTTAATGTGTGCTTATTGCTTATCCTATGCTATTCCTTATTGTATGGCTATTTACTCTTGTCTTGGTGATTAAGTGCATGTTATTCATTCTTATCATTTTGTGCGCTCCACCAAGATGTATGTGACATGGAAGAGTGACCCATAATCCTAATCGATTGTGCATTTGCATTCAAACGCAAATTTTAAATAATGCACAAATTTAGGGGGAGCTCTTGTTTATCACATACTTCTCAAAGCGACGATATTATTCATTGATTATATCTTTTGTCGAAGCTTTGATCTATATGTTGTCATCAATTACCAAAAAGGGGGAGATTGAAAGTGCAACTAATCCCCGGGTGGTTTTGGTAATTAATAACAACATATATATCATTGAACTAATATTATCTTGAGAATCATTTCAGAGAAGTTCGATGATATGGGTATGGAAATGTCTGAAGAAGTGGACCCCTCAAAATGCTAAGACAAGCATTGGCAAAAGCTCAAGACTCCATTTTTGGTTTAGTGATCAAAGATCACATTGAGTCCATAGGAAAAGCCAATCTATTAAAAGGGGATGAGGTTGTGTTAATGTTCTTGTTGCTCAAGTGCTTGGTGATCTAACTCCCTCAACTATCAGCACTATTCACTACTTAACACAAACCCTAACATCTCGGTCACACCGATTTCTCCAACTCAGTCCCACCGAGATGAACCTCTTCAGTTGTTTCTCCAAACCCTAGCTTCTCGGTCAAACCGATTCTGAGTTTCGGTCTCACCGAAAAAGGGCTGCCAACCTTCTGTGATCAGTTGACATCAATTCGGAATATCCGAGTTTATATTTTCGGTCTCACCGAGATGGCAAACCCTAACCTTTGACTCACTTCGGTCTCACCGAGATGGTATTTTCGGTCCCACCGAAAATCCCAACGTTCACTATATTTGAACTTTCGGTCTGACCGAGTTTTCACTTCGGTCTGACCGAGATTGGTCAAATGTGTGTGTAACGGTTGGATTTTGTGTGGAGGCTATATATACCCCTCCACCCCTCCTCATTCGTGAGGAGAGCCATCAGAAAGTACCACCATTCCTACCATACACTTTCTGAGAAGTGAACCACCTACCCTTGTGTTGAGATCAAGCCATTCCATTCCTACCATATGAAACTTGATCTCTAGCCTTCCCAAGTTGCTTTCCACTCAAATCTTTCTTCCACCACAGCCATATCAGTGAGGAGAGTTGAGTGTTGGGGAGTTTATCACTTGAAGCACAAGAGCAAGGAGTTCATCATCATCAACACCGTCTATTACCTTTTGGGGGTGGTGCCTCCTAGATTGGTTAGGTGTCGCTTGGGAGCCTCCGTCGTGATGTGGAGTTGAACCAAGAAGTTTGTAAGGGCAAGGAGATCGCCTACTTCGTGAAGATCTACCCCGAGTAAGGCTAGTCCTCCGTGGGCGTAGGCCGTGATGGAATAGACAAGGTTGCTTCTTCGTGGACCCTTCGTGGGTGGAGCCCTCCGTGGACTCGCGCAGCCGTTACCCTCCGTGGGTTGAAGTCTCCATCAACGTGGATGTACGATAGCACCACCTATCGGAACCACGACAAAAATCTCCGTGTCACCAAACTGCGTTTGATCTTCTCCACCTCCTTTTTACATGTGCAATTTACTTTCCGCTGCATATACTCTAGAATTGCATGTGTAGGGTGTTACTTGATTTGATCTTGTTTGTGAAACTGCCAAAAACTTTGCATGATCTAAAGGCAGATTTTTTATATTGTCAAGTAGTCTAATCACCCCCCCTCTAGACCTACTTCGATCCTACACAAGTGTCGATTGCGACACGGGCGTCGACGACGAGGACACCGGTACCTCGGCGAGCCCCGCGGGTGCGGAGGCGGATGCCTGAGGCCCCTGTTTTTAAATCTTTGTAGATATTTCTGTTAGGTAGCAGGTCCACCCCAACCACTGGGTGCATTGGTTGTAATGAATTCTGGCCTTGGGCCCTTATGAATTAAACGTTGTGTATGAATATCGTGAATGTTTGCGCTCTTGCTTTTCGTTTGTCAAGCCGTTCTTTTGCGTTTTCCCCCCTCGGGCTCCCCCCCCCCACGAGTCGGACGGCCAAGGCTCCTGTCCGTGACAAGGGGTTTGGCCTTTGAGAGAAAACGCGTAGTTGTTAGGCGCTCGAAACATTGAGCGCGAGCGAAACACACCTTGGGCCAGCTCGTAGTGATCCGTCGGCCGACCGTGTGATGACTTATCTGTTCGTGGCGTGGCCGGGTTGGTCGACCCATCGGTCCTTTGCTTTGTTTTCGTGGCGCGCTGGTGCTCTAGCCTTGCGCGCTTGCCGGCTGATAGCCGAAGCCGGATCAGTGGCTTAAGGCAGAGCGGGAGACCGCGGTGATCCCAACACGTCAGGCAATGTTAAGCGAGGTGAAGGGTAGCGACTGAGCCGACGAGCCCCGAGTCCCCGGGTCGAACATGTTGAACCGGTGATCGGTTTTGGACGAAGAAATAGGAAAAGCATAAAATGTGATGGACACAAATAACTTGGTCGGAAAGGGCGGCCCCGGAGCATCGTTCGGGGACCCCATTGTTTTTAATTGAGCACAAAATGCAGCGATACATACACGTACCCGGCTAACTGTAAAACAGACAGAGGAGTTCCGCGTTCCAGGGCCGAGTTGTTTCTTCTCCGGCCGTGACCCTCTTGCGCTTGTTCGACTTGCGGGCGTCAATGAGGTAGTAAGCGTTGCAGTCACACAAAGCCTAGCTGATGATGAAAGGGCCCTCCCATGGGGAGGACAGCTTGTGCTAGTCGGCTTGCTGCTGGACGAGTCGGAGGACAAGGTCTCCCTAGCGAAAAGTGAGGGGCTTGATCTTCTTGATGTGGTAGTGCCTCAGGCCGTGCTGGTAGATGGCTGAGCAACTAAGCGCTAGGAGACGTGCCTCCTTGATTAGGTCGACGCCGTCCCAACGGACTTCTTTGGCTTCGGCTTCGGTGTACATCGTGACACGCGGCGAGTCGAAATCGATGTCGGTCGGGATGAAGGCTTCTGCTCCGTAGACGAGGAAGAATGGGGTAACCCGATCGACCGGTTCGGCATTGTTCGGAGGCTCCAGAGGAGGGCCGGCAGCTCGTCGAGCCAGCTATCGGGTAAGCGGATGAGCGGCTCGACGAGCCGCAGCTTGATGCCGGATAGGATGAGGCCCTTCGCCCGCTTGACATGGCCGTTGGACTACGGGTATGCAACGGATGCCAGGTCGAGACGGATGCCGGAGACGAAGCAGTACTATACAAGCACGCCCTTGGCGAAGTTAGTACTATTGTCCGTGATGATGATGTTCGGCATGCGGTAGCGCAACGCTATGTCCTTGATGAATCGGACGGCCGTTGGCCCATCCAGCTTCTTGATCAGCCTGGCCTCGATCCACTTGGTGAACTTGTCGATTGCTACCAGCAGATGCATCATGCCGCCTCGGGCTGTTTTGAAAAGTCCCACCATGTCGAGACCCCAGACCGCGAAAGGCCAGGCGATTGGTATGGTCCAGAGCACCGACGCTGGTTGGTGGGTACGCTTGCTGAAGCGCTGGCATCCCTCGCACTTGAGGATGAGTGACTCGGCATCTTGGAGGGCCGCGGGCCAGTAGAAACCATGGCAAAAAGCCTTGGCCACTAGGGATCGTGATGCGGCGTGATGCCCGCATTCGTCCTGGTGTATGTTGAGGAGGATCTCCACGCCCTTGTCTTGCTCGATGCAGCACTGGAACACGCCGGTGGGGCTGCACTTGACGAGCTCGTTGTTGATGATGCTGTAGGCGGACGCTCGGCGCTGCACTTGCCGAGCTTCGGTCTCATCGTTGGGGAGGATCCCGCTCTCCAGGAACTCCGAGATGGGCCGAGCCCAAGATGGCGCCCTCACCACGGCGAGAATGGCCACCATGGTTGGTTCAGGGGCGGCGGCCCCCGAGCCGGGTCCGGTAGTCCCCGGGTTGGGAGCGGGAGCGGCCTGACTGAGGGTTGCAGTCACCGGGCCGAGTTTGGCAGTCCCCTGGTCGGGCTGAGCAGTCCCCGGACCGGGTCCGGCAGTCCCCGGGTCGGGCTGAGTAGTCCCCGGGCTAGGTCCGGCAGTCCCTGGGTCGGGTTCGGCAGTCCCCGGGCTGGGTCCGGCTGTCCTCGGGCTGGATTGAGGCGCCGCCGGGTCGTCCGGGACATGGATGGACTCTGAGTCCGGAGACAGCTTGACGGACGGCTTGCGCAGGTGCTCGAGAGAGACGCTGGACGGAATGGACCGTCGAGACGAGGCGGTCATGGCGAGCGTGTCGGCCGCGTAATTCTCCGCTCACGGGACGTGGAGGAACTCGCATCCCGCGAAGAATCCGGACAGCTGCTACACGAGGAAGCGGTAGCTTGCCATGTTGGGATCGTGTGCGTCCCACTCGCTGGAGCACTGCTGCACCACCAGGTCCGAATTGCCGTAGCACAGGATTCGTCGGATGCCGAGTTGCTTGGCTAGCCGGAGGCCGTGCACAAGGGCATCGTACTCGGCGACGTTGTTGGAGGCGGCGAAGTGGATCTAGAGTGCGTACTTGAGTCGGTCGCCCTTTGGGGACGACAACACTATGCCGTCCCCAAGGCCGGGGCTGGAGGTGGCGGAGCGTCGCCTCTCATGATGTGTTTGGTGATGGCGCACTGCCTGAGCGTGTGCGTGGATGTCCTCGCGCGGCTGTGGTACTTGCAGGGAGCGTCGCGCATTTCCGCGAAGCTCATGGCGGGTTGCCATGTCTTCTTGCCGGTCTGCCAGTGCTTGGCGGCTGGCTCGGTTGCGGGCGCCTGCTCGGCGGCGGCCACGAGCCGGTTGTCGTGACGCTGGGCCTGCTTCTCGGCCTTGCGCTTGTGCTGCTACTGGCTGTGCTGATGCTGCCGGCTTCCCTTGCCAGCCGGCTTCGGAGAGGGAACCTGCTTTCTCTTGCCGGCTTCGTCTAAGGCCACCTGGATCTTCATGGCGGAGATAGCATTCGCGTACTTGTGCGCCGTCCCTATGAGCGCGGACATGGTGGTCGACTCCGAGCGCAGCAGCTTGTGCTTGAGGAGGGTATCGTCCCGGCACCCGTTGATGAAGTACTGATTGCCTGGACCTCGTGGACTCCCTCGCAGCTATTCCGGAGCTCGGTCCAGCATGCTAGGTACTCCCGGTCGGTTTCTGTCGGCCCCTGCACGCACATGGCGAGCTGGCTGGAACGGCCGGTTCGCCGGTAGGTCCTGGTGAAGTTGCGCACGAAGGCCTCCTCAAAATCAACCCACGTGTTGATCCTGCCCACCGGAAGATTGTTCAGCCATGTGTGGGCTGATCCCTAGAGCATGAGTGGTGCATAGCGGACGGTGAGGCAGTGGTTGCTGCCGGCGATGCCGATGGTGGTGGTGTAGTCGGTGAGCCAGTCCTCTGGCTTCATGGTGTTATTGTACTTAGGTGTGTCACGGGGAAGCGTGAACCCTTTAGCAAAGGGCTCGCTCCGGATGCGCGGACCGAAGCACGCGGGTCCTACCACACCAGTCTCTTCCAGCTCCTGGGAGCGGGCGAGCCGATCGAGGCGGTGGCGAGCGTCAGCGGTGTCAATGGCATGCGGACCCAGCCGGCCGATGACCGTGCCACGGGGACCAGGGTCGACCGCGGTTTGCTGCCGGGTCGGCTGAGGAGCAGGGTTGAGCCGACGCTGGGCTTCTGAGGGCGATTCGTCTCCTAGGCCGCCAGTAGTCGTCGGAGCGGTATTGCGCCGGGTCTGGGTGCGGCCGGAGTGCGCCTCGCCGGGTGGTGAAGATGCCATGTGTTGGTGGTCGCCGGCTCCAATGACGCGGGCGGAGCCGGATCCGGTCGGTTTGGTGAGCTGGTCGAGGCGGTCCTGCTGCGTGTTGGCCACCGTGAGGAGGTCATTCACCCTCTTGAGGCGCTCCCACAGCTCTTCGCCTGCGAGCTGCTCCAGGCCGACTGCGGCCGCCTAAGCAGCGCGCATGTTCTTCACGGGAGTTTCGTAGATGGGAGGGAGGGCGCCGAGGGCGCGTCCAATCGCGCCGCCCCGGGCCTGCACGTCTGCGACCCGGCTTGGTTCGGCTGCACCAGGCGTGAAGCCGTAGGCAGCATTGCGCTCCATCTGAGCAGATTCGAGGCGGCGTTGTGTGGCAGTGAACGACTGGGTGAGGTCCAGAAGGAGCTCGCGGTCCACGTAAGGGCGGGTCCGGGCGTCGGCGATGTTGGAGGCGTCGGTGTGATGGCTTCTCGCCCCTCGTTGGTTACCCCAAGTGGAAGGTTTGAGATGCAGTGTAGCGGAAGTTTTCCCTTGGCAAAGATACCATGGATCGATTTCCCCTGAGACTCCAAGGTTCAACAAGAAGGTGTCAACTGCTAATGGCGCCAGATATTAGCAATCAACGTGGACCTGCACACAGATACAAATAACTTTGCTCCCAACGAGTATAGAGAGGTTGTCAATCCCTCCGGCCTTGTCGTTTACAAAGGATCAAACACAAGTGATAATAGTGATAGGTATTGCTGCAAATAGTAAGTAAAGACGGAAAGTAAATAGCGGATGTGATCAGTGATGGTAATATGGACCGGGGTCCCATGATGTTCACTAGTGATGTCTCTCTCCCAAAAGACGATAAAACAGCTATGTGAGGTAAACGAATTATAGCTGGGCAATTGACAGAATTATGTGCGCAAACCAATGCTAACTATGTTGCAAGAAAGGTAGAGGTTCAAAGCATGGGCGGTACGCCAAGGCAAGTAGACCGAAATCCATCTGCATCTACTAATAATCATCCACCTTGAGATATCTATCCAGAACATCTCGCTGGTATTAAGTTGCGAGAGTCCCACCCATAGTGTAAACTCAAAGCAACAGACAACTGCATTAAAAGAACTTTGCGTAAAGTAAACAATCCTTGCACCCGCGGGTACAAGCACCGTTGTTTTCCCCCTTGTGGCAACAACACATCCCCTAGACTCATGTTTCTGTCACTCAAGCTAGTCATCGAGGGGCATGAACCCACAATCGAGCATAACGTTCCCTCCTGGAGTCACTACCTACTACTTGGCCAAAGCAATAAATTGCAATGGAGAACATGCAAGAATTACTTACGAACATAAATATAAAAGAGGTAAATCAAATATATTACTCAAACACAATCTGAACATAATCTCACAATCCATCGGATCCCAGCAAACTCAACATAGCAACAGCATAAGGATTACATATGTGCCTCGATCATGTAGGGCAGCTCACGAGGTCCAATTAGTGAAGCACAAGAAGCGGAGGAGAACATCACATAGCTACTGGTCATGGACCCATGGTCCAAGGGAGACTACTCACAACTCATCCGGGAGGCGTCCATGGTGGTGGAGAGGCTCCCGGTGGTGATCCTTCCCTCCGGCAGGGTGCCGGGAAGAGTTCTCCTGGTGCTCCCGATCTTGGAAGCGCGGCGGCGGCGGAACAGAGATGAGATCGCGAAAAAGGGTTCCGTCCTCGAGGGTTTCGGGACGCGTGTTAAATATATGCCAAAGGGGGGCATCAGCGGAGGCCTGGGGGGCCAAGGCGCCCCCCCGGCGCGGCCAGGAGGGGGGCCGCGCCACCAGGGCGCCTGGAGCCCTGGTGGCCCCCCTCCGACCCTACTTCGGCCGTGTGGAAGCTTCCGGAACGCTGATTTTTTATATAATTTTTCCGGGATTTTTCTGACAGTTTTCGTGACGGGAAAACCTGAAATACAAAAACAGCAGAAAACAGAAACTGGCACTGGGGTGCACTGAGTTAATAGGTTAGTCCAAATACGATCAAAAGTGTATGGAAGTGTATAAATATCATAGCAATATCACCCAAAAGAGGCATGGAGCAAGCAGAAATTATAGATACATTTTGGACGTATCAACATCCCCAAGCTTAATTCCTGCTCATCCTCGAGTAGGTAAATGATAACAAGAATAATTTCTATGGTGACATGCTATTAACCGTATAAGGACTTTTCATAGTCATATGACAAAAGCTTACTGAGACAATGAATCTGTAGTAATTAAGTTGCCTCATGAGAAAATCACAAAGAACTGAAAGTTTTACAATATGATACTGAAACATCAAAAAGATTTGTAATGAGCATGGTGTGCAAATATGATAAAGTGATATCTCGCTTGCCCCCTTTAGTGAAGCAAAACATAAATGCAGGGGCACCTCCAAGGTTTGAGTGATGACTAGATACAATGATTTCAGAATAAACGATATCACAATCATGCAAAAGACAATGCTACTTTGGGACAATGCACATTACACTCAGAATGACAATCATGCTCTTAATAGTTGGTGCTTTAAAAGAAGGTGGAGACTCTCGAACCATGGCTTTTGTTGGCAAAGTTGAAAACCAGTAGTCGGAAACAAAGACAAAACATGTACCAGAGCTCTTGGTTTTAAAAACAGAGGTAATATTTTTTTTAGATTATGCATGTTCCGTCAACGAATGCTAGCAGATAACTCAATCACTTCTTGAGATGGACAAGTTTCGAGGAACGGCTCCCGAATGAGGACGATCACATCCTCTTAATCTCCTTTGTTTTTCACTGCCAAAGTTTTCTGATTTCTCATGAACAAAGCGTGAAGGAGGGTTTGTTTGTTATATTAATTTTGAGCCGGGCGCACTCTTTGCCAGTTCCTTCTCGTATTATGGGTTTGCACATTAGACATGCAATCCCGGGGTGAAGCTTGTACAACTTAAAAAGATCAAGAATTAACTACTACTTCCTCATGAACTAAAACAGAGGCACAAAATAGGAATGCTTTTTTTTGAATAATTTCGAGATGGTACATGAAAGTCTCCATTAGGAATGGCAGGTAAATACCATGTATAGGAAGGTATGGTGGACTCATATGGCATAACTGGTTTAAAAGAATTTGGATGCACAAGCAGTCAGTCCGCTTAGTACATAGCGGTCAGGTGACAACCTGGTAATACTTCCGAGAAGATATTCGGAAAATCATTGACCACCGATATGTTGCTAAGCTCGAGAACAATCTTGCTTTTCAAGGCAAGACGATATGATCAAATGAGCAAGGACTTAACAAAATCCTAACTCATCAATCAAGGAGTGCACCAGGAAAGTGGACTAGGTAGCACGATCAATCTTAGGATGGTGATTCGGTAAACAACACACTAAGAATGAGATTATCGTACATTTGCTACCAAGCAACGAAGTTGCTTGGAGTATTGATTTCACACATCACATTTCACTTGTCAGTATTCCGGTTACAACAACACGGAGACCGAGGAATGGACGATGATGGTGAGAAGTATTACTGTATCAAGAGTTCATAGGATGATGTGCAATTCTCACGACATTCTTGACATAAAGATGGTAATACTCCAGGATAGAACAGTTTAGAAGCTGCATTAGCATTCTTCATCTGCGAAGTACAACTTCATTGACCAAATCCGGGATATGGATAGGGTACTGGAGTTTGTTTCTCCTAGTCATTCCGAGATAGAATGAATTGACGGATCACAAGAGTAAAAGGCATCGATGAACACGAGTGCACAACTACTCCTGACTTTCAATTGATAGACGAGGGTCATAATACAACTAAAAGGAGACAACTCAAGGAACATATAATTTCTGAGTTCTGGATGCATAGATTAACATGTCGAACGAGTTCAACATATTTCTTCCGGATAACCCATGCAGAAAGTAGAATTGGCAGAGTCACATATGAATGGAGTACTACTCAAGAGCACTCGGGTTGTGATCTTTTGGTTCGGGAGAACTTCTGCCAAGGGTGGTTCATGGTATTTGGAAGAAGGATATACCACGAACCTCGAGGACTATCACAAGGTTACTAATATCCTAAAGGAACGAGCAATACTATCAACATGAAGTAAGTAGAGTGAATCTTGGGTTCAAGAACCCAGAAATAGAATACCTACCAACTAAATAGCATCACGAGATGCTTTCGAGAATGATGGCCAAAATCATCACACTGGAATATAAAACATTGCTGGATTACTGGGTGATCTTCTAAGATACTTAGGGTCATAATAATAACTCCAACATATGTGTCGAGGTAACAGAGTACCACAACTCACCGTCTAGTGTGGTTAATCTGGCCTAAAAGGACATTAAGAACAGATAGGAATGATTTGCAAATGCATCAGACTATTTAGAAACCTGGGATGACTCGGACAGCATAACGGCTGCAAATGCTCGAAAATACTTTTGAGACTCGTGCACAAGATAGCATAACCACCCAACATCATAATGTCAAGGTTCTGAGATCAACAATTGAACACACAGAAGTAAAATAAACTGAACTGAGAGTTGAATCCACAATTAACGTGATCCTGATAGACATAAGAGAAAGCCTAGTTCTTAATCCCCGTGGAATAGGAGAAGGTGACTCAGATCAGAAGGTCATAAGGTAAAGGAGTAAAAAGAGCCTTACGTTCCCTTCCACAAACAATTCCCTTACATAACTAAAGAGTTTCTAGGCACGACTTCGACCAGTTTGGCTTACTAATCCTACAGGCAGTCAGGCTCTGATACCAAAGCAGTCAGGACCCCGATCCTAAGTCACACAGGTCTAGCCTGTAACACATCATATCACTTTGCGGCCTCACGCACGGTATCCCCACGGGTGCCACCTTACCTGGCCCGGGACCGTTTGCGCATTTTGGCACACGTATATGATAGTGTCGCTAGCATCCATATGACAGAGAACCCGGGCCGACATGACTAGTTATAAACCAAAAGTGGCACTAAATTACAGAGACAGGCATACATGACCCAGCAACGAACGTGTCGGTCATCAACATATGAACCCAAGTCGTAGCAAGCTACAAGGACTTAAAGGAACAACGCGTGACATTTCCCCTAAGGGACAGACACATGAACGAAGAAGGACACATGCCGGCCAGCCTAAGTGTTCCGGAGCAGTAGCAAGCTACCAAGGCTCAATGGAAGCACTAGGAGACATTTCCCTGTAAGGTAGGCTACCAAAGGTAAACAACTAGGTGTCGGATCCCACACATAGCAATACACATTACACGTACGCATAACATGCAAGTATGTGTTGTACAACAGGGCATCACAACATAACTCAACAACTCATATAGATAAAGGCCCAGATGAGCCATCATAGCATTTATTACAATCAGAGGTCACATGACCCAACATACAGAGCATACAGGCAACGAAAGCATAACATGTCTGAGTACAGACAACTACAAATGAAAAAGGCTGAGAAGCCTGACTATCTACCAGACCCTCCCAAGGGTACAAGATCGTAGCTGAGGTAACAAGCTAAACGTCAAAGTCCACGCGGAACCACTAGCGAGACTGAAGTCTCTCTGCAAAGCATAAATTAAGCAAACATGAGTACAAAGGTACTCAGCAAGACTTACATCAGAACTAGCTACATATGCATCAGTATCAACAAAGGGGGTGGTGGAGTTTGACTGCAGTAAGCCAGCTTTGACTCGGTGGCTATCCTAAACTACGACTGCAAGTAACTCTTTTGAGGTGGCGCACACGAGTCCACATATTCACCAATCAATACACCACTATGGATCCGCTCCCGTCTCCCTACGAGAAGGCCATCCATAGCACTCACGCTTATCTTGCGCGTTTTAGAGTATCCACTTTCACTTGTCTATGAACTGTAGAGGCAACCCAGAAGTCCATTTCCGCGGACACGGCTATTCGAATAGATCATATATAACCCTGCAGGGGTGTACTTCTTCACACACGCTCTCACCACTTACCGCCGTTTACACGACATGTACTCGGCAACCTTCAAGCGGAGGCCCAGCGAGGGTGTCGGCCACGACCTGACTAACCACACAAGTCTCTCGTCCAGGTTTATCGCCTATTTGGGTTCCATCCGTGGGGAGATCCGGCCGGGGTGTCGCTCACGGCCCCAAACGATGTGTACAGGGTTCCCGCATCACCAAACGGGCAATCGGTACACCGTGCCACGTACCTGCCGCGTCACAGCCCACCCCGAGGGTCAGCGCTGCGCACGACCTCCAGTAAACTACAAACACCAGAAACTAGTTGCAACTCCTGGACAGAGATCATGTTGATTAATAAGTCGAGAGAGTCAATTAAGGATCCCAATGTGTGGTAGTAGCTGTTTCATGGACCAACCAACATAGAACTCAGTTCCTGAGGACGGCTGCAATGAGACAACCCACCATGTACTCCTACATGGCCTCTCATCGCTACCTTCACCAAATCGTGTTCACACACTTAGCTCTCAACAGTAGGACATGTTCACCACATTCCAATTCATCCCCGATGAATCAGACCTGACACAACTCTAAGCAATAGAAGGCATAACCAGAAAGCATGAATGAGTAGGCACAACATGGCTCAAACAACTCCTACTCATACTAGTGGGTTTCAACTATTTACTGTGGCAATGACAGGTCATGCAATGGAAGGGGGTTCAACTACCGCAGTAGGTAACAATTGAAGCGTTGTTGTCCTAATGCAGTAAAAGAGAGCAAGAGCGAGAGAGTGGGATTGTATTGGAATGCTCAATGGGGTTTTGCTTGCCTGGCACTTCTGAAGATAACAATGAGTCTTCATCGGTGTCATCGAACTCATCGTCGGAACGTCGTCTACTGAGAGGGGACAAAACCGACAAACAGAGAAAGAACACAATCAATGCAATGCAACAATATGATGCATGATCATGACATGGCAATATGCTGTTGATTGAGCTAATGCAACTAGAAACACAATTAAATGAAGTTGGTTTGAACCAAAGGTTCAAATTCAAACTCCATATGTGATTATTTAATTGTCATTTAATTGATTTGACCTGATCAGCAGTCTTAGCTTGTTCAAACATGCATGAAAGTGCCATAAACAAATTCCTTGGATTTTTCTGATCATTTTTCATATATAAATTATTTTCATCTGAGCTACGGTTGATTTTATATGATTTTTACAAGTTTTGGCTATTTTCTGAAATAAATAAATCATTTAGATTTATATAAAATTTCAGAAAAGGCTTTATTGCATCAGCATGACGTCTGTGTGACGTCAGCAAGTCAACAGGGGCTGTTCGGGTCAAACCTGACCAGTGGGGCCCATTGGTCAGTGACCCACTAGCTAACAAAGTTAGTTAGTTTTTAAACTAACACTAACTAAACTGCTGGTGGGGCCTGGGCCCACATGTCAGTCTCTCAGGGCCTAATTAAGTTTAGTTTTAACTAAACTAATTTAACAGGGGTTGGCCCCATGTGTCAGTGACCCATAGAGCTAAGCACAGAGATTAGTACTTAATTAAAACCTAACTAAACTAATCAACGGCCGGCCCCACATGTCATGGACACAGGGGGGGGTCCAGCCGGAGTCAAACGGGGTCAAAACCACCGGCGGCTCGACGCCGGCGAGGCCAAACGTGGCGGCGGTGCTCGGGATTCGCCCTAATGCGACCATTTGGACGGCGGCTTGGTTCTACGCGTAGCTGGGGAGCTCGCGCATCTAATGGGGGCAACGGGATGACACGGGGACGGCGGAGCTCGTCGGAATGGAGCTCGCGGCGGCGCCGGAGTTCGGGCTCCGTCGAGCTAGGCGCTGCGGGGCTCGGGGAGATGAGCGAGGAGGTGCTACGGGCTTCTACGGGTGCGGTGAAGACGATGCCGTGCTTGGAATCAAACCATCGTGGCTGTGGCCACGTGCAGTGGCGGCGGCGGGTGCGGCTGAGCTCGGCGGGGTCGATGTGGTGCACAAGAAGGCAAACGGAGAGGGGGGAAAAGGACGGGAGCTCACAGAGATTCCAGGGGGACAGACGGCGAGCGCGGGGAGGCACGGACGACGACGGAGTATCTCCGGCGATCTGGGGGGGCAGAAGGTTGAACACGACCTCGTTGAGGGCGTTGCGGTGCTCCCCAGCTCGAGTACGTCGAGGGAACAGGAAGACGGAGCTGCGGCGACTCTTCTGGGCATGGTTGCAAGGTGTGCGGTGGCCGGTGGCCATGGCTACGGCGAGCGGCGGCGATGGTGGCGTTCGCCCATGGCGAAGAGAAGCAGGGGAGGGGGAAGGGGATCCAGTGAGAGGGTGGAGGAGTGACAGAGAGAGGCAGGGAGGTGCGTGGCAACCTCAGGGCGACGAGGAGGTGGGCTGGGCCGGCCACTTGGACCGCCAGGTGGCTGCACAGGTAAATCTCTCTCTCTGCTTTTCTCTTTTAGTTTCTGTTTTCTATTCTTTTGACTTTGTTTTGATTTAATAAAAATACCAGAACATATTCATAAATCATGAAACCAGGCATGACTATTGTTTAGAATAAATCCAACAGTAAACATTTTAGTTTATCATTATTTGAGCATTTTAAATAATATATAAAATTTAAATGCCCAAATGCAAATAAGATATAATTTAATTCAAAAATCCAAAATGGACCTAGAAATATGTGCAACATTTTTGGCAGAGGGTTTTTAATCAATCCAAAAGTGATGAACTTTTCCAAGGGCATTTTGGGTTGATTGAAAAAGATTTTAATTTGACCCTAGTTAAATTCATTTAGTGCTAGGGTTTGAGCATCCCCATTTCAGGTTTCCTTTGAAAAATAAACATGATGCAATAGACAGGTCCTATCCTAAAGCAAGGTGAAGCTGGGGATGTGACAGGTAGGAAGGTTCTTAATTCTATCTTCTTCCTCCCTTTCTCTAGACCATCTCTCTTTAAGTTTAGCCAACATCCTAATGTTTTCATTAATTTGCACTTGAATAGTATTCATAGGAGTGACCTTCCTCTCCTCAAGAGGAGAAGTTCTAATTTTAAGCAATTCTACCTCATGGGCTAAATTGTCTACCTTCGAAGAGAGATCATCTAGTTTGTTTAGTTTCTCTTCTACACTATTATTAAAAGCTTTTTGGGTAGTGATGAAATCTTTAAGCATAATCTCTAGTTAAGTAGTGGAGTTCTTGGTGCTAGGATAAGCATTGTTGTTCCCATAGGAATTAGAGGGGAACGGTCTAGGATCGCTACCAAAATTACTCCTATAAGCATTGTTATTAAAATTGTTTCTAGAGATAAAGTTCACATCTACTTGTTCTTGAGCAATCAAAGAATTTAAAGGAACATCACGAGGATCAATAGAAGATTGCTTCGAAAGTAGAGACATGATCAAGTCAACTTTTTCATTTAGGGAGGAAATCTCCTCGACAGAGTTTACCTTCCTACCTGTTGGAGCGCGTTCGGTGTGCCATTGGGAATAATTGGTCATCATCTCATCGAGAAGCTTCGTGGCAGCACCGAGTGTAGTTGACATAAAGGTTCCTCCCGCGGCCGAATCTAACAAGTTCCGCGAGGTAAAGTTCAAGCCTGCATAAAAAGTTTGGACAACCATCCAAGTAGTCAAACCATGAGTAGGGCAGTTCTTGACAAGAGATTTCATACGTTCCCAAGCTTGGGCAACGTGTTCATTATCCAATTGTTTAAAATTCATTATGTTACTTCTTAGTTGGATAATTTTAGCAGTTGGATATTATTTTCCAATAAAAGCATCTTTGCACTTATCCCATGAATCTATGCTACAAAGATTGAAACCAAATTTTAGCTCCTCCTCTCAAGGAGAAAGGAAAAAGCTTAAGCTTAACAATATTACCATCTATTTCTTGGTACTTTTGCATATCACAGAGTTCAACAAAATTGTTTAAGTGTAAAGCAGCATCATCTCCAGCACCGGAGAATTGATCTTTCATGACTAGGTTCAGTAAAGCAGGTTTAATTTCATAAGAAGGTGCTGAAGTGGCAGGTGTAGTGATAGGTGTACAAATAAAGTCATCGTTGTTATGACTAGTGAAGTCACACAACTTGATGTTCTCGGTGGAACCCATAGTAGCAAGCAAGCAAGATAACTATTTTTGTGATTTTTGATAAGAGATACTAAAGCAAAACTGAAAGGTAAACTAACAAGACTAAAAAGCAAAGGTAAAAGATAGCGTGCAACTCCCCTATCTTGAAGAGTGGAGTCCCGGGCAACGGCACCAGAAAACTTTGCTTGATGGCTTCTCGCCCCTCGTTGGTTACCCCAAGTGGAAGGTTTGAGATGCAGTGTAGCGGAAGTTTTCCCTTGGCAAAGATACCAAGGATCGATTTGCCCTAAGACTCCAAGGTTCAACAAGAAGGTGTCAACTGCTAATGGCGCCAGATATTAGCAATCAACGTGTACCTGCACACAGATACAAATAACTTTGCTCCCAACGAGTACAGAGAGGTTGTCAATCCCTCCGGCCTTGTCGTTTACAAAGGATCAAACGCAAGTGATAATAATGATAGGTATTGCTGCAAATAGTAAGTAAAGACGGAAAGTAAATAGTGGATGTGATCAGTGATGGTAATATGGACCGGGGTCCCATGATGTTCACTAGTGATGTCTCTCTCCCAAAAGACGATAAAATAGCTACGTGAGGTAAACGAATTACAGCTGGGCAATTGACAGAATTATGTGCGCAAACCAATGCTAACTATGTTGCAAGAAAGGTAGAGGTTCAAAGCATGGGCGGTACGCCAAGGCAAGTAGACCAAAATCCATCTGCATCTACTACTAATCATCCACCTTGAGATATCCAGAACATCTCGCTGGTATTAAGTTGCGAGTCCCACCCATAGTGTAAACTCAAAGCAACAGACAACTGCATTAAAAGAACTTTGCGTAAAGTAAACAATCCTTGCACCCGCGTGTACAAGCACCATTGTTTTCCCCCTTGTGGCAACAACACATCCCCTAGACTCATGTTTCTGTCACTCAAGCTAGTCATCGAGGGGCATGAACCCACAATCGAGCATAACGTTCCCTCTTGGAGTCACTACCTACTACTTGGCCAAAGCAATAAATAGCAACGGAGAACATGCAAGAATTACTTACGAACATAAATATAAAAGAGGTAAATCAAATATATTACTCAAACACAATCTGAACATAATCTCACAATCCATCGGATCCCAGCAAACTCAACATAGCAACAACATAAGGATTACATATGTGCCTCGATCATGTAGGGCAGCTCACGAGGTCTAATTAGTGAAGCACAAGAAGGGGAGGAGAACATCACATAGCTACTGGTCATGGACCCATGGTCCAAGGGAGACTACTCACAACTCATCCGGGAGGCGTCCATGATGGTGGAGAGGCTCCCGGTGGTGATCCTCCCCTCCGGCAGGGTGCCGGGAAGAGTTCTCCTGGTGCTCCCGATCTTGGAAGCGCGGCGGCGGCGGAACAGACATGAGATCGCGAAAAAGGGTTCCGTCCTCGAGGGTTTCGGGACGCGTGTTAAATATATGCCAAAGGGGGGGGCATCAGCGGAGGCCTGGGGGGCCCAGGCGCCCCCCCCCCCCGGCACGGCCAGGAGGGGGGCCGCGCCACCAGGGCGCATGGAGCCCTGGTGGCCCCCCTCCGGCCCTACTTCGGCCGTGTGGAAGCTTCCGGAACGCTGATTTTTTATATAATTTTTCCGGGATTTTTCTGACAGTTTTCGTGACGGGAAAACCTGAAATACAAAAACAGCAGAAAACAGAAACTAGCACTGGGGTGCACTGAGTTAATAGGTTAGTCCAAATATGATCAAAAGTGTATGGAAGTGTATAAATATCATAGAAATATCACCCAAAAGAGGCATGGAGCAAGCAGAAATTATAGATACGTTTTGGACGTATCACGGTGCCGATGGGAACGCGAAGGCTCTGAATTGTGATGCGCAGCGGGTTGGGCAAGTCGGCCTGCTCCGCCGCGGCCTCAGCTTCGGCGGCCTTTCTCGCCGCGCTCGTCGAGGAGGTGGCGCCGATGTCGGTGATGAAGACCTCTACGGAGTGGTCCATCGCTCCATCGGGAATGCTGCCGCCGAGCGATGGGGAGTCGGAGAAGTCAAGTACCTTGCTAGGGTACTCATCAGCCGTTGGCGCATCGGAGATGCGCAACACGGCGAAGGAGACGGCGAGGGCGTCGACGACATCGTCCGCTAGCGCGACGAGCTCGTCGGAGTAGGAGGGCGGCCCCGTCTGAAGCACGCTCCCAGCAAGGACCTTGAGCTTCCCCACGGTGGGCGCCAACTGTCGTGATGGGCGCACGACAGATGGCAAGGGATGGCTAAAGATTGGACGTGGCTCGAGGGCACTGGTGGGCTCCAGAAGCGAGGTTTGTATGAGCGAGCGTGGGACGCCAGACATACCCAGGTTCGGGGCTCTCCGGAGAGATAACACCCCTAATCCTGCCGAGCATGGTTGATGTTTTACCAGTACAGAGTTACTCCTTGATCTGTCTGGAGGAAGGAGGAAGACAGGCCAGGGCTTAGGCTGCTTCTCCCAAGGTGTGTCTATCCTGTTCTCTACTAGGTCTCGCCCGTATGCATGAGGGCTCTGTGGGTTTTTATAGGCCAACCCCCTAGGGATAGAATGGTAATGTTACATGGCCGTGGGGCCGGATTGTCATCGTCCGGGAAGCCGGTGCTTGGACCCGCCGGTTACAGGGCTCGCCGGGTTCTTCGGATGCGGGGCCCGCCGGGTACGGGGGCACTGTGAGCCGTCTCGTCGTCCGTCAGGGAGCGGCCGGGCTGAGTTGGGTATAGTGTGCTCCGTCATGTCACCGTCTGTTGGCATCATGGGTTGTGATGATTACACTGTTGCCATGCCCCGACTGACTAGGGGCATGGGCGAGGCACTATTTCCTTGGTCATCAGTAGGTGGCGTCTCGTCCCATCGTATGGCTGGGATGGGACGGGAGCTGACCCATGGCCGGATTGGGGAACACGCCACATGTCGATCTGGCTTGTTGGAGAAGTCTTGGCGCGCCGGATCCGGATCCCTTGAGCAGGCCGTTGGGGTTAGATCGTGGGTGCCGGCCGGACTGGAGAGTCTTGTCGGATCGTGGGTCCTGGCCGGTCGAGCGACCTGGCCAAGTGAGAGCCGGATTGCGGGGCGATGTTGGCCCCATTGTTTTTTGAAAAGGATCCGGCTTCCGTAGCCTGCCCGGGGTTCATCCCCCCGAAAATGATGATGTAGATCATACCATCGCTCAAGTCCTGATGGTGCCGGTGGCGACTGCGCCTTGCCCTCGTCACTACGAGCCAGCCACTTGGATGGCATGGTGGGAAGGCGAAGGCGCTTGAGAACTGCTACCTCTTGAGCTTATGTTGTATTCCCTCGAAGAGGAAAGGGAGATGCAGCATAGTAGCGTAAGTATTTCCCTCAGTTTTTGAGAACCAAAGTATCAATCTAGTAGGAGACCACGTGCGAGTCCCTCGCACCTGCACAAACAAACAAGAACTTTACAGCCAACACGATAAGGGGTTGTCAATCCCTTTACGGTCACTTACGAGAGTGAGATCTGACAGAGATGATAATTATATTTTTTGGTATTTTTAGTTTAATAAAACAACAAATAAAAGATGGTAAAACAAAAGTAGATGTAGATTGATATGTTGAGAATAGACCCGGGGGCCATAGTTTTCTCTAAAGGCTTCTGTCATGATAGCGGTATTCTACGGCGGGTAAACAAATTACTGTCGAGCAATTGATAGAAAAGCAAATAATTATGAGACTATCTAGGCATGATCATTGTATATAGGCATCGCGTCCGAGACAAGTAGACCGACTCCTGCCTGCATCTACTACTATTACTCCACACATCGACCGCTATCCAGCATGCATCTAGTGTATTGAGTTCATACGAACAAAGTAATGCCTTAAGCAAGATGACATGATGTAGAGGGATAAACTCAAGCAATATGATGTAAACGCCATCTTTTTATCCTCGATGGCAACAATACAATACATGCCTTGCTGCCCGTACTATCACTGGGAAAGGACACCGCAAGATTGAACCCAAATCCAAGCACTTCTCCCATTGCAAGACCTATAGATCTAGTAGGCCAAACCAAACCAATAATTCGAAGAGACTTGCAAGGATATTATGAGCACACATAAAAAGTTCAGAGAAGAACCAAATAACTTTCATAGATAACCTTGATCATAAACTCACAATTCATCGGATCTCGACAAACATACCGCAAAAAGAGATTACATCGAATAGATCTCCTGGAAGACCGAGGAGAACTTTGTATTGAGATCCAGAGAGAGAAGAAGCCATCTAGATACTAGCTATGGACCCGAAGGTCTATGGTAAACTACTCACAACTCATGGTGTGGGCGATGATGATGATGATGAAGTCCTCCATGATGGAACCCCCTCCCGGAACAGGCTCCAAGATGGGATCTCCACGGGAACAGAAGCTACGGCGGTGGAATTAGGGTTTTCTCTCTGCGTATGCAGTTTCTGGGGTATGTAGGTATATATATAGGAAGAAGGAGGGCACCGAGGGCCGTATGGGCCAGCCTCGACGCAGGGGGGCGCGCCCTGTGAAGGGGGGCACGCCCCCCACCCTTGAGGGCAGGCCTTCCGTCCCCTGACTTGGTCCTGAAGTTTCCCGAGCGTGATTTCCTCCAAAAATATCTGTCGCGAAGGTTTCATTCCGTTTGGACTCTGTTTGATATTCCTTTTCTGCAAAACACTGAAATAGGCAAAAAAATAGCAATCTATACTGGGCCTTTGGTTTAGTAGGTTAGTCCCAAAAACGATATAAAAGTGAATGTTAAAGCCCATTAAACATCCAAGACTTCATAAATAATAGTAAGGAATAATAAAAAATTATAGATACGTTGGAGACATATCAAGGACCAGCTACTCCATTGGGCACAGTGGCTAGGTCAGCTCGTTCCGGGGGTGGTGCATGCCCTGCGGCCATGCTCGTAAGGGGAGCAGCCAGAGAGTTGTGATTCGCCCCAGAATGAGCGACACCGCCAAGGCTGTGCTCTTCGGCAAAGCGAGGAGGTGTAGAAGGAATAATCTCTCTACTCATACCTCACGGAGCATCGCCTCTGGGCTGCTGCTGGTGTTGTCCTTCTCCATTGCCATCTGCTCCTACTTAGATGGCGGGGGATGTGGTAACAATGCCGCTTGCTCCGACCACGTCCCCCGCAGCATCCACAATCTCGTGCATCCCCGCATTCCCCGCGCCGTTGTTGGCCGCGGGCGTTGGGGCCTTTGAGGTGGATGGGTGAGCTGTGGCACCCAGATTTCTTCTTGCACGCCATGGTCGATGGAGCCACTACTAGGAAAAAGCCTAGTAGTAGCAGAAGTTAAATAGCTACCAGTAGCGCGGGCGCCCGCGCTACTACTACGACGCTACAGCTAACTTGTTGTAGTACCGTGGGTGCCACCGGCGCTACTACTATTAATTTCAAAAAACAAAACAATTCTCGATGCAGTGTGTGTTGTCAATGACAGCAATTGTTCGATCCAGCGACTGCAGGGGGCACCGGAGCTGTGGAAGGACAGCGGCAGACCAGATCATGTGTCGGCTGCTGCAGAGGGCTTGTATCCATGGCCGAGCAAGGCGGCGGCATGGGGCTCCTCTCCGCAGCCAGAGTAGCGAGCTCCTGGTCATCCACTACGATGACGTGCATGGGCAAGCACATGGGAGGGGGAGTCAAACCATAGAGAGAGAGAGAGAGAGAGAGAGAGAGAGAGAGAGAGAGAGAGAGATAAAAACAAGGGAGAGAGGAAGGAGATGGAGGTAGCGGCGGGGTTGGTCGTCGGTGGTGAGGTGTTCCGACGTGGTGGCATGGAGATGCAGGGAAGACCGGTGAGCTCCGAGACGCCGGCGGCGTGAGGCGACGACCTCTTTTGGCGCCATGGAAAGGAGGCGCGCATGTGTAGGAGGCCCATGTGATAGGCTATGGAGAGAGAGAGGAGGGATAGTGACGGGGGAGAGGAAGGATTTGGGGGAAGAGATGGTGATTTTAGGGCTCTTCAAAACCCATGTAGTTAGTACCGGCGTGGGTTTATATCCCTCGCTACTACTATCAACTTAGTAGTAGCGCGGGTTTATACCCCTCGCTACTACTATGGCATGTCTTGGGGGGCCTCGGTAGAGACCGCTTAGTAGAAGCGAGGAGTAAAAACCTGCGCTACAACTATCTACTTAGTAGTAGCGAGGGGTAAAAAAACCGCGCTACTAGTAAGTAGCAGAAGCGAGGGGTATAAACCCGCGCTACTAGTAGGCGTCTACCTATAAGCTTTTCCCTAGTAGTGACCCGTCGATGATGAAGATGGTGAAGAAGATGACGCACTGCTCACGTTCTCGGGTTCGCACAAGTGACCCCCCTACCTAGCGTGCCAAAGATGTCATGGGAAACCGCGACCACCTATGGTACCATGAGCCCCTTTTGGTTCGGCGGGGGGATGGGCATGTTGCACAAAGATCGGAGAAGAATAGCGCAGCATGACAGAGATCACACGGGCAGTATTACCCAGGTTCGGGCCGCCGTGAGGCGTAAAACCCTACTCCTTCTTTGATGGATTGATGGTGGAAGGAGGAAAAAGCACGACGCTCTTGCCCTGCAGGGTTGCCCCGGGGCAAGAGTGACTACGCGTGCATGGATGTGCGGGGGTCCGAATCCCTTCTGTGGTTTCCATGGGCCTCCTTTTATAGATCAAGGGGTCACCTAAGTGGCAAATCAATCTTTACATACTGATTAGATAGCGAACAGTGCTATCATACCTAACTCTGCAGGCTGACATAGCAGATTAAATGCACCGCTCAATGTCACATCACGGCTTGCCCGGCAGGCCCTGTCGTGCTCTTTTGTCAGCTTCACGCCTACTTGCTTGACACGTCTTAGGATGGGTGTCACTTGGAGGTATTTGCTGTAGGAAGTGGCTGCCATGTGGCAGGGAGCTTCCACTAAGCCACTTAGGAGCTTGACACCACACTGATCGTCGATGTGCATCGATGTGAGGTGGTGTAATGGGGTGGTTTGCCTCCGCGAGCTCCGACAGGCCTGCCTGGGTGATCTTGGAGGCTTGCTTCTGGGGTGATCCCAACCTCGCGAGGCTCGCCTGCCCGGCAAGGGAGGCTTTTCCCTTAGAGATATCTTGCCCCTCTAGCTAGTCTTGGTCAATCTTGATCTTCTCGACCAGGTCTTTGATTCCTCAAAGACCTGATCCCTCCATGCTCTGATTTGATCTTGGTGTTGAAATCTTGTCCTTGGGCTTGTGCACAGTATGGGGCAATGGACCTAGGGTTTGTTGCACCGACAGAACAGGACCCTCTGTTGAAGTTTAAGTCTATTGATGATACTAAACCAATGGATTTTGTCCCTAGCGACTCATCTCAGCAGTTTACAGTACGGGCTACTATGGATCCCAAAGAGGAAAGCATGCTCATCGGGTTCATTCGTGAGAATCAGGACATCTTTGCATGGAAACCTTTTGACATGCCGGGTGTACCAAGAGAACTCGCTGAGCATGGTCTTAATAGTTATCCTAAATTTAAGACGGTTAAACAGTTCCTTCACCGTTTCAATGAAGAGCGGCATAAAGTTATTGGAGAAGAGGTAGCCCGGATTTTGGCAGCTGGGTTTATTGTGGACGTGTTTCACCCATAGTGGTTGGCTAATCATGTGCCTCTACTCAAGAAAACGACACATGGCGCATGTGTGTTGATTACATAGACCTCAACAAGGCGTGTCCAACTAACCCATTAGCTCTCCCATGCATTGATCAGATTATTAATGCAACGATGGGTTGTGAGAGTTTATGCTTCTTGGAAGCTTATTTTGTTTATCATCAGATCAAGATGTCAGTCAAAGACCAAGATAAGATGTCCTTTGTCACACCTTTTGGAGCTTTCTGGTATGTTTCTATGCCTTTTGGGCTTAAGAGTGCCCAGGCGACTTACCAGTGTTGTGTTCAAAATTGCCTTCATAGCCAGATTGGGCATAATGTTAATGCTTATGTGGATGATATTGTGATCATGTCTATGAAGAAGGAAACTCTCCTGGATGATTTGAAAGAAACTTTTGATAATCTCCGGGTCTACAAGATGATGCTTAACTCGACCAAGTGTGTTTTTGGTGTGCCTAGAGGTAAATTGTTAAGTTTCTTGCTCTCAGAACGGGGCATTGATGTCTACACACGCTTCTACTCTTGTAGACTATGTTGGGCCTCCAAGCGCAGAGGTTTGTAGGACAGCAACAATTTCCCTCAAGTGGATGACCTAAGGTTTATCAAACTCAGGGAAGTAGAGGTTGAAGATGGTCTCTCTCAAGCAACCCTGCAACTAAAATACAAGAAGTCTCTTGTGTCCCCAACACACCTAATACACTTGTTAGATGTATAGGTGCACTAGTTCGGCGAAGAGAGGTTAAATGGCAAGTGATATGGATGGCAAAACAAGGTAATATAAATATGTAATAAAAAGTGCAGCAAGCAAACAAGTGGTAAACGTGAGCACAAATGGTATTGCAATGGTGGAAACAAGGCCTAGGGTTCATACTTTCACTAGTGGCAATTCCCAACAACATTAACATAATCGAATCACATGATATTTCCCATAAAACATGCAAAGGGGACACACTCGGAGGTCATTCCTTCGTGGTCAAGAGAGGACGAGAATTATGTAGGGCTACAAAAGCACACCTCAAAGTTCGTAGTTCTCAATCTACGGATTTCCCAATGTCACCGCGGCCATCCAAAGAGAGTCCCACAATCACCACAACATATCTAAAGGATAGTCAAAGACAAGCACCAAGAGACTCTCAATCTTCAATCAACACACAAGAGAGGAAATCACTCATGAAAATATTGTTCTAATCCATGTCCAATAGACCGCTGTCACCTTGGTCTCGGGGATTATACTAGATAAAGACAAGTGAGTACATCAATCCAATACATAGAGGAAGGGGAAATATCTTAGATTAACATAGCCTATGATCACAACGAAGATCACATCATGGGAGAGAGAATTGACCACATAGCTACTGGTAAGAACCTCAGCCCCGAGGAGGAACTACTCCCGCATCATGGAGGGAGGAAGCAACGTCGATGGAGATGAATCCGGGGGCACTTCCCCGTCCCGGCAGGGTGCCGGCGCAGGAATTCTGGTCCCCCGAAGCTTGATGGCGATGGCGGCGGAGATCGGAATCGCGTCTGGAGAAAAAGGGTTCTGGAATCAGGGTTTCCTCGACACGCTTTAAATATATGCCAAAGGGGGCATCAGAAGGGGTCAGGGGTGCCCAGGCGCCCCCCCGGCGCGGCCCAGGGGGGCCGCGTGGGCAGGCCGCCTGGAGCCCCTGTGGGTCCCCTCCGGCCCTACTTTGGCCGCATGGAAGCTTCCGGAACACTGATTTTTTATATAATTTTTCTGGATTTTTTCTGGCAGTTCTCGTAATGTGAAAACCTGAAATACAAAAACAGCCGAAAACAGAAACTGGCACTGGGGTGCACTGGATTAGTAGGTTAGTCCAAATATGATCAAAAGTGTATGGAAGTGTATAAATATCATAGCAATATCACCCAAAAGTGGCATGGAGCAAGCAGAAATTATAGATACGTTTTGGACGTATCAACATCCCCAAGTTTAATTCCTGCTCGTCCTCGAGTAGGTAAATGATAACAAGACTACTTTCTGTGGTGACATGCTATTAACCATATAGGACTTTTTCATAGTCATATGACAAAAGCTTACTGAGATAATGATTCTGTAGTAATTAAGTTGCCTCATGAGAAAATCACAAATGACTGAAAGTTTTACAATATGATACTGAAACACC
The DNA here is from genome assembly GCA_902687465.1 of Secale cereale. NCBI lineage: Eukaryota > Viridiplantae > Streptophyta > Magnoliopsida > Poales > Poaceae > Secale > Secale cereale. The sequence goes on from LR738715.1 coordinate 512,328,622, forward strand.
AAATAGATTTGTAAGGAGCATGGTGTGAAAATATGATAAAGTGATATCTCGCTTGCCCCCTTTAGTGAAGCAAAACATAAATGCAGGGGCACCTCCAAGGTTTGAGTGATGACTAGATACAATGATTTCAAAATAAACGATATCATAATCATGCAAAAGACAATGCTACTTTGGGACAATGCACATTACACTCAGAATGACAATCATGCTCTCAGTAGTTGGTGCTTTTTAAAAGAAGATGGAGACTCTCGAACCATGGCTTTTGTTGGCAAGGTTGAAAACCCGTGGTCGGAAGCAAAGATAAAACATGTACCAGAGCTCTTGGTTTTAAAAACAGAGGTAATAATAATTATTTTTTTGGATATGCATGTTTCGTCAACGAATGCTAGCGGATAACTCAATTACTTTTTGAGATGGACAAGTTTCGAGGAATGACTCCCGAATGAGGACGATCACATCCTCTTAATCTCCTTTGTTTATCACTGCCAAAGTTTTCTGATTTCTCATGAACAAAGCGTGAAGGAGAGTTTGTTTGTTATATTAATTTTGAGTCGGGCGCACTCATTGCCAGTTCCTTCTCGTATTATGGGTTTGCACATTATACATGCAATCCCGGGGTGAAGCTTGGCCAACTTAAAAAGATCATGAATTAACTACTACTTCCTCATGAGCTAAAACAGAGGCACAAAATAGAAATGCATTTTTTTTGAATAATTTCGAGATGGCACATGAAAGTCTTCGTTAGGAATGGCAGGTAAATACCATGTATAGGAAGGTATGGTGGACTCATATGGCATAACTGGTCTAAAGATTTTGGATGCACAAGCAGTCAGTCCGCTTAGTACAGGCGAAGGTTAGCAAAAGACTGGAAGCGACCAACTAAAAGAGCAATGACGGTCATAATCATGCAGAGCGACAAAGCAACATTGAATCAGGCATGGTAGTTATATCGCTACTCAGAAACAAAAGATCATCAAGGCTTGACAGACTTTCTTTACAGTCTTAAATATGCGTGAGCATACGCCAAGTCAATCAAAATAAATTCTTGAAGGAAGATATTACTAAACCATACCACATCATAGGCAAACAAATCAAGTTGGTACTCCAATAACACATTGGGAATCCCCTAGCTATTTGAGACTAACCACAAGAAAACATGAACTACTAAGCGCCATTATGCACGTAGCATCTTTATCATAAACATATCAACCAATGCAACGGAAGCAAACTCTCTTAATAAGGTGAGCATGGTAATTAAAGAGAGTTCAAGCAACCAACTAAACAAAAGCTCTTTGAAAAGATAAGCATGAATACTAAGAGCTGAACATGATAGTAGCTATTAAAAGACAAAGAACACACACAGCAAAGATAAACATGAAAATTCTATGTTGTGTTCTAGGTTGAAGTGGAGCGTGTTTCTCTCCCACACAAAGAAAGCTGAGTTCCAACTCGTTATGAAAAACAAGCAAAGCTAAAGAAAACTAAAAATGAAACTAAAAGCAAGACGCTCCAAGCATAGCACATAACACATGAAGTGATAAAAATATAGTGGAACGAAAGACGAACTGATAATGTTGATGGAGAAGGGGATGCACGGGGGCATCCCCAAGCTTAGACGCTTGAGTCTCCTTGAATATTTCTTGGGGGTGCACGGGGGCATCCCCAAGCTTGAGCACTTGACACTCCTGAATCTTTTTACCATCTTCCCTCGCACACTTGAAAACTCCCTTCATACATAACTCATCATAATCTGATTAGCGAGGTTAGTACCCATAATAAAATAAGTGTTCCTTGCTGGAAATAAAGATATTCTTGAAGTTCTACTGTTTCTCAAGATTTCCAAAAGGTTTTTACAAAGAAAAAGCAAGCTCTAGGTTTGCAAAATGAAGGAAAGGCAAAATAGGACAGAATCTGTGAAAAACATAACAGCAGGTAGTAAATGATTTGTTCGGGGCACATCTGCAACTCTAATCCAAAAACTCAGAACAGACGCACGAAAGACAATTGTATAGAGCACGCTGTCGGAAACATTTAGACCAAAAAGATGATCTGGTGATTTTATACGAATTTTTCTATCCAAGGACAGAATCTGTTTCCTAGACAGCACGTCACAACTTTTGAACTTTCTTGCAATCAGAGGATACACTTGGCACAAAGTTGAAAAGTAAAGATGCAATGATGATGCTACTGTAGTAACAACATCAAGACACAACTAAAAGCAAAATAAAATTTTATTCATTGTGGGCTGCCTCCCAAAAGCGCTTTCTTTTATGCCTTTAAGCTAGGCATAGGACTTTAATGATGCTCTCGTAAGAATAAGAGCTGAAGAACAAAAGAGGGCATGAAGAAGCAAATGCCAAATACATTTAAACCTAACATGCTTCCTATACATAGGAATATTGCAATAGAATAATTCATTGAAGCACGAAGCAACTAGCATAGGAAGGCAAAACAAGCATAACTTCAAAATATTCACCATAAAGAGAGGAAACTTCTTATTATTAAGATATTTAGAACCAAGCCTCCCTCTCTCATTATAAATTTCAGTGGCATCATGGATGAACTCAACAATATAAGCATCACATAAAGCATTGTTACCATGATCCACATGCAAAAAGGTACTCTCACTCCCCACATAAGCATAATTTTTCTCATTGGTAATAGTGGGAGTATGACTATCATAAACAACTTGAACACTATAGATTAGTTGTATATTAGGAGGGTGGTGTTCAATAAGGGAGTAATTCCCTTCATGATTATGACAAGTTTCATAAGGATAATTTCTCCTTGTGTCATAGGTACCTTTATAATCACTATAGATTGGAGTTATAACATCATCATAGTAGAGAAGAGCATTATCATTGCTAGCAACTATATTTGTAATCATGTTGTCTTTATTCTTACTAGCAAGAGAATTATCAATTATCGCATCACTAGTGGGGATATGATTTGCAATCCTATCATCCCCAAGCTTAGAGCTTCCCATATCTTCACTTTTGGAGTTGGTACCAAAAAGATTTTCAAGATCATAAGCAGCATTATCATCATTTTCCCAATCACAATAAGTAACATGCATATCATAGTCAAAATCATCTTCAATAGTACCTACAGATGTATCATCAAAATGGTAATTAAGGCAATAAACTTCACCTTCTTCTTTAAACTTACAACCGTTAGGATAAAAGTTGATAGGAGGAATATGCTCAGGCCAGGTTGATACCCATTCTTCTTCCTTCTTGCTCCTCCTCCTCCTCCTCTTCTTTTTCTTCTTCTTCACCTTAGGAGGGGGTGGTTGGAGATGAAGCTTCTCCACATATCCTGGTTTATCATTAGAAACAATAGGGGAAACTTGGGAGAAACTCTCCTTTTTATTAGCAGAAATATAAGAGACATTTTTATACTTTGGTAAAGTTCCCTCCTTTCTAATCTTACTTATGTAATCATTTTCATGGCAATTAACAACACAATAGAGATGGCAATTTTGCAAAGTGTTTTTTATTCCTATGGCATTATCATCCAGCCAAGAAGTCTTGTTTGATAACTCTTCACACATCAAAAATAACATAAGCTCATCATAAAGATCAGAGGTGATCATGTTACCACACAACCGGTTAACAGTTATGTTTTGAAAGTTCATGCATTGAAAATTAAAGTGACCCTCTAAACGGCAAAGTTCACAAGTAAAAGGATAAAGGTCACACAATTCTCTAGCAATTTCATTTAAATCTCTGACCCAAGTGATTGTTCTTTCATGCTTATGTTGCTTACAATACTTCTCTTCTTCAATCATAGGCCTTTCACAAGGTCTATCCACTCCACAAAAATTAACATGCTTATATAAAACTTCATTTTTAGGAACTGGATCATGCATGTTGCAATCATCATGAACAATTTCATTTTCTTTGCAAGTCTCTTTAAAAGGTTTATGATACTTGATCCAATCCTCCTTAGGCATATTAAGATGTGAAGCAAAAGATTTGAGGAAATCAACAAGGAGTTGAGAATCAAGCCCAAACTTAGCACTAAACTTATTAAAACTTTTAGTTTCAACAAAGGACTTAATGCAATCATACTCATAAATTATACCTGACTCTTTACCTTTGTCGATCTCCCAATCTTCAGTGTTGCGTTGAATTCTTTCAAGGAGTTCCCATTTAGTATCAATCTTTTTGTTTGTGAAAGAACCCGTAGAGGAAGCATCGAGCAAATCTTTATCCTGTCGAGAGAGCCTCGCATAGAAGTTAGTAATAATAATATCTTTGGGGAGCCCATGGTTAGGACATTTTAGCATTAACGTTTTCAGTCTCCCCCAAGCTTGAGCTATGCTCTCTCCGTCATGAGGATAAAAATTATAAACATAATTCCTATTCCCATGGACTTCATGAAGAGGATAAAGCTTGGAGTAAAAGAGAGACTGGATCTCTTCCCACTCCAGCAGGTGAGAGTCATCTAGTAGCCTATACCATTCCAATGCTTCTCCTTTCAGTGACAAGGCAAATAATTTCCTCATGACAAACTCCTTTGATACACTTTCAAGCTTAAATAATGAACATAGTTGTGACAGATATAGCAAGTGTTCACCGGGACGTTTGTCTCCTGCATAACGATTAGCCAAAACATAATCGATAATACTAGCTGGTATTTTATAGGGCACAATTTCAGTAGGGGGAGGAGCAACCACCACAGGTGTGGGGCGTCTTCCCGCAAGCAACGATCCAATAGCACGGTTTTCCATAAACATAACTAGTGAAATAAAAACAAGAAACAAAAAGATTTAATTGCAAGATCTATTGATGTACCTTCAAGCGCTCACCTCCCCGGCAACGGCACCAGAAATAGCTTGATGTCTACACACGCTTCTACTCTTGTAGACTATGTTGGGCCTCCAAGCGCAGAGGTTTGTAGGACAGCAGCAATTTCCCTCAAGTGGATGACCTAAGGTTTATCGAACTCAGGGAAGTAGAGGTTGAAGATGGTCTCTCTCAAGTAACCCTGCAACTAAAATACAAGAAGTCTCTTGTGTCCCCAACACACCTAATACACTTGTTAGATGTATAGGTGCACTAGTTCGGCGAAGAGAGGTTAAATGGCAAGTGATATGGATGGAAAAACAAGGTAATATAAATATGTAATAAAAAGTGCAGCAAGCAAACAAGTGGTAAACGTGAGCACAAATGGTATTGCAATGGTGGAAACAAGGCCTAGGGTTCATACTTTCACTAGTGGCAACTCCCAACAACATTAACATAATCGAATCACATGATATTTCCCATAAAACATGCAAAGGGGACACACTCAGAGGTCATTCCTTCGTGGTCAAGAGAGGACGAGAATTATGTAGGGCTACAAAAGCACACCTCAAAGTTCGTAGTTCTCAATCTTAGGATTTCCCAATGTCACAGCGGCCATCCAAAGAGAGTCCCACAATCACCACAACATATCTAAAGGATAGTCAAAGACAAGCACCAAGAGACTCTCAATCTTCAATCAACACACAAGAGAGGAAATTACTCATGAAAATATTGTTCTAATCCATGTCCAATAGACCGCTGTCACCTTGGTCTCGGGGATTATACTAGATAAAGACAAGTGAGTACATCAATCCAATACATAGAGGAAGGGGAAATATCTTAGATTAACATAGCATATGATCACAACGAAGATCACATCATGGGAGAGATAATTGACCACATAGCTACTGGTAAGAACCTCAGCCCCGAGGAGGAACTACTCCCGCATCATGGAGGGAGGAAGCAACGTCGATGGAGATGAATCCGGGGGCACTTCCCCATCCCGGCAGGGTGCCGGCGCAGGAATTCTGGTCCCCCGAAGCTTGATGGCGATGGCGGCGGAGATCGGAATCGCGTTTGGAGAAAAAGGGTTCTGGAATCAGGGTTTCCTCTTCACGCTTTAAATATATGCCAAAGGGGGGCATCAGAGGGGGTCAGGGGTGCCTAGGCGCCCCCCGGCGCGGCCCAGGGGGGGGGGGGCGCGTGGGCAGGCCGCCTGGAGCCCCTGTGGGTCCCCTCCGGCCCTACTTTGGCCGCATGGAAGCTTCCGGAACGCTGATTTTTTATATAATTTTTCTGGATTTTTTCTGGCAGTTCTCGTAATGTGAAAACCTGAAATACAAAAACAGCCGAAAACAGAAACTGGCACTGGGGTGCACTGGATTAGTAGGTTAGTCCAAATATGATCAAAAGTGTATGGAAGTGTATAAATATCATAGCAATATCACCCAAAAGTGGCATGGAGCAAGCAGAAATTATAGATACGTTTTGGACGTATCAGGCATTGAAGCTAACCCAGAAAAAATCAAGGCAATCACTTCACTGTCTAAGCTGGCGTGTGTCAGTGATATCCAGCATCCGGCGAGTCGTATTGCGGCCTTAAGTCGGTTCATAAGTCGCCTGGGGTAGATGGACCTGCCTTTATATCAGATGATGAAGAAGACATATCATTTTTTCTGGAGAGATGCGGTGGATCAAGCATTTGAAGCTCTCAAGAAACAGTTGCGTGAGCCGCCAATCTTGGCTGCTCCAATAGACAAAGAGCCTTTGCTCCTGTATGTGGCAGCTAATAATAAGGCTGTCAGCATAGCAGTTGTCGTGGAGCGCAAGGAGGTGGGTATGGAGTAACCAGTCCAACAGTCGGCTTACTACATCAGTGAGGTTTTAACCGAGTCCAAGCGATGATACCCACATTCGCAGAAGTTAGTATTTTGGGTGTTCATGGCGATTCGCAAGCTGGAACATTATTTTCTTGCACATCCTATTATTGTGGTTAGCTCTGCTCATTTGGGAGATATTATTCAGAATAGAGAAGCCACCGGTCGGGTTGATAAGTGGGAAATTGAACTTGGACATCACGGTTTTAAGTATATGCCCAAGACAGCTATCAAGTCTCAAGCTCTGGTGGATTTCATCAGTGACTGGACAGAATTGCAAACACCCGAGGAGAAGCATGATAACACCTATTGGATAATTCATTTTGATGGTTCCAGGCAATTGGAAGGCTGGAGGGCTGGAGTTATTTTGACTTCCCCATGAGGTGATAAATTTTTGTTATGTTTTAAGGTTGATGTTTCCTTGTACTAACAATACAACTGATTATGAAGCTTTGCTCCATGGGCTTCGTATGTCCAAGGAGATGAATTTAAGCTGGGTCAGGTGCCTGGGCGAATCAGATCTCGTGGATCAGTAAGTCTCGGGCAAGTGGGATTCCAAAGACCCACTCATAGCGGCTTATCGTCAGGCGGTTGAAATATTGATGGTCACTTTAAAGATTACCGGGTGGATCGCATTGATCGACGGAAGAACGAGGTGACTGATGCATTATCCCATCTCGGGTCTGAGCATAAGCCGGTACCTCCTAATGTTTTCCTTGATGTTTTACATACTCCTTCAGTCAAGTTACCTTCTGAGGAGGATATTGCTATACCTGACCCGGAGGGTCAGCTAGTGGTGGCTCTTCAATCTATTCCTGATTGGACGTTGCCTTATCTAGATTATATGACCCAGGGCGAGTTGCCTGAGAATTAAACGTTAGCATGTCAGATTACCAAGAGATCTAAGTCTATTACTATTATCAACGGTGAGTTACACAGATGAAGTGTGACTGGTGTTTTCCAACGTTGTATTTCTCCTCGGGAGGTCTGTGAGATTTTACGAGAGATTCATGAACGTGATTATGGTCATCACGCCGGCTCAAAATCTTTGGTGGCTAAGGCTCTTCGTCATGGTTTTGACTGGTTGACGGCTCAAGCTGATGCAGAGCATATCGTTAGTAATTGTGATGGATGTTAGAAATTTTCGAGACATGCTCATGTGTTGGTTCAGGAATTGAGGATGATCCCTATAACTTTTTTGTTTGTGGTTTGGGGGATCGATATGGTTGGACCGTTCAAGAGATCTAAAGATAAGGAGTCCCACCTTTTGGTGGCGGTTGACAAGTTTACTAACTGGGTTGAGGCGCAGCTAGTCAGCAATTGTGATGCAGCGACAACAGTTCAGTTTGTCAAGAGATAGATCTTTCGTTTTAGATATCCTCGTAGTATTATCACTGATAATGGGACAAATTTGTCTAAAGGTGCTGCAGAGGAGTTTTGTCAAAGGGAGCACATCAGGCTCGATGTTTCGTGAGTTGCACATCCTTAGTCCAATGTCAGGCAAAATGTGCTCACCAGGAAATCTTGAGAGGTATCAAACCCCGCTCATAGTGCCTTTACAGAGGACTCCTGGTTGTTGGGTGGAGGAGCTTCCTTCAGTTCTTTGGATTATCAAAACCACCCCCAATAGATCAACATGATATATGCCTTTCTTCACGGTTTATGGTGCAGAGGCGGTTCTCCCAAGTGACATCCATCATGACTCACCCAGGGTGGCGGCTTACATTGAAGCTGATAATGAGACGACACGTTAGAATGCGCTTGATATCCTAGATGAAGAGCGAGACATTGCAGCAGCTCGATCACCGATTTATCAACAAGATCTATGTCGCTATCACAGCCGTAGACTTCGAAACCGGACCTTTCAAGAGGGAGACTTAGTGCTTCATTTGATTCAAGACCAAATAGGGATGCATAAACTTTCCCATCCTTGGAAATGACCTTTGTGGTCAGCAAAAATCTCAAAAACGGGTCGGATTACCTCATTGATATACGAGAGCACAAGGAATCCCACAAGTGAGAAGAGGAGACCCGCTGGCCGTGGAACATTGCTCATCTTCGGCCTCACAACACTTGAGTCATAAGCTCTTAGCATTGTATATATCTTCTGTGATGTACATATCTTTTATGATCAATATAATAAAGCCGGCATCCCCACAACTCGGGGCCTCTGCTGTTTTTCGTCTCAAAATTTCTGAGAAAGAGTCATTGGTGATTGTTAAGGTCATTTGGGGGCTTCCTGCTCCATGAGCATAGCGTATAACCCGCTTGATCGGCTTTTATGCCATGATTGGCCAGCTTCCTGCTCTATGAGCATAGTGTATAACCCTCTGGATAGGCGTTTATGCCATGTTTTGTCCTTTGGGGGCTTCCTGCTCTATGAGCATATATAGCGTATAACCCTCAGGATCGGCTTTTATGCCATGTTTAGTGCTTTAGGGGCTTCCAACTCTATGAGTATAGCGTAGAACCCATTTTGACCAGCTCTTATGCCGTGATTGGGTTAAACCTGCCTGTTTGCAACTTGCTACTCCACCAAGTGACCCGCCGTCTTCTTGATAGTTAATCTTTTCAAGACCTTGAACGCGTCAATGTTAAAACGATGGCCTATGTCACGTGAGAGCCAGCTTACAGTGAGCTAAGGATAAACCCACATGTTTGTTGTAGTCTCTTTGCTATGTGAACCGTTCATACTATTAATAGTTAATCCTTTTTTAAAGACCCTGAACTAGTTAAGGTTTAAACGATGGATTTATGTCATCTGAGAGCTGGCTTATGGGATGAGTAGCTTTCATGCCAAGCTTCTTTGAAGTAGAAAATTGATATTTTTTCAAAAAATTACTCTATTCCGGTCGTGCCTTGAAAGCCGGCTTAACAAATATTTGCATTATGCGTATTTCTCTATTTCTGTTTTGCAGCAGCCTTTTCATAGTTGAGAAGTGTCGGGTCACGTTGATCCAGATTATATGGCTCTATATTGAGTTTATTGTGCTTTTAAGCCACCGAGTCAATTGTCTCCAAACTTGGCTACGACTATAAGTCGCCCTGGATTGTTGGATTAGTTCACCCGCACTAGTTTATGACTTTAAGTTTCCAGATCAAGACACGGTTGGATCTATTCCAAATTTCCTGTCAAGCATTTGAAGTAATTTTGGCATAGTTGAAATACTCAAGTTTGAAAAGACTACATTGTTCAAGCATGATTGGCCAAACATGCGCGAAGGCACGGCAAATCAGATAATTGTTTAACTAAATATTACAAGGCCACAGCTGGGCCTGAAAGTTTTTCAACTAAAGTTTCTTCAGAGTTAAAATTACTCCTGTAACCCGGCCTCTCTGTCGCCCAGTTAGACCCCACTGGGTTAGAATCATCTTGGCGCCTTGTGCCGAGGTCTCCATGTTTTGTTGTGCCGGGTCTTCGCTGGAAATCTGAAGGCCGCCCGAGGTCCAGTTGATACTAGTTAAGGCTTCAAATATGGCTTCATCATTTAAAATTGGAGCAGGGTCAATGTTAGGAGCAAAAGTATGCTTACGCCTTGGTGGAGTTAAATCTTTGACATCAAGAGTCAGCTCTTTCTCTTGAGCATTATTGCTGTCATAAGCCGGCAGGTACTTCGTCAAATCTACCTCCTTTGCCAATTTACACGCCAAGGGGCGCATCTCTCTCACGCATCTGGCAAAGTCGGCTTGATCGAAATAAGACTCGTCCTCTCTAAGTTCTGGACAGCCGCCTGCCATTTCGGCCCGGTCTAGCTATGTTTGCCACACATTGGCCCAGCTGAGTGCCATGATGGCCCCTGAGCGGGCGGCTGACAGCTTCAACTCTTCAACTTGCCCTGGCCCTATGGATAGTTGATCCAACACAGTCTTGATAAGAGTGGGAGGCTGCTTTCAATTGTAGATGGCCACAAGTGCCCGCTGAGTGATAATATATAACAGTTCAACCAAAGCATAGATAACTTTCAGCTTCACTAACATATCTTGGCCGAGATTTGAGCGTTTGGGACCTGTTCAACAAAGTACACATAAGTAGGCAGGCTGGTTAGAACTCAAAAATTATAAGTCGCCAAACATACTGTTGCATTCAAATTTGAGTTCTGCTTACCAAAGATGGGGGCTATCATACGAGAGATGCGCTATTTTAAGACGATCAACTCTTTGGTTTGTAGTTTTAAGTGAGTTTTCAGCATCCTCCACTCTTTGAAGCAATGTGGTCTTTTATGTCTCCCAGTCGGCTTGGGACTTTCACAATAAACTCCATTCAGTTGCAAAGCTAGCCTTCAGCTTTTCATTTTCTCCAAAGTGAACTTGAATTTGGCTTCAGCTTTGAGAGTCTCAGCCTCTTGTGCTTAAGATTTTTCTTTAACTCGCCCAGCTGCGAGCCGTTAAGGTTTAAAGATTCCTGTCATAAGGATTGGAAATCATGAATACAATTTAGCACTGAGGCACTTCTCTATGGAATAATTATGAAAGTCCCAAGCACATTGCAAGCAATGCACTTGGCACTTGGGGCCTAATGTACGGCGCAGTTCTTATACATTCAATGGTATACAAGACCCGACTCATCCTTTCAGGATAAGCCGGCCCTTGGGGGCTACACTTTGGAAGTTTTTTCTAACTAAAGGTATAATAGATCCAGCTCATCTTGCTTATATAAGCCGGCCCTTGGGGGCTACATTTGGGAAATTTTCTAAGATAAAGTACAGAACACCCGGCTCATCCTTATAGGATAAGCCAGCCCTTAGGGGCTACATTTTGGAAGGTTTTACATGGAATTCTTAAGCATACTCAATATTTCTTCCTATCCTTAAGACTTGGGGGCTATATAAATATTCCCTCCATTCCCAAGTATAAGTCTTTCTAGAGATTTCAACAAATGACTACATACGGAGCAAAATGAATGAATCTACACTCTAAAATATGTCTACATACATCTGTATGTCATGGTCTGTTTGAAATGTCTAAAAAAAACTTATATTTGGGAACGGAGGGAGTATATATATATATATATATATACATATATATATATATATACATATATATATATATATATATATATATATATATATATATATATATATATATATATATATATATATATATATATATATATATATATATATATATATATATATATATATATATATATATATATATATGTATGTATATATATAGCGCGGATTCGGTATGTTGTAATTCTAGGGACATCGAAATCGGCACCCTTAGAAACCATTGAGATCCGCACCTTATTGTTTTAAAAGTTCTAGTTCTTTCATTTCTTGTAAAAGGGTTCTATTAGGGGCATCCATAGTCAGACCTTTAGCATATAGGGGTCGATGGGAATGGCAATGGGCAAAAGGTTCCGGCAGCATTTGTGCATACCTTTTTGTATGTCAGTGGTCATAAAATGATAGAGTTGATGCTTCTTTAGGTAATTTTCATCCTTCCGCTTTTGCACAAGTGTCATCCTGCGATTTGGGTACTGCATGCCTGCTCATTTGATTTTTTTGTTATGTTTATTACAATTTAAATGCATGTTACCATCCTTGGCGTTTTGCACCACTGTCGACCCTGCAATTTAGAGTACATCGTGCCTGTTCTTTCCCTTCTTTTTGTTTTAAAAGTAACTCATGCACTAGATTTGTAATCCTTCTGTCGGGGGAAACTGTCCACCACGAACACCTATGGGACCGGAGCCCCTTGTCGTTGCGGTGAGGGAGCGGAGGGAGCACAAAGAGCGGATCGAGGAGAGCACGCGGGCAGTTTACCCAGGTTCGGGCCGCGGGGACGCGTAAAACCCTACTCCTGCCTTGGTTTGTATTGAGTTTGTGAGCTCGGGAGCTTGAAGAACTAGCTACACCGAGCGAGTAAGCTATCTAGGTTTCGAACCCTTTCTATGTTGTGCGTGGGCCTCCTTTTATAGCTCAAGGGGTCACCGACAGGTGTCAACGTAGAAGAAGGGCAAAAATGTAACTTTGGTGGTAGTTGTAACAGTGCGGGAACAGTACATGAATAGTGGATGAACAGTGACCGTCACCTAACTTGACAGTGGGGGACAAGAGCATTAAATGCCCGTCGCCGTCGACCCCAAAAGCGCCCGCCCTTGCGTCTCCGTTCGCCGCGGCGGTAGCCTTCTCACCGTGGAGTGCCACCGTGTCCCCCAGGCTGCACAGCCATCCGCCACGCGTCCCTGGAAGGGCCCCAGGGCGATGCGTGGGCCGATGAGCTGGAGCGCGGGCACATAGTGCAAACTTCCCCCGGCAAGCACCTTGCCGGGGTCTTGATCTTGTCGGGCCGGGAAGCTTGTCGCTCCTCGGGTCTTGCCGGGGCGCACAGTGCGCCGAGGCTTGTCTTCTAGATACAATCTTCTGGTCTTCCTGGCAAGCTCCTCTTGCCAGGGTCTTGTGTTAATGACATAGTCTTGAGCCTGGGACGGCCTTCCCGGCAAGCTCGACTTGCCGGGGCCTTGATCTTCTGTCTTGTATACTTTGTTTTTGAATGGCTTAATAAGGACCAGAGAGGTTTCCGGCAAGCACGTGGTAGACCCTGCCGCGGGAAGCTGCTACTGCCCGTGCACAAGTTGGGGTACTAAGGTACCCCTACCTTAGTACACCGACAGGAGCCCCCGGGCCTGGGCCACACACGGTGCCCAGCGCTGTTGGGCCAGGCCCAAGACAGTGCACGGGCACGCACAGCCCGCGGTACGCCGAATCCCCTCCCCCTAACGGCACGCGTCGATTGCGGCGTCGTGGGGGAGGTCGTGGCCACGTTCTTTAATGGGAAATGCGGAGCGTCCCCCACTTCCCCCTTAAAAGCAGAGGAAGCAGGGGCCGTTACCTTACTTCGTCTTCATTGCTTCTTCCATCTCCAGAAATCCCCCTCTGCGCTCCGCCTCCTCATCTCCTCCGCCCTCTTCCGCATCCGCGGCGCCGTCGAGCTTCTCGTCCCTTCCTCCGCCGCCTCCGCCATGGCTCCGAAGGCCGAGAAGGCGAAAGCGGAGAAGACCAAGAGGGAGAAATCCGAGCAGGCGGCAAAGCTTGTCGCCCTGCGGAAGAAGAACGTCGTTTTCGCGCCAAGGCTCAGCGCGAGGGAGCTCTGGAACAAGTACTATCTGTTCTGGGCCAAGGAGACCAAAGCGCATCCCCGCACCAGAGTCTACCCGGCCGCCGCCAGAGATCTGTACCCCAGCGGGTATTTCTTCTTTGCTGTCTTCTTCCACTGCGGCCTGTGTCCTCCATTCTCTGAATTTTTCTGCGATATCATGAAAACCTACAATCTGCATCTCTTATACTTCACCCCCAACGCCATCCTTACGATGGCGGTTTTCGCACATCTGTGCGAAAACTACATAGGGATCTATCCAAACGTAGCGCTCTTTAGGCATTTCTTCATGCCTAGAGCAGAGGCCGGCGCTCCCCTCTCCAGAGGTATCTCTTGGGTCTTCCGCTTGAACAAGAAGGAATCTTATCTGAAAGGGGAACTCCGCGGCAAGTGGGAAGAGTGGCGCGCGGATTGGTGCTGGATAGTGGAGGACGAACCGCAGCCTTTCACCGCGCCGCGCACAGCAGCTATAGTGCGCGGCAGGGACTGGAGCGATTTGGCTCCGGATGACATCAAGCTCAACGCTGCCCTCGTTAGGATTCTTCGTCTCCGGGTAGCCAAGTTGACCATCGGAGAGGTAGGAGCAGATTTCCTCCGCCGCCGCATTGCTCCTCTACAAGAGAGGAAAAGGCCAGCATGGGAGTTTGGCAATGCGGCGGACATAATGAGGTTGCGCCCGGGGCTGAATTACAACTTCACGGCGCTGGAGCTGAAGGGGATGCTCCGGGAGCTTTTCAAGCACGACCCGGCCCACCCGGAGTGGTTTAGACCTCCCCGGGGAGTAGTACCACTATGCAACAGCACCGCCCGGGACGCATTGCGCGCAATGATGCCTGCGTGTGACTCTCACGGTGTCGACCCCACCTGGATAGTGCCGACGCTGGACGCCATCATGAGCTTCTTTGATAACTTGGTGGAGGTGCCGAATAACTCCGAGGAGATCAAGGGTCTCACTCGGGACACCACGGAGCGGGATTTGGCCTATGTTGCTTCCCGGATGGAAGAGGCCTCCGCAGCCGCAGCAGCAGGAGACTTCGGATTCACTTTTGAGGAGGCAGAGGCAGAGGACGCATCGTGCCAAGCAGCGGAGGCAGAGATTCGCAAACTGCTCAAACTCCCGCCCGACGAGCTCGCCGGGGTCCCCTCTCTGAGGCATGCTGGGATCCCCGGGATTGTGAGCGAGGCCGCGGCAAGGGGCGAGGTTGTCGGAGGAAGCAGAGCCGTCGGAGGGAACCGGGCCGCAGGGCAAGGTGCCGGGCCTAGCGAGACCGCCGAGGAGGAGGGGGAGGACGCCGGAGCCGGTGAGGATACTGGTGGATCTCTGGGGCTCGACGACGACGTCTCCTCGTCCTCGGAGAGCTCCCCGCCCCGGGCAAGTCCCAAGCGTACACCGCCGAAGCGCCTCCGTAAGGCGGCTACGGCGACGAGGACGCATGCGCCCCGACAGCAGCCCGCTCGCCAGGCGGCGCGCGCCACCAGAGCGAGCCAAACCGCGACGGAGGTGCCCCGCGCACCTGCGCCAAGCGGAGGAGGATCCTCCCAGAGCGGAGCGGCTGCTCCGCCTGCTCCCCGGGCCTCGGCGTCAACAGAGGCCGGGTCTTCGCAGCCCCCAACCCCGGGGACCGCCAAGCGCCCGAGGGAGCCTTCTCCCCCTGCTCCTCGCGCGGAAGCGCCTCAGGTGGAGTTCGACTTCTCCGCCCTCAGCGACGACGACGAGGAAGAGGAGTAAGTGTTTGCAATTTTGTGACTTCTTTGATCCAGTCTTGATTCTTTCTTTGATGATTCTGATTTTGCTTCTTGCTTTGATTTCAGGACCCTGGCCCAGCGAGTGGCGAAGAAGGCCAAGGTTCCCGTAGTAGTGGTCGAGGACGACTCGCCCGTCGCGGCGACGGGGGACACGCCGGCGACGGACTTGCCGGACCCAACCGCTGCTCTGAGGAGCAGCCCCCAGCGTAAGTCTGGTTTTGAACTTCCTACTTGTCGGGCGCGCCTGAGGTTCCAGCTTGGTATTGATGTTTTGTTGTCTTGCTTGTCTTGTGCAGAAACGGAGCCGCAGCCGCAGGAGCGCCCGGAGACTACTCCCGAGGAGCCGCAGGTCCCGCCGTCCCCGCCAAGGACGAACTCTCCGGCGAGGGAGAGCGCTCCGCCAAGGGCGGGTACTCCGCCAAGGGCGAGTACCCCGCCAAGGGCGAGCAGCCCGGCGAGGGTGGCCACCCCACCAAGGGTGAACTCCCTGGCGAGGGAGCCAATTGTCGACGAAATCCGCGAAGGTAAGTCTTGCAACCTTGTCTTCTTGGACTTGTCTTTTTTGGATATTTGCTTGAACTTTTTCTTTTCTTTTTCTTCTAGATCCTCCCGCGCCGGACCGGATGGAGACCGAGGTCGTCAGCGAGGAAGGCACGCAGGGCGACGACGGCAACGCCCCTGTCGTCGAAGACATGGCAGGAGCCGACGAGCCTGCGGCTGAGGAGACTGCCCCGACTGCGGACGCAGCGGCCGGGGAGGGGGACGGCAGCCACACTGCCGGCCCGGAGGCGGCAGGAGCGTCTAGTGCTGCGCCGGCCGCCGACCCCTCCGCCGGCAAGGAGCAGTCGGGCTTCTACCTTGAGGCCCCCAATGGTGTCTTTATACAAGTGCCATGGGGGTCTTCGTCGCGAGCCCCTGAGGAGGGAGAGACCTTTGATGGAGAGGTCCTCGCCTCCGCGGGGTTGAAGATCGTTGAAGCGCCCGGCGGGAGTGACGAGCCCGAGGAGGAGAAGCTGCTTCACCGGCTCCTGGCCCTTTACCGGGCCAGGCAGGCGAAGCTAGACTCTCGAGAAGCCCTCGCCGCCAAGGCTGGAGCGGTGCTGGAGAAGCGCGCTGCTGAACTCCGTGCCGCCAACCAGGCGGCCCTCCGCGACTTGGCGGAGGAGCGCGAGAGGCTTGCCGGAGAGCAGCAGGAGTTCCTGTTGGAGAAGGCTGAGGCCGAGGAGCAGCAGCGACTAGTTGGCGAAGAGCTGTCCCGGCGAGAAGGAGAGCTCACCCAGCGGAAGGTCGACCTCGACGCCCACGAGGAAGACCTTACCGCCCGGGAGCAGGCCCTTGGCAGGGAGTTGAAGGAGGCGAAAGTTGCTGCTGCCGCCGCGGAAACCGCCAAGAAGGACCTTGAGGCTAAGGTGGCGCAGCTGGAGGAGTTCCTGAAGGCGAGCACGGAGAGGGTCACCGCGCTCAACATAGAGCGCGAGAAGGACGCCCACACCAACTCTGAACTCCAGGTACACCTTTCCAAGCAAGGCGACGAGCTCAAGGCCGCCAAGGACTCAATTGCTGATCTGGAGCTGAAGGTCTCCACGTTGAAAGACTCACTCGACGCCGTCCGGGACCGTGAAACCAAGCTGAAGGACGAGCTCCGCAAGGAGCGAGGCCTGGTGGAGAGCGCCGCCACCTCAGCTAACAACTTCCGCCGGACCGTCGAGGTATGGACTGAAGATCTGGTGGCTTCTGCTGCTAACATCGACAAGGAGCTGATGGCGCTGAGGGTGGAACACCTCATATATTCTCCGGATCCAAATCTCCCACACAGCGCCAAGCTCAGTCTCTTCTTCAGAGGGATCGCGCCGGCACTCGCAAGTCTGCAGCAGAAGCTCCCCGCGCAGCTGGCCGAGGAGTCGCGCCAGCTCTGTGCGGGTACCTTGGAGCGCGTCCTGACGAAGATCGTCTACCGCAATCCTGGTATAAATCTTGTCAACGTTCTCCGCAGCTTGCCGGCCGACGCAGATATGGAGGCGCTAAAGGCGCAGGTCGCCCACATCATCGCCAAGGTGAACAAGATCTCCAGGCGTGAAGGCGATCGCGTAGACTAGGCCTCTTTCTTCTTATTTTTGTTGTTGCTGCAAAGTGTGCCATGAACATGAACCTATTAGTCATTGCGACAAGTTATCTTTGTAATATATTTATCTTATTTCCGAGCAATTGATGCAGTGTTATCTCCCTTGTTTTGGTCCTTTACTTTGTATACTTTTTACCCTACGCCTTTAGGGAACTTGCCGACAAGGGACCCTTGCCGCGAGCGCTGAGTGCTGGATTCTAAGCAGCCTGCTGGCAAAGGTCTTATCGGCAAGCAACCTTGCCGCAGCTAGTTGCAACGCACTTAGCTTGCTGAGTGAACTCGAAAACGAAATAAGGGCGCGACACTTGTCGCAGCTCACTTAAACCGTTGAGCGTACTCGAAAACAAGACAATGGTGCGGCTAGCCACGGGTAGGTTCCTCTGCGCACAGGTTTTCCATACAAAGTGCGGCTAGCCACGGGTAGGTTCCTGTGCGCGAGGAATATTTCTTCTGCTTAAGAGAGAAAGAAAAGGAGAAGAGGAAACAAGTATAGGGTTCCTCGGCATGGTAATGCTTACCGGATATGTGTGTTTCACGAAATGCCAAACAATGCATGCAAATATCAAAGAAAAGCATGAAAATGGCAAATAGCGCGAAAACACAGAAGCTTTACTGATGCACGGGATCTGCGCCCGGCTTTGTACAAAGGATTACATGCGACAGCGGCAAAACTCGTACAAAAGGTGGTTGCCGGAGCGGATCACGGCAACCGCGCCTTATGGGTGAAACTTTCGAAGATGCTCTATGTTCCAGGAGTTGCTCACCGGTAAGCCTTCTTCGGTCTCAAGGCGGACAGCGCCGGGCCTTGTGACTTGTCTCACCCGATAAGGGCCTTCCCACTTTGGCGTCAACTTGTTGGAATTCTTGGCGGACTGAACACACCGAAGAACAAGATCGCCTTCCTCGAGACTCCTGGCCTTGACCTTGCGGCTATGGTAGCGGCGCAAGGCCTGCTGGTATCGAGCAGCTCGTACAGCAGCCTGGAGACGTTCCTCCTCGAGGAGCAATGCATCATCTTGTCGCAGTTGCTCTTGCTCGAGCTCATCATAAGCGAGCACTCGAGGAGATCCGTATACGAGTTCCGTGGGGAGAACTGCCTCTGCCCCATAGACAAGGGCAAAGGGTGTCTGCCCGGTGGCTCGACTTGGTGTCGTTCTGATTGACCAAAGAGCCGCCGGTAACTCCTCTATCCAGTTTCTTCCGCACTTGCGCAGCCTGTCAAAGGTCCTCGTCTTGAGCCCGCGCAGCACTTCAGCATTGGCCCTCTCCGCTTGACCATTGCTCCTCGGGTGAGCAACAGAAGCGAAGCAGACCTTGGCGCCAAGGTCTTGGACGTACTGCATGAAGGTGCGACTAGTGAACTGTGTACCGTTGTCGGTGATGATCCTGTTAGGGATTCCGAAACGGCAAACAATTGCTCTGAAGAACCTGACCGCTGACTATGCTGTCACCTTTCTCACCGGTTCCACTTCTGGCCACTTTGTGAACTTGTCGATTGCAACGTACAAGTACTCAAAGCCCCCGACAACACGGGGGAAAGGGCCGAGGATATCGAGCCCCCAGACCGAGAAGGGCCAGGACAAAGGGATCGTCTGGAGAGCTTGAGCTGGCTGATGAATTTGTTTGGCGTGGAACTGGCACGCTTCACACTTGGTTACTTGTGCAGTTGCATCTTGGAGGGCTTCTTGCCAAAAGAACCCTTGCCGGAATGCCTTTCCGGCAAGTGCCCTTGCGCCAATGTGGTGGCCACATATGCCTCCATGTATTTCTGCCAACAGCTTCTGTCCATCTTCTCTGGAAATGCACTTCAACCTGACACCATTGAGCCTTCTTCTGTACAGTTCATTGTCCACGAACTGGTACATACTTGACTGCCTGGTTATTTTCTCTATCTCTGCTGGGTAGTCGGGAAGTTCTCCAGTTTGCAGAAAACGGACGATCTGCTGTGCCCATGCCGGAGCCCGAGGCTCAACGGCAAGGACTAAAGGCATGAGGGCCGCTGCGGGAACCCCAGCTTCTACGGCAAGAACCTCTGGTTCTGTCGGAGCCGAAGGCTTCCCGGCAAGCCTGCCGGGGCAAGGCTTGTCGGGAACGCTTGCTTCAACTATACAGACCCTTGGGTCCGCAGGAGCAAATTGTTCCTCAGCGTTCTGGTCGTTGATCTTGGGGACCTTGGCGGCGGTTTCTGGAAGATCCGCCGGCAAGTAGTCGCCGGAGACCAACTTTCTCTTCTTGGTCTGCCCAATTGATGGTGTAACGGATGGCTGAGTCAGCTTGAGCAGGAAGGTCCCTGGTTCCACAGGTAACTTCATTGCAGCACACTTTGAAAGGCCATCTGCTATGTCATTCTGAGCTCTTGGAACGTGCTCCATTTGCAGACCTTCAAAGTGTTCTTCAAGCTTCCTCACTTCATCTACATAAGCTTCCATCAAAGGGCTCTGGTAACTTTTGTTGACTTGTCGGACCACCAACTAAGAATCTCCCCACACAATCAGCTTCTTAATCCCAAGTTCAGCTGCAATTCTGAGGCCGGCAAGTAGACCCTCATATTCTGCAGTGTTGTTTGTCGCTTGTTCCCTGGGAAAGTGCATCTGGATAACATACTTGAGGTGTTCTCCGGTGGGTGCTATGAGTACCACACGGCTCCAGCGCCTTGCATCGAGAAGGCACCATCAAAGTACATCACCCACTCGCTTGTTACTTCTTGTACGGGTACGCTTGTCTCTGGAACTTCTTCGTCGGGCGTTGGGGTCCATTCAGCTATAAATTCTGCCAAAGCTCTGCTCTGTATAGTTGAAGTACTTTCAAACTTGAGACCAAAGCTCGACAGTTCTAGTGCCCACTCGACGATCCTGCCTGTTGCTTCTGGATTCTGCAATATCCTCTTCAACGGAAAGCGAGTGACCACTGTTATCTCGTGTGCTTGGAAGTAATGGCGCAGCTTTCTCGAGGCCATAAGGAGGCCGAAAAGCAACTTCTGCACCCCGGAGTATCTTGATCTAGCCCCCTGCAAGAGGGAACTCACAAAATACACCGGGCGCTGTACCATTTTCTTCCGCACTTCTGCTTGCTCCTGCGCAGAGTTGTCCTTATCGGGGCCAGAACTTGTCGCAGCGGCCCCCTGCTTGTCGCTGGATTCGCTTGCCGGTGGTGTGGACTCCTCATCGGCCTCCCTCTCCGCTACTAACGCAGCACTAACCACTAGATTGGTTGCTGCTAGGTATAGGAGCAACTTCTCTTGTGGTCTAGGTGCGACAAGTATTGGAGTGGAGGATATGTATCCTTTCAAGTCTTGCAGCGCTGCCTCCGCTTCCGGAGTCCATTTCATAGGACCTGCCTTCTTTAAAATCTTTAAGAAAGGCAGGGCGCGTTCTGCGGACATTGAAATGAACCTACTGAGGGCAGCCACACAACCTGCAAGTCTCCTTACGTCCTTGACGTGCTTCGGGGCTTCGATCTGCTCGATGGCTTTAATCTTGTTGGGATTAGCTTCAATCCCCCTCTGAGACACAAAGAACCCGAGAAGCTTGCCGGAGGGGACTCCGAAGACGCACTTCTCGGGGTTCAACTTGAGCTGGATCTTGCGCAGATTTGCAAAAGTTTCTTCCAAATCTTGAATCAGGGTATCCTAGCTCTTACTCTTCACCACTATGTTATCCATGTAAGCCTCTACATTTCTGTGGATCTGTGGCTCAAAAGCAGTGTGCACCACTCTTGCAAATGTTGAGCCTGCATTCTTCAATCCGAAAGGCATGCGAATGAAGCAATATGTGCCACATGGAGTAATGAATGCAGTCTTCTCCTCATCTTCCTTGGCCATAAAGATGTGGTGGTAGCCTGAGTATGCATCAAGGAAGGAGAGCAGCTCACATCCAGCAGTGGAATCAACAATATGGTCAATGCGCGGCAAGGGAAATGGATCCTTGGGACATGCTTTATTCACATCGGTGAAGTCTATACACAGTCTCCACTTCCCGTTAGCCTTACGCACGACAACTGGATTTGCTAACCACGTCGGATGGATTACGCCTCTAACCAGGCCTGCTGCTTCTAGCTTCTTGATTTCTTCGGCAATGAATTCTTGGCGCTCCACGGCTTGCTTCCTGACCTTCTGCTTGATGGGCCGCGCATGAGGGCAAACAGCAAGCTTGTGCTCAATTACCTTCCTGGGAACGCCGGGGATGTCAGATGGTTGCCACGCAAACACATCGACATTCGCCCGCAGGAAGGCAACGAGCGCGCTTTCCTATTTGCTATCAAGTGTAGCACTGATGGTGAAGGTACCACCAGTGCCGTCCTCCTTGGCGGACACTTTCTTGGTTGCCGGTGGAGCGGCCATTCCTTGCTTGCACTTGCCGGTGGAGCTCGATGGAACGTCCTCGACGGCAGCGCAGCACTCCGAAGAGGTGCGTTTGCCGGAGTGGGCCCCAGAGCACTTGCCGGACTTGGTCTTGGTCTTCTTCCCCCCGGGAGCTTCAGCGGCAAGTGTGTTGCTCTCCGCTGCGGCTGCTGCATCCCGGTAGATCTTGTCGGCGCAGATAAGCGCGTCCTTCTTGTCGCCATGGACAGAGATGACGCTTATCGGCCCCGGCATCTTGAGTATATTGTAGGCGTAGTGGGAAGCTGCCATGAACTTGGCGAGGGCAGGACGTCCAAGTATCCCGTTGTATGGCAATGGGATATCGGCAACATCAAAGGTTATCCTCTCCGTCCTGAAGTTGAGCTCCCTGCCAAAGGTCACTGGCAGAGTGATCTTCCCCTTGGGCTTGCTCCTTCCCGGGTTTATTCCTTGGAACGAACCGGTCTCTTCGAGCTCGCCATCTGGGATCTGGAGTTTCTTGATCACAGCTGAGGAGATCAAGTTCAGCCCGGCCCCGCCGTCAACCAACATTTTGGTGACCTTGAGGTTGCGGATGGTTGGTGAGACCAACATCGGCAAACACCCGACCGCAGTGGTGCGGTCAGGGTGATCCTCAAGATCAAAAATGATGGGCGTGCTGGACCACTTTAGCAGCCTGCGCGACTCAACGGGCGGCTCTGCTGCATTTACTTCCCGCACCCACTGCTTGAGTTGGCGGTGGGAAGTGTGCAGAGAGGCGCCCCCGTCGACGCACAGTACTTCTGTGGCCTTCTGGAACTCCTGCTCGCTGTTATCGCCTTCCTCCATGTCTTCGTCGTCTTCTTCTTCCTCGTCCTTGTCGCGGCCCCGGGGAGGTCGATCACCTTGCCGCTGCTTGGCCTTGCCGCGGCGTCCTCCCCGGCCATTGAATGGCCGCTTCTTGCTTGGCTCTCCTCCGCCACCTTGAGCCTTCTCCTTGTCGCGCCGCTCGTATTCAGCCTTCTGCTGCTCTACGAGGTACTCGACGCGCTTGTAGTTCGAGAGGTCGTGGCCCTTGGTGCGGTGGATCTTGCAATATTGCTTGTCGGAGCCGTCCGGCTTGTCGGCTGCCGCTACAGGGGCAGGCTCCTTGCCGGAGCCGCCAGCCTGCGTTGTCTTGGCGGGAGCCTCCTTGCCGGACTTCTCGACGACAAGCACTTCCTTGTTCTTCTTCTTTCTATTGTTCCGCCGCCGGCTCTTCTTTGCCGGGGCGGCATCCTCGCTGTCGCTTCCCCCTGCGCCAGCATCCTCCCCGGGGAGTCTCCTCCCCTCTTCAGCGCGCGCGCACTTGTCATCCAGAGCGTAGAGCTCGCTGACGTCCCGGATCTTCGTCATGGCCATCTCCTCCCGCATGCGACGGTTACGCACGTTCTGGTGGAACGCGCTGATAACCGCGGCGGGGTGGACGTCGGGAATGTTGTGATGCACGCGGCTGAAGCGTTGGATGTACTTGCGCAGAGGTTCTCCTTCCTTCTGGGCCAGAATGTGGAGATCACTCTCCTGGCCGTGGGGTTTGTGGCCGCCCGTGAAGCCGCCAACAAATTGATGGCACAGATCCGCCCATGAAGAAATGGAGCCTTCCGGCAAGTGCATAAGCCAAGAACGAACGTTCGGCTTAAGCACCAGCGGGAAGTAGTTCGCCAGTATCTTCTCGTCGCGCCCACCGGCAGCCTGCACCGCTATGGTGTATATGCTGAGGAACTCCGAGGGGTGCGTCTTGCCGTCGTACTTCTCCGGTACGTCGGGCTTGAAATTTTTCATGCTGGGCCACTGGACGCGCCGCAGCTCACGAGTGAAGGCAGGGCAACCTGCCGCGTACGGCAAGTCGCCTGGCTCACCTGGCGCGTGCGTATCGACAGCGGTCCCAGCGCGCTGATCTTATTGCCGCCGGGCTTCTCGCCGGCGCTCGATCGTAGTTCGAGCATCTTCTTGTCGCCGATCGTCAAGGACTTGGCGCTGGTCCCGACGAGCCCGCGGATCCGACGACGCCGTGGAGTCGTCGTCGACGTTAATCCGGCGGGGAGGCGTCTTCTGCTTCCGCGGCGGGGAGTGCACGGTAGTTGCACCCCCGGCGGTCTTGTCGCCGTCGGCCTTCGTCTTCTCGACTTGCCGTGGCCGCGAGGTCGCCGGCTGCTGCGGTGTGTCGTTATTGGCGAAGGCGATCAGGCTTTGGATGGTTGCCCTCCAGTCTTCGGCCTTGTCTGCCGCTGGAGGGAAATCGAGGAGCAGTTGCGCTCTTGCGAGTGCTTCTGCTGGAGAGGAGGGGAGCGGTGGCGAGCGGCGCGAGGAGCGGGATATGCTCGGACTCCTAACAGGGTTAGAAGGAGCAGGGTCCCGCCCCGGCGACCGTGCCTTGCTTGTGCCAGGATGATGGCCTGGAGCATCCCGCGATCCTCCAGTTTGCCCTTGCCCCAGCAAGCGGATGGTACCTCCTGTACCACGGCGCTGCTGGGTTGTCGTTTGCTGAGATGGACATGGCGCGTCTACGGACACCGAGGCTCGATCGTCCGTCTTGTCCTTGGACTTGGCGGTGCCGCGAGTTTCCTCGCCGGCGACCACCCTTCCGCCGGCGTCTCCTCCGCCCACCGTTGGTTCTGGTGGCGGTGGAACAGACGCAGACGGGCCTGCGACCTGCGAAGCCTTCTTCTTCGGGGCCATGTGGTTGTTGCTGATGAAGTTGGAGAGGTTGATGAAGAATGCGCCCGCGTGAACGCCGGATCAGGTTCGCACAACCTCGACGCCCCCTACCTGGCACGCCAAAGATGTCGGGGGAAACTGTCCACCACGAACACCTATGGGACCGGAGCCCCTTGTCGTTGCGGTGAGGGAGCGGAGGGAGCACAAAGAGCGGATCGGGGAGAGCACGCGGGCAGTTTACCCAGGTTCGGGCCGCGGGGACGCGTAAAACCCTACTCCTGCCTTGGTTTGTATTGAGTTTGTGAGCTCGGGAGCTTGAAGAACTAGCTACACCGAGCGAGTAAGCTATCTAGGTTTCGAACCCTTTCTACGTTGTGCATGGGCCTCCTTTTATAGCTCAAGGGGTCACCGACAGGTGTCAACGTAGAAGAAGGGAAAAAATGTAACTTTGGTGGTAGTTGTAACAGTGCGGGAACAGTACATGAATAGTGGATGAACAGTGATCGTCACCTAACTTGACAGTGGGGGACAAGAGCATTAAATGCCCGTCGCCGTCGACCCCAAAAGCGCCCGCCCTTGCGTCTCCGTTCGCCACGGCGGTAGCCTCATCACCGTGGAGTGCCACCGTGTCCCCCAGGCTGCACAGCCATCCGCCACGCGTCCCTGGAAGGGCCCCAGGGCGACGCGTGGGCCGATGAGCTGGAGCGCGGGCACACAGTGCAAACTTCCCCCGGCAAGCACCTTGCCGGGGTCTTGATCTTGTCGGGCCGGGAAGCTTGTCGCTCCCCGGGTCTTGCCGGGGCGCACAGTGCGCCGAGGCTTGTCTTCTAGATACAGTCTTCTGGTCTTCCTGGCAAGCTCCTCTTGCCAGGGTCTTGTGTTAATGACATAGTCTTGAGCCTGGGACGGCCTTCCCGGCAAGCTCGACTTGCCGGGGCCTTGATCTTCTGTCTTGTATACTTTGTTTTTGAATGGCTTAATAAGGACCCGAGAGGTTTCCGGCAAGCACGTGGTAGACCCTGCCACGGGAAGCTGCTACTGCCCGTGCACAAGTTGGGGTACTAAGGTACCCCTACCTTAGTACACCGACACCTTCCCATTTTGCACCAATGTCTTCCTGCCATCTATAGTACCGCATGTCTGCTATTTACCTTATTTTCCTTCCTTTAATTACCATTTAATGCATACAGTGAATTGCTATCAAAGCATTTTTAAGAGAACCTCTCCGCCTCTCCGATATGTTGCCTTTTAAGTTTGCTGCTTCCTTTCATTCAAGTGATGCACAAAAATTGCTCGTACGCTTGTTCTAAAAGCACCAACTATGCAACAATACTCAGTTGATTGATAAGCAGGAGCTCAGGGGCGCGTGAGTGAGCAGCTCACAATATCTTGTTGTTGGTACGATGCCACATGAAACATGAAGCTTGGTCGTTCTTGTTAGTAACAAAGATATCCAAGTAGCATTATTTGCTCAATCTGTTTGCTTTAGAAGCTCAGTTCTGACATGTGTTTTGTTTCAGTGTTTTGATTTATCTAGAACTTTTATCCATGTAACCGTGAAGATGCTCACTAGCTACCAGGGCAGAGGAGCGTGATCACCAAGATGTAGATTTCTTCTTCCGCAACATGCCACATTTCATGGTGATTTTCACTTCTCCGTCAGCTACTGAACTCTCTAGTGTAACTAATGCGTACTTCTAAAGTAGGGAATCCACTTGATAAAACATCGATCTTCATGCTCGTGCGCAGCAATTTAAACCAACCGACCTTGCTTTTCTTCGACCTTTTACTCAGCTATAATGTTTGCGAGTGCTTGATGATGCAGTAGCCAAATAAGTTTCAGAAATTACCGCTCGTGAACACTGAAAAAACATGTACTGTTTGCAATGTGAGAACCCTGCATGCCGTGATTTTGGTGTATGTATTACACGCGTGCCTGGTCATTGACTGTAGGTGCAGTATCTCAGTCTACTTTTACCCGTCAGGTTACTCCTGGCAAATCTACTTTTTTTTCACGTGTGACCACGCCACACCAAACACACCCAGCCCATGCGTTGTAGCAGTTCTGGCAAAATACATATCTCGACAGCCATCACAAGAAAATGGCATGTAAATAAATCATTAAACTGCACTAATTAAGTTGATTTAGATCACATGAATTTTCATTATATTTAGTAAAAAAAATTGTCATATTCTACTTGGAAATCAAGCATTTTTCCTTGAGGATATAAATAGATTCCTAAAGGAATCGATACCAGGTAAACAAATGTCCACGATGCGACTATTGGTCGACACACACTACATATAGTGGGCAACAAATGAATAGTTTGAAATGACACAATACTGAATACATGGATGTATTGACACACACGAAATACAAATGAAAAGTTCGGTAAATAAAAAAAGTAAAGGTGATACAGCCATGATATTTCACCTCAATTCCATTTTCCAAATTAACGCTTTCTCTTGTATGAAGACTCCCCTCCACAAGTCGACGAGTAGTGACCTCCCAGGCAACATTTTTTGCATGTCACCTCTGTGGGAGGCTTTTTGGGGCCGTCAAATTTTGGGCACTTAGGAGTGTAATGGCCAGGAACACCGCATTTCTTGCACCTCCTCTGGGCAGACTTGGGAGTTTTGATGTTTTCAGTGCTCCTACTTCGTTCTCCCATCTGGCTTTGTTGATTGACATCTTTTTGTTCAATAACATATGTGTTGACATGGTCTTCAATTCGATGATCAAATGTTAAGACTTTGTGAAATGGTCCCTAGATGCACTATTGCACACTTCCTTGTGCTCTTGTTTGATGTGCCTTCAGCCGCTGACTTGAAATGCTTTGTTTTGGGTCTTCCTTTGGCTGATCTCTTTTCAGGTGCTAAACAACTTTGAGAACCTTTTGAGAACATGTTGCCCATTCCATTCTTCAATCCTTCATTTGTTTGTTGGTTCTCTGTAGGTGTGGTCTCATTTTCTTTGAATCCTCGAGTTATTTCCTATGTTGGCTCTTTTCTTGCTTGAGCTGCATTGCCTTTGTCATTACAAGCTTGTCCCTGTGTAATTCCTGCTGCTATAATATTTTCAAGATCATTCTTTACTTTATCCAATCCCAATATAGCATGCTGGAAAGTAACCACGCCGCTGTCAGCTAGTTTTACTATCTCCAATGCCTTGACGTAGATTATGTTGTGCCTGAAAGTCTTCGACACCTGCATGCTTGCATCTTTCTGATGACACTTTAGGTGATATGGCATATTTTCTCTAGCGTCGTTGGTCCATCTCTTCATAATGTACCTACTCGGGATTTGGCGGACGCCAATGTGTACCATAACCTGGAAAAGAATCATTTAGTGATATGTATTAGATCTGCTATGATGACGCAAATAGTTAAACCAAGAATTGGCATACCTTTAGTAAGTGTCGACATAGCAATCCAGAGTGCTCAAACATTCCGCACTCGCAATTGTAAGTGTCGCTCTCCCTTTCAAAAATAACATCATAAAAAACTTTGCACCAACGTTGCCTCTGTTCTGCATCAGCATGCTCTAATGTGATTCTCCTGTCCACCTGATTTCCCTGAACAATGAATGATCCAGACTGATACAATTCAAGCAAGAATAGCTTGAACATGCTCCTTGTGTACATTTTAGCTGCATGATGCTCTATTAGAAAGTTTGATCTTATTATCTTCCCATCCCGAAACAGAGTCAAGGTTGCGGCGATGAAACACTACATATCGAATCATTTAGAAAACAAGGTGCACATAATGTGAGACGCACCTTCTTTGAGTGAGCAATTTCGAAGTCCTCCTCTTCACATCTATCGGCAAACATCTTTGTGTACTTTTGAAGAAAGATGTTTATTGGTGCCGACCTGGACACATAACACTTGAGTAGGTTGTTCACGCACTCGCTTCTTTGTGTGCTGCACATTTTAGCACAGAAGTCTCCCTTGAGGTAAGGCTTGGCCCATTTGAAACGACAATCAGAAACCTGCTGCAAAAATGAATTGTTTTCAAGTCCGTAATGTGTCATGGTCTCCTGCCATTCCTTTTCGACCTCTTCAACTGTCATCATCTCATTTATTAGGATGTTGAAATCGTTCCTAAAAGGAGCACCATTCATGTACATGCTCCCTACTTTCTCCCTCATCTTCTTTAAAACATGCCATTTGCACGAAACATGTTTTGATGAATTCACCACGTTAGAAATAGCAAGCTCCATTTGGTCTGTGTCATATATGAAGAGAAATATAAAGGTCATTAGTTTTCTATCTAACAGAAAATACACAACTGAACTACAGAAAATATGTTTGGATGGTTATGATTGCTTTACCAGTTAATATTGTGTTTGGAGGTTTGTTGTCCATTGCTGATAGGAATGTTTCAAATGCCCACTTGAATGACTCCACAGTCTCTTTACGTAGAAAAACACAACCAAACAAGCAGCATTGATAGCGGTTATTGACTCCAATGAATAGTCCAACTGGCATCTCATAGATGTTGCTCTTGTAAGTTGTGTCGAATGTCACGGCGTCTCCAAAGCAACTGTAATCAGCCCTGCTCTTTTGATGGTACCAAAACAGACCTATGTCATTGATATGATGCTCCCCACCGGGAGTGAGTAATTCCTTCGTAGGCTCGCTGGTCGGTGAGGAGTTGGATGAGATTCATCATGTAATCGAGTTAGTTTTGTTAGGGACCGATCCCTAGTATCCACTATGTTCTTAGATTGATGTTTCTATGACTTTGCCATGCTTAATGCTTGTCACTTTGGGCCCGGGTGCCATGACCTCAGATCTGAACCGTTTATCAATTCATCATTATATCCATGTTATAGATCCGATCTTGCAAGTTATAGTCACCTACTATGTGTTATGACCCGGCAACCCCGTAGTGACTACAACCGGAACCACAGCTGGAGATGACCGTAGTTTGAGGAGTTCATGTATTCACTATGTGTTAATGCTTTGTTCCGGTTCTCTATTAAAAGGAGGCCTTAATATCCCTTAGTTTCCAATATGGACCCCGCTGCCACGGGAGGGTAGGACAAAAGATGTCATGCAAGTTCTTTTAATAAAGCACATATGACTATTTACGGAATACATGCCTAGATTATATCGATGAACTAGAGCTAGTGCCGTATCGCCCTAGGTTATAACTGTCACATGATGAATATCATCCAACAAATCACCGATCCAATGCCTACAAATTTGTCATATATTGATCTTGCTAAGTTACTACTGCTGCTACTACTGTTACACTTGCTACAAAATTACCGCTATCACTGTTACTGTTACTATTGCTGCTATCACTACTATCCAAACTATCAAACTACTTTTCTACTGATCACTTTGCTGCAGATAATTAATCTCCAGGTGTGGTTGAATTGACAACTCAGCTGCTAATTGTCACACCCCGAGTCCGATGCGCCAGGTGTCAGCCAGTTAATCGCTGTCGTTGTCATGTCATCTGCTTGTGTGTTGCATTTTTCCATGTCATCATGTGCATTTCATCAGCATGTTTTCAAAACTTGCATCTGTCCGTAGTTTCCGAGCCCCCTCGTCTTTTCCGTTGTCCGTTCTGAGCCCAGGCACACTCGCACGTGCCTCCGAAACCTTGTTTTTTAAGTGGCCAAAAAATGTTCTCGGAATGGCTTGAAACTTGACGTGTGGTCTTATTATATTGTAGGTAGACCGCCTGCCAAATTTCGTCGCATTCGGAGCTCGTTTGATAGCCCAACCGTTAAACGTACGTAACATCCCAAATTTTCAATTTGGAATGTTATACATAGATCATACTGCATTGCATGCTCTTTGCATTTTTGTTGTGGCATTCCTGGAAATTCTAAGCAACTCAAGGACCTACGGAGAGAGTTGGGAATTTTACTGTTTTGTATTTGAGTTTACTCGAATACCGGTACGAGGCCAGTGTTGGTTTTAATTATTTTTCTCTCCTAAAAATATTTCTAAATGCAGTATATGAGCGGAGATAATATGACTTCTCCAAAATAACAGAAATATAGGAGGAAAAATGTTAAAATCACTTTTGGTATTTTTCTGGATTTATTTGCGATTTTATTTGCATAGGAAAAATGTGTGTTTATCAAAAATTGCATTTAGGTTCGGGAAAAATGTTCACTTTGTCCTAAATATTATTAGAGGACGGTGAAAATTTCTTTCGGGATTTTTGGAGTCCGTTTAGTATTTCGTTCGTTAGTTTTTCTGCGTCAGGACTCTTTTAGAAAAAAAAGGGAAACCGACTTAGGGCCGTATTAGCCTAGGACTCTGGGCATTATAAGCCGCCGCCCCGGCCCGAGAGGCAGCAGCCAGCCCACCCGCCGCCTAACCCTAGCGCCGTCGCCCCGCCGCCGCCGCCACCGCTGCCGCCGCCCGCGCCGCCGCCCGCGCCGCTCGACGCCCCGCGCGCAGCCGCCCCCGCCGCTCGCCGCCCGCACGCCGCTGCCCGTGCCGCTCGCCGCCCCCGCGCTGCCGCTCGCCGCCCGCGCCTCCGGAATCCCGCCAGAGTTCACCGATTCGAGGTAGTTATCGGTTTTTTTAAACCGATCGGTTTTCGTAAACCGTATATCCGTTTTTTTATTAGGTTTAGATCGGTTCGGTTTTCTTCGGTTTAGCTACTTAGCAGACGTTTGTTTGTACGTTTGTTAAAACGAACGCTTTTCGTCCGTTAGCCGCAGACAGCGAACGTTCGTTTGTTAGCCTATTCGTCAGTTTTCTTTTTCGGGGTATTTATCCGCGATTATTCCGATCGCGATTTCTGCCCTGATCTTGTTTTTCGTTTTTCTTTTCGCTCGAGAGTCGGAATCAGGTGATTCAAAATCCCAGATCTTCGTCTCGATGCCCTCTTTACGTTTAACCAACTTGAACTGAGTTTGGGCTACTGTAAAATTTGACTTTAGATAAATTAGTAACCGGAGCTCCTTTCTTTCGCAGTTTGAGTTTCGTTGCTTCTTTCGATTTGATTCTTTTTGCAAACCGGAGTTCTTAAGTTGAACTTTCTGGTTAGATCTTATCTTTTGGAGTTTTCTTTGTGCATCATTGCTTGTTTGCTTATGTATGCTATTGTTTTCTTGCGATAGAATACCCGGACTGTGAAGCGTGCTACTACGAGTCTCTAGGTTTTGCGAATCGTCAGCAAGGCAAGTAACACTTTGATCATACCTTTTATTACCCATTTTCTATGCATCAGATCAAACCCTCACACATTGCATGAGTAGGATCTCTTAACTTGTGGGACTGGGAAGTAGATTGAGGTAG
Organism: Secale cereale; assembly: GCA_902687465.1. Taxonomy (NCBI): domain Eukaryota; kingdom Viridiplantae; phylum Streptophyta; class Magnoliopsida; order Poales; family Poaceae; genus Secale; species Secale cereale. The sequence continues at coordinate 512,360,546 of LR738715.1, forward strand.
AACCTATTACCTGCATTATTTTCAAACCCTTGGGAGTTACATCTACGTTTGCTTAGGTTGCTATGCTATGCTCGTAGACGTGGTTGGGTTTGAGTGAAATCCATGACAGATGTGAGTTGTTAACTAAGGATTCAACTTAAGGTGGCTACTTGAATACACATCTGGGTGGATTGGTTGCAGGGCACCTGGTTGTCCTAGGAAATCCCGGGGTTCCGTGTGATTTTTCCTATGGAATGCCACCCAGGCTCAAAGGGATCATAAAACTATTCATGCTAGAAACTTCCGTGTGCAGCCACATGCCAATATGCGCTCTAGCATAGTTGAGTAAGTTGTGGGAAACCTTTCCGTGATGGGCTAGCAGATGTAGAGGGATTGTAGGTGTACCGGCCTATCTATCCGGTTAAGGGGACCTCTTCGGAAAGACTGTGTCTCGGTCATCCGTTTCTCAAACACCATGTAGTGCGAGAAACCAAACGGAGGCGATCGAGTCTTGTGGGAAAAGTGCACAAACCTCTGCAGAGTGTACAAACTGATCATGATTAGCCGTGTCCCCTGTTATGGATATCTTGAGTATCTGGTACTAGAATTATTGGTTGATCTGAACACTCTATAATTTAATTTGTTGGGTTAATGATGAACTTTTAATTTGGGATTAAATCGGAGGTACCTTCTCAATGATTTTCAACTAACATGATAGTTAAAATAAAATTTATTCCTTTGTTGTAGGGAAAAATTGGCTTTACGCAAAAACTTTAACCTAGAGCCTCCACCAGCCAAATATGCATATAATATAGCATTCATTCTGTTACTTGCATCTTTTGTGTTATCTTGCGAGCATATTCCATGTGCTGACCCGTTTTCGGGCTGCAACATATTACGTTGCAGACTTTTCAGATGAGGAATAAGACGTGCTAGGTCGTTTGTCATGCACTCAGCTATGCCGTTGGAGTTGATGGACTCACTTATCTTCCAAGCCTTCCGCTGTTATTTTGTTTGATGGCCTTAAGCCATAGATTTTGTAATAAGTTCTCTTTGGAGACATTCGATGTAATAAGTGTGTGATTGCCACTCTGTTATAAATCCTTCAAGTACTGTGTGTGTCAGCATTACCGATCCAGGGATGACACAGAACACAGAGACTTCGGTCCATTCGGATCGTGGTCGCTACAAAGATGGTATCAGAGCACACGCTGAATGTAGGACACGACCACTAAGATAGACCCTAGATCACTCTTCTCTACTCATTTCTGACTTCTCTCCATTTTCTACTTCTTTAGGATGGTGGACCCAAGGAACAAGTTCACCCAACCAGATGAAGACACACCATTTGGACGACACTTGAAGGAAGTCACTAGGTACCTGAACATAGGAATACCAAGCTTTATCAGGGCCTACACCGCCACTTTACCGGAAAAGGAGCGATGGAGCATTCAAGTTCAAATTCCCGGGAGAACCTTCGCACCGTCCACTGAGCCGATAGAGTTTTCTTTTGACGTGCCAACCTGGAGCCTAGGAAAGAGCATGACCGCCCACATCACGATGGGAAGGATCGGAGAAGTCTACAAGAAGGAGCTAAAGGACACCATCTACTAGATTTGTGGACGCCGAGATGAGCGTTGGGATATGATCAGCACCCGGAAGGATAGGTCCATTCCAGCATTCATCCAGGAGTTGAATCAGCACATTCGAAGACAGGAGCACCAGATGTGCATTGGGATGATAGAACTAAAGAAAGCACTAAAAATGAATTTGGAGCTAGAAGAATAACTTAAGTCTACTCGTGATGGATACGAGGAGGAGATGTTGATACTAGTGGAGAAGAATGATGATTTGACAAGGAAGCTTGGAGTATTCATGGGAGATCCAGCACCAGGAGGTGAAGAAGAGGAAGAAGAACCCAAGGAAATTCCTCCAGAAGATTAAATTATCATCGACGACACGGATTCAGAACCTGATGATAGTAAAGACGAAGACTATGAAGATGAAGCTGGAGCAGACATCATGGAATCGTCCGCCGATCAATATTTTTCGATGACCACCCTTTGACTACTAGTTCACCTCCATATATTAGTTTTAGAGCACTTCTGTAACGGTAGTTAGATTTGTAAGATCTTGCTTGAAATTGATTGGTGTGATATGATTGTGTTTGTCTCATGTGCATATGGGTAGTGATTTCCCTTAGACCTCAATTCTGTTCAAATCTCTTCCCTCTACACCCATCAGATGCCTCCAAGACGTGAGCTCGGATTTGAGTTTCCCCCTGAGCTCACCCAGTGATCCAGCAGCAGCACACCCTGATGCAACTTCTTGTCCAGAACACTCAGAACAACCAGAACAACAACAACAGGCCTCCACCACCATCACCCGTGGACAACCTGACACGTTTCTTAAGGTTTCAACCACCCGTGTTTGCTAGCAGCATTGAACCGATAGTGGCTGATGACTGTCTACACAAGATTGGAAGGAATTTGACCACCGCCAATTGCTCTGACACTGAGAAGGTGCGATTTGCCGCACACCAGTTGTCTGGACCAGCCGTAGCATGGTGGGAGAACTACACAGCCACTTTCCCCATAGCCAATGTCAGTTGGGAGCAGTTTCGGCAAGCTTTCCGTAGTTCCCATGTCTCAACTGGAGCTATGAGCATGAAGAAGCGGGAGTTTCGCAACTTGCGCCAAGGAAACCGTACTGTGGCACAGTACGTGGATGAGTTTAGTACCCTGTCTCGTTATGCCCCAGATGATGTGGCCACAGATGCTGCTAAGAAGGAGAGATTTATGGAAGGGCTGAATGATGAGATGAGCGTACAGTTGATGGTGGCAACTTTCAACAACTACCAGTAGTTGGTAGATAAAGCTCTTATGATTGAAGGGAAGCACCAGCAGATTGAAAGTCGCAAGTGGAAGTATGGACAAGGAAGGAATAATTCTGGAGCCCAGCAGAAGCCCCGATTCACTCCGAATTCGGGAGGATATACCCATAACCATGGAATCCCCCACAACCACAATGGCCCTATGAATGGAAATGGGAATGGAGAAAGTAATAACCAGAGCCGCCCTACACCGTCCACACCCGCCAAGAAGGACTTCAGCCATGTCACTTGTTTCAAGTGCGGGAAGAATGGACATTATGCCAATGACTGCCCTGAAGCTAAGAATGGGAACGACAATGGAAGCGCCGGGAAGAAGCCCAACCCGTTCAACAAAGGACAAGTGAACCACGTGACCGTGGAGGAGGTAGAAGAGCAACTAGATGCTGTTGGCGGTAAGTTTTGGTTAAGACATTTACCACAATAATTCTTTTTGATACTGGTGCATCGCATTCATACATTTCAAGGGGATTCCTAAATAGACATAGGATGTCCACCCGAGTTCTTAAGACCCCCATGTTAGTAAGTTCACCAAGAGCAGAGTATATGCCACACCAAGGATGTTTTCAGATGCCATTGACCATAGGACGCCACACTTTCCCCTCTGACCTAATAGTTCTGGAGTCACAAGGATTGGATGTGATGTTAGGTATGGATTGGCTATCGAAGTATGGAGGTAACATCGATTGTGCCAGTAAGTCTATTTTGCTTACCACCCCGGAGGGAAAAAAGATTAAGTATGTATCTAGGCATTCGCCTATAAGGACGCAAGTACATTCTCTCACGGGAGTTGTTCAGGAGGAAGTTCCAGTAGTAAAGGATTATCCGGATGTGTTTCCAGAGGAGTTACCTGGCATACCACCGGATAGAGATATTGAGTTTTTGATAGAGTTGTTGCCTGGCACCGGACAAATATCTAAGAGACCATATCGGATGCCAGCGAATGATCTGGAGGAGATCAAGAAGCAGATTAAGGAGTTGTTGGAGAAAGGTTTTATTCGCCGAAGTTCATCACCTTGGGGAGCCCAGTGCTTTTGGTCGAGAAGAAGGATGGATCTTTAAGAATGGTCATTGATTATCGTGCGCTGAATGAAGTGACTATTAAGAATAAGTACCCGTTGCTGATGATCAATGATTTGTTTGACCAACTCCAGGTAGCGAAAGTATTCTCCAAGATAGATCTACGATGTGGATACCACCAATTGAAGATCCAAGAGAAGGATATACCTAAGACAGCCTTCACCACACAGTACGGGCTATATGAGTATACGGTTATGTCATTTGGATTGACTAACGCGCCTGCCTATTTGATGAGTATGATGAACAAGGTGTTCATGGAGTTCTTGGATAAGTTCGTCGTGGTATTCATAGATGATATTCTGGTGTACTCGAAGGATGAAGAGGAACATGCAGAGCATTTGCATTTGGTATTGGAGAAGATCAGAGAACATCAGTTGTGTGCCAAGTTTAGCAAATGCGAGTTTTGGTTGAAGGAAGTTGGATTCCTAGGGCATTTTATATCGGGAGAAGGTATAGCAGTGGATCCCGTCAAAGTGCAGGCAGTCACGGAGTGGTTGGCACCCACATCAGTTGGAGAGATCCGCAGTTTTCTTGGACTCGTGGGATACTACCGGAGATTCATAGAAAATTTCTCCAAGATTGCAAAGCCAATGACGACATTGTTGAAGAAGGAGACCAAGTTCGATTGGAATGAAGAGTGTGAAGAAAGTTTCCAGGAGTTGAATAAACGATTGATGACAGCCCCAGTGTTGATATTGCCAGATATACGCAAGGATTTCCAAGTGTACTACGACACTTCACGCTTAGGACTTGGAGGAGTACTTATGCAGGATGGAAGAGTTGTTTCCTATGCATGCCGTCAACTGCGACCACACGAGTTGAATTACGCGACGCACGATCTGGAGTTAGCAGCTGTAGTGCACGCACTGAAAACCTGGAGACATTTCCTTATTGGAAATCGTTGTGATGTGTACACAGATCAAAAGAGTTTGAAGTACATTTTCACACAAAAGGAGCTGAACCTCAGACAGAGGAGATGGTTGGAGCTTATAAAGGATTATGATATGAAGCTGCACTATCACCCAGGGAAGGCCAACGTCGTGGCAGACGCTTTGAGCCGGAAGAGTTATGCCACTACCCTAGTAAAAGGGGGATTTCCACAGGAGTTTGCAACGTTGGAAGTTCAGTCGACATTGTTGGGAAAGATACGGGAAGCCCAGAAGGATGATAATGAAATTGCAGAGGTAAGGAAACGGATGAGTGAAGGAAAAGCCAAGGGATTTCGTGAGGATGAACACGACACCTTGTGGTTTGAGGATCGAATCTATGTGCCCAACGACTCGGAGATCAGGAAGTTGATACTGCAGGAAGCACATGATTCACCATACTCGATACTCCCCGGAAACACCAAGATGTATTTGGATTTGAAGGAACATTTCTGGTGGACGGGAATGAAGAAGTATATTTCCGAGTATGTAGCCGTATGCGATGTATGCCAGAGAGTAAAGGCAGAACATCAGAAGCCAGCAGGATTGTTGCATCCTATGCGGGATACCCGAATGGAAGTGGGAGAAGCTTGGCATGGATTTTATCACCGGATTGCCCAGGACTAAAACAGGATATGACTCAATCTGGGTAATAGTGGATCGATTGACGAAGGTAGCCCATTTTATCCCCGTGAAAACCACATACACCAGTGCGAAGTTGGCCAAGATATACATGACCAGGATAGTATGTCTGCACGGAGTTCCGACGACCATTGTATCAGATAGAGGAACACAGTTCACCTCAAAGTTTTGGCATCAGCTACACCAAACTTTGCGAACGAGGCTGGAATTCAGCACCGCTTTTCATCCGCAGACCGATGGACAGACCGAGAGAGTCAACCAGATCCTGGAGGACATGTTGAGAGCCTGTGCATTAGATTATGGATCTAGTTGGGATGATAATTTGCCCTACGTGGAGTTCTCGTACAACAAAAGTTACCAGGCCAGTTTGAAGATGGCACCGTTCGAGGCATTGTATGGAAGGAGATGTCGAACACCGTTAATGTGGGATGAAGTTGGAGACCGACAGTTGTTTCGACCAGACTTGATCAAAGAGTCTGAGGAGAAGGTGAAGTTGATTCGAGATAGATTGAAAGTAGCTCAGTCCAGGCAGAAGAGTTATGCAGACTCGAAGCGCAAGGAGATAGTCTATGAGATCGGAGACAGAGCATACTTGAGAGTATCGCCTCTGCGAGGAGTTAAACATTTCGGAGTTAAAGGGAAGTTAGCCCCGAGATTTGTGGGACCTTACCGTGTTTTGGAACGCATGGGAGAGGTTGCCTATAAGTTGGAATTTCCGGAAGGATAGTCAGGAGTGCACGACGTGTTTCACATATCGCAGCTTAAGAAGTGCCACGCGGAGATGGCCGATATACCGCTTAAAGACACAGTACCCCTGGAAGCAATTCAGTTGGACAGTGATCTGACCTACGAGGAGAAGCCTGTTAAGATTATCGAATTTTCGAGCAGAGTCACCCGCAGTAAGGTTATCAAGTTTTGCAATGTTTAGTGGAGTCACCACACCGAGGAAGAAGCCACCTGGGAACGAGAAGATGGTCTAGGCAAGGACCACCCACACCTGTTCTCTAGCCAAGCCGAATCTCGAGGGCGAGATTCATTCTAAGGGGGTAGGCTTGTAACATCCCAAATTTTCAATTTGGAATGTTATACATAGATCATACTACATTGCATGCTCTTTACATTTTTGATGTGGCGTTCCTTGAAATTCTAAGCAACTCAAGGACCTACCGAGAGAGTTGGGAATTTTACCGTTTTGTATTTGAGTTTACTCGAATAACGGTACGAGGACAGTGTTGGTTTTAATTATTTTTCTCTCCTAAAAACATATCTAAATGCAGTATATGAGCAGAGATAATATGACTTCTCCAAAATAACAGAAATATAGGAGGAAAAATGTTAAAATCACTTTTAGTATTTTTCTGGATTTATTTGCGATTTTATTTGCATAGGAAAAATGCGCGTTTTTCAAAAATTGCATTTAGGTCCGGGAAAAATGTTCACTTTCTCCTAAATATTATTAGAGGACGGTGAAAATTTATTTCAGGATTTTTGGAGTCCGTTTAGTATTTCTTTCGTTAGTTTTTCTGCGTCAGGACTCTTTTAGAAAAAAAGGAAACCAACTTAGGGCCGTATTAGCCCACGACTCTGGGCTTTATAAGCCGCCGCCCCGGCCCGAGAGGCAGCAGCCAGCCCACCCGCCGCCTAACCGTAGCGCCGCCGCCCCGCCGCCACCGCCCGCGCCGCCGCCCGCGCCGCTCGTCGCCCGCGCGCCGCCGCCCGCGCCGCTCGCCGCCCCCGCGCCGCCGCCGCCTCCGCTCGCCGCCCGCGCCGCCGCTCCGCCGCCCGCCGGACCGCCGGACCGCCTCGCCGGAATCCCGTCGGAGTTCACCGATTCGAGGTAGTTATCGGTTTTTTTTAAAACCGATCGGTTTTCGTAAACCGTAGATCCGTTTTTTTATTAGGTTTAGATCGGTTCGGTTTTCCTCGGTTTAGCTATTTAGCGGACGTTCGTCCGTACGTTCGTTTTAACGAACGCTTTTCGTCCGTTAGCCGCAGACAGCGAACGTTCGTTCGTTAGCTTGTTCGTCTGTTTTGTAATTCAGGGTATTTATCCGCGATTATTCCGATCGCGATTTCTGCCCTGATCTTGTTTTTCGTTTTTCTTTTCGCTCGAGAGTCGGAATCAGGTGATTCAAAATCCCAGATCATCGTATCGATGCTCTCTTTATGTTTAACCAACTTGAACAGAGTTTTGGCTACTGTAAAATTTGACTTTAGACCTATTAGTAACCGGAGCTCGTTTCTTTCGTGGTTAGAGTTTCGTTGCTTCTTTCGATTTGATTCTTTTTGCAAACCGGAGTTCTTAAGTTGAACTTTCTGGTTAGATCTTATCTTTTGGAGTTTTGTTTGTGCATCATTGCTTGTTTGCTTATGTATGCTATTGTTTGCTTGCGATAGAATACCCGGACTGTGAAGCGTGCTACTACGAGTCTCTAGGTTTTGCGAATCGTCAGCAAGGCAAGTAACACTTTGATCATACCTTTTATTACCCAGTTTGTATGCATTAGATCAAACCCTCACACATTGCATGAGTAGGATCTCTTAACTTGTGGGACTGGGAAGTTGATTGAGGTAGAACCTATTACCTGCATTATTTTCAAACCCTTGGGAGTTACTTCTACGTTTGCTTAGGTTGCTATGCTATGCTCATAGACGTGGTTGGGTTTGAGTGAAATCCATGACAGAAGTGAGTTGTTAACTAAGGATTCAACTTAAGGTGGCTACTTGAATACACATATGGGTGGATTGGTTGCAGGGCTCCTGGGAAACCCAGTGTTGTCCTAGGAAATCCCGGGGTTCCGTGTGATTTTTCCAATGGAATGCCACCCAGGCTCAAAGGGATCATAAAACTATTCATGCTAGAAACTTCAGTGTGCAGCCACATACCAATATGGGCTCCGGCATAGTTGAGTAAGTTGTGGGAAACCTTTCCGTGATGGGCTAGCAGATGTAGAGGGATTGTAGGTGTACCGGCCTATCTATCCGGTTAAGGGGGCCTCTTCGGAAAGACCGTGTCTCGGTCATCCCTTTCTCAAACACCATGTAGTGCGAGAAACCAAACGGAGGCGATCGAGTCTTGTGGGTAAAGTGCACAAACCTCTGTAGAGTGTACAAACTGATCATGATTAGCCGTGTCCCCGGTTATGGACAGTATGTGGTACTTGAATATTGGTTGATCTCAACACTCTATAATTTAATTTTTTGGGTTAATGATGAACTTTTAATTTGGGATTGAGTTGGAGGTACCTTCTCAATGATTTTCAACCAACATGATAGTTAAAATAAAATGTATTCCTTTGTTGTAGGGAAAAATTGGCTTTACGCAAAAACTTTAACCTAGAGCCTCCACCAACCAAATATGCATATAGTATAGCCTTTATTCTGTTACTTGCATCTTTTGTGTTATCTTGCCAGCATATTCCATGTGCTGACCCGTTTTCGGGCTGCAACATATTACGTTGTAGACTTTTCAGACGAGGAATAAGACGTGCTAGGTCATTTGTCATGCACTCAGCTATGCCGTTGGAGTTGATGGACTCACTTATCTTCCAAGCCTTCCGCTGTTATTTTGTTAGATGGCCTTAGGCCATAGATTTGGTAATAAGTTCTCTTTGGAGACATTCGATGTAATAAGTGTGTGATTGCCACTCTGTAATAAATCCTTCAAGTACTGTGTGTGTCAGCATTACCGATCCAGGGATGACACGGAACACAGAGACTTCGGTCCATTCAGATCGTGGTCGCTACAACGTATAGCGGCACTATCGCCGCATAAAACGTCAGACGTTTCGGTTTCAGAAATGCTGGGACAGGCTGCACTTCTCTCCTCTCCTCTCAGCCCAACCCCACCTACACAGCCCATCTAGCCCACCTACACTACCCCTCTATTGCGGACCGTCTGATCGGGATCTAACGGTCCACAAACGGCGTCCAAAGGCCCCTCCTAGCCCCCTATCTATAAATAGACAGCCTACCCTGCCTATTTGGACGAAACCCTAGTTCGTCTGTAACATCCCAAATTTTCAATTTGGAATGTTATACATAGATCATATTGCATTTGCATGTTTTTTGCATTTTTGTTCGTGGCGTTCCTCGAAATTCTAAGCAACTCAAGGACCTACGGAGAGAGTTGGGGATTTTACCGTTTTCGTATTTGAGTTCGCTCGAATACCGGTAAGAGGACAATGTGATTCTAATTATTTTTCTCTCCTAAAAATATTTCTAAAAACAAAATATGAGCGGAGATAATATGACTTCTCCAAAATAACAGAAATATTGGAGGGAAAATGTTAAAAATCACTTTTGGTATTTTTCTGGATTTATTTGCATAGGAAAAATACGCGTTTTTCAAAATTGCATTTAGGTCCGGGAAAAATGTTCACTTTGTCCTAAATACTATAAGAGGACGGTGAAAACTTGTTTGGTATTTCTTTCGTTAGTTTTTATGCGCCAGGACTCTTTTAAAACAAAAAACAGAAACCGACTTAGACTCGTGAAGGACCAGGAGACTGGGCTTTATAAGCCGCAGCCGCAGGCCGAACTCGCCTCGCCCCGCAGCCCGCTCGCGCCGCGCCCCCAAACCCTAGCCGCCGGAGCCTCCCACCGCCGCCGCCGGATCCTGCCGCCGCCGCCGGATCCCGCCGCCGCCGGATCCCGCCGCCGCCGCCGCCCGAGCCTCGCCGCCCCGCCGCCAGCCCGCCGCCGCCCCGCCGCCAGCCCGCTGCGCCGCTGCCGCCCCACCGCCGCCGCCGGAGACCGCCGCCTCGACCCGCCGGAGTCCGCCGGAGTTCGAGATAGTTTTCGTTTTTTTCTCGGTTAATAGATCGGTTTTGTTTAGGAAAACCTAGATCTGTTTTTTTAGAATAGATCGGTTCGGCTTTTTTATTTTCCGCCGGTTTAGTTAAATAGCGGACGTTCGTCCGTATGTTCGTTTTAACGAACGGTTTTCGTTAGTTAACCGCAGATAACGAACGTTCGTTCGTTAGCCTGTTCGTCTTTTTTCTTTTTTCGGGGTATTTATCCGCGGTTATTCCGATCATGATTTCTGCCCTGATCTTGTTTTTCGTTTTTCTTTTCGCTCGAGAGTCAGAATCAGGTGATTCAAAATCCTAGATCTTCGTCTCGAAGCCCTCTTTACGTTAGATCAACTTGAACAAAGTTTTGGTACTGTAAAATTGACTTTAGGCCAACTAGAAATTCGGAGCTCGTTTCTTTCGCAGTTTGAGTTTCGTTGCTTCTTTCGAGTTGATTCTTTTTGCAAACCGGAGTTCTTAAGTTGAACTTTCCGGTTAGATCTCTTATTTGAGTTTTACCCGTGCATTAGTTAAGTACTTATTGTATGCTTGTTTGTTTGATTGCGATAGAGTACCCGGAGTGCGCCGCTTGCTACTTTGAGTCTCTAGGTTTTGCGGATTATCAGCAAGGCAAGTAACACTTTGATCATGCTTTCCAATTACCCAGTTTTCATTGCATTAGTCAAACCCTCACACATTGCATGAGTAGGATCAATTAACTTGTGGGATTGGGAAGTAGATTGAGGTAGTACCTATTATCTGCATTACATTCAAACCCTTGGGAGTTACTTCTATGTTTGCTGCTAGGACATGCTATGCTCGTAGACGTGGATTGGGTGAGTGAAATCCATGACAGATGTGAGATTGTTGAATTAATGGTTCAACTTAAGGTGGCAACATTAATACACATCTGGGTGGATTGAGGCATCTGGGTATTCCAGGATTGCCTGTTTTTCTTTTGGACCGCCACCCAGGCTCAAAGGGATCATGAGATTATTCATACTAGAAACTTCCGTGTGCAGCCACAATGCTATTATGGGCTCTAGCATAGTATGAGTAAGTCGTGCGAACTCTTACAATGGTGTACTAGTAGATGTAGGGGATATAAGTTGGTACGGTCCGCCCGATCGTAAGGTGCTAGTGCTTCTGAAAGACTATGTCTCGGTCATCCGTTTCTCAAACACCATGCAGTGCGAGAAACCAAACGGAGGCGATCGAGTCTTGTGGGAAAAGTGCACAAACCTCTGCAGAGTGTACAAACTGATCATGATTAGCCGTGTCCCCGGTTATGGACGTCTTGAGTATCTAGTACTTGGATTTTCATGTGCATCTCAACATGTTACTTTAATTTAATTTTGTTGGGTTTAATGATGAATTTTAATTGGGGTTGAGAGGATGTCTTTCTTCTCAACGATGTTTCAACTACCATGATCGTTAATTTAAAATGCCTTCCTTTGAAGTAGGGAAAAATTGGCTTTACGCAAAAACTTAACCATAGAGCTTTCCACCAGCCATATTGCATATAGTATAGCTTACTTTCATTGCATCTCTTGTGTTACCTTGCCAGCATATTCCATGTGCTGACCCGTTTTCGGGCTGCAACGTTTCATGTTGCAGACTTTTCAGACGATGAGTAAGATGCCCTTTTAGGTCGTGGTTCTATACTCAGTGATGCCGCTAGAGTTGATGGACTCACTTATCTTCCAAGCCTTCCGTTGTCATCGTGTTAGATGGCCTTCAGCCATATTATTTGTATTAATTTCATCGTTGGACTATCGATGTAATAAGTGTGTGATTCCTACTCTGTTATAAATCCTTCAAGTACTATGCGTGTCAGCATTACTGATCCAGGGATGACACTGATGCACAGAGATCAGACTGTTTGAGGTCTGGTCGCTACAAGATGGTATCAGAGCACACGCTGACTGTAGGACACGACCACTAAGACAAGCCCTAGAGCACAATTCACTCTTCTCTTTTCTGACTCCTCATCTTTTCTACTCTTTAGGATGGTGGAAGCAAACCACAAGTTCATGCAACTGGATGAAGAAACACCCTTTGGACGACACCTGAAGGAAGTCACAAGATATCTCAACATTGGATTACCAAGTTTCACTGGAACCTACAACGCCACTCTACCTGAGGAGGAGCGTTGGTTGATTCAAGCTCAAGTTCCAGGAAGGACGTTCGCACCCATCACCTCACTCATAGCATTTTCTTTTAATGCACCTACATGGAGCCTAGGAAGGAGTATGGCCGCCCACATTGCTATGGGAAGGATTGGAGAAGTCTACAAGCAGGAGCTAAAGGACACTATCTACCAGATTTGTGGACGCCGGGATGAGAACTGGGATATGATCAACACCCGGAAGGGTATATCCATTGCAGCATTCATCCAGGAGTTGAACCACCACATTCGTCGCCAGGAGCACCAGATGTGTGCTGGGATGATAGATTTGAAGAAGGCCCTAAATAGGAATTTGGAGCTAGAGGAAGAACTCAAGTCTACACGCGACGGATATGAGGAGGAGATGAAGATACTTGTGGAGAAGAATGATGATTTGACCCGGAAGTTAGGGATACTCATGGGAGAAGAAGACGAGGAAGAAGAACCCAAGGAGATTCCACCGGAAAATTATATCATCATAGATGACACGGATTCAGAAGCTGAGGATAGCAAGGATGAAGACTATGAAGATGAAGCTGGAGCAGATATTATGGAATCCTCTGCCGATCAATATTTTTAGATGACCACCCTGTGACTAGTAGTTTACCACCAAGTATTAGTTTTAGAACACCTTTGTAACGATCGTTAGATTTGTAAGACCTTGTTTGAAATTGATTGGTGTGATATGATTGTGTGTTTGTCTCATGTGCATATGGGTAGTGATTTTCCCTTAGAACTCTTTTCTATTCTAATCTCTTCCCTCTACACCCATCAGATGCCTCCAAGACGTGAATTCGAGTTTCCCCCTGAGCTCACTCAGTTGATTCAGCAGCAGAACACCCTGATGCAACTTCTTGTCCAGAACACTCAGAACAAACAGAACAACAACAACAACAACAACCCTCCACCACCACCACCTGTGGACAACCTGACACATTTCTTAAGGTTGCAACCACCCGTGTTTGCTAGCAGCATCGAACCAATTGTGGCTGATGACTGGCTACGCAAGATTGGAAGGGATTTGACCACCGCCAATTGCTCGGATGCTGAGAAGGTGCGATTTGCCGCACACCAGTTGTCTGGACCAGCCGCAGCATGGTGGGCAAATTACATAGCCACTTACCCTGTAGCCAATGTCACTTGGGATCAGTTTCAGCAAGCTTTTCGTACCGCCCATGTCTCAACTGGAGCCATGAGTATGAAGAAGCAGGAGTTTCGCAATTTGCGCCAAGGAAACCGTATTGTGGCTCAGTACGTGGATGAGTTTAGTACCCTATCTCGTTATGCCCCAAATGATGTGGCCACAGATGCCAAGAAGCAGGAGAGATTCATGGAAGGGCTGAATGATGAGATGACTGTACAGTTGATGGTGGCAACTTTCAATAATTACCAGGAGTTGGTTGACCATGCCCTGATGATTGAAAGGAAGCATCAACAGATTGAGAGTCGCAAGAGGAAGTATGGGCAAGGAAAGTATAACTCTGGAGCTCAGCAGAAGCCTCGCTTTACCCCTAAAGCGATAGGACAGTTCCAGCATACCCATGGAGGAGGTAGCTCGCACAATCACAATGGCACCAAGAATGGAAATGGGAATGGAGCCAATGGAAACCAGAACCGCCCTACACCATCCACACCCACCAAGAGGGATTTTAGCCATGTCACTTGTTATAAGTGCGGGAAGACTGGACATTATGCCAATGAATGCCCATAAGTTAAGAATGGGAACGGCAATGGAAGCGCCGGGAAGAAGCCCAACCCGTTCAACAAAGGACAAGTGAACCACGTGACTGTGGAGGAAGTAGAAGAGTAACCAGATGCAGTTATAGGTAAGTTCTTAGTTAAGTCCTTTACTGCACTCGTTCTTTTCGATACTGGTGCATCGCATTCATACATTTCAAGGGGATTCGTGGATAAGTATAAACTGCCGACCCAAGCCCTTAGATCGCCCATGTTAGTAACCTCACCAGGAGCTGAGTATATGGCTAAGTCATGGTGTGATCAGTTGCCATTAAGGATTGGTAATAACATATTCCCTTCGGACCTAATAGTATTGGAATCTCAAGGACTGGATGTGATATTAGGCATGGATTGGTTATCTAAGTATGAAGGGAATATTGAATGTGCCAGTAAGACCATTTTGCATACTACGCCGGAAGGAAGAAGGATCAAGTATGTATCCCGGCATGAGTCAAAGAGGAGTAGATTAAATTCCTTGTCAGGAGTTGTTTCGTATGCTTCACGACAACTAAAACCTCATGAGATGAACTATGCCACCCACGATTTGGAGTTAGTAGCCGTAGTGCATGCATTGAAGACGTGGAGACATTTTCTCATTGGAAACCATTGTGAAGTATATACGGATCACAAGAGTTTGAAGTATATATTCACTCAGAAGGAGTTGAATCTTAGGCAAAGGAGATGGCTGGAACTCATTAAGGATTATGACATGAGATTGCATTATCATCCCGGAAAGGCTAACGTAGTAGCCGATGCGCTAAGCCGTAAGAGCCATGTCAATACCCTAATGATGGAGGAGTTTCCAAAGGAGTTAGCCGAAGACCTACGAGAACTACGTTTGGAGATAGTTTCGAGAGGCTATGTAGCAACATTAGAAATCGAGTCTACCCTGATGGATAAAATTAGAGAAGCCCAGAAAGCTGACAAGGAGGTTGTCTCTATAAAGGAGAGGATGAGCGAAGGAAGAGCTAAAGGTTTTCGTTAGGATGAACACGACACCTTATTGTTTGAGGATCGAATCTATGTGCCCAATGACCCGGAGATCAAGAAGTTGATTTTACAGGAGGCCCATGATTCACCATACTCGATTCACCCAGGAAATACTAAGATGTATTTGGAGTTGAAGGATATTTTCTGGTGGACCGGTATGAAGAAGGATATTGCGGAGTATGTAGCAGTTTGTGATGTGTGTCAAAGAGTAAAGGTTGAACATCAGAAGCCAGCAGGATTGTTACAACCTATGCCAATACCCGAATGGAAGTGGGAGAAGCTTGGCATGGATTTTATCACCGGATTGCCCAGGACCAAAGCAGGATATGATTCAATCTGGGTAGTAGTGGACCGATTGACGAAGGTAGCCCACTTTATTCCTGTGAACACCACATATACCAGTGCAAAGTTGGCTAAGATATACATGACCAGAATTGTATGTCTGCATGGAGTTCCGAGGAGCATTGTATCAGATAGAGGAACCCAGTTTACCTCAAAGTTCTGGAATCAGTTACATGAAACTTTGGGAACCAGGCTAGAGTTTAGCACAACGTTTCATCGGTAGACAGATGGACAGACGGAGAGAGTCAATCAGATTCTGGAAGTTATGCTAAGAGCCTGTGCATTAGATTATGGATCTAGTTGGGATGACAACTTGCCCTACGCGGAGTTCTCATACAACAATAGTTACTAGGCCAGTTTGAAAATGGCACCATTCGAGGCATTGTATGGAAGGAGATGCCGAACACCGTTGTCGTGGGACGAAGTTGGAGACCGACAATTGTTTGGACCAGACTTAATCAAAGAGTCTGAGGAGAAGGTGAAGTTGATCCGAGATAGACTGAAAGTAGCTCAGTCCAGGCAGAAGAGTTATGCAGACTCGAAGCGCAAGGAGATAGTCTATGAGATCGGAGACAGAGCATACTTGAGAGTATCGCCTCTGCGAGGAGTTAAACGTTTCGGAGTTAAAGGGAAGTTAGGCCCGAGATTTATGGGACCTTACCGTGTTTTGGAATGCATGGGAGAGGTTGCCTATAAGTTGGAATTGCCCGAAGGATTGTCAGGAGTGCACGACGTGTTTCACGTATCGCAGCTTAAGAAGTGCCACGCGGAGATGGCCGATATACCGCTTAGAGACACAGTACCCCTGGAAGCAATTCAGTTGGACAGTGATCTGACCTACGAGGAGAAGCCTGTTAAGATTCTCGAATTTTCGAGGAGAGTTACTCGCAGCAAGGTTATCAAGTTTTGCAAAGTTCAGTGGAGTCACCACACCGAGGAAGAAGCCACCTGGGAACGAGAAGATGATCTACGCAAGGACCACCCACACCTGTTCTCTAGCCAAGTCAAATCTCGAGGGCGAGATTCATTCTAAGGGGGGTAGGGTTGTAACATCCCAAATTTTCAATTTGGAATGTTATACATAGATCATATTGCATTTGCATGTTTTTGCATTTTTGTTCGTGGCGTTCCTCGAAATTCTAAGCAACTCAAGGACCTACGGAGAGAGTTGGGGATTTTACCGTTTTCGTATTTGAGTTCGCTCGAATACTGGTACGAGCACAGTATGTTTCTAATTATTTTTCTCTCCTAAAAATATTTCTAAAAACAAAATATGAGCGGAGATAATACGACTTCTCCAAAATAACAGAAATATTGGAGGGAAAATGTTAAAATCACTTTTGGTATTTTTCTGGATTTATTTGTGGATTTATTTGCATAGGAAAAATACGCGTTTTTCAAAATTGCATTTAGGTCCGGGAAAAATGTTCACTTTGTCCTAAATACTATTAGAGGATGGCGAAAAATTATTTCGGGAATTTTGGAGTCCGTTTGGTATTTCTTTCGTTAGTTTTTCTGCGCCGGGACTCTTTTAAAACAAAAAACAGAAACCGACTTAGACTCGTGAAGGACCAGGAGACTGGGCTTTATAAGCCGCAGCCACCGGCCCAACTCGCCTCGCCCCGCAGCCCGCTCGTGCCGCGCCCCCAAACCCTAGCCGCTCGAGCCTCCCACCGCCGCCGCCGGATCCCGCCGCCGCCGCCGCCCGAGCCTCGCCGCCCGCGCCGTGCCGCCCCGCCGCCAGCCCGCCGCGCCGCTGCCGCCCCATCGCCGCCTCCGGAGACCGCCGCCTCGACCCGCCGGAGTCCGCCGGAGTTCCGCCGGCATGCGAGGTAGTTTTCGATTTTTTCTCTCGGTTAATAGATCGGTTTTGTTTAGGAAAACCAAGATCTGTTTTTTTAGAATAGATCGGTTCGGTTTTTTTATTTTCCGCCGGTTTAGTTAAATAGCGGACATTCGTCCATACATTCGTTTTAACGAACGGTTTTCGTTAGTTAACGCAGATAATGAACGTTCGTTCGTTAGCCTGTTCGTCGTTTTTCTTTTTTTCGGGGTATTTATCCGTGGTTATTCCGATCGCGATTTCTGCCCTGATCTTGTTTTTCGTTTTTCTTTTTGCCCGAGAGTCGGAATCATGTGATTCAAAATCCCAGATCTTCGTCTCGAAGCCCTCTTTACATTAGATCAACTTGAAAAAAGTTTTGGCTACTGTAAAATTTGACTTTATGCCAACTAGTAATTCGGAGCTCGTTTCTTTCGCAGTTTGAGTTTCGTTGCTCTTTCGAGTTGATTCTTTTTGCAAACCGGAGTTCTTAAGTTGAACTTTCGGGTTAGCTCTCTTATTTGAGTTTTACCCGTGCATTAGTTAAGTACTTATTGTATGCTTGTTTGTTTGATTGCGATAGAGTACCCGGAGTGCGCCGCTTGCTACTTTGAGTCTCTAGGTTTTGCGGATCATCAGCAAGGCAAGTAACACTTTGATCATGCTTTCCAATTACCCAGTTTTCATTGCATTAGTCAAACCCTCACACATTGCATGAGTAGGATCAATTAACTTGTGGGATTGGGAAGTAGATTGAGGTAGTACCTATTACCTGCATTACATTCAAACCCTTGGGAGTTACTTCTATGTTTGCTGCTAGGACATGCTATGCTCGTAGACGTGGATTGGGTGAGTGAAATCCATGACAGATGTGAGATTGTTGAATTAATGGTTCAACTTAAGGTGGCAACATTAATACACATCTGGGTGGATTGAGGCATCTGGGTATTCCAGGATTGCCTGTTTTTCTTTTGGACCGCCACCCAGGTTCAAAGGGATCATGAGATTATTCATACTAGAAACTTCCGTGTGCAGCCACAATGCTATTATGGGCTCTAGCATAGTATGAGTAAGTCGTGCAAACTCTTACAGTGGTGGACTAGTAGATGTAGGGGATATAGGTTGGTACGGTCCGCCCGATCGTAGGGTGCTAGTGCTTCTGAAAGACTATGTCTCGGTCATCCGTTTCTCAAACACCATGCAGTGCGAGAAACCAAACGGAGGCGATCGAGTCTTGTGGGAAAAGTGCACAAACCTCTGCAGAGTGTACAAACTGATCATGATTAGCCGTGTCCCCGGTTATGGACGTCTTGAGTATCTAGTACTTGGATTTTCATGTGCATCTCAACATGTTACTTTAATTTAATTTTGTTGGGTTTAATGATGAATTTTAATTGGGGTTGAGAGGATGTCTATCTTCTCAACGATGTTTCAACTACCATGATAGTTAATTTAAAATGCATTCCTTTGAAGTAGGGAAAAATTGGCTTTACGCAAAAACTTAACCATAGAGCCTTCCACCAGCCATATTGCATATAGTATAGCTTACTTTCATTGCATCTCTTGTGTTACCTTGCCAACATATTCCATGTGATGACCCGTTTTCGGGCTGCAACGTTTCATGTTGCAGACTTTTCAGACGATGAGTAAGATGCCCTTTTAGGTCGTGGTTCTATACTCAGTGATGCCGCTGGAGTTGATGGACTCACTTATCTTCCAAGCCTTCCGTTGTTATCGTGTTAGATGGCCTTCAGCCATATTATTTGTAATAATTTCATCGTTGGCCTATCGATGTAATAAGTGTGTGATTGCTACTCTGTTATAAATCCTTCAAGTACTGTGTGTGTCAGCATTACTGATCCAGGGATGACACTGATGCACAGAGATCAGACTGTTTGAGGTCTGGTCGCTACATCGTCCTTGAATTTTTGTTACGCCCCAAGGCCGACGCACCAGAAGACTTCCAGCTATTTCGGGTTTCGCAGTGTGTTTCTTTTTGTTTGCTTTATTTATTTTTTGCATTGCATCATGTTATTGCATCATGTGCATTGCATTTGCGTGTTTCATAAAACTCAGCCGTTCGTATCTGCCACTTCTCTCTTTGTTTCCGTTGACCTGTTGTCAGGCCGCTTGTCCTTGGTGACCTTCTCTCAGACCAACCAAACCGCTCTCTTCTTTCTTTCTCGGAGACCAACAAAACCCTCGTGTCTTTGTCGACCTCTCTCACACCCCCTCGTGCGCGTTCGAAACTTCTCCCGGACCCGAACCGGGCAGTCGTGACCGATAGGTCCGGATCAACCCCAAACATCCCTAAAATATCATCGGTTCTTTGTTGGACTCTCCTAGCCTATTTTTCTCAGACCGTCTGATTTCGACCGAAGGGACCGAATAACCCCTACCCAAGTCCACCTGCTATATAACCAGACCAAACCCTAAAATGTAGGGAGATGTCCCATCCATTCCTCCTACCCGCCGCCACTTCTCTTCCTTGGGATCCAACCCGTGGCGATCCTCTTCCCTCCCTGGTTTTCAATACCAGACCACCCAGTCACCTGCGCCCCTAATCCAGAAATTCCACGCCTGTCTGATCGACCACCGCAGCAAGCCGCATCAGTAGCTCCGGGAACCCATGGCCTCCACCTCTCCTCCCGTGAGCCCGCAGGCACCAGCATCCCCGCTTCGAGCCTCCTGCCCCAGGGACACGAGCTACCTCCCGAGCTCGTTCTCCTGTCGATCTTCCTGCCAATCGCCGCACCTCCAGCTCCTCCCGAGCGAGGACCTCACGCTCCCGGAGCCCCTGCATCCTCTCATTGCAGAAGGAGAGAAGCCTTCCCGAGCTTCTCCTCAAACCCTGTCGGTCGACGAGGCCATGACCGAGGCCACCGGAGTCCGGCCTTGTCTCGAGCGCCCCCGCGCTGGAAGTTGCCTCCCGTGCCCCTGCATCGATCCACTAGAGCCACACGATGCCAGTAAACTTTATATGTAAATGGGGTAGAAAAATGTGTAGAATAACATGGTGCATTTACTTTTTCTGAACATTAAAATTATGTTTCTAGGAAGAATAGTACCAAATTCATATTATGCACATTGGAATTTTCCGGAATTGTTATTTGTCATTCCGGCCTCATTTAAACTTGCCTAAATAGGTAGTTTACATTTGCTTCACCTCTTGCCATGTTAAAAAACATTTAATATTGTCTTGTAAATAAACGAGAGTTAACTAAATAAATAGAATGTGGTGTTTTGTCAATATGCAACTCATTGCATATTGAGCTCCGCTTAAATTGTAGTGTTGTTTGATGCACTTTGCCATGCCATGCGTATTTAAACCGGACATGCATCATACTTGTTTGTGCATGATGCCATTATTATGCTTGTGTGTTTACCATGTTGTTTGCTTCTTTCCGGGTTGCTTATCTCATTATCTTCGGTTTCGTTCCGGAGTTGTGAGGATTTGTTCGACTTCGTCCGTTTGTCTTCTTCATGGACTCGTTCTTCTTCCTTGCGTGATCCCAAGCAAGATGACCGTTCCCCGATATCACCTTTATCTTTGATTTGCTAGTTATCCCGCTCTATAGTTATGCCTTGATGCCTATTCTTCTTGTCAGCCTCCTATTGTTGCCATGAAACACTCTAACCGCCTTCCTAGCAAACCGTTGATTGGTACGCTTTTGCTTAGCCTCTTTTATAGCATTGTTAGTTGCAGGTGAAGTTTGAAGATTGCTCCATGTTCGGACTTGGTTTATTGGGACAACACAATATATATCTTACTTAAATTAATGCACATATATATTGGTAATGGGTGGAAGGCTCGGCCTTCTGCTTGGTGTTTTGTTCCACTCATGCCACCTTAGGACCCGATAAACCGGTGTTATGTTCCTTGATTTTTTGTTCCTAACATTGTTGGGGTTTATGGGCCCCCCTCGATAATTCGCACTCCTTAAAGCTTTTCCAGCAAGGCCCAACTTTGGTTTTATCATTTGCCTAACTACTAAAACTTGCCGACGGAGTAATTAACCCAAGCATTTATTAATCAACCCCCCGGGCCAGTGCTCGTCTTGAGTGTTGGTCCAAACCTGTCAACCGCCGGTGACCGCCAGGGGCAACTCTGGTATTTTGGCCTACCGGAAGTTTGGACAATCCGGTCGTGGCCTGAGACAAGATACGCGCGGCTACTATCAGGGTGTCACCACGCCGGGAGGTCTTGCTGGATTAGTTTTACCTTTGTCGAAATATCTTTAGCACGGGATTCCGAGAACACTCAGGTCTTTCCAACATGGAGTTGCGACTCCGCAGATCGTGAGCTTGTGATGGGCTAAGTTGGGACACCCCTGCAGGGTTTTGAACTTTCGAAAGCCGTGCCCACGGTTCTGTGGCAGATGGGAATTTGTTAATATCTGGTTGTAGATAACTTCACACCATATCCTTAAGAATACACTACCTTTGTGAGTACCGTGATGGTTTCTATTCGAAGGGGTTTCGGAAAGTGAACACGGTGGGGTTATGCTTGAACCTGAGTAGCTAGCATCACTTATTGATCATCTTTGGCTATCGTTGGCACATTTTCTCTTCTCGCTCTGAATTTGTAAGCTAGTTGCTTAGTGCTTGCTGCAAACACTTTATTACCTCTCCACACCTAAAGGCTTTGTTAGTTTTGATACCCGGGAATGGGATTGCTGAGTCCTTGTGACTCACAGATTACCACAAACACCAGATGCAGGTACAGCCGAGAACGTTGCAGGAGATGGATCAGGACTTCACTGGGAGTTTGATGAAGAACGTGGTCGCATTTATGTGCCGTATTCCGATGATCAGTAGTGGTTCCTACTAGGGGCGATCAGGACTTGCGGTTGTGGCATCTTTTCTCGTTTGGTTTCGTCCGTAGTCGGACCCTGTGTTATTTGGATGAATGTATGCTATTGTATTCATTGTGTGACGTGGCGAGTGTAAGCCAACTATCTTACTCTTTCATCCCTCTATTTTACATGAGTTGTGCAAAGATACCACGCTTACGATCATTCCAAAATGCGCTTATGTCTCTAAGTCGTGCCTCGACACGTTGGAGATATAGTCGCATCCTGCTCATTACAATTCTGTGCCGCCCACTCCTCCTCCTCCACATGGCGCCGCCGCAGCCCTCCTCCCAGCCGTGCGGGCCCGTGAGCCCATCCGAGGCCCGCCGGGCCTGGATCCCACCGTCGCCCGCCCGTGAGCCAGCCGAGCCGCCGCCGTACTCTGCTAAGGCCGCGAGCTCCTGCTCGCCCCCCTCGCCGCTGGCGTCCAGGCACCGCCTCCCACCCCGAGCCCACCCTCCCCGCGCTCGATCTCTCCCTGTCATCGCCGGCCCAGAGATCCGCCGCCGCCCGAGTCCACAACCGCCACCGCCGGAGTACACCGCCGCCAGTTTGCCGTCGCCGTTCCCCGCCGGGAATGGGACCGCCCTCCCGGATCCCGCCTGGATCCTGCTTGGAGCGCTCGCCGGTGCTCGTCCCTGGCCTCCCCTCGCTCTGCCATCGGCTCCGGCTATCGTCCCGCGTCGTAGGCCTCGTCCAGGCATGCGCCTGCTCGAGCGTGTTGACCGAGCGCCGCGTGTGGGTGGGCCGCGACCCCTCCGGCCCAGCAACTCCGGCCCATCTCTGATGGCCCAGTACAGCCGGCCTGCTCCACCAATGTCCTGGGCCAAGGCACATGGTGGGCAACCCGCTATCCCCCGCCCAGTGCACTTTTTAGTTATCTTGCGCCCGCTTGTTTTTTTTTCTTTCTAAAAACTGCCAAGTCCCAAAAAACTGTTTCATGATGCATACTTTGAGTGATGATAATTTTGCGCACGTTTACCCAAATTGAGCATATGATATGTCAAAATGTTTGTCTCAGAGTGCACTACATGTTGGTATAGTTTGCATGCATGTTACTGTTCATCTTGATACATTAATATTCGTTGCAAAACTTCTATGTGATGTTAGTGTCAAGTCCTTGTTATCTGTCAATAATATGTTAGCATGTTTGTGACGTTGTATCTTTATGCATGTCGGTCCAAATGGAGTGTAGGATATGTCAAAATGTTCATCTAGTGATGCTCTTCATGATGGTTGCATTTGCATACATGTTAGAGTGCATCATGCCATGATTATCCCTGTTGCAAAAGTGCATGTGGTTGTTAAGTGGTGAAACTTGTTATAAGATGCTGATGTGTCTTTTTCATATCTTTACGTGTGATTTTTTTTGAGCTACATGTCAATATGTTTTAGAAGCACAATCATGTCATCGCTGTTGTGGTGTAACTAGTTTTTTATGTTATTCATTGTGGTGAGTGCAACAAGCTTGTAAAGTAGCCTCCTTGTTGTTGTTGTTTCCTGAGACTTGTTGAAAAACTGCTAAGTCTGAAACTGTTATATCCTGATGCCATGTTTGCTTGATGCCCCACTCAAATCCATGAATGTTTTGGGATATCCAATGACCATATCTTGAAGTCCATGTTATGCTCTATCCATCCATGTCCTTGATTGCAATTATAGGTTGTTGTAGCTTGTTTATTCTTGCTCTCAAATTGCTATAAATGTTTCCGTCAGCCTGTTATCAGTAAGTTCAGATTTGCCATGTGAATAGCTAGTGTTCTATAGATCCTATGACCATGTTCTTGCGATGAGTAGCTTCATAAACATGTCTTCTTGCTATTGGTTATATTTACATGCAATTATATGCTTTGAGATGAGGTGCACAAGCTTGCAAATATGCCTACTTATCGTTGTTGCTGCCATGTTTAGCTTATTTCACTAAGTCTGTGAATCTGTTATCTTTTGCAATCTTGCCATGATGTTTTGAGCATGTTCTAGTGATGTTTGTTAGTAGCTCAATGATCATGCTTGTAGTGATTGACATGTACATGCTTCCCATGCCCTCTGATGCCATGATATGTTCCTGTAGCATGTCGTTTTGATGATTGCAAAGTGCTTAGTGGCTGTTTTGGGACAACCTGTCCTTTAATATTATTTCGTGTGTATGTGTTGATCCGTTGCTCCGTTTTGAGCGTGTCCTATATGAAACTTGCATGTTTTTGCATGTAGATGCATAATAACATGTTGTATACATGTTTGGAGTGTGGTTGCTTGATGTTTGGATGCGTTTTGCATCAATGACATGCTTGACTTGTTTTACTCATATCTTCTAGGCCGTAGCTCCGAATTAAATGAACTTTATATGTAACTTGACTAGAATTTTGAGTAGGTCATCATGTGGCATGTTAACTTGCTGTATAACAACTTTAACATAAGGTTTGTTCAGATCTGGAACAATTTCAAAATTTGCATATGAGGACTTACCGGAATTGTTATATGTTGTTTCCGGCCTCATTTAAACTTGCCTTGTGTGTTGTTCTTGCATGCTTCATCTCTTGCCATGATTTGCATCATGTAGCCTTGTCATGCATCATACTTGGTTGAGCATCTTGTCTTGTTATGTGTTGGGTGTTTACCGTGGTGCTTGGTTCTTCTCATTAGTGCTTGTTTCGTTGCGATCGTGAGGATTCGTTCGACTACACTTGGTTCGTCTTCGTGGCTTCGTCTTCGTCTTCTTCATGGACTCGTTCTTCTTCCTAGCGGGATCTCAGGCAAGATGACTGTCACCTTGGATACCTTTTGTACCATTTCTATGCTAGTTGTCTTGATGCTATCACTATATGTCGCGCTACCTATCTTTTGTTGTCAGCCTCTTCTTGTTGCCATGAAACCTTTAACCTTTGACACCATCCCAGCAAACCGTTGTTTGGCTATGTTACTGCTCGCTCAGCCCCTCTTATAGCGTTGTTAGGTGCAGGTGCAGATGAAGATTGCTCCTTGTCAGATCTTGGATGTTGGAATATCACAATATCTCTTAATTATATTAACACACCTATCTACTTGGCAATGGGTGGAAGGCTTGGCATTTTGCTCGGAGTTTTGTTCCACTCATGCCACCTTAAGAACCGATAAACCAGTGTTATGTTCCTTGATTTTGTGTTCCTAACGCGGTTGGGTATATGAGGATCCCTTGACAGTTCGCTTTGAATAAAAATCCTCCATCAAGGCCCAACTTTGGTTTTACCATTTGCCTCATAATAAAAACATAATTAATTAAATGGATTTGCATAGGGGGTCGCGTCCCCGGGTTCTTAATTCTACATTACAGGGAGGACCCATTGCTGATGGTGTTGGTCCCAAACGGGTAGACTGCGGAGCCACCATGGGGAAACTCGAGGATTGGTTTACCTATAGGATGTCCCATCCGGACGTGGCCTGAGATGAGATACGCGCGGCTACTATCATGGTGTCGGCACGCCGGGAGGTCTTGATGGACTTGTTTTACCATTGTCGAAATGTCGTGTGCATCGGGATTCCGAGTCTAATCGGGTTGTCCCTAAGATATGGGGTTCTTTTACCTCTGCTGATCGTGAGAGCTTGTGATGGGCTAAGTTGGGACACCCCTGCAGGGTTTTGATCTTTCGAAAGCCGTGCCCGCGGTTATGTGGCAGATTGGAATTTGTTAATGTTCGGTTGTAGAAAACTTGACAGAGGATCCGAAATAAAATACATCAACCGTGTGACTAACCGTGACCGTCTCTTTTCACTTTGATAAGAGAACACGGTGGGGTTATGTTTGACTCGTAGGTAGTTTAGGATCTTTAGCGATCATTACTAGTTTGCGACCGTTTGCGTAGATGCTCATCTTAATCTTGTACTCGTAAGTTAGCCACCATACATATGCTTAGCCGCTGATGCAACCTCACCACTTAACCTCTCCATACCCATGGTTATGGGATTGATGAGTCCTCGTGGCTCACAGATACTACAACAATAGTTGCAGGTGCAGGTTTCCGATGACTAGACATGAGAGCGATGTTACTTGTGTGGAGTTCTTTCTTCTTCTTCTTCGTCGGTCTTGGTATAGGTTCCTGGTCGGCAGCCTGGGATAGCAGGATGGATGTCGTTGTGCTTTTCATGTTTGCATCCGTAGTCGGATGTCTTGTATTGATGTTATTGTATTCATGTGACTTGTATGGATTGTTGTATCCCCATGTATTTATGTAATGGTATGATGTAATGATATCCATCCTACTAAGCACCCGAAATGCGGTTGTGCCCCAATCACGAGGTGTTCACGTGATCGGGATAGAATCGCATATTGGGCGTTACACTAATACCTTCAAATATTCGTTGGCTCCCCTTGTGTCGAATCTATAAATTTGGGTTGGATAATCTACCCTCGAAAACTGTTGTGATCCCCTATACTTGTGGGTTATCAGGCGACGACCAGGGTCTGTGCGATAGGCCACACCTGGTAGACCTTCGATGTTGAGACGGTATGCAACGATAAGTCTTTTTTGTAATTAAGCATGACTTATGCTTCTTCAACGTGTAATTTTCGTCTTTTACAATTCGACTAGCTTATCCCATGCCATGCAAGACGCTATGTCTTGGAGCATCTAGATTTCGAAGATCATGAAAGTATGGAGACAAAGATAATCCATCTCAGGGCCCATCATGATTATGATTTTCTTGTAAAGCTATACAATTCGGAGAGCGTAACCCATTTTGGTTGCTCGAACTGAAAGCACCATGCAAGGCATATGATTTTCAGGAGGGTATGTATGTCAACTTTGACCTTGGTGATGAGGAAAATGGCATTTGGGTCCTTGTTGATACGCTTCCAGTTCTACCTCTATGTGAGTTTCTCAAACATAGTTATTAAGCAATTTATATTTTTTATTTCAAAAATAATTGACTGCTTATTTCCACTAACAGCTTATTTTCATTCTTCAATAAATGTACGGAAGATGGTAGATAAAACCCACTACACTGATGGTGAAGAATTAACTTGTCAGAAGAAAGATCATCTTGTCTCAGTTTTTTAATTATTTTGAGAATTACAATATCTATTCTAAAACTCCTGCACATTATGATGAATACGTGCCACTAGTGCACGTGTTGAACTACGGTAACATCCATGGAGATGTCATGGTAAGATTGTGTGCCTCGTCATCTTTTGCATAAATTCTTCTAAAACTAAACTACATTGCTAACTACGAAGTTATTACTATGTTTTTCAACAGAAAATCCCTTCGGATTGTGTGCCTCATCTGATGTTTCGGAAACATCACCTTCATGTTATGGGCTTATTATCGTCAGGTCATCATCCTACGCATCATTGTCCATACCGGATTTCTAGAATCGATGAAGACATGTCAATAAAAGATTGGAAAAAATGTATGCTCAATCATAGGGAGCTACTAGGAAGCAACATTGTGCGAAGGCCAAGAATTGGATACAGGATAATCTCAATTCTCCATAATGGAGAGTCAGGTCCTATCTTGTTTTATGCTATTTTACCTTATAGAGGGTGGTTAGGTCCTAGCTACTCATGATCATGTCCTAAGAAGTTTTTAGATGACTATGATGATGATGAGTAGGACTGGTTATTATGACAACGAATAGAAGTTGTGAGATGACGATGATGTTGAGTAGGACTTGTTATTATGACAACGATGATGAGTTATATTAATTATGATGATGCATGATGCTATATGAGCATGATGACTTATTATATATATATCAGTGGGTGAAATTAACATGGCCTAGTTTGAAGTGGAGGTAACATGTGGTGCACATACTACTAATCCAAACAATATCAAGTTTGGATTTGTAGTACTTTCGACATGCACCACATGTTGCCTCCACTTGAATATAATCCATGTACATGCACTAGTAGAAAAAGGGCCTAATGTGAAGCACAGTAGTCTCGATATATTCTGCAACCCATTCCTAAATAAGCTATTCAGAAACCGTTCCTAACTGCTCGAAAACAGATAAGCTAACTGCGCGTCATATACTAGTTAAATGCCGGTCGGACTTTTTCTCGCACCATTTTTTTGCACTATTTTTATCGTAATTTTTGAACCATTTATCGGAATGATGCAAATGAAGTACCGTTGGATAGCTACTAAATAGGCGGAACTTCTGTATGTTGATCGTTGTCCCAAAATCCTTACAATTTTTAAACAAAATTCAAAAAACTATAAATTTATCAAACACGTTTTCATTGTTTTTGTGAAAGAAATTTTCAAACTGTTTGCCAGAATAATGAGTATGACACACCATTGGAAAGCTATGGATTAGCCTGAACTTTGGTATATAGAACTCGTTTTCAGATTCGCCACGGTTTAAGAGTAGTTTTCAAAAAACTAACGATATTTTTGTCATTTTTTCCTGAACTGCTACAGTACATGCTAACTGCCCTAGCAGAATAGCTAACTGACGTATGACGACAAAGCTAACTGCCATGACTTAAGACACTTTTTCCTTGGTTTTCCCGGATCAAGATAACTGCCGATATTGAAATAGCTAACTATCGGGGATTGCAGCAGTTAACAACAAGTTAACTGCAGGACTGAAGGTACTATTTTTTATTTTTTATTTATTTTCCCTGGGTCATTCCAACCGCAGGGCCTGAAATAGCTAACTGTCGGGACTGCGACAGTTAAGAACTAGTGAACTGCTTGACTAAAGATATCACGTTTTTCTCTTTCGTTCTTTTTTCTGCCAAGGTCACGCTAAATGCTCGAGGGTGCATGGCAGTTAAGTGTTCAAGTTAACTTCCACAACTCGCCCACTTATCTGCCATATGCAATAAAAACTTGACTAATAGTATAAAAAGACTTTTTTATATTGTCATTTATTTCCCGAATTGCTACAATACATGCTAACGAACCGACCGGAATAGCTAACTGACGTATGACGACCAAGCTAACTGCCGTGACTTAAGACAATTTTTTTTCCTGGTTTCCCGGATCAAGCTAACTGTCGGGGATTGCGGTAGTTAACAATAAGTTAACTGCAGGACTGAAGGTAATAATTCTTTTTTATAATTATTTTCCCTGGGTCATTCCAACCACAGGCCCTGAAATAGCTAAATGACGAGACTGCGGCAGTTAAGAACTAGTGAACTACTTGACTGAAGATATCAACTTGTTTTCTTTCGTTTTTTTGCCAAGGTCACGCTAACTCCTCGAGGGTGCATGGCATTTAAGTGGGCGAGTTGTGGAAGTTAACTTGAACACTTAACTTCCATGCGCCCTCGAGCAGTTAGCGTGACCTTGGCAGAAAAATGAACGAAAGAGAAAAAGTTGATATCTTCAGTCAAGCAGTTCACTAGTTCTTAACTGCCGCAGTCCCGGAAGTTTGCTATTTCAGGCCCTGCAGTTGGAATGACCCAGGGAAAATAAAATAAATATAAAAAATAGTACCTTCAGTCCTGGAGTTAACTTGTTGTTAACTGCCGCAATCCCCGATAGTTAGCTATTTCAATATCGGCAGTTAGCTTGATCCGGGAAACCAGGGAAAAAGTGTCTTAAGTCACGACAGTTAGCTTTGTCTTCATACGTTAGTTAGCTATTCTGCTCGCGCGGTTAGCATGTACTGTAGTTGTTCAGGAAAAAAATGACAAAATATCGTTAGTTTTTTGAAAACTACTCTTAAACCGTGGCGAATCTAAAAACGAGTTATATATACCAAAGTTCGGGCTAATCCATAGCTTTCCAATGGTGTGTCATACTCATTATTCCTACAAACGGTTTTAAAATTTCTTTTACAAAAACACTGAAAATGTGTTTGAAGAATTTCTAGTTTTTTTTAATTTTGTTTAAAAATTGTAAGGATTTTGGGACAACGATCAATATACAGAAGTTTCGCCTATTTAGTAGCTATCCAACGGTATATCGTTTGCATCATTCTGATAAACGGTTCAAAAATTACCATAAAAAATAGAGCGAAAAAACGGTGCGAGAAAAAGTCCGACCGGCAGTTAACTAGTATATGACGCACAGTTAGATTATCTGTTTTCGAGCAGTTAGGAACGGTTCCTATATATATAACCATTGAGATTCACACCTTATTATTTTAAAAGTTCTAGTTCTTTCATTTCCTGTAAAAGGGTTCTATTAGTCAGACCTTTAGCATATAGGGGTCGATGGGAACTGCAATGGATGAAAGGTTCCGGCAGCATTTGTGCATAACTTTTTGTATGTCAGTGGTCATAACATGATAGAGTTGATGCTTCTTTAGGTAATTTTCATCCTTCCGCTTTTGCACAACTGTCATCCTGCGATTTGGGGACTACGCGCCTACTCTTTCCATTTTTTCATTGTGTTTATTACTCCCTCCATTCCACAATGTAGCGCATATAGATTTTTTTAAAGTCAAACTTTATAAACTTTGACGAAGTTTGTAGAGAAAATCGTATACATTTAGAATAACAAATACATATGCTTAGATACATCACAAGACATAATTTCATATTATATACATTTAGTATTGTAGATATAACTAGTTTTCTCTATAAACTTGGTCAAAGTTTGTAAAGTTTGACTTTGTAAAAAATCTATACGCACTACATTATGGAACGGAGGGAGTACAATTTAAATGCTTGTAGCCATCCTTAGCGTTTTGCACAACTATCGACCCTGCAATTTAGAGTACAACATGCCTACTCTTTCCCTTCTTTTAGTTTTAAAAGTAACTCGTGCAGTGGATTTTTAATCTTTCCCGTTTTGCACCAATGTCTTCCTGCCATCTATAGTACCGCGTGTCTGCTTTTTACCTTATTTTCGTTCCTTTAATTACCATTTAATGCAGACAATGAATTGCTATCAATGCATTTTTTAACAGAACATCTCCTCCTCTCCGATATGTTGCCTTTTAAGTTTGTTGCTTCCTTTCATTCAAGTGATGCACAAAAATTGCTCGTACGCTTGTTCTAAAAAGCACCAACTATGGAACAATCTTCACTTGATTGATAAGTAGGAGCTCAGGGGCGTGTGAGTCAGCAGCTCGCAATATCTTGTTATTGGTACGATGCCACATGGAACATGAAGCTTGGTCGTTCTTGTTAGTAACAAAGATATCCAGGTACCATTATTTGCTCAATCTGTTTGCTTTAGAAGCTCGGTTCTAACATATGTTTTGTTTCAGTGTTTTGATTTATCTAGAACTTTTATCCATGTAACCTTGAAGATGCTCACTAGCCATGAGGGCAGCGGAGCGTGATCACCAAGATGTAGATTTCTTCTTCCGCGACATTGTACATTTCATGGTGATTTTCACTTCTCTGTCAGATACTGAAATCTCTAGTGTATCTAATGCGCATTTCTAATGTAGGGAATCCACTTGATAAAACGTCGAACTTCATGCTCATGCGCAGCAATTTACACCAACTGACCTTGCTTTTCTTCGACCTGTTACTCAGCTATAATGTTTGCGAGTGCTTGATGATGCAGTAGCCAAACAAGTTTCAGAAAGTATCATCTGTGAACACTGGAAAAACATGTACTGTTTGCAATGTGAGAACCCTGCATGCCGTGATTTCCGTGTATGTATTCCACGCGTACCTGGTCATTGACAGTAGGTGCAATATCTCAGTCTACTATTACCCGTCAGGCTACTCCTGGCAAATCTACTTTTTATTTCACGTGTGACAACGCCACACCAAACACACCCAGCACAAGCGTTGTAGAAGTTCCGGCAAAATACATATCTGGACAGCCATCACAAGAAAATGGCGTATAAATAAATCATTAAACTGCACTAATTAAGTTGATTTAGAACACATGAATTTTCATCCTATTTAGTTAAAAAACAGTTTTGTCATATTCTACTTGGAAATCAAGCATTTTTCCTTGAGGATATAAATAGATTCCTAAAAGAATCGATACCAAGTAAACAAATGTTCACGATGCGACTAATGCTCGATACACACTACATATAGTGGGCAACAAATGAATTGTTTGAAGTGACATTATACTGAATACATGGATGTCTTGACACACACAAAATACAAATGAAAAGTTCGGTAAATAAAAAAAAGTAAAGGTGATACAGCCAGGATATTTCACCTCAATCCCATTTTTCAAATTAACGTTTTCTCTTGTGTGAAGACTCCCCTCCACAAGTCGACGAGTAGTGACCTCCAACACAATTTTTTGCATGTCACCTCTTTGGGTGGATTTTTGGGGCCGTCGAATTTTGGGCACTTAGGAGTGTAAAGGCCAGGAAGACCGCATTTCTTGCACCTCCTCTGGGCAGACTTGGGAGTTTTCATGTTTTCAGTGCTCCTACTTCGTTCTCCCATCTGGCTTTGCTGATTGACATCTTTTTCTTCAACAACATATGTGTTGACATGGTCTTCAGTTTGATGGTCAACTGTTAAGGCGACATCTCCCTCGGAATCACTTGATGTTGCTGCACCAACAAGGTGGCAAGGGAAAGACTTTGTGAAATGGTCCCTAGATGCACATATCGCACACTTCCTTGTGCTCTTGTTTGATGCGCCTTCAGCACCTGACTTGAAACGCTTCGTTTTGGGTCTTCCTTTGGCTGAACTCTTTTCAGGTGCTAAATAACTTTGAGAAACTTGTGAGAACATGTTTCCCGTTCCATTCTTCAGTCCTTCATTTGTTTGTTGGTTCTCTGTAGGTGTGGTCTCATTTTCTTTGAATCCTCGAGTTGTTTCCTGTGTTGGCTCCTTGCTTGCTTGAGCTGCATTGCCTTTCTCATTAGAAGTTTTATCCCTGTATAATTCCTGCTGCTATAATCTTTTCAAGATCATTGTTTACTTTATCCAATCCCAATATAGCATGCTGGAAAGTAACCACACGACTGTCAGCTAGTTTTACTATCTCCAATGCCTTGACGTAGATTATGTTGTGCATGAAAGTCTTCGACACCTGCATGCTTGCATCTTTCTGATGACACTTTAGGTGATCTGGCATATTTTTTCTAGCATCATTGGTCCACCTCTTCATAATGTACCTACTCGGCATTTGGCGGACGCCAATGTGTACCATAACCTGGAAAAGAATCATTTAGTGATGTGTACTAGATCTGCCATGATGACGCAAATAGTTAAACCAAGAATTGGCATACCTTCAGTAAGTGTCGACAAAGCAATCTAGAGTGCTCAAACATTCTACACTCGCAATTGTAAGTGTCGCTCTCCCTGTCAACAATAACACCATAAACAACTTTGCACCAAAGTTGCCTCTGTTCTGCATGAGCATGCTCTAATGTGATTCTCCCATCCACCTGATTTCCTTAACGATGAATGATCTAGACATATACAATTCAAGCAAGAACAACTTGAACACGCTCCTTGTGTACATTTTATCTGCATGCCGCTCTATTAGAAAGTTTGATCTTGTTACCTTCCCATCCTGAAACAGAGTCAAGGTTGCGGCGATGAAACACTACATATCGAATCATTTAAAAAACAAGGTGCGGATAATGTGAGATTCACCTTCTTTGAGTGAGCGATTTTGAAGTCCTCCTCTTCACATCTGTCGGCAAACATCTTTGTGTACTGTTGAAAAAAGATGTTTATTGGTGCCAACCTGGACACATAACACTTGAGTAGGTTGTTCATGCACTCGCTTCTTTGTGTGCTGCACATTTTAGCACAGAAGTCTCCCTTGTGGTAAGGCTTGGCCCATTTGAAACGACAATCATAAACCTGCTGCAAAAATGAATTGTTTTCAAGTCCATATTGTGTCATGGTCTCCTGCCATTCCTCTTCGAACTCTTCAACTATCCTCATCTCATTTATTAGGATGTTGAAATCGTTCCTAAAAGGAGTACCATTCCCGTACATGCTCCTTGCATTCTCCCTCATCTTCTTTAAAACATGCCATTTGCACCAAACATGTTTTGATGAATTCATCACGTCAGCAATAGCAAGCTCCATTTTCCTGCTTTGGTCTGTGTCATATATGAAGAGAAATATAAGGGTCATTAGTTTTCTATCTAATAGATAATAACAACTGAACATCAGAAAATAAGTTTGGATGGTTATGATTGCTTTACCAGTTAATATTTTCTTTGGTGGTTTGTTGTCCATTGCTAATAGGAATGTTTCAAATGCCCACTTGAATGACTCTACAGTCTCTTCACGTAGAAAAACACAACCAAACAGGCATCATTAATAGTGGTTATTGACTCGAATGAATAGTCCAACTGGCATCTCATAGAGGTTGCTCTTGTAAGTTCTGTCGAATGTCAGAGTGTCTCCAAAGGAACGGTAATCATCCCTGCTCTTTTGATGACACCAAAACAGACCGAACACCCTTCTTTGCTCGTCAGTTTTAACTGCGAAAAAGAATCCAGTTCCTTCTTCCTGCATGCTTGTGAATAAAGCCAATGTCTTGTTGATGTCGTTTTGACTACATTCGTGAGCTATGGAAGCACACATGGATTTGAGAGACCTTTTACGGAATGGGATGTCATCATGTGAACCATGAATGTCATCCATCACCCCATATACCTTGGTCAGTGAAACATTGTTAGAACCCAAGTGCCTAACAATGTCCTTCATAGATGAGTCGACATACTTGTGACACTTCCATAACTTTCTTTCACCTACACTGTCAGCTAACTCGTGGTTGTGTTCTAATACCACTTCTCCGTAGTACCATCCATTGTCCTCTGTGCGAAGCAACCTAACCATCACAAGGCAGTTTGTTCTACTAGACCTAGAGTTGAATTTTTTGTGAGTTCCCTAAATAAAAAACCCAGAGTCAGAACAATCAAAAGAAATTATTAATGACTAATAATATGGGTTTAATGCATTTTGTTGCCTCGCACCAACACAAAAGGTCTTGCATCATCTTGAATCCGTTCTTGTTTATGTATTTATTGTCATGCTTGATACCAAAACCAATTTCCCAAGAATATGCATTGAAAAATTCATATGCATCCTTCTCTGAGTCGAATTCCATTCCTTTAAACGGTAGAAAAAACTTCCTTCCCAATCTTCCCAGCATTCCCAAGTGCTATCTCCCATCTGACTGCATTTATCAGAACTTGATTTCCTGAATGTAGCGCCCTCTCGATTCCTACATGTGAAGTCATAAAGTTGATTATAAATGTTTACAGGACAGAACATAGTAATGTGACAATGAAACTTAGAAATCATAGTGGTCCCAATCATAGTACTATTCTCTCCTTGTCCATCCTTCAATGTCTGCATTGTTAAGATATTGTTCATCCAAGATAGGATCATACTCACGAGAGGAATTAGTTTTTGGAAAGGAAAAGAGCGATGATCCCACACGGAAGGTGCCCATCACGTGGTTTAAAAGTTCTCGACGTGTCGCCAGAGGGTTCTCATCGTGTATGGGATAGTATGGAGATCGGTTGCAAAGTGTGCAATGACATACTGGGGCGTAATATCATGATTGATAAGAACATGTGTGATAGACTGACAACAATAAAATACGTGAGGAGGGGGGGTATTTCCAAAAAATGAAAAGATCCCTGGGACACAAAGTGCCAGATATGTTTGTTTAGCCGAAATATAGGTGGTGATAGAAGCGGTCGAAACAATGATATGAAGTGAGTGAGTGAGAGAGAGAGAGATGTACAATATGAGAAGATAAGGCAGTGAGAGAGATGTGCAATATGAAGTGCGTGAGGGAGGGAAGATAAGGTAGTGTTGGTGTTACTAAGTGAATTAGAATTATCCAACATGAAAAGGCCACGAATCAGACGCGTTAGTTTTTGAAAAGAAAACGAATGCTAAGGCCACGTGGAAGGTGCCTATCAAGTGGTTTAAAAGTTCTCGATGTCATGGCGGAGGGTGCCCATCGTGTATGGGATGGTATGGAGATGAGTTCCAAAAGTGTGCAACAACATAGTGGGTCATGCATTGCATATTGTTTTAGCAATAATATCATGATTTAGAAGGACATGTGTGATAGACGTAACAATATGAAAAGAGCGTTGAGTCCAGGTGGAAGGTGCCTATCGCGTGGCTTAAAAGTTATCATCGTAGAGGGTTCCCTCTTATATGTTGTTTTCATACATAACTAGTTTTTGGGAGATTTATTATTTCCCCGTTTTTACAAATATGTGGAAACTATAGCTAAGGGAGAATCAATCAGCGACATTTTCATAGCAGACGAGATGGATTTAGTACTATGTCTAGTAGACACAACCACGGCCCCTAGTATGGAATGATTTGGAGATGAGTTGCAAAAGTGTGCAGGGACATAGTGGGCATGCATTTTATAATGTTTTAGCAATAATATCATGATTTATAAGGACATGTGTGATAGATGTAACAACATGAAAAGAGTGTTGACGCCACATGGAAGGTGCCTATTGTGTGGTTTAAAAGTTCTCGACATCATCGCAGAGGGTGCCCTCTTATATGTTGTTTTCATACATAACTAGTATTTTGGGAGATTGATTTCCCCCCGCTTTTATAAGTATGTGGAAACTATAAATAAGGAAGAAAATGTCGATAAATGACATTTTCATAGTAGACGAGTTTGATTTAGGACTAGGCCTAGCAGCAGGATGACAGTCTGACACGTTTTCTGTCGGAGCAGGACTATAGGAGACATGAGCGACATGGTCGACACATCCATGGTACCTAGTAGTTCGGAATTGGGTAAAAAAAAGCCTTTAGATAATTCTAGACATGTGTCATCATTTAGGTCAGGGGTGGTTGCATGCTCCCTCCTCACCACTAGTGATTGCCCGATCACGGTCTCCTCGAATACTTCATTGTGATGGGCGGTTGAGGAGGGGTGGCATCAAGGAGATCTTATACTTCCCCCGAATGTGACACCATCCTACCCCTTGTCGCCACTCTACTATTCTTTTTGTACTTGTGAATCCCATGCATTAGGGCATCTCAAAAGGATGTCCTCAAAGCTTTGGTATATATTTGAATTGTGTCATCCGGACCACTTTTGTTAATTTTATCGTCCAATGAGAACCCCTATAAGTCCGCAGAGCAGTCTGGGCGTCCATTTTCCCACATGCATTTGACCAACAAAAAGCCCCACGTGGTCCTCCTCTCCCTCCCCCTCTCTCTCTCTTCCAACCACACACCATACACACAGAACAACCACATGCATGGCCCCACCTCTCCTCTCTTCTCCCAACCGGACAAATCAGGATTATTTAGTGAATAGCTTTGGATGGCTACCTCCCGCATCATGTCCGCATGCCATGTATGGACCTGTCCATGGACGAATAACAAAACCCCTTTGGGGGTAAGTGTTGGAGATGCCCTTAGTCCTACGGCCATGCATCCTGCATTTTCCACCCTTCCCTGCCATAGAAGTGGATAGTGTTCACTATTTTCAGTATGCCACAAAAAAGGATATCTCTCTCATTCTAGGTCCAATTAAAAATGATTATTATACTTAAAATCCATTAAATTCACAATCTAGAAGACTATATCAATTTAGTAGATCCATTAAAAAAAGGTCAGCATTGCTTATACTAACAATTGGCTCCCGGACACAATAGTATAATAGGGCGGCACATCCGCATGGCATAGAGGAACATGCAATAGCCAGTGTGGTGGTTATGCACTATAGTACTTCAGCAATTTTATGCCTACAAAAACAAGAGTAAGGCCACGCAAAAAAGGAAAATGTAAGAAAACGTGTAAGGGCATGTCCAACGCCAAGCATTAAACCTCCCGCATATGTTTGAATCGCACTGGACGGACATGTTGTGCCATCCAACGCGGGCATGTATCGGTCTGAAGGACGGTCCAGATGAAATTTCTCTCGCAAACCGGAGACAAACATCTGTGTGTGGGAGGGGGTGGATGGCAAGATATGCGGGCATCAGGACCACTGCCACACCCATGTGCGACCGCTCTGGCCCACAAAAAAATCACACCCCCTCTCTCGCGCTTTCCATCGAATGCCCGCATTGTTTGTCGTGCCTCATTCATGCCGGCCCATAGCATGCAGCGGCCGTCACTGATGCCTCTTATTTAATCGGACGGGAGGGTAGTGCAGCCGTACACAACTTCTCAGCCATCATCGCTTCAATGTGGTCACCGCAATCGGAGGAACCCACTCAGGCCGTTGCGCCGCATTGAAGTGAACTGAACGCCCCTTCGCCTGGCCTGGCCGAGAGTATTTAAGGCTATTTAAGCCGTGCACTAGCAATGCACAGAGCCGCACTCCCCCTCCTCGAGCACTATCCTCCTCCTCCCCATCACCTTGTCGAGCTCTTCCTCCTCCCTGAGCCTAGCGGCTGTGCTCAAGTGTTTGTTCCCTGTGCTGGCAGGCGGCACCGGTGAAAGTTCCTATTTAGGTAGATCTTGGCTCCACCGTCCTCGCTCTTCGGGACCATCTACAACATTGGTGGGCTCCTCCGGCAAGGGCGAGATAGTCGTCGGCTATGACAAGGAACAGCCGCAGGAGCGACCCGTCTCCTTTCGGAGGCAACTTTGGCGAATGAAGAATTGGTCGGTCAGATGGTCCCGCCGCCACCATCACCGGCACGCGTGAAGAACATGATAAACCATGTTCAACATTCCTTTTCTGCTCTTCGGATGTTGATGAAGCAACGCTTGAGCATTTGATAGGCTTTCCTGGTATTGCAGATAGGGTAAACTTCTTTTAAGAAAGAATACAAAGTTTAGATAAGTGTAATATATATCATTATATTATTTACGTTCATCAGTAGACGATATCATAGGAAACTCGTGCATATAATGTAGATTTATATTTTATTATCATAGTTTGGAAATTAACAATGTAACATAGAGCTTGAAATTGTGCTCATTCCAGGAACATCATAAATTTGTCAATGAAATACACATCATAAATTGTGCCATTCCAACATCGGCGAGGAGTGGTCGATTAGCGACTGTTCCACCAACGCCGGCAGGGGCAAAGCCGCCACCAGGGTTCCACCATGCACTACTCTTCCTCTCTATCAGCGGTGCCCGCGGACGTGCCGACTTCGTGGTCGTGGCGGTGGGGCGCGGCCTCGGCGATGTCCTCCTCCTCGAAAATCTCACCGGCACCGCCTCGCCCGCCTCATCGTCGCACTCCTTGCCAGCAGCTGCCACCCACTTGCAGTACTGCCAGCGGGCGAGGCGGATCTCACGGGGTGTGGTATAACTCGAGTAACGTCTCCTGCTGGGCTATGTCTGCATCCGATGCGACCGCTCTACCGGTAGCGGCGAGCTGCTCCTTCGCTTGCAGATGCTCCTCGAGGAAGAGGTGGTTGTAGGCGGTGTCGGCCTGTGCCTCCTAGAACTGCTCCTCCCGCTGCACCACGTCCATGTAATGGACACAGGCCTCGCCAATGGTCATGGTGCAATGCACCATTAAGGGCGGCGCGAAAGAGGAAGAGGGTGACGCGGAGGAGGATGATGGCGTCGGCTCATCATTCTCGACCGCGGCCATCACCTTCTTCTGACCCGGCGTGAGAGCTTTGACGGGGAGG
Organism: Secale cereale; assembly: GCA_902687465.1. Classification (NCBI taxonomy): domain Eukaryota; kingdom Viridiplantae; phylum Streptophyta; class Magnoliopsida; order Poales; family Poaceae; genus Secale; species Secale cereale. Next base: position 512,400,197 of record LR738715.1, read on the forward strand.
AATCCATGGTGGGGGTGGTGTGGAGATGGATGGAAGGTGGATGACTGCGGCTATGGCTGGTGCAGCAATTTATATAACAATGGCGGGTGGCAGAGTGATGGGATGCGGCGCAGGCGGCGCTCTCTCGGACAGAACGTCACTTTAATGTCGGCGCTAGTGAGTGGCTGCGTCCGCTTTGGCCGAGCATGTATGCGGGCACCAAGGCTCTGGACCGGTGCTAACCATTTCGGACGGGAAGCACGTGCGGGAGTGGGGAGGAGTTTTTGGTGGGCCAGGAACGGTCAATAGCGGGCTTGAGAGCGGTCCGGACTCTCGCAAATCCTCCATGTTTGTCTTTGGTTTTTGCGAGAAATCACGTCTGGCTACCTCGTGAATCGATATATTACCGTCTTGGATGGCTTACATTGTCCGGACAGCGCGGACCGAACTCTTACGGGGTTCTGTTTTTTAGATACCTAACGTGTGTTGTATCTGATGTACATCAGTACATGTGTATGTGTGTACTCTATTGTACTGTAGGACCTAGTTTTCTAGCAATAAGGAAAAACACACCTAGTAGTCCTGCGCCACCTCCCACGAGTACGCATCCCGTGAAGAATTCGAGACTAAAGGTATGCGTAGAATCGGGATACTAGGTGAGTCGGGAAAACTAGCATGATTAAGCTACGTTTCTAGCCTTTGACCTTATGAAGCATGTTTCTGTGGTTCTGGAGGAGCAAAGCGGCAGGTACCTGCTAGATGCTCTGTCAATGAAACTTGATCTTGTCCTGGACGCTGGCCGGCAGGTTGATGGCTATTGAAACAAGTTGACCAATCATCAGCTGGGTTAGAGGTGAGGTGGTAAGAAATATATTGCAACAGGCTACAATCATGGACCCATGAAGGACTCAAGCCTCTGAAGATTTGCATGATGTAGCAATACTATGCGCCTCAGGAATCCTGGCTGGCGACAGCTATGGCACAAGCTTTTGACCTGCTTTTGAGCAAACTGTTTTGGTGCAGGCTTCAGCAAGACTGACACTGGCCTAGTTTGAAGAAAGTTGTATTAACTATAAAACATACAATCGGCGTGTTCCTCGACACACACAATCGATGCATGGTTGCCTAAATGACATACATTGTTATACAAACACACGAACTACTATCTTGGGATGGTGTTAAGATGGAAAGTATGTGTGCAACCAAGGCTACTTTGTGAAACAATACTCGCTAGGATTAGTACCACTCATCAGTACATGATTTTATGTACTGTAACATTGCAACCAAGATGGGCTATTCGTCAACCAAGATATAATTCTTCCATAAAAATGTAGCACTACTATGATTTCTACTTATGACACTAGCGTGATTCATTCCATCTTTTGATAAAACAGCCAGGCATATGAGTAACTTAAACAATCACTTATTATAAGCTAGAGTAGATAAGAGGATCACCCCTAAGTTGTTTTTTCGTCTTGCCAAACATCAGAAGGTCATGCCGACGTTGACACACAATTGCTTCACCTGCACGAAGAGCTTATGAGTTCAGATGCCTCTTTGCTCCACTGGAAAACATTGCCACATCATCTTTTCCCCGCTCTAATCTCTTGATGCAACCTATAAAGAAGTAGCTGAATCAGAGGACTGTGCAATAAGCAGATTCAAATAGCCTTTGCTTTAACATGAAGTTCGTAACCATCTGCAGATGATCGTGAAACCAAATTGAAGATGTAAATACTACTCCTGAACATCAACTGATGCAACCGGCCAGAAATGCATCAACAGCTGGAGTTTTCAATAATGTGGGACACCGTGTCGCACCGGACAACACGGGTCTCTGAATCAATTTTTTCGTTTCCAACAATGTGTATCTTCAAGGCCGGCTAATGGGAAAGCAACCTTGCAACTTACTAGAACTTCTGGAGTCTTGGCACAGTTCGTTGGCCATGTGCGATGAAATGTACTAGGCCTGTAACTCTAGCCTGTGAGCCTACTGTGGGCACACCGGCTAAAATCATGGAATAAGGACGGGCGCTTAAAAATCATGGAATTCTAGTAGGGAAAGTTTTGGGGAGCTTGTGATAGGGATCCCTTAGCACCTCCAAGGGTCAGGATAGTTGTGTGTGCAGAGTTACCCAATAGGAAAACTTTTGAAAAAGGAAAGAAAGGTGTTTATACCTCATATTTTTGGCACGTCATGTTGACTAAACCGGCCTCCATGTCGTGGCTCGAGTGAAGGAGGCTCAGATAGCCATAATACAAGTCACTTGGGCTGAAAACTTTAAAGCTCTCAAGATCCAGTGTTGTTTTGTCCTTAGCCAAGAAGGGCGTCTCTTCTTTCGTGGAATGTTTTGATAACACTCTAGAAGCTTCGGGTGCTGTGAAAGCCAACCCGGTGATAATAATGGTGTCATCGGCCAGGCTCATGTCAAATGAGAGGGTGCTTGGATACGTTTTAGTCTCATGACTAAAAGTAGTGGGACTAAAACTTGCTAGCCTCACCCATGCTTGGATCCAAATACAAAAGAGACTAAAATCAAGTTAATGAGCATTTATTATCCTCCAACCCCTCCAATCCAGAACTCGCATATGTTAATGGTGAGGAGTTAAATGAGGAGAGAGAGGACTAATCCACATTTTAGTAGGGGTACCCCTGACTAACAAAATTTAGTCATAAGACTAGTTTTAGCCCCTCTTTAGTTAGGGGTACTTGGAACTTTAGCCTCTTAAAGAGACTATTCTTAGTCAGACTAAAATAAGTCCCTTGGATCCAAGCACCCTTTGACTTGGTAGGAGTGGGCGGCTTATGACTCGGCGGGTCATGACTTGCAGCCTAGTTAGTGTCAATGTCAATGGCCGGCTCTTGGATTACAGGGTCAGCCTATGGAGGCGTGTCATTTTGCTGGTTAATGAGATCTTCAGAATCCCGTACTGAGGCTTGAGTGGCCTCCCGCACCTATTTCTCCAGTTCAGCGGCCTCGGGAATCTTGGAACAGACAGCCGCTTTTTGCTTCTTGCATGTCTTTGCCTTGGCCCTCTGATAAAGAAAATAAAGCCTTATGATTTGCACGAAAAGGAGAGTGAGGGAGTCAAGTTCTTCCTCCGACTCATCTAGTTTGATTGTCTCTTTTGTGGCCTGCTTCTTGCGGCGACCTGTGGCTCGAGGCTTCACCACCTTAGTTTTCTTGGGTGTTGGAGCAGTTGTTATCTTCCTCTTCCAGAAAGGAGAGTCGGCATGTATTCATATATACATTGACATTCATTTTAAAATATAAAGCATAAAGACAGAAAGGTAGAATAAGCAATTGGTCGAAACACTTACAGGAGCGGCTGGGTTAAGAGTAAACGAAGGCTTCAGCACAGTTTTGTGACAAGCTGCTTGAAACTCTCCAAGCAAGGATTTAACTATTTCATTAACCTCTTGATCAGTAAGAGGTGTTGGGTTATAGCACTATAGATCCTTCACATCACCGGTGTATTCACACATTAAACCATTGCAGCGACTCAACGGAAGAATCCTCCATGAAACCCAGCAGTGGGTCACATTGACTCCAGTTAAGTCGTTGCCTATTAAGGCCCTTATCTTTGAGAAGGCAGATGCATATGGTACGCATTCTGTAGCAGTGAGTCGGCCAGGGAGTTCGCTATTGGTATTCAGCCGATAAAGGTGGAAACCCGGTAGGGGATTTTCTCCAGCCGGAGAAGTGTCTTTGCAATAAAACCAAGTGTGGTTCCAGCCCTTGGGATGAGTCGTTAGCGAAGCAGAGGGGAGGTTTACGTCTATACACCGCGGAACAGAAACACCTCCAAGTTCTAGACTCGGCCCGCTTGTTATTCCAGTCTAGCGGTTGATGTAAAATAAGTCCTTAAAAGATCAATGGTGGGTTCTTCTTGCAAATACGCCTCACAGAGCACTTGAAAGTGGCATAAATTGGAGACGGAATTGGGGCCGATGTCTTCAGGATGAAGATTGTAAAATGTAGCGTATCTCTAAAGAATTTAGATCCGGGTGGTGAGAATCCACGAAGAAGGTGATCCGTAAAGACTATAACTTCACCCTCTTGGGGTTGTGGAATACGTTCAGGACCGGGAGCCCGCCAATGAATAACTACTTTAGCTGGCAAAACACCCATAGCCACATAATCCTTAAGGGTGAGCTATGTGACTAGTGAGACCTCCCGGTTATAGGAAGGAGTCTTTGTCATGGCCGGCGAGTTAAATCGCTGCAAATGAAAAGCAAAGCGAAAAATGTTCTTCTAAGCCGCTTAAGCATGGAATGCGATGGTAATCGATTTATGATAGTATGGTGGGTTAAACTATACAAGTATGAGCCGACGATATACGAGCGGCTCACGTAAAAAAAAGTGGCTACTGAAGGTACAGGCGAGTTATAGAGTCAATGTTAAGATGCCGGAACAGTACAGGGCGGGTTAGCCATCTACAGGCCTAAAGTTGTTGGAATTTTGCTAAGTGTGGGCAAACAAGTTTTACATATCATAGCTATAATTTTGGATCTACGACAGCTCAGAAAAGATGAACAAATTGCTAAACCTAGAGTGCGGCGGTGGAAGAACTGGTGATGTGTATACTAATTCTGAAGAGGAAAGAATTTGTCCTTGGTACTAGAGTAAGGTCAAAACTGCTATCGCATTGCTCCTATATCATTTTCAAGATCGAAGCATGAGTTTTTGCACAACCTAGATGAACTACGATGAACCGCGATGAACACCGAGAACTCAAGTATCCTAATGTGAATCTGAGAAAGGGGAAAGAAAGGCACCGGATGGCACTGGTAAAGACTGGATGAATGCCATAGTTTTCTGGTTCCAACAGGTCGATGCAGCGGCCTTGTTGGATTCGCTGGTGAAGCTCGGCTGGGGCGGCGGAGCTCCGGTCGTGACGAACAATTTGAGGAAGAAGAAGAGGAGGAGACGGGGGTAAAAAAGAAAAGGGCAGTCCCGCCGTCCCTATTTATAAGAAAAAAAGTGAACAGTAAAATGGCAAGCCCGGGAATCTAGGAGACGTCATAATTATAATGACAAAGAAGGCGCCTCAATTTTAAGAATGACTGGCTAATATAAGATTCGTTGTCACATCATGGGATTTTTTTGAGTTTAATGGTGTTACATCATTTTTCGTCATGGCGGGTCATGAAGATTTATTCATGGTCAAATGTTAAAAGAATTCAAGAAGATTCCCCAACCGAAGGATGAAGATTGACATGAACAAGTTCAAATCAATCTGGGGCCTAATGTTGGGGATATAACCCCGTGGTGTAACCCGCCCAGGAGGGGCTGGATTACACCATTGGCGACTCATAAGGAAAAGGCCTAAGTAGGCCCAAGAAGATAAAGACATGAAGACTCGAGGAGACTTAAACAGGCAAGCCTGTTGAAGGCCCAAGACCCGGAGGCGGTTCAAGACCCGAAGGTGTGAGCCGCATGATGGTGACTTGCCTAGCAAGGCAAGGTGATTTAGAACCAAAGTCGGTTACGTCATATGACCCGACCTGGACTCTTGTAAGCCGCCGGGCCTTGACCTGTGTATATAAAGGCGAGAGCCTACAACGAGTTAGATAGAGAACAATTAATTGAGACCGAGGTCAAGCGATTCCGTTTTCTTGTAATCGATACTCAAGCAATACAACACAAAGCAGGAAGTAGGCTTTTATCTCGTTGGTGAGGGGCTGAACCTGGGTAAACTCATGTCTCTCGTCTTGTTCAACTCCTTTATGCTAATCACCATAGTCATGGCCTCGCATGTAAGTCCTTTCACAAGGGCATCAGCCATCACAAAACCATCACAGTGGCCCATTTACAATTCAGACCGTTCACAGGTCGAAAGTCGGATGGGTCGTAAATGCACCGACGTACTAGACGGGCCTTTACTTGGCCGGAAGTGCGGTCAGGCTTGATTTGTATCAGTGAGTATATGGGCCTTTAGTAGGCTGGATGTGATGTTGGGCCCATGGGTTTCGTCTGACGCTAACAGGCAAAATATTTTCCCGGTCTTTTATTGGCCGAAAGTTTCATCGGGCAATAAATGGGCCCGAATGTACCAGGACCTTTAATGCGCCGGAAACACATTGGGCTTTAATTCGGTCCAAATACTTAGTGGGTTGTTAACAGGACAGAAGTCACCGAGGGCCGCAATGATGAGAAATCTAGAATGGGTCGTTCATGGGCCGATATGACACTATTCCTATGGGCCTTAAATTGCAAATGGGCCCTCTAAAAGTAGGCCGTAAATCGGCCAGCTCGCTAATTTTGACTGGGCCGGCCTTTTAAACCTAAAAGGGCCACTGTTGGGCCTTGTCACGTGTCGACGTATCATAGGCGCCTCCTATCCATTGGGCAGTTGACATATGTCACAAGGCGGAGTTGACACATGTTTCCTCTGGCCAATGAGAATTTTAGACGTGGAAAATTGCCATTGGTCACTGCTGTTAACGGGTTATCGGATCCGAAACCGGACACGATAGGGCTAACGACATCTTGTTATGATGGATGCCATGTGTCGGTTACCCTTGACGAAAGTACTTTCATGACACGCCATTTATTGCCATGGAATTGGACACTTCTGTCCTGGTAATTTAAGAATTGTCATGGAACACTTCTACGACAGCATAGGTATGACTATCTTGATTCTATCACAAAATCGTCATTTATGTACAAGCATGAAAAAATCGTGACCTACTGTGACAAACATGTATCATCACGGAAGTGTATTTTTTGTAGTGCTCGATGCAAGAGGCAGGTCCTTGTGGCAGGCATCTGGCCGCCATGGCTGTTCCCTGGCCGTGTGTCGGCCATTCCCCCACTCCCCTAGAGCATGAAGTCCGAACCCGTGACCCCCCAGGAGAACCCTAGCCCCCCCACTTCCCCTTTCCCTCACTCTATCTCTTCTCCCCGCATGAAATCGCCACTTCCATTGCCATGGCCGCAACCGCCATGCTCCCCACCCCCCAGAAGATGTCTAGGAGAACCGCCATGGTCCACTTCTGTGACGCCCGAGACCGACGTCCCAGAAGATTCCAGAAGATTCCAGAAGTTCCAGATGTTCCGGGTTGCCCGTGTGTTTCTTTTGTGCTTGTGTTATTTATTTTTGCATTGCATCATGTCATCATGCCATCTTGTCATATTTTATTTTGCATCTCAACCTAATAAATTGTGTGGACCTTCGGTCCATTTAAATCGAGGGAAGGTGACTTCTCTTTATAACATATAAATGCCTCTCAATATTATTTAGGGAGCTATATTAATAAATATTCCATTGCTTCGGAATCACCGTAACACACTTGCATAATTTCCCCATTGTCTTTTCGCTTCAAGTTTCTTCCAAAAACCTTGCCAATAATTCTTTCCGTTGTTCCGAGGTTCCTCCAAAAATTTGAACATTTTTGGACACTTCAATAATCTCGTCTTAGTTCAAACCTATTTGAATTAAATTCAAATATGTTTGAATTATTTTTCCGTTCCTGCCTTTCTTAATTTTTCTCGGACTTGCTATTTTTATGATGCCCGAGAAAAATACTTCCTTGTGTTATCTTTTCCCTAAACGTCCTCCTCATTCTCTTTTTCTCTCTTTTGTTTTATCTGCTAGAAATCTTTTAAAAAGAAAGGAGTCCAACTTCCTCAGGCTGCAGCCCATCTGGGCCTCCTCCTTTCCCCCCCCCC
>LR738715.1:512418004-512428798 GCA_902687465.1 Secale cereale
GTCTCCTCCCTCTCCCTTTTGGCCCAACCTGGCCCGTTCCAGTCCTAACCCTAATCCCACCGAGCCCCGCAGCTCCTCCCTCCGTTCCTTCCAGCCGCCGCCACCCCTTCGTCCCGCTTCTCCCGATCCTCTCTCTCTTTCTCCCGAGGCCCCAGCGCCCGATTTTTTCCCCTTCGCCCCGAGCCTCCTCTCGACCAGGCCCCTTTCCTCGCACCAGCCAGGGCGCCCAGCGCTGCTCGCCTCACCCTCGTTCAAGCGCGCCCCCCAGGCCCCCCTCGACCTCCTGCGTGCCATGCGCCGCGGCGTTTTCCCTCGCTCGCCAGTCCCGTGCGCCGCTCCCGTCGCCCCAGGCGAGCGCCCCCGGCCAGGATCCAGCCAGGACCGCCGACGGCCTCTCCTCCCGCGCTTCCCTCCACGCGAGCGCCCTCGAGCTGCGACCCTCGTCCCGCAGGCTGGCCGCCCCTGCCTCGTCTCCCTCTGGTCGCGCCCTGCCTCGGCCAAGTGCAGCGCCTCCCTCGCGCCCACGCGCCGCCCCAGGCCGCGGCCTCTCCTTCCGCTCTGTCCGCGGCGCCCCGATGCGCGGCCACTAGCGCCCAGCTCGCCGGCCCTTCCCTCCAGCGGCCTTCTTCTGCGAGGCCGCCCCGAGCACCTCCACCGCTCCATCCAGCGCGGCCTCGAACAGCGCCGCTCGGGCTCCCTCCTTCTCCTTGTGTGCACCAAGGCCGCGGCCCTCTTCTCCAGCCTCCGCGCGAGTCCCGCGCCGAGTCTTCATCGCCTCTGCAGCCTCCTGGCCTCGTCGCCCCTTGCTGTTTTTGTTTGTTATTGTGTGCTGCCTTGTTCTGTTAACGTGACAGATGACCCGAACGAGTTTACGGCGACCCGACCAAGTACCTCTTCGATAAGTACCTCTACACGGCGAAACGACTAGTACATCTACCGTCGCCGAAGACCGCGTGTACCTCTACGGAAAACGAGCTCGTGAACGGCTACGGAACAAGTACCACTACATCCGTGTACGACTACGCGCCAAGTACCCCTACGTTCGCGAGTAACAAGTACCACGACGACCGAACGGCTACGGAAACGTGAACAACTACCGTCTCGGAGACGCACCAAGTACCCCTACCGTCGCCCGAACATCTACCGTCGTCGAGTACAACTACTTCCTCTACTTCCTCTACGACCTCGAACCCCTCCGAGAACGTTTGTCACGAAGGTATAACCCCGAGACGTGACCCGTGTGATGTATGCTTGTTGTGTTGTATGAAATGTCTCCCGTGTGTGCTCCGTGCCCGTTTCGACCTTTTGTCATGTTCCTTGGTTGCCTCGTCACCGACTCGTGGGAACCCGGTAACGGGATCGCCCCACCTTTCATCTCGTTTGACTCGCCCACGCCATCTTACCTTTTGCACCGGTCTCTCAACGAGTTACCGGTACCGATATGTTGCCGTGGCATCATTTTCGGAATCGTTGCCGTGGCACTCTTTTCTTTCCACCATGGTGACAAATGCTTCATATCTCTTTTAAGTCAACCTTTTAATATAATTGCATAAAACTTAATCATGTCATCCGCATCATGTTAACAACACTAAAATGTTTAATTGTTTTTGCTTTAATAATTATTAAACATGCTCATGGGGATTTTCCGGATATGTTGTTGTTATTTCCGGCCTCATTTAAAATGCCTAAATAGTGTAGTTTCTTTATGCTTCACCTCTTGCCATGTTAAAACCCTTTTAATCTTGTCTTGTAATTAAATGAGAGTCAACTAAATAATTAAATGTGGTGTTTCGTCAATATGCAACTCGTTGCATATTGATCTCCACTTAACTTGTAGTGTTGTTTGTGCTTTTGCCATGCCATGCATATTTAAACCGGACATGCATCATGCTTGCTTGTGCATCGTATGCCATGTTTATGATATGTGTGTTTACTGTGTTGTTTCTTTCTTTCCGGTTTGCTTCTCTTGATAGCTTCGGTTTCGTTCCGGAGTTGTGAGGTTTCTCTCGACTGTGTTGCTCCGTCTTCGTGGATCCGTTCTTCTCCCTTGTGAAATCCCAGGCAAGATGACCGAACCCGGATACCATTACTATCTTTGCCTATTGCTAGTAGATCCGTTCTTTAGTTTTGCCTCGATGCCCATGTTTTCCTGTCAGCCTCCTACTTGTAACCAATTGCCATGTTTAACCACCCTACCTATGCAAACCTTTGATTGGCTATACGTAGGCTTGCTCAGCCCCTCTTATAGCATTGCTAGTTGCAGGTGAAGATTGAAGATGCTTGCTTCATGTTGAAGTTTGGTTGGGTTATATCACACTAAATAAATGCTTAAAAATGAAATCATCTATATACTGGCAGGGTGGAAGGCTAAGCCTTTTGCTTGGTGTTTTGTTCCACTCATGCCGTTAGGAATCGTATAAACCGGTGTTATGTTCCTTGATTATGCGTTCCTAACACGGTTGGGGTGTATGGGACCCCCTTGATAAACCGCTAAGTGCTAAGTCTTTTCCAGCAAATCCCAACATTGGTACTATTTGCCTCATAATAACAACTTATTTAATTAATTAAAATTGCATAGGGGGTCGCGTCCCCGAGGATTCTTAATTCTACATAGCAGGGGGGGCCAGCGCTGATGGTGTTGGTCCCAAATGGGGGTCCTGCAGGGCCGCCTTGGGGCAACCCGAGGTATATGGTATAACCTGTAGCATCACCCATCCGGTCGTGTCCTGAGACTTAGATACGCGCGGCTACTATCAGGGTGTCGACACGCCGGGAGGATTTGCTGGATTAGCCTTACCTTAGTTCGGTTTAACTTGAGCACGGGATTCCGAGAATACTCGGGTCTTCCCACCTATGGAGTTGCGACTTCGCGGATCGTGGGCTTGTGATGGGCCAAGTTGGAACACCCCTGCAGGGTTTGAACTTTCGAAAGCCGTGCCCGCGGTTATGTGGCAGATGGGAGCTTGTTAATTCCGGTTGTAGATAACTTGACACAATGTTTCAATACACTACCAGCGTGTGTACCGTGACTGTCAATTTCCGAATAGGGATTCGGGAGATGAACACGGTGGGGTTATGTTTGACCGGCTTTAGTTAGGATCACTTCGTGATCATCTTTCGACCGATGCACTTCTCTTCTCGCTCTCTTTTACGTAAGTTAGTGCTAGTTGCTTCTGCAGACTCTTGTTTGTTCCTTCACCTCATATTCTTTTCTTCAGCCTTGTCCACACCCAAGGCTTAAATAGTCTTGTTACCCGGGAACGGGATTGCTGAGTCCTCTGTGGCTCACAGTTACTTCACTACACCAGTTGCAGGTTCAGCCGAGTTTGATGCAGGAGTTGGATCAGTTCTTCACCAGGAGCTTGTTGAAGAGTTTGGCCGTTTGCTTGTGACGTTTCGATGTTCAGTAGTGGTTTCTACTAGGATTCGGTCTTGACCTGTGGCTTTATGTTGTTTTGGTATCTTTCTTTTGGATCTTCACCCGTAGTCGGGTTGTGATGTTCTGAATGTTGTTTTGCTTATGTAATGTATTGTGTGAAGTGGCGAGTGTAAGCCAACTATCTCCTTTTGCATTTTAATCCCTCTTTTACATGAGTTGTGCAAAGATACCAAACTTGAGATCATTCTAGGATGGACTTATGCCTTTAAGTCGTGCCTCGACACGTAGGAGGTATAACTCCATCCTGGGCATTACAACTTCATCCATCTCGAGGACCAAATAAAGCAGGGACGGCATGTACACTTGCCATTGACACCATCTTCATCATATACATCGTCGTCGTCCACCGTCGATTCCCGCGACTCCGGTCCACCTCCGTCCTCCCCGACCTCGCGATCGAGCTTGTAGTGAGCTTCTCCTCCATCTTCCTTGTTTTCCCCTTCGATTCAACGATGTTGACTGCTAGTCCAATCATGCCAAAAGCTCCATGCCCACATTCATGCTCATCCACTCACGTCATCGTCATGCCGCTCTCGTGCGTGCACCCGGCTGATACGTCCAAAACGTATCTATAATTTCTGCTTGCTCCATGCCTCTTTTGGGTGATATTGCTATGTTATTTATACACTTCCATACACTTTTGATCGTATTTGGACTAACCTATTAACTCAGCGCACCCCAGTGCCAGTTTCTGTTTTCGGCTGTTTTTGTATTTCAGGTTTTCACATTACGAGAACTGCCAGAAAATCCAGAAAAATTATATAAAAAATCAGCGTTCCGGAAGCTTCCATGCGGCCAAAGTAGGGTCGGAGGGGACCCACAGGGGCTCCAGGCGGCCTACCCATGCGGCCCCCCTGGCCGCGCCGAGGGGGCGCCTGGGCACCCCTGACCCCCTCTGATGCCCCCCTTTGGCATATATTTACACCGTGTCACGGAAACCCTGATTCCAGACCCCTTTTCTCCAGACGCGATTCCGATCTCCGCCGCCATCGCCATCAAGCTTCGGGGGACCAGAATTCCTGCGCCGGCACCCTGCCGGGACGGGGAAGTGCCCCCGGATTCATCTCCATCGACGTTGCTTCCTCCCTCCATGATGCGGGAGTAGTTCCTCCTCGGGGCTGAGGTTCTTACCAGTAGCTATGTGGTCAATTCTCTCTCCCATGATGTGATCTTCGTTGTGATCATAGGCTATGTTAATCTAGGGTGATCACATGATATTTCCCCTTCCTCTATGTATTGGATTGATGTACTCACTTGTCTTTATCTAGTATAATCCCCGAGACCAAGGTGACAGCGGTCTATTGGACATGGATTAGAACAATATTTTCATGAGTGATTTCCTCTCTTGTGTGTTGATTGAAGATTGAGAGTCTCTTGGTGCTTGTCTTTGACTATCCTTTAGATATGTTGTGGTGATTGTGGGACTCTCTTTGGATGGCCGCGGTGACATTGGGAAATCCTTAGATTGAGAACTACGAACTTTGAGGTGTGCTTTTGTAGCCCTACATAATTCTCGTCCTCTCTTGACCACGAAGGAATGACCTCCGAGTGCGTCCCCTTTGCATGTTTTATGGGAAATATCATGTGATTCGATTATGTTAATGTTGTTGGGAGTTGCCACTAGTGAAAGTATGAAGCCTAGGCCTTGTTTCCACCATTGCAATACCATTTGTGCTCACGTTTACCACTTGTTTGCTTGATGCACTTTTTATTACAGATTTATATTACTTTGTTTTTCCATCCATATCACTTGCCATTTAACATCTCTTCGCCGAACTAGTGCACCTATACATCTAACAAGTGTATTAGGTGTGTTGGGGACACAAGAGACTTCTTGTATCTTAGTTGCAGGGTTGCTTGAGAGAGACCATCTTCAACCTCTACTTCCCTGAGTTCGATAAACCTTAGGTCATCCACTTGAGGGAAATTGCTGCTGTCCTACAAACCTCTGCGCTTGGAGGCCCAACATAGTCTACAAGAGTAGAAGCGTGTGTAGACATCAAGCTATTTCTGGCGCCGTTGACGGGGAGGTGAGCGATTGAAGGTATATCTTTAGATCTTGCAATTAAATCTTTTTGTTTGTTGTTTTTATTTCACTAGTTATGCTTATGGACAATCTTGCTATTGGATCGTTGCTTGCGGGAAGACGCCCCACACCTATGGTGGTTGCTCCTCCCCCTACTGAAATTGTGCCCTATAAAATACCAGCTGGTATTATCGATTATGTTTTGGCTGATTGTTATGCAGGAGACAGACATCCCGGTGAACACTTGCTATATCTGTCACAACTATGTTATTTATTTAAGCTTGCAGGTGTATCAAGGGAGTTTGTCATGAGGAAATTATTTGCCTTGTCACTCAAAGGAAAAGCATTGGAATGGTATAGGCTACTAAATGACTCTCACCTGCTGGAGTGGGAAGAGATCCAGTCTCTCTTTTACTCCAAGTTTTATCCTCTTCATGAAGTCCATGAGAATAGGAATTATGTTTATAATTTTTATCCTCATGACGGAGAGAGCATAGCTCAAGCTTGGGGAAGACTGAAAACGTTAATGCTAAAATGTCCTAACCATGGGCTCCCCAAAGATATGATTATTACTAATTTTTATGCGAGGCTTTCTCGACAGGATAAAGATTTCCTTGAAGCTTCCTCTATGGGTTCTTTCACAAACAAAAAGATTGATGCTAAATGGGAACTCCTTGAAAGAATTCAACGCAACACTGAAGATTGGGAAATCGACAAAGGTAAAGAGTCAGGTATAATTTATGAGTATGATTGCATTAAGTCCTTTGTTGAAACTACAAGTTTTAATAAGTTTAGTGCTAAGTTTGGGCTTGATTCTCAACTCCTTGTTGATTTCCTCAAATCTTTTGCTTCACATCTTAATATGCCTAAGGAGGATTGGATCAAGTATCATAAACCTTTTAAAGAGACTTGCAAAGAAAATGAAATTGTTCATGATGATTGCAACATGCATGATCCAATTCCTAAAAATGAAGTTTTATATAAGCATGTTAATTTTTGTGGAGTGGATAGACCTTGTGAAAGGCCTATGATTGAAGAAGAGAAGTATTATAAGCAACATAAGCATGAAAGAACAATCACTTGGGTCAGAGATTTAAATGAAATTGCTAGAGAATTGTGTGACCTTTATCCTTTTACTTGTGAACTTTGCCGTATAGAGGGTCACTTTAATTTTCAATGCATGAACTTTCAAAACATAACTGTTAACCGGTTGTGTGATAACATGATCACCTCTGATCTTTATGATGAGCTTATGTTATTTTTGATGTGTGAAGAGTTATCAGAAAAGACTTCATGGCTAGATGTTAATGCCATAGGAATAAAAAACACTTTGCAAAATTGCCATCTCTATTGTGTTGTTAATTGCCATGAAAATGATTACATAGGTAAGATTATAAAGGAGGGAACTTTACCCAAGTATAAAAATGTCTCTTATATTTCTGCTAATAAAAAGGAGAGTTTCTCCCAAGTTTCCCCTATTGTTTCTACTGATAAACCAGGATATGTGGAAAAGCTTCATCTCCAACCACTCCCTCCTAAGGTTAAGAAGAAGAAAAAGAAGAGGAGGAGGAAGAGGAGCAAGAAAGAAGAAGAATGGGTATCAACCTGGCCTGAGCATATTCCTCCCATCAACTTTTATCCTAACGATTGTAAGTTTAAAAAAGAAGGTGAAGTTTATTGCCTTAATTATCATCTTGATGATACGTCCGTAGGTACTATTGAAGATGATTTTGATTATGATATGCATGTTACTTATTGTGATTGGAAAAATGATGATGATGCTACTTATGATCTTGAAAACCTTTTTGGTACCAACTCTGAAAGTGATGATATGGGAAGCTCTAAACTTGGGGATGATAGGATTGCAAATCCTTTACCCACTAGTGATGTGCTAATTGATAATTCTTTTGCTAGTAAGAATAAAGACAACATGATTACAAATATAGTTGCTAGCAATGATAATGCTCTTCTCTACTATGATGATGTCATAACTCCTACCTATAGTGATTATAAAGGTACCTATGACATAAGGAGAAATAATCCTTATGAAACTTGTTATAATCATGGAGGGAATTACTCCCTTGTTGAACACCACCCTCCTAATACACAATCAATCTATAGTGTTCAAGTTGTTTATGATAGTCCTACTCCCACTATTACCAATGAGAAAGATTATGCTTATGTGGAGAGTAAGAGTACCTTTTTGCATGTGGATCATGGTAAAAATGCTTTATGTGATGCTTATATTGTTGAGTTCATCCATGATGCCACTGAAATTTATAATGAGAGAGGGAGACTTGGTTCTAAATATCTTAATAATAAGAAGTTTCCTCTCTTTATGGTGAATATTTTGAAGTTATGCTTGTTTTGCCTTCCTATGCTAGTTGCTTTATGCTTTAATGAATTATTCTATTGCAATATTCCTATGCATAGGAAGCATGTTAGGCTTAAATGTGTTTGGTATTTGCTTCTTGATGCTCTCTTTTGTTCTTCAGCTCTTATTCCTACGAGAGCATCATTAAAGTCTTAAGCCTATCTTTATGGCTATAAAGAAAGTGCTCTAGGGAGACAACCCTTATTATGTTTACTTTCAGTTTTAGTGGTCTTTATGTTTGTTACTACTGTAGTAACATCATTGTATCTTTATTTTTCAGCTGTGTGCCAAGTTTAGCCTCTGATTGCAAGAAAGTTCAAAAGTTCTGACGTGCTGTCCAGGAAACAGATTCTGTCCTTGGATAGAAAAATTCGTATAAAATCACCAGATATTCTTTTTGGTCTGAGTTTTTTCGACAGCGTGCTCTATATAATTTTCTTTCGTGCGTCTGTTTTGAGTTTTTTGATTAGAGTTGCAGAAGTGCCCCGGAAAAATCATTTACTACCTGCTGTTCTGTTTTTCACAGATTCTGTCCTGTTTTGCCTTTCCTTCATTTTGCAAACCTAGAGCTTGCTTTTTATTTGCAAAAACCTTTTGGAAATCTTGAGAAACAGTAGAACTTCAAGAATATCTTTATTTCCAGCAAGGAACAATTATTTTATTATGGGTACTAACCTCGCTAATCAGATTATGATGAGTTATGTATGAAGGGAGTTTTCAAGTGTGCGAGGGAAGATGATAAAAAGATTCAGGAGTGTCAAACGCTCAAGCTTGGGGATGCCCCCATGCACCCCCAAGAAATATTCAAGGAGACTCAAGCGTCTAAGCTTGGGGATGCCCCCGTGCATCCCCTTCTCCATCAACATTATCAGTTCGTCCTTCGTTCCACTATATTTTAATCACTTCATGTGTTATGTGCTATGCTTGGAGCGTCTTGTTTTAGTTTTCCTTTTAGTTTTCTTTAGCTTTTCATAACGAGTTGGAACTCAGCTTTCTTTATGTGGGAGAGAAACACGCTCCACTTCTACCTAGAACATAACATAGAATTTGCATGTCTATCTTTGCTGTGTGTGTTCTTTGTCTTTTAATAGCTACTATCATGCTTAGCTCTTAACGTTCATGCTTATCTTTTTAAAGAGCTTTTGTTTAGTTGGTTGCTTGAACTCTCTTTAGTTATCATGTTTATCTTATTAAGAGAGTTTGCTTCCGTTGCATTGGTTGATTTGTCTATGATAAAGATGCTACGTGCATAATGGCGCTTAGTAGTTCATGTTTTCTTATGGTTAGTCTCAAATAGCTGGGGGGTTCCCAATGTGTTATTGGAGTACCAACATGTTTTGTTTGGCTATGATGTGGTATGGTTTAGTAATATCTTCCTTCAAAGAATTTATTTTGATTGACTTGGCGTATGCTCACGCATATTTAAGACTGTAAGGAAAGTCTGTCAAGCCTTGATGATCTTTTGTTTCTGAGTAGCGATATAACTTCCATGCCTGATTCAATGTTGCTTTGTCGCTCTGCATGATTATGACCGTCATTGCTCTCTTAGTTGGTCGCTCCCCGTCTTTTGCTAACCTTCGCCTGTACTAAGCGGACTGACTGCTTGTGCATCCACATCCTTTTAATCCAGTTATGCCATATGAGTCCACCATATCTTCCTACATGGTATTTACCTGCCATTCCTAAAGGAGACTTGCATGTACCATCTCAAAATTATTCAAAGAAAAAGCATTCCTATTTTGTGCCTCTGTTTTAAGTTCATGAGGAAGTAGTAGTTAATTCATGAACTTTTTAAGTTGGACAAGCTTCACCCCGGGATTGCATGTATAATGTGCAAACCCATAATACGAGAAGGAACTGGCATTGAGTGCGCCCGGCTCAAAAAGATAATATAACAAACAAACCCTCCTTCACGCTTTGTTCATGAGAAATCAGAAAACTTTGGCAGTGATAAACAAAGGAGATTAAGAGGATGTGATCGTCCTCATTCGGGTGCCGTTCCTCGAAACTTGTCCATCTCAAGAAGTGATTGAGTTGTTTGCTAGAATTCGTTGACGAAACATGCATGATCTAAAAAAATATTATTACCTCTGTTTTAAAACCAAGAGCTCTGGTACATGTTTTGTCTTTCTTTCCGACTACGTGTTTTCAACCTTGCCAACAAAAGCCACGGTTCGAGAGTCTCCACCTTCTTTTAAAAGCACCAACTACTGAGAGCATGATTGTCATTCTGAGTGTAATGTGCATTGTCCCAAAGTAGCATTGTCTTTTGCATGATTGTGATATCGTTTATTTTGAAATCATTGTATCTAGTCATCACTTAAACCTTGGAGGTGCCCCTGCATTTATGTTCTGCTTCACTAAAGGGGGCAAGCTAGATATCACTTTATCATATTTGCACATCATGTTCATTACAAATCTATTTGATGTTTCAATATCATATTGTAAAACTTTCAGTTCTTTGTGATTTTCTCATGAGGCAACTTAATTACTATAGATTCATTTTCTCAGTAAGCTTTTGTCATATGACTATGAAAAAGTCCTATATGGTTAATAGCATGTCACCACAGAAATTATTCTTGTTATCATTTACCTACTCAAGGACGAGCAGGAATTAAGCTTGGGGATGTTGATACGTCCAAAACGTATCTATAATTTCTGCTTGCTCCATGCCTCTTTTTGGTGATATTGCTATGTAATTTATACACTTCCATACACTTTTGATCATATTTGGACTAACCTATTAACTCAGTGCACCCCAGTGTCAGTTTCTGTTTTCGGCTGTTTTTGTATTTCAGGTTTTCACATTACGAGAACTGCCAAAAAAATCCAGAAAAATTATATAAAAAATCAGCGTTCCGGAAGCTTCCATGCGGACAAAGTAGGGCCGGAGGGGACCCATAGGGGCTCCAGGCGGCCTGCCCACGCGGCCCCCCTGGCCGCGCCGGGGGGGGG
>LR738715.1:512428812-512460338 GCA_902687465.1 Secale cereale
ATCACTTGCCATTTAACATCTCTTCGCCGAACTAGTGCACCTATACATCTAACAAGTGTATTAGGTGTGTTGGGGACACAAGAGACTTCTTGTATCTTAGTTGCAGGGTTGCTTGAGAGAGACCATCTTCAACCTCTACTTCCCTGAGTTCGATAAACCTTAGGTCATCCACTTGAGGGAAATTGCTGCTGTCCTACAAACCTCTGCGCTTGGAGGCCCAACATAGTCTACAAGAGTAGAAGCGTGTGTAGACATCAAGCTATTTCTGGCGCCGTTGCCGGGGAGGTGAGCGCTTGAAGGTATATCTTTAGATCTTGCAATTAAATCTTTTTGTTTCTTGTTTTTATTTCACTAGTTATGCTTATGGACAACCTTGCTATTGGATCGTTGCTTGCGGGAAGACGCCCCACACCTGTGGTGGTTGCTCCTCCCCCTACTGAAATTGTGCCCTATAAAATACCAGCTGGTATTATCGATCATGTTTTGGCTGATCGTTATGCAGGAGACAGACATCCCGGTGAACACTTGCTATATCTGTCACAACTATGTTCATTATTTAAGCTTGCAGGTGTATCAAGGGAGTTTTTCATGAGGAAATTATTTGCCTTGTCACTGAAAGGAAAAGCATTGGAATGGTATAGGCTACTAAATGACTCTCACCTGCTGGAGTGGGAAGAGATCCAGTCTCTCTTTTACTCCAAGTTTTATCCTCTTCATGAAGTCCATGAGAATAGGAATTATGTTTATAATTTTTATCCTCATGATGGAGAGAGCATAGCTCAAGCTTGGGGGAGACTGAAAACGTTAATGCTAAAATGTCCTAACCATGGGCTCCCCAAAGATATGATTATTACTAATTTCTATGCGAGGCTTTCCCGACAGGATAAAGATTTGCTCGACGCTTCCTCTATGGGTTCTTTCACAAACAAAAAGATTGATGCTAAATGGGAACTCCTTGAAAGAATTCAACGCAACACTGAAGATTGGGAAATCGACAAAGGTAAAGAGTCAGGTATAATTTATGAGTATGATTGCATTAAGTCCTTTGTTGAAACTACAAGTTTTAATAAGTTTAGTGCTAAGTTTGGGCTTGATTCTCAACTCCTTGTTGATTTCCTCAAATCTTTTGCTTCACATCTTAATATGCCTAAGGAGGATTGGATCAAGTATCATAAACCTTTTAAAGAGACTTGCAAAGAAAATGAAATTGTTCATGATGATTGCAACATGCATGATCCAATTCCTAAAAATGAAGTTTTATATAAGCATGTTAATTTTTGTGGAGTGGATAGACCTTGTGAAAGGCCTATGATTGAAGAAGAGAAGTATTGCAAGCAACATAAGCATGAAAGAACAATCACTTGGGTCAGAGATTTAAATGAAATTGCTAGAGAATTGTGTGACATTTATCCTTTTACTTGTGAACTTTGCCGTATAGAGGGTCACTTTAATTTTCAATGCATGAACTTTCAAAACATAACTGTTAACCGGTTGTGTGATAACATGATCACCTCTGATCTTTATGATGAGCTTATGTTATTTTTGATGTGTGAAGAGTTATCAGAAAAGACTTCATGGCTAGATGTTAATGCCATAGGAATAAAAATCACTTTGCAAAATTGCCATCTCTATTGTGTTCTTAATTGCCATGAAAATGATTACATAGGTAAGATTATAAAGGAGGGAACTTTACCCAAGTATAAAAATGTCTCTTATATTTCTGCTAATAAAAAGGAGAGTTTCTCCCAAGTTTCCCCTATTGTTTCTAATGATAAACCAGGATATGTGGAGAAGCTTCATCTCCAACCACTCCCTCCTAAGGTTAAGAAGAAGAAAAAGAAGAGGAGGAGGAAGAGGAGCAAGAAAGAAGAAGAATGGGTATCAACCTGGCCTGAGCATATTCCTCCCATCAACTTTTATCCTAACGATTGTAAGTTAAAAGAAGAAGGTGAAGTTTATTGCCTTAATTATCATCTTGATGATACGTCCGTAGGTACTATTGAAGATGATTTTGATTATGATATGCATGTTACTTATTGTGATTGGGAAAATGATGATGATGCTACTTATGATCTTGAAAACCTTTTTGGTACCAACTCTGAAAGTGATGATATGGGAAGCTATAAGCTTGGGGATGATAGGATTGCAAATCCTTTACCCACTAGTGATGTGATAATTGATAATTCTTTTGCTAGTAAGAATAAAGACAACATGATTACAAATATAGTTGCTAGCAATGATAATGCTCTTCTCTACTATGATGATGTCATAACTCCAACCTATAGTGATTATAAAGGTACCTATGACATAAGGAGAAATTATCCTTATGAAACTTGTCATAATCATGGAGGGAATTACTCCCTTGTTGAACACCACCCTCCTAATACACAATTAATCTATAGTGTTGAAGTTGTTTATGATAGTCCTACTCCCACTATTACCAATGAGAAAGATTATGCTTATGTTGAGAGTAAGAGTACCTTTTTGCATGTGGATCATGGTAACAATGCTTTATGTGATGCTTATATTGTTGAGTTCATCCATGATGCCACTGAAATTTATAATGAGAGAGGGAGACTTGGTTCTAAATATCTTAATAATAAGAAGTTTCCTCTCTTTATGGTGAATATTTTGAAGTTATGCTTGTTTTGCCTTCCTATGCTAGTTGCTTTTTGCTTCAATGAATTATTCAATTGCAATATTCCTATGCATAGGAAGCATGTTAGGCTTAAATGTGTTTGGTATTTGCTTCTTGATGCTCTCTTTTGTTCTTCAGCTCTTATTCCTACGAGAGCATCATTAAAGTCTTAAGCCTATCTTTATGGCTATAAAGAAAGAGCTCTAGGGAGACAACCCTTGTTATGTTTACTTTCAGTTTTAGTGGTCTTGATGTTTGTTACTACTGTAGCAACATCATTGTATCTTTATTTTTCAGCTTTGTGCCAAGTTTAGCCTCTGATTGCAAGAAAGTTCAAAAGTTGTGACGTGCTGTCCAAGAAACAGATTCTGTCCTTGGATTGAAAAATTCGTAGAAAATCACCAGATATTCCTTTTGGTCTGAGTTTTTTCGACAGTGTGCTCTATATAATTGTCTTTCGTGCGTCTGTTTTGAGTTTTTTGATTAGAGTTGCAGAAGTGCCCCGGAAAAATCATTTACTACCTGCTGTTCTGTTTTTCACAGATTCTGTCCTGTTTTGCCTTTCCTTCATTTTGCAAACCTAGAGCTTGCTTTTTCTTTGCAAAAACCTTTTGGCAATCTTGAGAAACAGTAGAACTTCAAGAATATCTTTATTTCCAGCAAGGAACAATTATTTTATTATGGGTACTAACCTCGCTAATCAGATTATGATGAGTTATGTATGAAGGGAGTTTTCAAGTGTGCGAGGGAAGATGATAAAAAGATTCAGTAGTGTCAAACGCTCAAGCTTGGGGATGCCCCCATGCACCCCCAAGAAATATTCAAGGAGACTCAAGCGTCTAAGCTTGGGGATGCCCCCGTGCATCCCCTTCTCCATCAACATTATCAGTTCGTCCTTCGTTCCACTATATTTTAATCACTTCATGTGTTATGTGCTATGCTTGGAGCGTCCTGTTTTAGTTTTCCTTTTAATTTTATTTAGCTTTTCATAACGAGTTGGAACTCAGCTTTCTTTATGTGGGAGAGAAACACACTCCACTTCTACCTAGAACATAACATAGAATTTGCATGTCTATCTTTGCTGTGTGTGTTCTTTGTCTTTTAATAGCTACTATCATGCTTAGCTTTTAACTTTCATGCTTATCTTTTTAAAGAGCTTTTGTTTAGTTGGTTGCTTGAACTCTCTTTAGTTATCATGTTTATCTTATTAAGAGAGTTTGCTTCCGTTGCATTGGTTGATATGTCTATGATAAAGATGCTACGTGCATAATGGCGCTTAGTAGTTCATGTTTTCTTATGGTTAGTCTCAAATAGCTGGGGGGTTCCCAATGTGTTATTGGAGTACCAACATGATTTGTTTGCCTATGATGTGGTATGGTTTAGTAATATCTTCCTTCAAAGAATTTATTTTGATTGACTTGGCGTATGCTCACGCATATTTAAGACTGTAAGGAAATTCTGTCAAGCCTTGATGATCTTTTGTTTCTGAGTAGCGATATAACTTCCATGCCTGATTCAATGTTGCTTTGTCGCTCTGCATGATTATGACCGTCATTGCTCTCTTAGTTGGTCACTCCCCGTCTTTTGCTAACCTTCGCCTGTACTAAGCGGACTGACTGCTTGTGCATCCACATCCTTTTAATCCAGTTATGCCATATGAGTCCACCATATCTTCCTACATGGTATTTACCTGCCATTCCTAAAGGAGACTTGCATGTACCATCTCGAAATTATTCAAAGAAAAAGCATTCCTATTTTGTGCCTCTGTTTTAAGTTCATGAGGAAGTAGTAGTTAATTCATGAACTTTTTAAGTTGGACAAGCTTCGCCCCGGGATTGCATGTATAATGTGCAAACCCATAATACGAGAAGGAACTGGCATTGAGTGCGCCCGGCTCAAAAAGATAATATAACAAACAAACCCTCCTTCACGCTTTGTTCATGAGAAATCAGAAAACTTTGGCAGTGATAAACAAAGGAGATTAAGAGGATGTGATCGTCCTCATTCGGGTGCCGTTCCTCTAAACTTGTCCATCTCAAGAAGTGATTGAGTTGTTTGCTAGCATTCGTTGACGAAACATGCATGATCTAAAAAAATTATTACCTCTGTTTTAAAACCAAGAGCTCTGGTACATGTTTTGTCTTTGCTTCCGACTACGGGTTTTCAACCTTGCCAACAAAAGCCACGGTTCGAGAATCTCCACCTTCTTTTAAAAGCACCAACTACTGAGAGCATGATTGTCATTCTGAGTGTAATGTGCATTGTCCCAAAGTAGCATTGTCTTTTGCATGATTGTGATATCGTTTATTTTGAAATCATTGTATCTAGTCATCACTTAAACCTTGGAGGTGCCCCTGCATTTATGTTTTGCTTCACTAAAGGGGGCAAGCTAGATATCACTTTATCATATTTTCACATCATGTTCATTACAAATCTATTTGATGTTTCAATATCATATTGTAAAACTTTCAGTTCTTTGTGATTTTCTCATGAGGCAACTTAATTACTATAGATTCATTGTCTCAGTAAGCTTTTGTCATATGACTATGAAAAAGTCCTATATGGTTAATAGCATGTCACCACAGAAATTATTCTTGTTATCATTTACCTACTCGAGGACGAGCAGGAATTAAGCTTGGGGATGTTGATACGTCCAAAACGCATCTATAATTTCTGCTTGCTCCATGCCTCTTTTGGGTGATATTGCTATGTTATTTATACACTTCCATACACTTTTGATCATATTTGGACTAACCTATTAACTTAGTGCACCCCAGTGTCAGTTTCTGTTTTCGGCTGTTTTTGTATTTCAGGTTTTCACATTACGAGAACTGCCAAAAAAATCCAGAAAAATTATATAAAAAATCAGCGTTTTCGGAAGCTTCCATGCGGAAAAAGTAGGGCCGGAGGGGACCCACAGGGGCTCCAGGCGGCCTGCCCACGCGGCCCCCCCTGGCCGCGCCGGGGGGCGCCTGGGCACCCCTGACCCCCTCTGATGCCCCCCTTTGGCATATATTTATACCGTGTCGCGGAAACCCTGATTCCAGACCCCTTTTCTCCACACGCGATTCCGATCTCCACCGCCATCGCCATCAAGCTTCGGGGGACCTAGAATTCCTGCGCCGGCACCCTGCCGGGACGGGAAAGTGCCCCCGGATTCATCTCCATCGACGTTGCTTCCTCCCTCCTTGATGCGGGAGTAGTTCCTCCTCGGGGCTGAGGTTCTTAGCAGTAGCTATGTGATCAATTCTCTCTCCCATGATGTGATCTTCGTTGTGATCATAGGCTATGTTACTCTAGGGTGATCCCATGATATTTCCCCTTCCTCTATGTATTGGATTGATGTACTCACTTGTCTTTATCTAGTATAATCCCCGAGACCAAGGTGACAGCGGTCTATTGGACATGGATTAGAACAATATTTTCATGAGTGATTTCCTCTCTTGTGTGTTGATTGAAGATTGAGAGTCTCTTGGTGCTTGTCTTTGACTATCCTTTAGATATGTTGTGGTGATTGTGGGACTCTCTTCGGATGGCCGCGGTGACATTGGGAAATCCTTAGATTGAGAACTACGAACTTTGAGGTGTGCTTTTGTAGCCCTACATAATTCTCGTCCTCTCTTGACCACGAAGGAATGACCTCCGAGTGCGTACCCTTTGCATGTTTTATGGGAAATATCATGTGATTCGATTATGTTAATGTTGTTGGGAGTTGCCACTAGTGAAAGTATGAAGCCTAGGCCTTATTTCCACCATTGCAATACCATTTGTGCTCACGTTTACCACTTGTTTGCTTGCTGCACTTTTTATTACAGATTTATATTACTTTGTTTTGCCATCCATATCACTTGCCATTTAACATCTCTTCGCCGAACTAGTGCACCTATACATCTAACAAGTGTATTAGGTGTGTTGGGGACACAAGAGACTTCTTTTATCTTAGTTGCAGGGTTGCTTGAGAGAGACCATCTTCAACCTCTACTTCCCTGAGTTCGATAAACCTTAGGTCATCCACTTGAGGGAAATTGCTGCTGTCCTACAAACCTCTGCGCTTGGAGGCCCAACATAGTCTACAAGAGTAGAAGCGTGTGTAGACATCAAGCTATTTCTGGCGCCGTTGCCGGGGAGGTGAGCGCTTGAAGGTATATATTTAGATCTTGCAATTAAATCTTTTTGTTTCTTGTTTTTATTTCACTAGTTATGCTTATGGACAACCTTGCTATTGGATCGTTGCTTGCGGGAAGACGCCCCACACCTGTGGTGGTTGCTCCTCCCCCTACTGAAATTGTGCCCTATAAAATACCAGCTGGTATTATCGATCATGTTTTGGCTGATTGTTATGCAGGAGACAGACATCCCGGTGAACACTTGCTATATCTGTCACAACTATGTTCATTATTTAAGCTTGCAGGTGTATCAAGGGAGTTTGTCATGAGGAAATTATTTGCCTTGTCACTGAAAGGAAAAGCATTGGAATGGTATAGGCTACTAAATGACTCTCACCTGCTGGAGTGGGAAGAGATCCAGTCTCTCTTTTACTCCAAGTTTTATCCTCTTCATGAAGTCCATGAGAATAGGAATTATGTTTATAATTTTTATCCTCATGACGGAGAGAGCATGGCTCATGCTTGGGGGAGACTGAAAACGTTAATGCTAAAATGTCCTAACCATGGGCTCCCCAAAGATATGATTATTACTAATTTCTATGCGAGGCTTTCTCGACAGGATAAAGATTTGCTCGACGCTTCCTCTATGGGTTCTTTCACAAACAAAAAGATTGATGCTAAATGGGAACTCCTTGAAAGAATTCAACGCAACACTGAAGATTGGGAAACCGACAAAGGTAAAGAATCAGGTATAATTTATGAGTATGATTGCATTAAGTCCTTTGTTGAAACTACAAGTTTTAATAAGTTTAGTGCTAAGTTTGGGCTTGATTCTCAACTCCTTGTTGATTTCCTCAAATCTTTTGCTTCACATCTTAATATGCCTAAGGAGGATTGGATCAATTATCATAAACCTTTTAAAGAGACTTGCAAAGAAAATGAAATTGTTCATGATGATTGCAACATGCATGATCCAATTCCTAAAAATGAAGTTTTATATAAGCATGTTAATTTTTGTGGAGTGGATAGACCTTGTGAAAGGCCTATGATTGAAGAAGAGAAGTATTGCAAGCAACATAAGCATGAAAGAACAATCACTTGGGTCAGATATTTAAATGAAATTGCTAGAGAATTGTGTGACCTTTATCCTTTTACTTGTGAACTTTGCCGTATAGAGGGTCACTTTAATTTTCAATGCATGAACTTTCAAAACATAACTGTTAACCGGTTGTGTGATAACACGATCACCTCTGATCTTTATGATGAGTTTATGTTATTTTTGATGTGTGAAGAGTTATCAGAAAAGACTTCATGGCTAGATGTTAATGCCATAGGAATAAAAAACACTTTGCAAAATTGCCATCTCTATTGTGTTGTTAATTGCCATGAAAATGATTACATAGGTAAGATTATAAAGGAGGGAACTTTACCCAAGTATAAAAATGTCTCTTATATTTCTGCTAATAAAAAGGAGAGTTTCTCCCAAGTTTCCCCTATTGTTTCTAATGATAAACCAGGATATGTGGAGAAGCTTCATCTCCAACCACTCCCTCCTAAGGTTAAGAAGAAGAAAAAGAAGAGGAGGAGGAAGAGGAGCAAGAAAGAAGAAGAGTGGGTATCAACCTGGCCTGAGCATACTCCTCCCATCAACTTTTATCCTAACGATTGTAAGTTTAAAGAAGAAGGTGAAGTTTATTGCCTTAATTATCATCTTGATGATACGTCCGCAGGTACTATTGAAGATGATTTTGATTATGATATGCATGTTACTTATTGTGATTGGGAAAATGATGATGATGCTACTTATGATCTTGAAAACCTTTTTGGTACCAACTCTGAAAGTGATGATATGGGAAGCTCTAAGCTTGGGGATGATAGGATTGCAAATCCTTTACCCACTAGTGATGCGATAATTGATAATTCTTTTGCTAGTAAGAATAAAGACAACATGATTACAAATATAGTTGCTAGCAATGATAATGCTCTTCTCTACTATGATGATGTCATAACTCCAACCTATAGTGATTATAAAGGTACCTATGACATAAGGAGAAATTATCCTTATGAAACTTGTCATAATCATGGAGGGAATTACTCCCTTGTTGAACACCACCCTCCTAATACACAATTAATCTACAGTGTTCAAGTTGTTTATGATAGTCCTACTCCCACTATTACCAATGAGAAAGATTATGCTTATGTGGAGAGTAAGAGTACCTTTTTGCATGTGGATCATGGTAACAATGCTTTATGTGATGCTTATATTGTTGAGTTCATCTATGATGCCACTGAAATTTATAATGAGAGAGGGAGACTTGGTTCTAAATATCTTAATAATAAGAAGTTTCCTCTCTTTATGGTGAATATTTTGAAGTTATGCTTGTTTTGCCTTCCTATGCTAGTTGCTTTTTGCTTCAATGAATTATTCTATTACAATATTCCTATGCATAGGAAGCATGTTAGGCTTAAATGTGTTTGGTATTTGCTTCTTGATGCTCTCTTTTGTTCTTCAGCTCTTATTCCTACGAGAGCATCATTAAAGTCTTAAGCCTATCTTTATGGCTATAAAGAAAGAGCTCTAGGGAGACAACCCTTGTTATGTTTACTTTCAGTTTTAGTGGTCTTGATGTTTGTTACTACTGTAGCAACATCATTGTATCTTTATTTTTCAGCTTTGTGCCAAGTTTAGCCTCTGATTGCAAGAAAGTTCAAAAGTTGTGACGTGCTGTCCAGGAAACAGATTCTGTCCTTGGATAGAAAAATTCGTAGAAAATCACCAGATATTCTTTTTGGCCTGAGTTTTTTCGACAGCGTGCTCTATATAATTGTCTTTCGTGCGTCTGTTTTGAGTTTTTTGATTAGAGTTGCAGAAATGCCCCGGAAAAATCATTTACTACCTGATGTTCTGTTTTTCACAGATTCTGTCTTGTTTTGCCTTTCCTTCACTTTGCAAACCTAGAGCTTGCTTTTTTTTGCAAAAACCTTTTGGCAATCTTGAGAAACAGTAGAACTTCAAGAATATCTTTATTTCCAGGAAGGAACAATTATTTTATTATGGGTACTAACCTCGCTAATCAGATTATGATGAGTTATGTATGAAGGGAGTTTTCAAGTGTGCGAGGGAAGATGATAAAAAGATTCAGGAGTGTCAAACGCTCAAGCTTGGGGATGCCCCCATGCACCCCCAAGAAATATTCAAGGAGACTCAAGCGTCTAAGCTTGGGGATGCCCCCGTGCATCCCCTTCTCCATCAACATTATCAGTTCGTCCTTCGTTCCACTATATTTTAATCACTTCATGTGTTATGTGCTATGCTTGGAGCGTCTTGTTTTAGTTTTCCTTTTAGTTTTCTTTAGCTTTTCATAACGAGTTGGAACTCAGCTTTCTTTATGTGGGAGAGAAACACGCTCCACTTCTACCTAGAACATAACATAGAATTTGCATGTCTATCTTTGCTGTGTGTGTTCTTTGTCTTTTAATAGCTACTATCATGCTTAGCTCTAAACTTTCATGCTTATCTTTTTAAAGAGCTTTTGTTTAGTTGGTTGCTTGAACTCTCTTTAGTTATCATGTTTATCTTATTAAGAGAGTTTGCTTCCGTTGCATTGGTTGATATGTCTATGATAAAGATGCTACGTGCATAATGGCGCTTAGTAGTTCATGTTTTCTTATGGTTAGTCTCAAATAGCTGGGGGGTTCCCAATGTGTTATTGGAGTACCAACATGATTTGTTTGCCTATGATGTGGTATGGTTTAGTAATATCTTCCTTCTAAGAATTTATTTTGATTGACTTGGCGTATGCTCACGCATATTTAAGACTGTAAGGAAAGTCTGTCAAGCCTTGATGATCTTTTGTTTCTGAGTAGCGATATAACTTCCATGCCTGATTCAATGTTGCTTTGTCGCTCTGCATGATTATGACCGTCATTGCTCTCTTAGTTGGTCGCTCCCCGTCTTTTGCTAACCTTCGCCTGTACTAAGCGGACTGACTGCTTGTGCATCCACATCCTTTTAATCCAGTTATGCCATATGAGTCCACCATATCTTCCTACATGGTATTTACCTGCCATTCCTAACGGAGACTTGCATGTACCATCTCGAAATTATTCAAAGAAAAAGCATTCCTATTTTGTGCCTCTGTTTTAAGTTCATGCGGAAGTAGTAGTTAATTCATGATCTTTTTAAGTTGGACAAGCTTCACCCCGGGATTGCATGTATAATGTGCAAACCCATAATACGAGAAGGAACTGGCATTGAGTGCGCCCGGCTCAAAAACATAATATAACAAACAAACCCTCCTTCACGCTTTGTTCATGAGGAATTAGAAAACTTTGGCAGTGATAAAAAAAGGAGATTAAGAGGATGTGATCGTTCTCATTCGGGTGTCGTTCCTCGAAACTTGTCCATCTCAAGAAGTGATTGAGTTGTCTGCTAGCATTCGTTGACGAAACATGCATGATCTAAAAAAAAATTATTACCTCTGTTTTAAAACCAAGAGCTCTGGTACATGTTTTGTCTTTGTTTCCGACTACGGGTTTTCAACCTTGCCAACAAAAGCCACGGTTCGAGAGTCTCCACCTTATTTTAAAAGCACCAACAACTGAGAGCATGATTGTCATTCTGAGTGTAATGTGCATTGTCCCAAAGTAGCATTGTCTTTTGCATGATTGTGATATCGTTTATTTTGAAATCATTGTATCTAGTCATCACTTAAACCTTGGAGGTGCCCCTGCATTTATGTTTTGCTTCACTAAAGGGGGCAAGCTAGATATCACTTTATCATATTTGCACATCACGTTCATTACAAATCTATTTGATGTTTCAATATCATATTGTAAAACTTTCAGTTCTTTGTGATTTTCTCATGAGGCAACTTAATTACTATAGATTCATTGTCTCAGTAAGCTTTTGTCATATGACTATGAAAAAGTCCTATATGGTTAATAGCATGTCACCACAGAAATTATTCTTGTTATCATTTACCTACTCGAGGACGAGCAGGAATTAAGCTTGGGGATGTTGATACGTCCAAAACGTATCTATAATTTATGCTTGCTCCATGCCTCTTTTGGGTGATATTGCTATGTTATTTATACACTTCCATACACTTTTGATCATATTTGGACTAACCTATTAACTCAGTGCACCCCAGTGCCAGTTTCTGTTTTCGGCTGTTTTTGTATTTCAGGTTTTCACATTACAAGAACTGCCAAAAAAATCCAGAAAAATTATATAAAAAATCAGCGTTCCGGAAGCTTCCATGCGGCCAAAGTAGGGCCGGAGGGGACCCACACGGGCTCCAGGCGGCCTGCCCACGCGGCCCCCCTAGCCGTGCCGGGGGGGCGCCTGGGCACCCCTGACCCCCTCTGATGCCCCCCTTTGGCATATATTTACACCGTGTCGCGGAAACCCTGATTCCAGACCCCTTTTCTCCAGACGCGATTCCGATCTCCGCCGCCATCGCCATCAAGCTTCGGGGGACCAGAATTCCTGCGCCGGCACCCTGCCGGGACGGGGAAGTGCCCCCGGATTCATCTCCATCGACGTTGCTTCCTTCCTCCATGATGCGGGAGTAGTTCCTCCTCGGGGCTGAGGTTCTTACCAGTAGCTATGTGGTCAATTCTCTCTCCCATGATGTGATCTTCGTTGTGATCATAGGCTATGTTAATCTAGGGTGATCCCATGATATTTCCCCTTCCTCTATGTATTGGATTGATGTACTCACTTGTCTTTATCTAGTATAATCCCCGAGACCAAGGTGACAGCGGTCTATTGGACATGGATTAGAACAATATTTTCATGAGTGATTTCCTCTCTTGTGTGTTGATTGAAGATTGAGAGTCTCTTGGTGCTTGTCTTTGACTATCCTTTAGATATGTTGTGGTGATTGTGGGACTCTCTTTGGATGGTCGCGGTGACATTGGGAAATCCTTAGATTGAGAACTACGAACTTTGAGGTGTGCTTTTGTAGCCCTACATAATTCTCGTCCTCTCTTGACCACGAAGGAATGACCTCCGAGTGCGTCCCCTTTGCATGTTTTATGGGAAATATCATGTGATTCGATTATGTTAATGTTGTTGGGAGTTGCCACTAGTGAAAGTATGAAGCCTAGGCCTTGTTTCCACCATTGCAATACCATTTGTGCTCACGTTTACCACTTGTTTTCTTGCTGCACTTTTTATTACAGATTTATATTACTTTGTTTTGCCATCCATATCACTTGCCATTTAACATCTCTTCGCCGAACTAGTGCACATATACATCTAACAAGTGTATTAGGTGTGTTGGGGACACAAGAGACTTCTTGTATCTTAGTTGCAGGGTTGCATGAGAGAGACCATCTTCAACCTCTACTTCCCTGAGTTCGATAAACCTTAGGTCATCCACTTGAGGGAAATTGCTGCTGTCCTACAAACCTCTCCGCTTGGAGGCTCAACATAGTCTACAAGAGTAGAAGCGTGTGTAGACATCACCGGCCGCCTGGCCCTGGCCATGCGCCCGCTGCTCCCGCGCCCACCCTGATGCTTCTTCTCCTTGTAGTGCCACTGATGCGCTGCTATTGCTACTCGGTTACTGCCGCTGCTACTTGTTGTTGTACCGCCGTGATCCCACTAGCTGATGTTGCATTGCACTGCTGCTGTTATGCATTGCAGCTAGCTACTGCTACCGCCGGTTTCTGTTGCTACATCTCATGGCCACTACCATGGGCGAGTGTGTTGTGTGGTGTGCGTGCATGTGTGTTCTCGATATGAGGCCGACCCTTTCTAGATTAGTTAGTACTAATTAGATTAGTTTAGGGTTGCTACATTATATATTAATCAGCCTAATGTGATTATGACAGGTGGTCCTTCACACTAAATACCTGTTAGTTACCAGGCCAGTCAATGATATGTGGGACCAACTGTTAGATTAAAATGCTAAACTAGATTTTATATATCTAAGTCTATGACATGCGGGCCCCTTTGACCCAGTTGACTAGTCAAGAGGTCAACCGTTGACCTGCTGACTCAGCCAGTCGCCGAACCCACCTGCCAGCGCCTAAGTGTCCACAGCTGGGTACTTTTCTTGGTGTGCATAGCATTTTGCCCATTTATTTTGTTTAGTTATTGAAATTCCAAAATTTCATTTAAACTTTGAAAAATCATATAAAATAAATTGTAACTCAGATGAAAATAATTTGTACATGAAACTTGCTTAGAAAAATATGATGATTCCAAATATGACTTCCGTTCACCTGTCAAGTTCCCCTAGCATAGCGAACATGGAACCGTCCCCTCTGTTTCATCTATCCAAACAATGCCAAACTTTGGGAAAACATTCCCGGATGTTTTCTCTCTTCGTCTGTATCACCTAGCATTGCATTAGGTCACCCCTAGCACCGCGTATTGCCATGTTGTGCTTTGTCATGCTTTTGATTGCTCTATTATCTATTGTGTTCCCCCTTCGCTACTTCTTTTGTGGTAGACCCACCACGGTTGAACCGGTGATCGACTACATCGCCGTCGAAGGTTCTTATCTATCTGCAGAGCTTTTAGGCAAGCAAAACTCCCTTGATCAATCCTATATCGCCCATTCCATTCTCTATCATGCTTGCATTAGATTTTGCTACTGTAATTGATTACTCCTATTGTAATGCATAGACTACTTTTGGTAACCTGTTTTGGTACCTTACATGCTTATCCTATATGCTTAGTATAGGTTAGTTGGTGATCCACCTGCGACCCCCACCTAGTCCTTGTTGCCCCACTAGATTACCAGGTGACTCGATCAACGTGATCGATGTCAAGAGCCTAACACATCACATCACACACCCCTTAGTTGTATGACTCTGCAAAGTTACTATTGAGTGCCGAGGGTGATACCTCACTTCTGATGAGATCTCTGTAGTGAAGCTAATCGATCGTTGTCTAAGGAGGGTGATTCCTCCTTCACCACTCCCGATAACGGCTCTGTCATGCAACACATCAATAGTAAGCATTCGAGGGTGATTCCTGCTTAGTTCACCTTGACGGTCACATAAGAGTGAAATTTTGAGGGTGTTTGCTACTTCTTTAGCTTGCGTTTGTTTTTCCCTTGAAAAAAGGGTAATGCAGCATAGTATATGTAAGTATATCCCTCAGTTAACAACCAACGTATCAATCCAGTAGGAGGAACACGCAAGTCCCTAATAATTGCACCTACACAAACAAACAAACACTAGTAGAAAACAAGGCATTGGACCAGGCCTGTCCAGCCCATTAGCCCCGGTTCAATCTAGAACCGGGTCCAATGGGGGCACTGGACCTGGTTCGTGAGCCCAGGGGGCCGGCCGGGCCACGTGGGCCATTGGTCCCGGTTCGTTTGGACCTTTTGGTCCCAGTTGGAGCGACAAACCGGGACCAATGGCTCTTGGTCCTGGCCCACCACCATTGGTCCCGGTTAGTGATATGAACCGGGACCAAAGGCTCCCCTTTAGCCCCGGTTCATAGCACCAACCGGGACCAATGAGGTGCCTATATATAACACCTCACTCAAGAGCAGAGCTCACTGCTCTGTTTTTTTCTGGCCGAGGAGGAGAGGGGTTACTGGTGCTCTAGCTCACCTCCTGTGCACACAACGTGTTCGGTGGAATGCCCGAGCCACACTAGTTAAGCTTTTCTCCTCTCGAAGCTCTATTTTCTCCGAGATTTGTCTAGGTTTAGCGGTCCGTCACGTCCCGTCCCCGTCTTCGCCGCCGTCGATCGCCCCCGCCGATCTCGTCACCGGCACCACCGTGGTGAGCCTCTTGTTATGTCCATGCTTTTCTTACTTTTATTATTGCTTGTTATTATTGCTTTAGATAGATATTTGTCTAATTTTCTTACATTTATTATTGCTTGTTATTATATAGTGCGATGGTTTTGATATCCGCCCACGTGGGCCCTCGTCCTGTCTACGATTCGGATGTGGTATATTATCTTTAATTTATAACTAATTGTTTTAGTGTTTATGATAGTTATGCCGACCAACCTGACATGCATAGATGTTTTATTATGTCTAGGAGGTAGTTGAACCGGAAATTCCAACCGACCCTCTTGTGGAGAGGTTAAATTTAGTTGAAGAGGAAAACATTTCCTTAAAGAAAAAATTAGAAAAAATGGAGGAGGAGAAGATGGAATTGGAGTTGCATGTTGCGGAAGTCATCGATGATCACAAGATCAAGACGGACCCTATTGTCGAGAGGTTAAATTTAGTTGAAGAAGAAAACAAATTCTTGAAGGAAAAAATAAAAAAAATTGTGGACGAGAAGATGATATTGGAGTTGCATGTTGCGGATGTCGTCGATGATCACAAGATCAAGATGGATGCAATGCAGTTGAAGATTAAAAAGATTAGAAAATATGCCATTCATACCGAGGCTTGGCATCATTATGACGTTGGATCAATTGTTACCTTGGTTGCGATTATGATCGCATTTGTTTTCGCATTGAAAAGTTTTACATAGTTTCGATGTGTATGGAGAGCTATATGTTGTTAGATGAGAACTATATATGTATGTACTTTGGTTTTAATGTGATGATGAACTTTTATCCATTTGGTCACTTAATTATCTATTTATGATGTTCGGTAATGGTTTTGGACACACTTAATTATATATAATGCACGCAGATGAACCGGCAATGGATGTACGGTGACAGACACACCTGCGAGTACATTAAGGGCGTGCATGAGTTTCTAAATGCGGCTGAGGCAAACAAGCAGAATGGTTTTATGTGTTGTCCATGCACTAAATGTGTGAATACGATGTCTTACTCTAACCGGAAAATCCTTCACTCCCACCTGCTTTACAAGGGTTTCATGCCACACTATAATGTTTGGACGAGGCACGGAGAAATAGGGGTTATGATGGAAGACGGCGAAGAAGAAGAGTACGATGACAACTATGTGCCCGCTGAATACGGTGATGCTGCAATGGGGGGAGCTGGTGAAGATCAAGAGGAACCAGACGATGTGCCCAATGATGCTGCAACGGGTGAAGCTGCTGAAGATCAAGAGGAACCAAATGATGATCTCCGCCGGGTCATTGTCGATGCAAGGACACAATGCGAAAGTCAAAAAGAGAAGCTGAAGTTCGATCGCATGTTAGAGGATCACAAAAAAGGGTTGTACCCCAATTGCAAAGATGGCAACACAAAGCTCAATACCGTACTAGAATTGCTACAGTGGAAGGCAGAGAATGCTGTGGCTGACAAAGGATTTGAGAAGCTACTGAAAATATTGAAGAAGAAGCTTCCGAAGGATAACGAATTGCCCGACAATACATACGCAGCAAAGAAGGTCGTATGCCCTCTAGGATTGGAGGTGCAGAAGATACATGCATGCCCTAATGACTGCATCCTCTACCGCGGTGCATACAAGGATCTGAACGCATGCCCGCTATGCGGTGCATTGCGGTATAAGATCAGACGAGATGACCCTGGTGATGTTGATGGCGAGCCCGCCAGGAAGAGGGTTCCTGCGAAGGTGATGTGGTATGCTCCTATAATACCACGGTTGAAACGTTTGTTTAGAAACAGAGAGCATGCCAAGTTCATGCAATGGCACAGTGAGGACCGTAAGAAAGACGGGAAGTTGACAGCACCCGCTGACGGGTCGTAGTGGAGAAAAATCGAGAGAAAGTACTGGGAGGAGTTTGCAAAGGACGCAAGGAACGTATGGTTTGCTTTAAGCGCGGATGGCATTAATCCTTTCGGGGAGCAGAGCAGCAACCACAGCACCTGGCCCGTGACTCTATGTATGTATAACCTTCCTCCTTGGATGTGCATGAAGCGGAAGTTCATTATGATGCCAGTTCTAATCCAAGGCCCTAAGCAACCCGGCAACGACATTGATGTGTACCTAAGGCCATTAGTTGAAGAACTTTTACAGCTGTGGAATGGAAACGGTGTACGTGCATGGGATGAGCACAGACATGAGGAATTTGACCTAAAGGTGTTGCTATTCGTGACGATCAACGATTGGCCCGCTCTCAGTAACCTTTCAGGACAGACAAACAAAGGATACCACTAACCCCGGTTATACCAATCTTGGAGATTACCTGTCCGATGATGTACATTATGATTTCCTGGAGGTGCAGATACAAAGATACGAGTACGGGAAGCCTCTCGTCAAAAATGAAGGATCTCTATCAACGAATATGCGAAGATTGCATGATTGGTACTTGAAAATCTGCAAACAGTCTGGGGGGAGGGATATCTTGTATTTGAGAGTTAAACCAGAGCATGACCTCATTGGAATTGAACTGTTGCCTGTTCCATTTGAGGAGTTCTATCAGTTTTTCAATCAATTGGCCCTCGATAAAACAACGGTCACCTGCTACTGTCTGTAAGTAGTACTAGTTCTGTCATTAAGTCTCTCTATATAGCTGATCTTCATTGCATGTATTTATAATTATCCTCACTATATTATGCAGATTGAAGATCGTCGAATTGAAGAAAAGACAAGTAGGTGATATTGGGTTCATTAACACATACCTCGTAGATGCAACCGAGGTTAAATTGCGTCCCTCAGATACCGAGACCAACTTGCTACGATCGTTGGTGGTAAATGAAAACAAAGATATATTACTCTTTCCTTACAACTTCAAGTGAGTGTTACTGTCTTGTGCATATTTGGTTTCCCTTATATATCAGTCAAGGTTATAGTAATATAATTGATGAGTTCATGCATGCGTGCGCAGCTTCCACTATATTCTCTTAGAGATTAAGCTTGAGAAGGGAGTAGTAACTGTCTTGGACTCTAAACGTAAAGATCCCGAGGAGTATGCGGACATGACTCAAATGCTCGACAGGTAAGTTAAATCGATCAAAATTATCCACCATGCATATCAGCAACTTCATTTCTGATATCAACTAATTGTTTTCTTTGTCTGGCAGGGTTTGGAGAAAATTCACCAAAAAAGCTCCGGGACTGCCGAAGAAGCTAGAATTTAGATACCCGAAAGTAAGTACTATATAGTGGCATGTTCCGCGCGCGCATCTCCTATATCTTGAGTCAAGCGCTAGTTTCATCAATACCATTTGGCATTCTTGCTTATCAGTTTGATTGACCTCTATTTCTTGTAAAGTGGTTGTGGCAGGAACCCGGGAATGATTACTGTGGATACTACATTTGCGAGTCCATCCGCCACACGACCTGTGAGCGGGGCTACTCTGAAGCACAATTTGAAGTGCGTAAGCAATTAATAATATTCACAAATTTATAGCATCATTTCATGTATTGACCCCCTACTTCAAATTAGATGTTTCGGATGCGGGATGAACTCCTAACACCAGATCGTCTGCGAGCAATTCAAGAGGAATTGGTGGCATTCTTCCTTGAACACGTGATCGCGCCAGACGGAGAATACTATGTGGACCATGCGTCCATCCTTTAGGAGATTATATTTGTAAGAGATAATTATTGTATATATGTACCCGGTAGTGTCGGATAGATATACGAGAACTTGTTGTTCGACCAATCTCTCGGAGAAGGAGAGGTGGTCGATATTACTTCTCTCTGTATGCATATATATATATATATATATATATGTTGATTATACGATCTTCTGTTTCCTTCATTTGCTTTACTAGCTAGCTACCTAGCTAGCGTGTCTAGTCCTCTTTATACGTATGTGTAGTACGTAGCGTCGACCAAGCACGGACATAAGAGAGGACACTTCTCTCTATTAATTAGCTAGCTAACACAATATGAAACACCTAAATTAACCCCCCAAAACCACCAACCCCCCTCCCCTTTCAAAAACAAAAACAAAAACCACAGCCACAGAAATGCTGACGCGTGGATGCCTTTTGGTCCCGGTTGGTGCCACCAACCGGGACCAAAGCCCCTCCTGCCTGGGCTCGGCGCACAGGCCACGTGGACACCCATCTGCCCCGGTTCTGGATTGAACCGGGACTAAAGGGTCAGAGCATTAGTACCGACACTCTTGTCCCGGTTCAGGAACCGGGGCTAAAGGCCCAAAAGAACCGGGTCTGATGACCCTTTATCTACTAGTGAAATACTTGCACCCAATGCGGTAAAGGGGCTGTCAATCCCTTCTCGGTTACTTACAAGGGAAGGATCTGATAGAGATAGATATAAAAGATAAATCAAAGATAAAAAAGTAAAGGTAAATAAATTGCAGCAAGGTATTTTTGTGTTTTTGGTTTTATAGATCCAAAACTAATATGATAAAAGATAGACTTGGGGCCCATAGTTTTCACTATAGGCTTTCTCTCTTGAAAGAACACATACGGCGAGTATACAAACTACTGTTGAGCAATTGATATAAAAGAAAATAATTACGACGACATCCAAGGCAATGATCATTAATATAGGCATCACGTGTGTGACAAGTAGACCAAAAAGATTCTGCATCTACTACTATTACCCCACACATTGACCACTATCCAGCATGCATCTAGTGTATTAAGTTAACAAGAACGAACTAGCGCCTTAAGCAATATGACATGATGTAGAGGGATAGATCCAGTCAATATGAATAAACCCCATCATTTTATCCTTAAGGGCAACAATACAAATATGTGCCTTGCTAACCCTTCTGTCATTGGGTGAGGACACCACAAGATTGAACCCATCACAAAGCACCTCTCCCATTGCAAGAAAAGTCAATCTAGTTGGACAAACCAACTCAATAGATCGGAGAGAAATACATAGATATATTAATCATGCATAAAATATTTCAGAGAAGACTCAAGTAATATTCATAGATAATCTGATCATAAACACACAATTCACCGGTTCTCAACAAACGCATCGCAAAAGAAGATTACATCAAATAGATCTCCAAAAACATCGAGGAGAACATTGTATTGTAGATCAAAGAAAGAGAACAATCCATATAGCTACTAGGTATGGACCAGTAGGTCCGTGGTAAACTACTCACACATCATCCGAAGGCCAGGAAGTTAAGATGATGTAGATGCCCTCCATGATCGAATCCCCCTCAGGTGGAGCACCAACAAGGGTCTCTAGATGGGATCTCACGAGGACAGAAACTTGCAGTGGCAGAAACGTATTTTTTGGTGTGCCCTTTAGTATATAGGAAATATTTGGGTATTTATAGAGCTGAGATTTGGGCTAGAGGTGCCACGGGGGGCCACAAGCTTATAGGGTGCGCCCTGCAGGTTTGTCGCCAACTGGTGGCCCCTTTGGCCCCTTCCCGAAGGTTCCTCGGTGTCTTCTAGTCGAAGAAAAATCTTCAAAAACTTTGTCCCATTTGGCATTGATTTTCTGTAAAGGACAAAAACAAGGAAAATCAACAACAACTGGCACTGGGCACTACATTAATATGTTAGTCCAAAAAATAATATAAAATGGTATAATATTGCATGTAAAACATCCAATATGGATAATATAATAGCATGGAACAATAAAAAATTATAGATACGTCGGAGATGTATCAAGCAACCCCAAGCTTAATTCCTACTCGTCATCGAGTAGGTCAATGATAAAAATAGACTTTTCGATGTGGAATGCTACCTCACATGTTTATCATGTAATCTTTCATTATGTGGCATGAATATTCAAATCCATATGATTCAAAAGAAAAGCTTGATATTGACATAAAATAGCAATACTTCAAGCATACTAAAAATCAAACAATGAATTTCCAAAATAACATGGCTAAAGAAAAGTATCCCTACAAAATCATATACTCTTGTTATGCTCCCTCTTCTTAACACAAAGTATAAATCATGTACTACCCCGGTGTCAGCCAAGCAATTGGTTCATAGTTTTTAATGTTTTTTAGATTTTTCAACTCTTCACGCAATACATGAGTGTGAGCCATGGATATTGCACTATAAGTGGAATAGAAGGCGGTAGTAGACAAAAGAAGGGAGAATGTCTCACATCAACTAGGAAAATTTATGGATTATGAATATATCCATCAGTTTATATCAATGTAAGCGAGTAGGGATTTCCATGTAACGGATGCACTAGACCTATAAGTGTATGAAAGCTCAAAAATAAAACTAAGTGGGCGTGCATCCAACTTTCTTGCTCATGAAGACCTCGGGCATTTGAGGAAGCCCATCATTGGAATATACAAGCCAAGTTCTATAATGAAAAATTCCCACTAGTAATATATGAAAGTGACAACATAAGAGACTATCTATCATGAAGAATATGGTCCTACTTTGAAGCACAAGTTTGGAAAAGGATAGTAACATTGTCTCTTCTCTCTTTTTCTCTCTTTTTCTTTTCTTCTTTTTGTTGGGATCTTTGGCCTCTTTTTTTCAGGCTCATTTGCCCTATTTTTTTTATAAATCTCACATGGGACAATGCTCTAATAATGATGATCATCATACTTACAATCAAAAATTACAACTCGATGTAAAAATTCATAATAATGGAACGATGAAGTTACGTGGCAATATATCTCGGAATGGCTATGAAAATGCCATAATATTTAAGTATGGTGTCTGTTTTGAGGAAAGGTATAAGGACGACTTAATGCACCGGTGAAAGTTGCGCAGTACTAGAGTGGCTAGCAAAGGTGGAAGGGTGAGAGTGTGTATAATCCATGGGGTCAACATTAGTTATAAAGAACTCACATACTTATTGCAAAAAGTTTATTAGCCCTCGAAGCAAAGTACTACTATGCGTGCTCTTAGGGGTGAAGTTGGTAGGTGATAACCCACAAGTGAGGGATGCGGTTCACTCGGATGAATTGTTTGCGTTGAGACAAAAGAAAAAAAATGGTTCAATATAACAAGATGTGTGTGATACGCGACAAACAGGTCCGTAATCAGAAATGTGGGCGAAGACCGATAATAACACATACAATTACTTCTAATACGACGTATGTGATATGCTCTGTCTACACAACATCTATTGGCCATTGGGCGACGGGCGGTCATCCGGGTATGCCGTAGGGATGTGAAGAGGGCATCCTATATCATCAAGGACTAGTTGTTCCACCAATTT
This sequence comes from Secale cereale, assembly GCA_902687465.1. NCBI lineage: Eukaryota > Viridiplantae > Streptophyta > Magnoliopsida > Poales > Poaceae > Secale > Secale cereale. The sequence goes on from LR738715.1 coordinate 512,451,510, forward strand.
CTCATCTAAGAGAACTCTCAAGTTAACTGTGCTCAGGCTACAGAAGCCATGAGATGGGTGACCGGATGGGAAGTTGTCAAAATTTCAAAACCCACTGATGGGATGGATCATGAAGGTCCTTAGATCATAAATGTCCATTAAGGACCTTCATGATACATCACATCAATGGGTTTTGAATTTTTTTAACACATGTTAAAGAAGGTCTACCGCATTACTTTTTGACAATGTGCTATATGTGGCATACAGTAGATCCATCCGACCTGTTTGTGATGGAATAAGCCATCTGTGATGTGGGGTGGAATTAACCTCAAGGTCCTTGTTTTGAATTTGGTTTTGTTTTTTTAACACATGTTAAATAAGGTCTACCGCATTACTTTTTGACAATGTGCGATATGTGGCATACAGTTGACCCATCCGACTTGTTTGTGATGGAATAAGTCGTGTGTGTTGTGGGCAACCGCTTGGTAGTATTCAACCGTTTGCGATTGATGAATTCATCACCGACGGGTTCCCTAGTGTGGTCCGTGTTCATCTGATCATCATCTACTTCTTCTGCTAGCTTGGTGTTCCTTCTATGCTAAATTTCCATTAATTGATGGTGTTTCATGAACACGCCACCGTTTCCCACCATTTCCTCACATGTTTCCCACCACCCAGCGATATTGTGCATAAACCTAGGCGGCGCGCGACGCACGGAGGCGACAAGCACAGCCTGTAGCACATCCACCTTTTCCAAGCATGCCAACCCACCAAAGTGTCGCTTCTGCCATCAACTTCTTCGACGAGGAAATCTAGCAGGCGCCACGGTCCGTCGAGGCCGAGGTGCTCCCCGACAACATGATGGACAATGCCGTGATATGCGTCATCGCCAGGGTTGAGCAGATCTTTGGCGCATGGCACTTGAGCGCCCCGAATTAAGATAGGCATGTCAGCGCCGACAGGCTGGAGCTCGCCACACAACATGATCGATGGTGCGCCACACAACAAGCTAGGCGCATCCGCGCCGATAGGCTGCGGCTCGCCACACGGCAAGATCGTTGGAGTGCCACAGAGTGACAGGTGTGGCGTGCCGCACAGCAAGATCGGATCCATCGGCACTTGCCTGCTATCGACACGATGTCGCAGCTGGGTACACATCCCGTCAGTACCCCCACACCTCGCCAAGAGTGGGCAGAGGCCCTCAGCGCCGTACTTGCACCAGAGGCCGGCCATGCCGTACTTGCACCGGACGCCCGCCGCATGGTTCGCATGGGTGTGATACGTCTCCAACGTATCTATTTTTTTTGCCTATTTCAGGGTTTTACAGAAAAGGAATATCAAACGGAGTCCAAACGGAATGAAACCTTCGGGAGAGATATTTTTGGAGCAAAATCTTCACGGGAGACTTGAGAACCATAGAATAGGGCACACGTGGCGTCCATGAGGGTGGTGATGAGGTTACGAACCTAGGGTAGGGTCACAAGCCTGACCAAGGTACCCCACCCAAGGACATTACCCCAGAAGATCAAAAGACAAAACCAATGGGAACAAGGACAGTCGACTGAGACAGCCGAAGAGGACATCCCACTCGACTGTACACCACGTACCAGACGACTCAACTTCACTCGACCCATCCAAGGCACTCGACCCCCGAAGGTCAAAGGTCCCTTAGGACAGCAACGGTCTGGTATTCACTCGCTGCAGTGAATGTCTTTATTACTCTTTACTGCGGGCGTTATTAGTAATGTCCGCCTTTATATACATTGAACCCTTAGTAACGTGGAACATGGCTAGGGTCCTGGCGCACTATATAAGCCACCCCCTCCTCCAGTACAAGTGTTCGCACCCCCTGTAACACACACGCATATACCCATTTCAGTCGACCGCCTCCGGACACCGAGACGTAGGGCTATTACTTCCTCCGAGAAGGGCCTGAACTCGTAAACACCTTGCGTACAGCTTCACCATAGCTAGGGCCTTGCCTCCTCCCACGTACCCCCTACTCGTACTGTCAGACTTAGAACCACGACAGTTGGCGCCCGCCGTGGGGCAAGGTGTCTTAGCGACTTCTAGTGAGGTTGCAATCTTTTCTCCGACCTGCTTCGTCATGGTTTCCGGCGGTGGTCTGGCGTTCGGCCGCGAGATCTGACTCGGCGCGCTCGTCTTCATCGCCGACTACTCCGCTTGGCTCCAGGAGGCTCCTCTCGACATTGAGGCGCTGCCCGTCCGCGGGGCTGCGCACTTTCCCGCCAGCGCCTGTGGCGTCCTTCTTTGGCAGCCGTCGACTCAATACCTGCCGATTCCTACATCGTCCTCCATCCCTGCCAGACGCCGTCGCAAGCGATCCGGTCGCTCACGGCTCCAGCGGTGGGTAAAACACCCAGTGGCCCGCCAGGTGGCCACCCCTTAGGTCGCGGCCATCGAGCCCGACGGTTACCTCTACGGGCCGGTCGATCCGTCGGTCGAGCTCATGGACTCAGTTTCCGAGTGCGGGAGCAGCGATCCCGCAGCGGAAGTCCTCATGGTCAACTCGCGCCACAGCCCGCCAGGTTTTCCTCGTGGGGGCGACGGCGGCAGCAGTGGCAGTCATTCATTCGACAATGACGGATACGTTCCCCAACCCCTCACTGCCGAGCAGAGGGACGAGCTCTGCCGCCGCAATGAGGACGCGCTCTTCACCCCCATCGTGGGGGATACTCTAGAGGCTCGGGCCTTGGAGACCACGCGCTTGGCCACCGTGGCTAAGCGCGCGCGCGTGGAGAATATCCGGCGCGCACTCAACGAACGGGCCCGCCGACAGGTCCCCGAGTCCAGTCGACGACCGCGGCAATTGCACCCGCGCGAGACTCAGGTGTTCCGTACACCAGTTCAGAACCTCAAAGCCGCGGCTCGCATCACGGAGTCTATTCAACCATCTTAGTCGGAGGCTGGGAGAGACCTTCAGCAGATCCGGGCGTTGCTCCAAACGGCTGAGGAGCAAAACGCGGCTGTTTCTCAGTCGTGCAACAAGATTCACAGCAGATCGGTGGCTATAGACACTGTTTGGTCAGCCCACAGTCCAAGATCGCCCCCAAGGCTTGAGGATCGTGGCCCACGGCAAGACCGGCACCTGGGTTGGAATGACGAGCAATATGACCGTCGACCCGGTCATCACGACCGCCGTCGAGTCCCTACGCCTCCTCCGGGAAGCGGATCGTTCTCGCCCAGGCGGCACGAGGGCAGGCGCTTACACGACCATGAGCGGAGGATTCCCCCAGATCCACGGAGGCCCGACTTCGATGCAAGTTCTATCCATGTGCAGGGGCTGGTCGACCGGAACAGGGCGTTCAAAGAAGAGCAAGGCAGGGATCGTCCGAGTGGAAGCCGAGCATCCGTCTCTGGGCCCGAGTGTTTTAGTAGTGCCATCAGGGCCGCTGAGATCCCCCCGAACTTCAGGTTGGCGGCGGGGATAAATAAGTTCACAGGCGAGTCAAAACCAGACACCTGGCTCGAAGACTACCAAGTGGCTATGCAGATTGGAGGCGGCAACGAAGACGTAGCCATAAAACACCTTCCTCTGATGCTGGGCGGTTCATCTCAGGCGTGGCTTAATCAGTTGGCCCGTGGGAGCATTTACAGTTGGGAAGATCTGGCCCGAGTGTTTATTCGGACTTTCGAAGGCACCTGCAAACGGCCCGCTGGTCTCGCGGAGCTTCAGCATTGCGTGCAGAAGCCGAATGAAACATTGAGAGATTACATACAGTGATGGACCACCTTGCATCACACGGTGGAAAATGTGTCTGAGCACCAAGCAGTTTGCGCCTTCAAGAAGGGCGTGCAATACCGAGAGCTAAATTTTAAGTTTGGTCGAACGGGCGACATGTCCCTATCCCAGATGATGGAGATTGCCAGTCGGTATGCTAATGGTGAAGAGGCCGATCGACTCCACAGTGGCAAGAAACCAGTCGGACAAGATGATCAGAACTCCAATTGGAAGCCCAAGCGCAAGGCCGAGCCAGCCGCTCAGGGCGAAGCTGCAGTGGTCAACCAAGGGAAAGGCAAAGGAAAGCCCAACGGGCCCTGGGTCCCCAAGAAAGTAAAGGATCAAGCTGGGAATGATGTACTCGACCAGCCGTGTCCTATTCACACGAAGAAAGATGAAGAGGGAAACTTGATATATCCCAAGCACACCACTCGACAGTGCTGGCTCCTGATCCAGAACTTCCAGAAAGATCAGTCGACTGAGAAGGAAAAGGAATCAGAGGAGACCAAGGACAAGGAAGGGGATGGAGGTTACCCCCAGATCAACTCCACTTTGGTGATCTTCGCAGACGTCGAGAGCAAAAGTCAACTAAAAGTCATCAACAAAGAAGTTAACATGGTTGCCCCGGCAACAACCACGTTTCTGAAGTGGTCCAAGACCCCCATCACATTCGACCAGTCTGATCACCCTGCGCACATTGCTACCCTTGGGCAGCAAGCGCTGGTGGTCGACCCAGTGCTCGAGGGCACGCGTCTGACCAGGTCCTGATGGATGGAGGCAGTGGTTTGAATATTCTATATGTAGCAACCCTCCGGGATATGGGCATCCCGATGTCCAAGCTGAGTGAAAGAAACATGAGGTTCCACGGGGTCATCCCCGGGAAGAAGGCCGACTCACTTGGCCAAATCACACTCGACGTAGTCTTTGGCGACTCAAAGAATTTTCGCAAAGAGAAGTTAACGTTTGAAGTGGTGGACTTCAACAGCGCTTATCATGCCATTCTGGGTAGGCCCGCCTACGCCAGGTTCAAGGCTCGACTTTGTTATGTATACCTCAAGCTGAAGATGCCGGGACCCAACGGCGTTATAACGGTCACGGGGAACCGTCAGAAAGCGGAAGAATGCTTCCAGAAAGGCTCGAAGATCGCTGACGAGCAGATGGCAGCAGTAGAGATGGAGGAGTACCATAAAAACATGGATCCGAATGACTTGCTGCGGGCCAAGAAGCCGGCTTCCGAGTCAGCTTTCCACTCGGCTGGGGAGACGAAGCCCGTACACATCCACCCCACCGACCCCAATGCAGCACCGACCCACATTTCCACTACAATCGACAGCAAATAGGAAGAAGCGCTCGTCCAGTTCCTCCGTGAGAACTAGGACATCTTCGCATGGAAACCATCAGACATGCTAGCTGTACCCAGGGGACTGGCTGAGCACCATTTGTGAGTCGACCCAAAAGTGAAGCCTGTGAAGGAACATCTCCGTCGGTCTGGTGCGGAGAAGAGAAAGGCAATTGGCGAGGAAGTGGCTCGGCTTCTGGCAGCTGAGTTCATCCGCGAGATCTACCACTCCGAGTGGGTCGCCAATGTCGTCATGGTCCCCAAGAAGGACAAGTCTCTCCGCATGTGCATCGATTTCAAGCATATCAATCCGGCCTACCCGAAGGATCATTTTCCTCTCCCCGCATCGATCAGATAGTCGACTCGACTGCGGGATGCGAGCTTTTGTCCTTTCTGGACGCGTATTCCGGGTACCATCAGATCCGTCTGTTTGGACCCGATGAAATCAAGACAGCTTTGATCACCCCGTTCGGGTGTTCCTGTTATGTCACCATGCCTTTCGGTCTCAAGAATGCCGGCGCTACCTTCATGCGTATGATCCAGAAGTGCCTGCTGAAGCAAATCAGTCGGAACATCGAAGCATACATGGATGACATTGTGGTCAAGTCGCGGAAAGGTTCCGACTTGTTGGCTGACCTCGCTAAGACATTTGAAAATCTGAGAAGCTATGATATCAAGCTCAATCCATCGAAGGGTACGTTTGGAGTTCCGGGCGGCAAGTTACTCGGTTTTCTCGCTTCCGAATGAGGAATCGACGCCAACCCAGAAAAGGTCGGCACCATCCTCCATATGAAACGCCCCGAGCGTGTACACGACGGCCAGAAGCTTACTGGTTGCTTGGCCGCATTTAGTCGATTCATTTCTTGTCTCGGTGAGAAGGCATTACCTCTCTACTGACTGATGAAGAAATCAGAAAAGTTCGAGTGGAATTCCGAAGCCGAAGCAGCGTTTGAAGAGCTCAAAGCCCTGCTGTCCACCCAGCCGGTGCTTGCTGCCCCAGTCAGCAAAGAGACTCTCTTACTATACATTGCAGCCACCGGACAAGTTGTCAGCACTGTACTCACAGTCGAGCGGGAAGAAGAAGGCAAGGCCTACAAAGTTCAGCGCCCAATCTATTACATATCCGAAGTTTTGACTCCCTCCAAGCAAAGGTACCCGCATTACCAGAAGCTCGTGTACGTGATTTACCTGACCGCAAAGAAGGTTACCCACTACTTCTCGGATCATACAATCTTAGTCGTCAGCGACGCCCCACTGTTAGAAATCCTGAACAACCAAGATACAACCGGTCGAGTGGCAAAATGGGGGATTGAACTTCTTCCGTTAGATATGAAGTTTGAAGTGAAGAAAGCCATCAAGTCTCAGGCAATAGCAGATTTTGTGGCGGAGTGGATCAAACAAGAGCTGCCGACTCAGGTTCAGTCGGATCACTGGACTACGTTCTTTGATGGATCCAAGATGTTGAACGGATCCGGCGCAGGCGTGGTCCTGGTATCTCCCGGGGGCGACAAGCTCAGTTATGTCCTTCAAATCCACTTTGACTCATCGAACAACGAAGCTGAGTACGAAGCACTTTTGTATGGATTGCGCATGGCCATCTCACTCGGCGTCCGTCGCCTGATGGCCTACAGCGACTCAGACTTAGTGGTAAACCAGGTGATGAAGGAATGGGACGTCAGAAGCCCGTCAATGACGAATTATTGCAGTGCAGTACGGAAGCTTGAAAAGAAGTTCGAAGGTTTAGAGCTCCATCACGTGCCCAGAGCCAAGAATCAGCTCGCCGATGACCTCGCGAAAATTGGGTCGACTCGGTAGCCTATACCCAAGAATGTATTTCTGGAACATCTACACACCCCCTCAGCCAAAGAAGACCCCTTCACGGAGGAACCCCCACAGCCAGTCTGTGCGTCAGATCCGACTGAAGTTGAAGTACCTGCAGTGGTCGACCTGATCATGGAGATTTTAGTGATTCGCCCGACTGGACTATGCCATACATAGCATATCTGCTCAGGCAAGAGCTCCCGGAATATTAAGAAGAAGCGCGCCAGATCGTCCGTCGATCCAAAGCTTTTACCGTCATTCAGGGTCAGATCTACAGAGAGAGTGTCACCGGAGTCGCTCAGCGCTGCATCACCCCAGTGGAGGGTCAACTGATTCTGAATGAGATTCACTCTGGGACTTGTGGCCACCACGCTTCCTCTCGGACTATAGTGGCCAAGGCGTACCGAGCTGGGTTTTATTGGCAGTGAGCCAACCAGATGGCTAAAGATATCGTGGATAAGTGCAAAGGCTGTCAGTTCTACTCCAACATGTCCCACAAGCTAGCGTCTACTCTGAAGACCATTCCACTGGTTTGGCCCTTTGCCGTTTGGGGCTTAGACATGGTCGACCCCTTCAAAACTGGCAGAAGCGGATTCACTCACCTGCTCGTGGCAGTCGACAAGTTCACCAAATGGATTGAGGCCAAACCCATCAAGAACCTCGAGTCGAGCACCGCCACCAGCTTCATCAGGGAATTAATATTCAGATATGGAGTCCCCCACAACATCATCACGGACAACGGCTCCAACTTTGACTCGGATGAATTCGGAGCTTTCTGTTCCTCTCAAGGAACACGAGTCGACTATGCCTCCGTAGCGCATCCGCAGTCGAATGGACAGGCAGAAAGAGCAAACAGTTTGATTCTCCAAGGCCTGAAGCCACGGCTCATGCGTGACCTTAAGCATGCTGTCGGAGCTTGGGTAACTGAAATACCGTCTGTCTTATGGGGTCTAAGGACAACTCCAAACCGGTCGACTGGCAGTACCCCTTTCTTCATGGTCTATGGAGCTGAAGCCGTGCTGCCGAGTGATTTGTTACATAATGCCCCTCGGGTGGAACTCTTCTCTGAGGCCGAAGCAGAGCAAGCTCGTCAAGATGCAGTCGACCTCTTGGAGGAAGAACGTGAGATGGCCTTGATCCGGTCGACCATCTATCAAGAAGACATGCGTCGATTCCATGCTCACAACGTCTGAAGCCGAGCATTTCAGGAAGGAGACCTGGTTCTTCAAGTGCATCAGGAACGACCACACAAGCTCGCCCCAGCCTGGGAAGGCCCCTTCATCATCACTTAGGTGCTGCACAATGGAGCGTATTACCTCTCCAACGTCGCTAAGAAGAAAGATGAACCTTGTTCATGTAACGCGGACCTGCTCCGCCGCTTCTACACTTGAAATACTCGAACAGTCGAGTTGTATAAAGATTTTCCAGTTTGTTTCAAAGACAAGTTTGCAACTATCCCTAAATGATTGTTGGTTTCTAAGATGCTGGTCTTCAAAATCCTCCAATGGGTGCTTAGCCGCGAACCCGATTCGCCTAGGTTACAAAAACTACTCCGAGTGAAGAGCAACCCTCTCACTTGGGTGCTTAGCCGCGAACCCAATTCGCCTAAGTTACAAAAACTACAGCGAGTGAAGAGCAACCCTGTCACTCGAGGGCTTAGCTGCGACCTCGTAATCGCCTAAGTTATGAAAATCACTCCAAGTGAAGAGCAACCCTCTCACTCGAGGGCTTAGCTGCAACCCCGTAATCGCCTAAGTTACGAAAACTACTCCGAGTGAAGAGCAACCCTCTCACTCGGGGGCTTAGCTGCGGTCCTCCGAGCTGCGTCATAAGTACAACGTGGCTCTGTCCTCCGAGCTCCGCCACAAGTAAAACATAGCTTGGAATCGCCTAAGTTACGTAAACCACTCCGAGTGAAGAGAAACCCTCTCACTCGGGGGCTTAGCTG
>LR738715.1:512470309-512484141 GCA_902687465.1 Secale cereale
GGGGGCTTAGCTGCGACCCCGTAATCGCCTAAGTTACAAAAACCACTCCGAGTGAAGAGCAACCCTGTCACTCGGGGGCTTAGCTGCGACCCCGTAATCGCCATATTACAAAAACTAATCCGAGTGAAGAGCAACCCTCTCACTCGGGGGCTTAGCTGCGGTCCTCCGAGCTGCGTCATAAGTACAACGTGGCTCTGTCCTCCGAGCTCCGCCACAAGTACAACGTAGCTTGGAATCGCCTAATTTACAAAAACTACTCCGAGTGAAGAGCAACCCTCTCACTCGGGAGCTTATCTTTGGTCTTCTGAGCTCTGCCGCAAGCACAACGTTGCCATCAAGACGTCGACTCAAAATCCAGATGGCCAGAAAAGAGTCGGAAGCAAAACAAGAAAATGCAAAAGGAATCAAATCCAGATAAAAGTCCTAAAAGATTCGGGCAAGAGTACCTGGGCCACGGGCCCACAAGAGTTTAAAGATTACAGGATCACTCGGCATTCCGAGGCAAATTGAATCAAAGTATCAAAGTTCATTCACTCCTCAGGAGGAGGCGGGCTCGCAGGTGCAACAAACTGGTCCAGGTCGATCCCATCGGCGATGAGGGTGGCGGCTTCCAAGAAAGTCTCCATGAACGACTGTAACTGGAGCTCCTTCGTATTGGCGACCTTGAGCGACGCAAGCATCCTCTCCTTCACTTCCTTGCAGTGCACACGGACCAAAGAAACACCACGTCAGCTCCACAGCGATTCTTCCACTCCTGCACTCGACTGGGGATTTCACTGAGTCGAGTCCTCAGGGACTCGAGGTCGTTCTCCTGCACGACTTCCCTCCAGAGTGCGGCGTCGATCCGAGCCATCATTGCTTTCAGCCGACCCAGGTAGCCCGTGGCAGCAGCAAGGCGGGACTCCAACCTCAAGATATTCATGGCAGCTTCGTCCTTGACAAGGGAATTGACTGGGTCTAGACCGGGTTCGATCCGCCCAGTCTCTTCTTCAAAGTTGCGGCAGAATTCTACACAACAAGGAACGCGTCGAGTCAGTAAGTAAATTACGGGTCGACCAATCCAACTAAGTTCTGGCAAAAGAGGTATACCTTTGAGCACGAGATACCACTTCTTGGTGAGGTTGCTCAGATAAGCCTCCAGCTTGTTCTTCTTATGGAAGAGGCCCTCGTATTTCTCGTTCAGGGCGTTCTTGGCACCCTTCAGTCGAATCACTTCTTGGTTGTCCGCGTCGAGGGAACTCGTCAACCTGATGATCTCCGCTTCAAGCGTGTCGATCGAAGCTAGCTTGTGCTCCGTCAGTTCAGTTTTTTCCTGTGCCTTCTGCTGCGCCGCCGCCAAGTCAAGGTCCTTCTGCTCCAAGGCCGCCTTCAGTTGATCTACAAGAGACATCACTAGACAGATGAACATGAGGATACACAGGACATACTTATCGAAGGTCAGTCAACGAGTTGCTCGCATCAGTTACCAGCTGCTTCGTCCTGAGTCTTCTTCAAGTGGTCCCGAGCCAGCTGCAAGTAAAGATTGAGTTAGACCTGCTTCTTCTCAAGATCCGCAAATTTGGCTCCGAACTCACAAGATCTCTGCATCAACACAACAAATCAGAACTTTAAGACTACAGTCGAGTCAAACACTCAACTGCAGTCTCGGGGACTACACCCAGTGGGTGCACTTAGCATGCCCCCACTGCTTTTCGCCTGGCCAAGATCAGTCTGGCCTGACCAAAAAAAACACAAGAAGGAAAAGTTCTATTATCAGACCATGGCCGACTACCAGCAGTAGACCACGGTCTCAGGGGCTACACTCAGTGGGTGCACTGAGCATGCCCCCACTGGTTCTCACTCGACCAAGATCAGTCTGGCCCGAGCTCAAGAGAATTACAAAAACAAACAAGCAATTCTAAAGACCACGGTCGACGGACCTCAGTCGACCATGGCCTTGGGGACTACACCCACTGGGCGCACTGAGCGTGCCCCCAGTGGAAATATCGGTCGACCTTCAAAAGCTAAAAGCTACAAGACAAGGCACCCAGTGGGTGTGGCATCATCTCACGAACAAGGCAGTAGATTTCTCAAACTGAAGACTACACCAATACAGCAAATCAGTCGGAAGAGACAAACCTGGACATTAGTCCGAAGGGCCGAGCTAGCGTCGTAAGCAGCCATGCTAGCCTCGTACACCGCCATCGTCCTCTCCATCATCATCCCTGCCTAACGAACGGCTTCTTGAGCCGTGCCCACGGAATCCTCCGGGATGTGATGGGTGGAGAAGAGAACAGACGACGGAGCTGGCTCTGGGTCGACGGCCGGAGCAGGCGCTGGGTCGACGGCCGGACCAGTCGACGAAGAAGGGCAGATAGTCGACATGGGGATGGCGAAGGAGATTGTGGTCCGGGCCACGTCTTCCTGTTGCTGGGCCTCAGAGTCAGAAGGAGCCTTCCGGCCCTTCCTTCCTGTGCGTTGTCGAGCCACTCCCGAGCGCTCCTCCTCATCGTCATCATCATCGTTTGGGAGCTCTATGACATGGCGTGGCACTTCAAAAAAGACAATTATGAATTTCAGTCGACCGTCAGCTCAAACCGACGAAAAGCGAAGCACGATCTACAACTCCCACATGCGCGGGACGTAGCAGCATCCGCGGTCTCCTCATCATCCCGACCCTTGTCAATATCCATCGAGGTCGCGGAAGCAGCATCACTAAAAATTTCCTTGAAAGTGAGTCGACGAAGACAGAGTCGACCTCCGAAAGGCAGAAGGAAATAAAATAGAACAACACTTACGTGGAGGCGATTGGGACGTCCACCTTGATCTTGGGCAGGACCTTTCGGGGCTTGGCGGTGGTGACCTTGGTCTGCTTGGGCGCCTTTTCAGATGGGTCGGGAGTGGCCGTACGAGCCCGCTTCTACACCTGGGAGCTGGAGGGGCCCGCTCGAGAGTGCACAACCTCTGGGTCATGCTTCCCGTGGAGCGCTTCTCGCCGCGGGGAGGTGACTCGACCTCCTCGCCGCTGCTGGAGTCTCGCCCTCCTCACCTGTCTCTTCGTCGGACTTCCACTTGGAAACGTCGCCCGCCCCCTCTTCGCCCTCCTGGACCTGCCCCATTGGGCAACGAGTACATTTCGGTATAGATCTGCAGAAATGAAAGATTTGCCAAATGTCAGTCGGATTCATCAAGATAACTGCAAGTAAGAAACAAGAACATCACTTGGAAGTTAAGGCCAGACCTTGTCGGGAAGATGGTCGGCATCGAATGGAGGAACCCTTTCGAGCCCCCTGGGGTTGTCTTTGTTCCCCATGATGCATCTCAGACACTGCGCCACCATCTTCGCTGATGCTTCCTCCGGGTGGACACGAGACGGGTCATCGACGTCGGAATACGGCCATATCGGGTGGTCTCGAGCTTGGAGAGGCTGGATCTTCCGCATAAGGTACACCTCAAGCAGATCCAGCCCTGTAACCCCGTCGCAAACCAGCTGGACGACCCGCTCCACCAGCATGTCCACTTCCAACCTCTCGGCCCGACTCACAACCAATGACGGATGATGGCTCGCTCGACTAAGGGAAAAAGGGGGATGACCGGTCGAGTGACCATGAGTCGGACTGTCCTTACAATAGAACCAAGTCGACTGCCAGCCCCGAACCGACTCTGGGATGATCATAGCAGGAAAAGCGCTCCTATTTCTAAGCTAGATTCCTAGCCCTCCGCACACCTAGATGACGTGCGTCTTCTCATCACTCGGATTCGCCTTCTTGACGGTTTGCGAGTGGCAAGTGAAGATATATTTGAACTAACCCCAGTGCGGTCGACAGCCGAGGAAGTTCTCACACATCGAGATAAACGTAGCTAGAAAAGCAATGAAGTTTGGCGTGAAGTAGTGCAGCTGGGCGCCGTAAAAAGTCAAGAAGGTGCGGAAGAAAGGGTGCGGGGGCATGAAGAAACCTCGGTCGTCGTGGGTCGCGAGGAGGACGCACTCGCCCTCCCGCGGCCGAGGCTCGAGCTCGCCTTCCGGCACCCGCCCGGAGCCGCGGGCAACCAAGCCCTCCTCCTCCAGCTCCTCCATGTCCTCCATCGTAATGGTGGACCTGATCCAGTCCCCCTGGATCCAGCCAAGAGGGAGCCCGGACCTCGACGACAACCCGCAACGGCCGCACCGCTTCGCTTTCCCCGCCGCCGCCTTCTTCGAGCGCTCTAACGCCACGGTCTTCTCTTTGCCCATGGTGTGCGAGCTGGTGTTGGCCGAGGAGAAGGAGGAAGAAGCAAGGGCGCGCCGGTGAGACGGATGCGAGGAAACAGAGAATGGGCGCATAGTGCCCTCACCTCGGACTCGGCGCGCATTTATAGCACAACGATCGAGTGACTGACCGATGGCCCCGAGCAATCCTATCAAATCCCGCAACAGGCGCGCGCGCGATACGTGGCGAAAAAGGCGGCGCGAGGATCGAGGCGTCCCGGGCATATCCGATCCGATTGCCGCGGCACGACCTGTCCCGCTCACTTCCCCAAATTTTGAAATCCCGCAAAATCCGGAGGCTAGAGAGCAACCGATCCCGCCGAAAACTATGCACGCCAATAGCGCTCGACGCCTCTCGCAAAGTTCAGTCGACGGCTAACGCAACAAGCACACTCGACGGATTCCAGAATCGATTAAGGTGACCAAGATGAGATTGAAAAGACGGCCTGGTCCACGAGCTCAGAGAAGACTACCCTAAGGGCATCGAACTCGGACTAAAACTCTCTTTAGCAATCTGTCCTGCTCAAGCCTCGATGCATTCGGGGGCTACTAATGAGGTTACGGACCTAGGGTAGGGTCACAGGCCAGACCAAGGTACCCCACCCAAGGTCATTACCCCAGAAGATCAAAAGACAAAACCAATGGGAACAAGGACAGTTGACTGAGACAGCCCAAGAGGACATCCCACTCGTTGTACACCACGTACCAGACGACTCAACTTCACTCAACCCATCCAAGGCACTCGACCCCCAAATGTCAAAGGTCCCTTAGGACAGCAACATTCTGGTATTCACTCACTGCAGTGAATGCCTTTATTACTCTTTACTGCGGGCGTTATCAGTAACGTCCGCCTTTATGTACATTGAACCCTTAGTAACATGCAACATGGCTGGGGTCCTGGCGCACTATATAAGCCACCCCCTCCTCAAGTAGAAGGGTTCGCACCCCCTATAACACACACACATATACCCATTTCAGTCGACCGCCTCCGGGCACCGAGACGTAGGGCTGTTACTTCCTCCGAGAAGGGCCGGAGCTCGTAAACACCTTGCGTACAACTTAACCATAGCTAGGGCCTTGCCTCCTCCTACGTACCCCCAACTCGTACTGACAGACTTAGAACCACGACAGGTGGGGGGGGGGCCTGCCTCATGGGCCCCACTTTTGTCCCTCGGTGCCCTCCTTCCTCCTATATATACCTATGTACCCCGAAAACATCAGAAAGGAGAGAAAACCCTAGTTCCACCGCCGCAACCTTCTGTTCCTATGAGATCCCATCTTGGGGCCTGTTCTGGAGCTCCGTCGGAGGGGGATCTATGACGGAGTGCTTCTACATCAACACCATCGCCTCACCATGAGTTGTGAGTAGTTTACCACAGACCTTCGGGTCCATAGTTAGTACCTAGATGGCCTCTTCTCTCTCTTTGGATCTCAATACCAAGTTCTCCTCGGTATTCGAGGAGATCTATTCGATGTAATCTCTTTTTGCGGTGTGTTTTTCGAGATCCGATGAATTGTGGGTTTATGATCAGATTATCTATGAGAAATATTTGGTTCTTTTCTGAATTCTTTTATGTATGATTATAATATCCTTGCAAGTCTCTTCGAATTATTGGTTTGGTTTGGCCTACTAGATCTATAGTTCTTGCAATGGGAGAAGTGCTTGGCTTTGGGTTCAATCTTGCGGTGTCCTTTCCCAGTGACAGTAGGGGCAGCAAGGCACGTATTGTAGTGTTGCCATCGAGGATAAAAAGATGGGGTTTATATCATATTGCTTGAGTTTATCCCTCTACATCATGTCATCTTGCTTAAGGCGTTACTCTGTTCTTATGCACTTAATACTCTAAATGCATGCTGGATAGCGGTCGATGTGTGGAGTAATAGTAGTAGATGCAGAATCGTTTCGGTCTACTTGTCTCGGACCTGATGCCTATATATAATGATCGTGCCTAGATAGTCTCATAATTATTCGCTTTTCTATCAATTGCTCAATAGTAATTCGTTCACCCACCGTAGAATTCTGCTATCATGAGAGAAGCCACTAGTGAAACCTATGGCACCCGGGTCTATTCTCAACATCTCAATCTACAATCTACTTTACTTATCCGTTTTTTACTTTCTGTTCTTATATCCAAAAATATCAAACTATCATATCTATCAGATCTCACTTTCGCAAGTGACCGTAAAGTGATTGACAACCCCTTATCGCATTGCCTGCAAAGTTCTTATTTGTTTGTGCAGGTGCAAGGGACTCGCGCGTAGTCTCCTACTGGATTGATACCTTGGTTCTCAAAAACTAAGGGAAATACTTACGCTACTGTGCTGCATCACCCTTTCCTCTTCGAGGGGATACAATGCAAGCTCGAGAAGTAGCAAGAAGAATTTATGGCGCCGTTGACGGGGAGGCTTACGCAAAAGTCATATACCAAGTACCTATCACAAACCCTTATCCTTCGCATTACATTTATTTGCCTCTCGTTTTCCTCTCCCCCACATCACCCTTGCCGTTTTATTTGCCCATCTTTTTGCCGTGTGATTTTCGTTCGCTTGCTTCTTGTTTGCTTGTGTGTTGGATTGTTTGCTTGTCACTATAGCTCAGAACAATACAAAATTGTGTGACTTCTCCAATACCAACAATAATGATTTTATTAGCACTCCGATTGCTCCTATTATCGATGCTGAATCTTGTGAGATCAATGCTGCTCTGTTGAATCTTGTCATGAAAGATCAATTTTCCGGCCTTCCTAGTGAAGATGTCGCTACCCATCTAAACAACTTTGTTGATTTGTGTGATATGCAAAAGAAGATGGATACAGATAACGGTACTGTTAAATTGAAGTTATTTCCGTTTTCACTTACAGATCGTGCTAAAACTTGTTTTTCCTCTTTGCCTAGAAGTAGTATTGATTCGTGGAATAAGTGCAAAGATGCTTTTATCTCTAAGTACTTCCCTCCTGCTAAGATCATCTCTCTTAGAAACGATATTATGAATTTTAAGCAACTAGATCATGAGCATGTTGCACAAGCTTGGGTGAGAATGAAATTAATGATACGTAATTGCCCTACACATGGTTTAAACTGATGGATGATTATTCAAAACTTTTACGCTGGCTTGAATTTTGCTTCTAGAAATCTTTTAGATTCGTCCGCAGGAGGCACTTTCATGGAAACTATCTTAGGAGAAGCTACCAAACTCCTAGATAATATTATGGTTAATTATTCTCAATGGCACACCGAAAGATCTACCAGTAAAAAAGTGCATGCTATTGAAGAGATTAGTGTTTTGAGTGGAAAGATGGATGAACTTATGAAATTATTTGCTGCTAAGATTGTTGCTTCTGATCCTAATGATATGCCTTTATCCACGTTGATTGAAAATAATAATGAATCTTTGGATGTGAATTTTGTTGGTAGGAATAATTTTGGTAACAATGCTTATAGAGGAAACTTTAATCGTAGGCCTTTTCCTAGTAATTCCTGTAATAATTATGGTAATTCCTACAATAACTTTTATGGAAAGATGCCTTCTGAATTTGAAACTAGTGTTAAGGAGTTTATGAATTCGCAAAAGAATTTCAATGCTTTGCTTGAAGAAAAATTGGTTAAGATTGATGAATTGGCTAGAAGTGTGGATAGAATTACTCTTGATGTTGATTCTTTGAAACTTAGATCTATTCCACCTAAGCATGATATCAATGAGTCTCTCAAAGCCATGAGAATTTTCATTGATGAATGCAAAGAAAGAACCGCTAGGATGCGTGCTAAAAAAGAGAGTTATATAAGAGTGTGTTCTTCTAGTTATCATGAAAAATAAAGATGAAGATCTGAAAGTTATTGATGTGTCTCCTATTAGATCCTTGTTTTCTAGCATGAATCTTGATAAAGATGGGATTGGAGATGAGTCTACTTTAATTGAAAGGTGTCCCAATGATTCGGAGTTTTTAGATCTTGATGCTAAAATTGTTAAAAGTGGGATTGAAGAGATTAAAACTTTGCATAGTGATGAACCCACTAATTTGGATTTCAAGGGATTCAATTATGATAATTGTTCTTTGATTGATTCTATTTCCTTGTTGCAATCCGTACTAAACTCTCCGCATGCTTATAGTCAAAATAAAGCTTTTACCAAACACATAGTTGATGCTTTGATGCAATCTTATGAAGAAAAACTTGAATTAGAAGTCTCTATCCCTAAAAAGCTTTATGGTGAGTGGGAACCTACTATTAAAATTAAAATTAAAGATCATGAATGCTTTGCTTTGTGTGATTCGGGTGCAAGTGTTTCCACTATCCCAAAAACTTTGTGTGATTTGCTAGGGTTCCATGAGCTTGATGATTGTTCTTTAAATTTGCATATTGCGGATTCTACCATTAAGAAATATATGGGAAGGATTAATGATGTTCTTATTGTTTCCAATAGGAATTATGTGCCCGTAGATTCCATTGTTCTTGATATAAATTGCAATCCTTCATGTCCTATTATTTTTGGTAGACCTTCCTTAGAACGATTGGTGCAATTATTGATATGAAGGAAGGAAATATTAGATTCCAATTTCCGTTAAGGAAAGGCATGGAACACTTTCCTCGAAAGAAAATTAAATTACCTTATGAATCTATTATGAGAGCCACTAATGGATTGCCTTCCAAAGATGGCAATACCTAGATCTATCCTTGTATCGTGCCTAGCTAGGGGCGTTAAACGATAGCGCTTGTTGGGAGGCAACCCAATTTTATATTTTTTGTTTTTTCTTTTGTTTAGGAATAAATATTGCATCTAGATTTTGTTTAGATGCTGTTTTGTGTTTTAATTAGTGTTTGTGCCAAGTAGAACCTTTGGGAAGACTTGTGTGAAGTTTATATGATCTTGCTGTGAAAAACTGAAACGTTAGCGCTCGCTAGAATAGTCACAAGATTTTACTGGAGTGTACTATTTAGTTGATTCTATTTGTAGATGATTAATAGACAAATTCCTCACATTTACGAATTTATTTCAAGTTTTTTGGAGTTACAAAAGTATGCGAAAGTTGCAGATTACTACAGACTATACTGTTTGTGACAGATTCTGTTTTTCGTGTGTTGTTTGCTTATTTTGATGAATCTATGAATAGTATTGGAGGATATGAATCATAGAGAATTTGGAATGCAGTAGGTTTAACACCAATATAAACAAAGAATTAGTTCGTTATAGTACCTTTGAGTGTTGGTTTGTTTTCTTATACTAACGGAGCTCACGAGATTTTTGTCTAAGTTTTGAGTATTGCTTTGATGGACTGCGGAACAAAGAGTGGCAAGAGCCTAAGCTTGGGGATGCCCCAGGCACCCCATGGTAAAATTCAAGGACAACCAAAAGCCTAAGCTTGGGGATGCCCCGGGAAGGCATCCCCTCTTTCGTCTTCATCTATCGGTAACTATACTTGGGGCTATATTTTTATTCACCACATGATATGTGTTTTAGTTGGAGCATCATGTACGATTTGAGTCTTTGCTTGTTAGTTTGCCACAATCATCCTTGCTGGACACACCTTTTTGAGAGAGATAAATATGGCCTAGGAATTGTTAGAACACTCTATGTGCTTCACTTATATCTTTTGAACTAAATAGTTTGATCTAGTGCTTCACTTATATCTTTTAGAGCACGGCGGTGATTTTATTTTGTAATTTTTTTTGATCTCTCATGCTTCACTTATATCCTTTTGAGAGTCTATTAGAACAGCATGGTAATGTGCTTTGGCTATAAAACTAGCCTTAACATGATATACATCCAAGATGAATGTAGTAAAAACTTTCATACAAAGTGCATTGCATATGATGAGAAGTTTGATGCTTGATAACTGTTTTGAGATATGAGGATAGTGATATTAGAGTCATGACAGTGGAGTTATTATGAAATTGAGGAATACTTGTGTTAAAGTTTGTGATTCCCGTAGCATGCACGTATGGTGAACTGCTATGTGACGAAGTTAGAGCATGAGGTATTTGTAGAGTGTCATCCTTTGTGTGCAGGTTGGGGGCGCGCGATGGTTAACTCCTACCAACCTCCCCCCTAGGAGCATACGTTGACTGCTTTGTTTTGATGACTCGTAAATTTTTGCAATAAGTATATGAGTTCTTATGACTAATGTTGAGTCCATGGATTATACGCACTCTCACCCTTCCGCCATTGCTAGCCTCTCTTGTACCGCACAACTCTCGCTGGTACCATACACCTACTATATACCTTCCTCAAAACAGCCACCATATATCTTCCTTAAAACAGCCGCCATACCTACCTATCATGGCATTTCCTTAGCCATTCCGAGATATATTGCCATGCAACTTTCCACCGTTCCGTTCATATGACACGCTTCATCATTGTCATATTGCCATGCATGATCATGTAGTTGACGTCGTATTTGTGGCAAAGCCACCATGCATAATTTTTCATACATGTCACTCTTGTTTCATTGCACATCCCAGTATACCACCGGAGGCTTTCATATAGAGTCATACTTTGTTCTAGTATCGAGTTGTAATATCGAGTTGTAAATCAATTGAAGTGTGACGATCGTCATTATTAGAGCATTGTCCCAAAGAAAAAAAAGAAGAAAGAAGGAAAGGCCAAGAAAAAGAAAGGCCCAAAAAAAAGAAAAAAAGGGACAATCGGTACTATATTTTTCCACACTTGTGCTTCAAAGTAGCACCATGTTCCTCATGATAGAGAGTCTCATGTTTAGTCACTTTCATATACTAGTGGGAATTTTCATTGTAGAACTTGGCTTCTATATTCCAACGATGGGCTTCCTCAAATGCCCTAGGTCTTCCTGAGCAAGCAAGTTGGATGCACACCCACTTAGTTTCTTTTGTTGAGCTTTCATACATATTTTGCTCTAGTGCATCCGTTGCATGGCAATCCCTACTCATTCACATTGATATTTATTGATGGGCATCTCCATAGCCCATTGATACGCCTAGTCGATATGAGACTATCTCCCTCCTTTTTGTCTGCTCCACAACCACCACTCTATTCCACCCATAGTGCTATATCCATGGCTCACGATCATGTATTGCATGAAAGTTGAAAGGTTTCAAAGAATAGAGTATGAAAACAAGTGCTTGGCTGAAACCGGGGTTGTGCATGATATGAATATTTTGTGTGATGAAGAGGGAGCATAGCCAGACCATATGATTTTGTAGGGATAACTTTCTTTAGCCATAGTATTTTGAGAAGACATGATTGCTTCGTTAGTATGCTTGAAGTATTATTATTTATTATGTCAATATAGACTTTTGTCTTGAATCTTTCAGATCTGAACATTCATGCCATAATAAAGAGAATTCCATTGAAAATTATGTTGGTTAGCATTCCACATCAAAAATTCCGTTTTTATCATTTACCTGCTCGAGGACGAGCAGGAATTAATCTTGGGGATGCTTGATACGTCTCCAACGTATCTATAATTTTTTATTGTTCCATGCTAATATTTATGATGTTTTGGATGTTTAATGGGCTTTGTTATACACTTCTTATTATTTTTGGGACTAACCTATTAACCCAAAGGACCAGTCCAGATTGCTGTTTTTTGCCTATTTCAGGGTTTTACAGAAAAGGAATATCAAACGAATTCCAAACGGAATGAAACCTTCAGGAGAGATATTTTTGGAGCAAAATCTTCACGGGAGACTTGAGAACTACGGAATAGGGAACACGTGGCGTCCACGAGGGTGGGGGCACGCCACCTGACAGGGCGCGCCCCCCTGCCTCGTGGGCCTCATGTTTGTCCCCCGGTGCCCTCCTTCCTCCTATATATACCTATGTACCCCGAAAACATCAGACACGGAGAGAAAACCCTAGTTCCACCGCCGCAACCCTCTGTTCCCGTGAGATCCCATCTTGGGGCCTGTTCCGGAGCTCCCCCGGAGGGGTGATCTATCACGGAGTGCTTCTACATCAAAACCATCGCCTCACCATGAGTTGTGAGTAGTTTACCACAGACCTTCGCGTCCATAGTTAGTACCTAGATGGCTTCTTCTCTCTCTTTGGATCTCTATACCAAGTTCTCCTTGGTCTTCGAGGAGATCTGTTCGATGTAATCTCTTTTTGTGGTTTGTTTGTCGAGATCCGATGAATTGTGGGTTTATGATCAAGATTATCTATGAGAAATATTTGGTTTTCTTCTGAATTCTTTTATGTATGATTATAATATCCTTGCAAGTCTCTTCGAATTATTGGTTTGGTTCGGCCTACTAGATCTATAGTTCTTGCAATGGGAGAAATGCTTGGCTTTGGGTTCAATCTTGCGGTGTCCTTTCCCAATGACAGTAGGGGCAGCAAGGCACGTATTGTATTATTGCCATCGATGATAAAAAGATGGGGTTTATATCATATTGCTTGAGTTTATCCGTCTACATCATGTCATCTTCCTTAAGGCGTTACTCTGTTCTTATGAACTTAATACTCTAGATGCATGTTGGATAGCCGTCGATGGGTGGAGTAATAGTAGTAGATGCAGAATCGTTTCGGTCTACTTGTCTCGGACGTGATGCCTCTATATAATGATCATGCCTAGACAGTCTCATAATTATTCGCTTTTCTACCAATTGCTCGACAGTAATTCGTTCACCCACTGTAGAATTCTGCTATCATGAGAGAAGCCACTAGTGAAACCTATGGCACCCGGGTCTATTCTCAACATATCTATCTACAATCTACTTTACTTTTTCGTTTTTACTTTCTGTTCTTATATCCAAAAATACCAAATATATCAAACTATCGTATCTATCAGATCTCACTTTCGTAAGTGACCGTAAAGGGATTGACAATCCCTTATCGCGTTGGCTGCGAAGTTCTTATTTGTGTGTGCAGTTGCGAGGGACTCACACATAGTCTCCTACTGGATTGGTACCTTGGATTGATACTGTGATGCATCACCCTTTCCTCTTCGAGGGAATACAACGCAAGCTCGAGAAGTAGCAGGGTGGCGTCGTTCGCCTTGTACGCGGCCTGCTGGATGCCAACGTGCTGGTCCGTAGGATCAACCGCCTCCTTGGCCCAGGTGTCCACTTGGGTGCAGTAGAGGAACATGGCTGTCGCATCCTCGAGCTGGTGATCTTTGATGAAATAGCCAACTTGGAGCTCGAGATCGCGCTCCAGATGTACCGCGAGCGTGTCGACCGCTTGGACGAACGCCTGCACGAGTTCAGGCGGAGCCAAGACCTACCGTAGGCAAGGGCTACTGGTCATGGTCTCATGGACACATTTTATTTTGTTGAGTCACTTTGATGTGGATAACTATGTATTAACATCAATCATAGTATTTCTCTGTTAATTGCTCTGTTTCAATGTGTGTACTCTGTTTTCCATTCTTATATGTTCTATTTCAGTGTGTGTATATACGCTTTCCATTCTCTATATGTGGATGATAACAGCTAGATTCAAATTAGTATATGCCCCCAAAGCACCACCTTCTCCTTTTTCCAAGCGGCATCATGGGCTTCACAGGCCGCCTGGTACCTGGCTTTCTCCTCCGCCATCTCCTTCTTGAACACCACTTGCCTGGCTTTCTCAGCTGGCGACAGTGACTTCCACAGACAAAGATTGTACTGGCCCCCAAACCAATCCAAAGTT
>LR738715.1:512484380-512500044 GCA_902687465.1 Secale cereale
AGAGAGAGAGAGAGAGAGAGAGAGAGAGAGAGAGGTGGGGAGGATGTAGATGAGAATGCAGGCGGACGACGTGAGCAAGGTAGTATTTATTTGCGGGCGGAATCTAGATCGATGGGAACAGTACACACGCCTGTCGCCGGAATTTACGAGTACTGTAGTTTGACTTACACATGATTTCCACATTAGAATCCGTGTGTGAACATAATAGCCGACGGTTTCCAATGCAGAACTATGTTTGATTAATAACCCCCGCCATTCACCTTCCAAACCTCGAGGCACGAAATAGAGTGCCAATCGTGTGGGGGTCGGTTGTCTTGCCAGATCTTTACATTTTGTTTTTTGAACACGAGATATTTACATGGTCTGAAGATTTTTAGCTCGCACACAATTACACAAAAATATGATATTTCGAACTATTATGGTTAGCCGTTGCATGTAGATGTAGTTCAAATTTGAATTACGGTCATTAAAAGGCTAGAAAATCACTTAAATGTCTTTATAAGGTCAAATGAAGTTAGAAAGGCTTGAAAATTGATGATGTGGCTTTGAATGGTGCATTTTGAACACATTAAAAGTCTGGAGTTCAAATAAGTTCAAATAAATGAAATCCCTTTGTAACAGATGACTTTTCGTCCGAAACACTAATACTTCGAAAGAGATTGTCCATTTTGTACACGAAGTGCATCCAGTTTTTGCCGTAACCCTCTCAACTTTTTAGCATATGCTATGTGGATGAAATTATGATACCATGTCAAATTTCAATCTTTTCAAAGTTCATTTATAGTGCTTTTCAATTTCAGGGTCATTTAGCTTAAAAATGAGTAAAGGCATGAAAATACCAAATGAAGTCAGAAAGGGTTGAAAATTGAAAATGTGGCTCTGAATGGTGCATTTAACACACAAAATTCTGGAGTTTAAATAAGTTCAAATAAATGAAATCCCTTTGTAACATATGAGTTTTCATCCGAAACCTTGATACTTCGGAAGAGATTGTCCATTTTGTAAACGAAGTGCATCCAGTTTTTGTCGTAACCCTCTCAACTCTTTAGCATGTGCTATGTGGGTGAAATGATGATACCATGCCAACCTTCAACCTTTTAAGAGTTCATTTGTAGTGCTTTTCAATTTCAGGGTCATTTAGCTTTAAAAATCAGTAAATGCACGAAAAATAAAAAATGAAGTCAGAAAGAGTTGAAAATTGAAGATGTGGCTCTGAATAGTCCATTTTGAACACACAAAAAGTATGGACTTCGAATAATTTCAAAAATAATGAAATATCTTTGTAACATATGAGTTTTCGTATGAAACCCTGATACTTCGAAAGAGAATGTCCATTTTGTACACGAAGTGCATCCAGTTTTTGCCGTAACCCTCTCGTCTTTTTAGCACATGATATGTGGGTCAAATGGTGATACCATGCCAACTTTCAACCTTTTCAAAGTTCATTTGTAATGCTTTTCAATTTCAGGGTCATTTATCTTAAAAAATCAATAAATGCATGAAAAATACCAAATGAAGTCAGAAAGGGTTGAAAATTGATGATGTGGCTTTGAATGGTGCATTTTGAACACACAAAAAGACTGGAATTCAAATAAGTTCAAATAAACGAAATCCTTTTGTAACATATGAGTTTTCGTCCGAAACCCTAATACATCGGAAGAGATTGTCCATTTTGTACACTAAGTGCGTCCAGTTTTTGCCGTAACCCTCTCAACTTTTTAGCATGTTCTATGTGGGTGAAATGATGATACCATGCCAACTTTCGACCTTTTCAGAGTTCATTTGTAGTGCTTTTTCAATTTGAGGGTCATTTAGCTTAAAAATCAGGAAATGCATGAAAAATACCAAATGAAGTTAGAAAGGATTGAAAATTGATGATGTGGCTATGAATGGTGCATTTTGAACACACAAAAAGTCTGGAGTTCAAATAAGTTCAAAAAAATGAAATACCTTTGTAACAAATGAGTTTTCGTATGAAACCCTAATACTTCGAAAGAGATTGTCCATTTTGTACACGAAGAGCATCCAGTTTTTTCCATAGCCCTCTCATCTTTTTAGCACATGTATGTGGGAGAAATGATGATACGATGCCAACTTTGAACCTTTTTGGAGTTCATTTGTAATACTTTTCAATTTCGGGGTCATTTAGCTCAAAAAATTAGTAAATGCATGAAAAATACCAAATGAAGTCAGAAAGGGTTTATAATTGACGATGAGCCTCTGAATGGTTCATTTTGAACACAAAAAAAGTCTAGAGTTCAAATAAGTTCAAAAAATGAAATACCTTTGTAACAGATGAGTTTTTCGTATGAAACCGTGATACTTCGAAAGAGATTGTCCATTTTGTACACGAAGTGCATCAAGTTTTTGCCGGAACCCTCTCATCTTTTTAGAAGATGCTATGTGGGCTAAATGATGATACCATGCCAATTTTCAACCTTTTTGGAGTTCATTTGTAATGTTTTTCAATTTCGAGGTCATTTAGCTCAAAATAGTAAATGCATGAAAAATACCAAATGAACTCAGAAAGGTTTGAAAATGACGATGTGGCTCTCAATGGTGCATTTTGAACACACAAAAAGTCTAAAGTTCAAATAAGTTAAAATCCCTTTGTAAGAGATGATTTTTCGTCCGAAACCCCGATACTTCGAAAGGGATTGTCCATTTTGTACACAAAGTGCATCGAGTTTTTGCCGTAACACTCTCAACTTTCTAGCACATGTTATGTGGGTGAAATGATGATACCATGCCAACTTTCAACCTTTTCAGAGTTCATTTGTCATTCTTTTAAATTCAGGGTCATTTAGCAGAAAAAAAGTCAGTAAATGCATGAAAAATACCAAATAAAGTCAGAAAGGGTTGAAAATTGATGATGTGGATTCGAATGGTGCATTTTGAACACAAAAAAAGTCTGGAGTTCAAATAAGTTCAAAAAAATGAAATCCCTTTATAACAGATGAGTTTTCATTTGAAACCCTGATACTTCAAAAGAGATTGTCCATTTTATACACGAAGTGCATCAAAAAGGTCAGATTTTAATAAAAAATATATCTACAACATCACACACAGTTGTTTTCTAGGAACAATTTGCGATGAAAATATCTGGGTCGATTTAAGTCTCCCTTCTTAAGCTTTGCCGGCTCGTTTGCTCTAGTGCCGGCAACCCCCGAATCCATGAATCTGATCCCCATTCCTGCACCCCCTTCTTGCAAATATGACGCCATGGAAATGCTTCGTGAAGGCCCGTATGATGGCCGTGTCCCCCTCCCCCCCCAAGCGCTGCCGCCTGCGCCGAGAGCGGCCGGTTATGCCGAGAGTGCCGTCGCATCCGCATTGAGCGCGGCCGCTTCCGACGAGAGGGCGTCTGCGGCAGCTGACAGAGCTGCAGCTGCTGCGAGGGCGGCTGTAAACGCTGAGAGCGCTCGAGCTGCCGTCCATGCCGCCGATGTTGCCCTGGCCAAGGTCAAGGCCATCCACGCCAAGATCGAGGATGCACACGCCAAGATATTCCAGGACACCTCGGAGTCTAGCATGCAACCCACGTTCGAAAAGGCGGTGGAAGCCATGGAGAACCTGCTTCCTCATGAGGTCGCCGAGCAGGAGCTAGAGATGTAGGAGGTGGCGGAGATCAAGGAGCGCCGGGAGGAGGAGTTGCACGTGGTCGAGGTCGAGGTAGAGAAGAGTCTGTCCGTCGAGGAATCGGCGGTGGAGTACCAACGCGAGCTCTGGCACAGCCACTACTACGAGTACTACAACCTTGAGGGCGACACTAGGGACGAGGACGAGGAGGAGGACGAGGACGAGGACGCGGTCGACTTCAGCAGGGGGGACACGGAGTCCACCAAGGGCGGCATGTCGCTAGGACAAGTCATGGACGCCTCATCTCACACCGGCGATGCATAGGTTGGCGTAGTGGTGTATTTGTTAAAATTATGCGTACTTAGGCTTTGTTTATAATGCTGGTCTTTCGTTAGAGCAATGTTTAGGTAAACTGGCTCTGTTTAATTACTAAAATTTCTCGATTCAGTAAGTGTGGTATGTCTGATGTACGCTCTTTTGTGTGCCCAAATTAGCAAGCGACGCTAAATTATGCAATGCCGTACCCGGCGAAATTTCCACCAAAATTTTAATTATCAAACTCATCCCATGCGCGTAAAGCTGAAGAATCACTTGTGATGCACACAATCGTTCAAAGTGAATGGTCCGGCGGCACCGCGCGAAAAGTTTCCCTCCACATTTCCAAAATTTTGGCCTACCGCCAAAATATCTACCCCCGCACCCTTCCCCAACCCCTTTTCTCCCCGACGACAAGTCACATTTCCCCTATTTACTCCTTCCTTCCTTCCTTCCTAATCTATAGCCGCTTCCTCGCTCTCGTCGTCTCGCATCCTACCACCGGGGTTGGCTTGGTCTTCTTCAAAGACTTCTCCAGCGGGTCGTCCTCCGGCGCCAACTCCTTCACCACCCAGGTATGCCTCTCTTCTATCTCTCTCGGGCTATGGCTTGGAATGAAGGATTTTTACCCAGCGGTCGATTTGTGTCATTTCTTCCTCTTGTAGCTCCCTAGGATCATCAGTGGCAACGAATGGAGCGGGGTGGCTGAAGATCTATCTGCTCGTTGTCACCATAAATCTCCATGCATGAAGCTAGTTGCGTTTGAATCTTTGGACATTGGGAGGAAGTTTCTGGCACATGCAGAGAAGGTTAGACCCTCTTTCGTTGTTACAAATCATTTGCTAGATGCTATTCAGACACTGTCATGATCCCATCCCATTCATACCACACCTACAACCAAATGCATCCTAAGACAGTGTCACAGTTTGTACCTAGTATCTGAAATTGTTGCCATCTCATCAGCGGTGCCATTAGGAAATAATTTGGCACCGCTTCAGTAGTTTGTGCAGCCAACTTTGGTCCACGCATCCGAGCAGCAAAGCAGTAAAATACTAAATCTTTATGGCACGAAGGAACTGGGCATCGGAGCAACTACATGCTCCGGAGTCCGGGTCTCTGATTTTTCTCCACTCCATCGGCTCGCCAGTGTAGGGCACCGGTGCGAGATGTAGCAGCAGTTGTCTTTACACCAGTTTTGGCATACATAGTGGACGGCCTTAGTGCTATTAGTTCTATATTACTAAATTTGTGCATGTACACACATGTTAGTATCAATTTTCTGTCATCCAAACACCGTCGCTATGCTGTTGCATTTATATTTAGCTTCCTCATAAAATGTTCAATTTATTATTTATTGTACATGAGTAAGAACTTGTAGCGTTATTGTAGTCAATTATAGCTTCCGATGTTCCAGAATTCGGTTGTTGTCTCAGTAGATATTAATCCATTTGCACATTGATCTTTTTTAGAAGATATGTCATAATTAACATGTTTCTTCAGTTTTTTAAAATAAGTATTGGTGATTTTCTATGTTGCTATATACCCATTTCCCCTACAACTGTTACTGATCTAGTTCTAAATATTATAGGATGAACGGAACTGTTCTTACTTGGAGTGGGCTGATCAAGAGTGGCCATAATCTTTGAAGATGTGCCTAGCAAAGGTCTAGAGCATGTATGAGGAAGAGAACAGGCGTAGGCTTAGAGAAATTGTTGTCGACACTGAATAATATTTGAAGATGCGGGATAAAAAGTGGAAGGTGGAGAATGATCTCAGATTTTTTTTAATTAGACTTTGCTAAGATGGTGTTGGCGAAGGAGGAGGCACTTTCCCAGTTGGCCCGTGCAACATAGGTTCTTACTGGACTGCAAGCAGAGGTGGATAAGAGGAGCCTGGATGATCTCGATTCGGGAAATGAATATATTTTTCTAATATTGATTTTATGAAGTTGAACTTGCTCTATGTTGTATTGTGTTGTTTTCATGAAGCTATCGTGTTGTGATGTTATAATATATTTATATGACCGGTAGAAATTGGCAAACAACTATTCGATATGAAATGTGAATTAGCGTAATACCAGACTTATTAATTGTAAACTAAGAAACCTGATAAATGTGTCATGGAACATTGCAAACGGTTCTAGCAGTAAAAGCGCTTGTGATGGATAGCCCAATGCCACACCATTTTCTTCATCAAATTGTGTCACATCCCTAGTCAGTGCTTGCAATAGGACTAGCTAGAATGTGCATCATGTTTAATTTCCTCAAAAACTTGAAATGGGAATGACAGAAACCCCAGCACCCCTTATCTAACAACTAGGGTTTAATAAAAACTTTTCCAATGTACCCAAAATGCCCTTCAAAAATGTTCATCATCTTTGCCTTGGTCTTAAACCTCTGCCAAAAATGGTGCACAATTTTCTAGGACATCCAAAGGTCTCTGGATTAATTCATATTGTAATTGCATTTGGGCATTTAAATGCTATAAAATATTTTATGTGCCCAAATAATCATAAACTAAAATGTTCCATGTTGTTCATATTATATACAATGGACATGACTAGTTTTGTGATTTATAAAAATGCTCTAGGATTTTTACTAATTCAACAAAGTTGAAAAAGAAACAAAACATAATTAAAATAGAAAAGAGAGGAGAGAGAAGAACTTACCTGGCGCCACTAACAGGCCCACCTGCCGGCCCAGCCCAGCCACCGCTCCAGCGAGCTGCTTGGCTCGGCCAGGCAGGCACGCAGGTGTTCGACGGCAGCAGCAGCGCGCGCCACGCAGCTGCCCGCCGCCCTGCTTCCTCCCTACGCCGTTCTTGTGGTTGGGATCGACAACCCACTGCTCCCCCGAGCTCGCAAACACGTTCACCCCTCCCCAGCTCCTCTCCCTCGCCTTCCCCGCACCATGGCGGACGCCACCGCACCCATGCCGTCGTGATAACCGCGTCCACCGCCGTCCCCGTGCCCCGTCACCGTGTCCGTTCGCTCCGTCGTCATCGACTACGTCGAGCAGGCCGAGCCCCGAGCGCTCGCCCACTCTGGAGTTGCCCTCGACCCCGTCTTCCCCAACTCCGGCCGCAGAGATCGCCATCGCCGCCCCGCTCACCTCCGACCTTCCTCGAGCCCGCTTCGACGTTTGCTGCAACCGCCGTGAGCTCAGCTCCGTCCTCCCCCTCTCCGTTAGCTCTCTCATGCACCGTATGCACCGCATGAGGCTCACTTGCACGCGCCACCGCGGAGCTTGTCGCCGACGAGGCTCCAGCCACCTACCGGCCCGGCCATCGTGCCCACCAGCTTCACCATCCCGTGTAGGTGTTGTAGGATCAATCCACGCGCCTCCACGAGCACCGCACCGACGAGTTCGTCCTCGCCCGAACTCCGGCAGCTGCTGGACTCGTCGCCGGCGACCCCGAGGCCAGCCACCACCACCACTCGACGCGGCTCACTTCCAGCTGCCCGTAGGTGTGCTCCGCCATCGTTTTGGTCGCCGGAGCACAAATCCCTCACCCCACCACCGCGTTTGGCCTCGCCGGCGGCTAAACGCCGGCGAGTTAGCCCCGTTTGACCAAGGGTTTGACCCCCTTGGGTCACTGACATGTGGGCCTTGCCTGTTAGTCAAACCTAGGTTAGTGTTTAAACTAATCTCAATTAGTTAGTTAACTAATTGTGACACTGACCAGTGGGTCCCACTGGTCAGGTTTGACCTGGGCCGCCCTGTTGACTTGCTGACGTCAGCATGATGTCATGCTGACGCAGTAAATGCTTTTCTGGGATTATTTGATTTAAAACAATTCAGGAAATTCCAGAAAATGCTCTAAACTTAAAAAATCATATAAATTCAACAGTAGCTCAGATGGAAAAGATATATATATATATATATATATATATATATGAAAATTGATCAGAAAAATCGAATCTTTCCGATGGCACTGGTTTCATGCATGTTTGAGCAAGTTAACATTGCAGTTCACATTAAAACATGATAATGCACTTAAATAAATAATAGTTTGGGTTTCAATTTGAATCTTTGATTCAAATGGGCTCAAACCCTTCTATTTATAGATGCATTAGCCCAAAACACATGCATCTTGCCATATCATGAGCATGCATCATATTGTTGCATTTGTTTGCTTATTGATTGTATCGCCGGTGTTCTCCATGTTAGGTCCTGCTCCCGAGGATACTTGTGCGTATCCAACTGAAGAGCAGTACCCGACAACCACTCTGTCAGGCAAGCAACCATTGATCATTCCGATACAAACCCATCTTCTCGCTCCTGCTCTCTCTTACTGCATTAAGGCAATAGCGTGTGAACTGCTACTTGCTGTGATAGTTGAACCCTATTCCCTTGCATGACGTGTCTTTGCCACAGTAAATAGTTGAAACCCACTAGCATGTGTAGGAGTTGATTGAGCCATGTGATGTGTGATCCACCATGCTATTTGTTTATGTTGCCTGCTATGCTTTGAGTTGTGTCAGGTCTGGTTCATCTGGGTGATGGATCAGAGTGAAATGATCATACCGGTAAAGAGAGGGAAGTGTGGAACATGTTTGGTAAAGGTATCGATGAAAGGCCATGTAGGAGTACGTGGTGGGTTGTTTCATTGGAACCGTCCATAGGACCTGAGATCTGTATGTGTGGTTAAAATTACAGCTACTACCACACATTGGGCCCGGAAATATGACCCCGCTCGACTTATTGGCTGCCCATGTTCTCTGTCCAGGAGTTGCAACTAGTTTCTGGTGTTTGTAGTTTACTGGTGGTCGTGCACAGCGCTGACCCTCGGGGTGGGCTGTGTTGCGGCAGGTACGTGGCACAGTGTACCGGTCTCTCGTTTGGTGACTCTGGAACCCTGTAAACATCGTTTGGGGCCGTGAGCGACACCCCGGCCGGATCTCCCCACGGATGGAACCCAAATAGGCGATAAACCTGGACGAGAGACTTGAGTGGTTGGTTAGGTCGTGGTCTACACCCACGTCGGCTTTCGTTTGAAGTCTGCCGAGCACATGTCATGTGCAGACGCTAAGTGGTGAAAACATGTGTGAAGAAGTACACCCCTGCAGGGTTACCAATCTCTTCGAATAGCCGTTGTTCACGGTACGGAGTACTTGGTTACTCTTACAGTTCATAGACAAGTTGATGGATACTACTAAAAGCCTCAAGACAAGTGTGAGTGCCGTGGATGGTCCTTCCGTAGGATGAGGGAAGAGGATCCACGATGGTGTATTGTTGTGGTGAGTAGAGGACTCGTGTACGTAGTCGTATCTTGCAATCTGTTGAGAGTCGTAGTATAGGTTAGCCAAGAGTCAAAGCTGGCTTGCTGCTATGAACTCCACTACCCTTGTTGATAATGTTGCATGTATGATAGGTTCTGTTGTAAGACTTGTTGAGTACCTTTGTACACATGTTTACTTAATAACTGTTGCAGAGGAGAACCCTGCCCCTTCTGATGGGTTCTACATAGACGTTGACGTCGACGAGTAGCTTGCTACCCAGACGGAGATCCTGAGCTTGTGAAGGGCCTTGTAGATAGTCAGGCTACACCAAGCCTGTTTTATTTTCCAAGTTGTCTGTACTCAGACATGTTAGCTTCCGCTTGTGCTTGTATGATTGTATGACTTGAGTGTTGGGTCATGTGACCCCTACCTATATGGATATGTTATGTATGGCTCTTCGGAGCCTCTTAAATAAAGTACTTTGAGTCATAGAGTTCTGTTGTGATGCAATGTTGTATTTGCACATATTGAACATATTGTGTGTATGATTGAAATACTTGGTATGTG
This sequence comes from Secale cereale, assembly GCA_902687465.1. Taxonomy (NCBI): domain Eukaryota; kingdom Viridiplantae; phylum Streptophyta; class Magnoliopsida; order Poales; family Poaceae; genus Secale; species Secale cereale. The sequence goes on from LR738715.1 coordinate 512,494,063, forward strand.
TGGGATCCGACACCTAGTTATTTTCCTTTGGTAGCCTATCTTACAGGGAAATGCCTCCTAGTGCTTCCACTGAGCCTTGGTAGCTTGCTACTGCTCGGAACACTTAAGCTGGCCGGCATGTGTCCTTCTTCATTCCTGTGTCTGTCCCTTAGGGGAAATGTCACACGTTGTTCCTTTAAGTCCATGTAGCTTGCTATGACATGGGTTCATACGTTGATGACCGACACGTTTGTTGCTGGGTCATGGATGCCTGTCTCGGTAATTTAGTGCCACTTTTGGTTTATAACTAGCCATGTCGGCCCGGGTTCTCTGTCATATGGATGCTAGCGACACTGTCATATACGTGTACCAAAATGTGCAAACGGTCCCGGGCCAGGTAAGGTGGCACCCGTGGGGATACCGTGCGTGAGGCCGCAAGGTGATATGACGTGTTACAAGCTAGATCGGTGTGACTTAGGATCGGGGTCCTGACAACGGTGGCATCAGAGCCGGACTGCTTGTAGGTTTCTCAAGGCAAACTGGTCGATGTTGAGTCTAGAAAAATTCTTAGTTATATGTAGGGGAATTGATTGTGGAAGAGAACATAAGGCTCTTTTTACTTCTTTACCTTATGCTCTTCTGATCTGAGTCATCCTATTCTTTCTACGGGGTTTAGGACTAGGCCTCTCATCCTTACTAGGTTCACGTGTTACTAATCTGTAGACTCTTAGGATTGTTGGTTTCAAGCCTCAGTTCAGTTTCTACTCTTCTAGTATGGTGATTAGTTGGACCGGAACCTTGATATGTTATTGTTGAGTGGCTATGCTATCATTTGTATGATGTCTCAAAATATTTTTGAGCATTTACAATTGTTATGCTGCCCGATTTCTTCCAGAAATTCTAATGCCTTTGCATTATTTTGTGTTTCAGATGTCTGGCCGCACACCTCACCAAGTGGTTCGTTGACTCGGTGCATTAATGTGCCCGGTCAGACGGCCATGCTAGTCCATGTGTTGACTGAGACCGGCTACCCCTGGTATCCTGAGTACACCGTGGAGGAACAGTACCGGGATTTCAACCAGAGTCAGTATTTCTGCACTGTCTGGATATACCCCTCATATCCCGGAGCTAACGACCCCATCCATTGGTCTTATGGACTCGAGGTTACTATCGATATGGCAGTGCAGGATGCCTCTTATTCGATGATGACCATCATCCGGGCTAGGCATGCCCTGCTGCTGAACACTGAGTTCTTTTACATGCCAGCCTCACTTCCTGGAGAGGAAGGCTACTATACTGGTCTGTATACTGATGCTGCTCATGAGGAGCCACTGCTTCAGACTACTGTCCAGATGTTGGAGGATAGGGACCGTGAGGTCCGTGCCCTCCAGATGGAGTTGTATAACACTCGAGCCACCCACTGGACTACTTTGACACGGCTTGCACCTGCTGTGCACGCCGGATATCTGGATATGCGGGATTTGTACCCCGTGCGGACTCGTCTGCCTGATCGTATGGATTGGCGTGACGTTGGGGGTATTACACCTCCGCGTGGGCGTCGGTTGCCACCAGCATCGGGACCGAGGCCACATCCATGTCCCTATGGTCCACAGCCTTCGAGTGCTCAAGAGTTTCAAGATCCATCTGTTCCACTTCCAGGCTACGATGGTAATCTTTACGAAGATTACTACGGGAATGTCTGAGCTAGACCATGGCAGTAGTAGTATCGTAGTAGTTGTATTTCCACAGTCCTGCGTGTCTTGTGGAATATGACTTACCTAGTACTGAGTTCCGGAGGTATAGTTAAATAATGTATAGGAGCTTGGAATGCCTCTGATGAGATGTATCGTCTTTCACCGCAGTTGTACTTTAGCCTTGGCTTGTACTAAACTATGTATGGTGTGTGTGACCACTGGTGGTATATGGCAGTTTCTATATTACCATGTCGTACGGATGAACATCTCTGCATTCCGCGTCATCCATTACATTCTGCACTCCTATGTCAAGTTTTTGCCATCCTTACCTAAACCGTTGTTTTGTTTTCCTAGGATGGTCAACACTCGCAGCACTCCTGCTACTCAGGAGCAGGGTGAGGCTAGTGGGGCTAGAAATGAGAATCTGCCCCAGCCACCCTCCTTGGCTGAAGTTATGCTTGAGGCAGAACGGAACAAGAGAGAGACCAACCGTCTGCTGGAACGCATAGAGCAGAACACTGGGTTTCGTCAGAGGAATGACGTGGTGTCAATCAATGACTTTATCAAGATGTGCCCACCAAAGTTCCATCACTCCGCTGAACCTCTGGATGCGGATGACTGGCTTCGCAGTATCACCCACAAGCTACACTCTGCCCGTGTGGCCGAAGCTGACAAGGTTACCTACGCCGCCTACCATCTTGAGGGCCCTGCCAGTCACTGGTGGGAAAACTTTGAGGCTATGCGTCCCGCTGGCCAAATCACTAGTTGGGCTGAGTTCATTGAGGCATTCTGTGAACATCACATTCCGGAAGGTCTCATGGATCGCAAGCGGGAGGAATTCTGCAATTTCACCCAGGGCCGGTTAACAGTGGATGGCTATAGTCGCGAGTTTGGCAACTTGGCACGCTATGCACCTGAGGAAGTATCCACCGATGCCAAGAAGCAGGCAAGGTTCCGCAAGGGACTTAGCCCTGAACTCCGCCGAGATCTACGTCTGCACGAGTGCACCTCCTTCCAGAAGTTGGTGAACAAAGCTCTCAGTGCTGAGACAGGCCAGACTGATTTCGAAGCCACACGCAAGCATCCTCGTGACTTTGGTTCCTCATCCGGCTCTGGCTCTCACAAGCGCCGTGTGTGGGTTCCTAACACTGCTCTGCCACCCAAGTACACACCGAGGCCATCCTATGAGGCGCCTCGTCCAACTCAACAGTATGCACCTGCCAAGACTTATGGAGGACCACCTACCAACTTTGCTCCACGCACTGGCACTGTGACATGCTTCAAGTGTGGAGAACCAGGGCACTACATGCGTGAGTGTCCTCAGAACCAGCCAGGAAAGCCCGTTGGCCGTGGTAAGCCAACAGGCAAGGTGAACTATGTCAAGCCAATCCCCACTACACGTGGTCATGTCAACTTTGTCTCTGCTGAGGAAGCTTACGAGGATCCTAACGTCGTCCTTCGTACGCTTCTCGTTAATTGCCATCCGGCATCTGTTCTTTTCGATACTGGAGCATCTCATTCGTTCATATCTGAGAGCTATGCTCGAATGCACAACATGACTTTTTGTGACATGCCCATTTCCATGGTTATTCAAACTCCTGGTTCAAAGTGGCAAACCTCTAGGGTAAGCCATGGAAATGAAATTCTTGTCGATAGACTTGTTTTCCTTGCATCACTAATCGCTCTCAAGTACTCGGACATAAACATCATCTTGGGTATGGACTGGATGACAGCTCATTATGCCAAGATTGATTGCTACACTAGGACCGTTCAACTTACACACCCATCCGGCAAGACAGTCAATGTTTTGACCCGAATGGCTGAGCGTCAACTCTAATCTCTTAATGACAGCCCTCTACCAGAACTCGAAGATATCCCGGTAGTCCGTGACTTTCCGGATGTCTTTCCAGAAGAACTGCCAGGTGTTCCACCTGACAGAGATGTCGAGTTCATGATAGATCTTATTCCAGGAACTGTCCCAATCTCTAGGAGACCCTATAAGATGGCACCCCTAGAATTAGCTGAGCTTAAGAAACAACTCGATGAGTCCTTGAAAAAGGGTTTCATCCGTCCTAGTTCTTCCCCTTGGGCTTGTCCCGTCCTCTTCGTCAAGAAGAAGGATGGAACGGAACGGATGGTTGTAGATTATCGACCTGTCATTCTGGTCACCATAAAGAACAAGTATCCGCTCCCCAGGATCAACGATCTGTATGATCAGCTCGCTGGATCCTCAGTCTTTTCCAAAATGGATTTGAGGTTGGGTTACCATCAAATCAAAATCAAGAATGGGGACATTCCTAAAATGGCTTTTGTTACTCTTTATGGCCAATATGAGTACACCGTCATGTCCTTCGGGTTAACCAATGCCCTAGCCGCTTTCTCCCGGCTAATGAATTCTATATTCATGGAGTATTTGGATAAATTCGTCGTGGTATACCTCGATGATATACTCATTTACTCCAAGAATAAGGAAGATCATGCCGAGCATCTAAGGCTGGTATTGACGAAACTTCGAGAACACCTTCTTTATGCCAAATTCTCTAAATGTGAATTCTGGTTGCCAGAATTGACCTATCTAGGCCATGTGATCTTCGGTAAGGGTATTACCGTTAATCTCGAGCGAGTTCAAGCCGTCCTTGATTGGACTCCCCCTGAATCGGTCAACCAAGTTAGGAGTTTCCTTGGCTTAGCGAGCTATTGTCGACGCTTCGTCGAGAATTTCTCCAAGGTTGCTAAACCTCTAACTGAACTCCTCAAGAAAGATAAAAAGTTTGAATGGACCCCACAGTGCGAGTCCAACTTTCAGGAACTGAAAGACACCTGACATCTGCACCCATACTGGTACCACCAGACTTTTCCAAGGATTTTATTATCTACTGCGACGCCTCGCGACAAGGACTAGGTTGCATACTCATGCAAGATCGTCAAGTGGTCGCATACGCATCTCGACAGTTGCGTCCACATGAGGATAATTATCCTACAAATGATCTAGAGCTTGCAGCTGTAGTCCACGCACTTAAAACATGGCGACATTACCTTCTTGGTAATCGCTGTGAAATTTTCACTGATCACCAAAGTCTGAAATACATCTTCACCCAACCGGATTTGAATCTCAGGCAAAGACGTTGGGTTGAATTGCTCACAGATTACGACTTAGGAATCACTTACACCCCTGGGAAGGCCAATGTCATGGATGACGCACTGAGTCGTAAGTCTTATTGTAACAACCTGATGTTACAACAAGGGCAACCACTTCTCCACGAGGAATTTCGTAAGCTTAACCTTCACATTGTTCCTCGAGGATTCCTTTCCACCTTGGTGGCAAAACCTACCCTTATGGATCAAATCATAGCTACCCAGAAGTGTGATAAGGGTATATCCCGACTCCAGGAGAGCATTGCTAGCGGAGCCGCTAGAAGTTTCTCTACGGATGATCGAGGTGTTGTCTTCTTCGAGAACCGTTTAGTGGTTCCCAAGAACCAACATCTGCAGCAGCTGATTCTTCAGGAGGCTCATGAATCTCCTCTCACGATTCATCCCGGTAGTACCAAAATGTATCAGGACCTACGCCAGAGGTTCTGGTGGACTAGGATGAAGAGAGAAATCACTCAATTCATTGCTAATTGCGACGTTTGTCGCCGGGTTAAAGCAGAGCATCAACGGCCTGCTGGCACCCTTCAACCTTTAGCTATTCCTGAATGGAAGTGGGATAAGAAGCATCACCCCAACTATATGAATATCATATTCATCATGAAGCTCAAATAAATTTTGAAGATCATAAGAAGCATCACCCCAATCATGATCATTACAATCAATAGTGGACATAGCAGAATTAGTGTCCCCAAGCTTAGGGGTTTGTATATTACTAACACAATTGACATCCATTGATTTATAATAACATCATTACAATCATGCTTTTCACACTCAAGGAGCTATCATGAATCACTTTATAACTTTCTTCGTTTAACACTTCATCACAAACTTCTGATTCACGAATTTCAAGCAAATTTTCATAAAGATAATCTAGTTCACTCAACTCACTAGCAATTGATTCATCATAATTTGATATGTTAAAAAGATTAGCATGTGGTTGAGGATCCATAAACATTTTGTTTTTGATTTCCAATAAACATGCAATTATACCAAGCAAAAAAGCAAACAAACCAATAAGACATAAAGTCAAACGAAAAGAAGGCAATTTTTTGTGTTTTTCTGAAAATGTTTTAGAAGTGGGGGAGAGGAAAACGAGAGGCAAATGGCAAATAAATTAATTGCAAGATATGATAGTTTATGATACGTACTTGGTAGG
>LR738715.1:512500054-512641138 GCA_902687465.1 Secale cereale
AAGCCACACGCAAGCATCCTCGTGACTTTGGTTCCTCATCCGGCTCTGGCTCTCACAAGCGCCGTGTGTGGGTTCCTAACACTGCTCTGCCACCCAAGTACACACCGAGGCCATCCTATGAGGCGCCTCGTCCAACTCAACAGTATGCACCTGCCAAGACTTATGGAGGACCACCTACCAACTTTGCTCCATGCACTGGCACTGTGACATGCTTCAAGTGTGGAGAACCAGGGCACTACATGCGTGAGTGTCCTCAGAACCAGCCAGGAAAGCCCGTTGGCCGTGGTAAGCCAACAGGCAAGGTGAACTATGTCAAGCCAATCCCCACTGCACGTGGTCATGTCAACTTTGTCTCTGCTGAGGAAGCTTATGAGGATCCTAACGTCGTCCTTCGTACGCTTCTCGTTAATTGCCATCCGGCATCTATTCTTTTCGATACTGGAGCATCTCATTCGTTCATATCTGAGAGCTATGCTTGAATGCACAACATGACTTTTTGTGACATGCCCATTTCCATGGTTATTCAAACTCCTGGTTCAAAGTGGCAAACCTCTAGGGTAAGCCATGGAAATGAAATTCTTGTCGATAGACTTGTTTTCCTTGCATCACTAATCGCTCTCAAGTACTCGGACATAAACATCATCTTGGGTATGGACTGGATGACAACTCATTACGCCAAGATTGATTGCTACACTAGGACCGTTCAACTTACACACCCATCCGGCAAGATAGTCAATGTTTTGACCCGAATGGCTGAGCGTCAACTCTACTCTCTTAATGCCAGCCCTCTACCAGAACTCGAAGATATCCCGGTAGTCCGTGACTTTCCAGATGTCTTTCCAGAAGAACTGCCAGGTGTTCCACCTGACAGAGATGTCGAGTTCATGATAGATCTTATTCCAGGAACTGTCCCAATCTCTAGGAGACCCTATAAGATGGCACCCCTAGAATTAGCTGAGCTTAAGAAACAACTTGATGAGTCCTTGAAAAAGGGTTTCATCCGTCCTAGTTCTTCCCCTTGGGCTTGTCCCGTCCTCTTCGACAAGAAGAAGGATGGAAGGGAACGGATGGTTGTAGATTATCGACCTGTCATTCTGGTCACCATAAAGAACAAGTATCCGCTCCCCAGGATCAACGATCTGTATGATCAGCTCGCTGGATCCTCAGTCTTTTCCAAAATGGATTTGAGGTTGGGTTACCATCAAATCAAAATCAAGAATGGGGACATTCCTAAAATGGCTTTTGTTACTCTTTATGGCCAATACGAGTACACCGTCATGTCCTTCGGGTTAACCAATGCCCTAGCCGCTTTCTCCCGACTAATGAATTCTATATTCATGGAGTATTTGGATAAATTCGTCGTGGTATACCTCGATGATATACTCATTTACTCCAAGAACAAGGAAGATCATGCCGAGCATCTAAGGCTGGTATTGACGAAACTTCGAGAGCACCTTCTTTATGCCAAATTCTCTAAATGTGAATTCTGGTTGCCAGAAGTGACCTATCTAGGCCATGTGATCTTCGGTAAGGGTATTGCCATTAATCCCGAGCGAGTTCAAGCCGTCCTTGATTGGACTCCCCCTGAATCGGTAAAGCAAGTTAGGAGTTTCCTTGGCTTAGCGAGCTATTGCCGACGCTTCGTCGAGAATTTCTCCAAGGTTGCTAAACCTCTAACTGAACTCCTCAAGAAAGATAAAAAGTTTGAATGGACCCCACAGTGCGAGTCCAACTTTCAGGAACTGAAAAGACGCCTGACATCTGCACCCATACTGGTACCACCAGACTTTTCCAAGGATTTTATTATCTACTGCGACGCCTCGCGACAAGGACTAGGTTGCATACTCATGCAAGATCGTCAAGTGATCGCATACGCATCTCGACAGTTGCGTCCACATGAGGATAATTATCCTACACATGATCTAGAGCTTGCAGCTATAGTCCACGCACTTAAAACATGGCGACATTACCTTCTTGGTAATCGCTGTGAAATTTTCACTGATCACCAAAGTCTGAAATACATCTTCACCCAACCGGATTTGAATCTCAGGCAAAGACGTTGGGTTGAATTGCTCATAGATTACGACTTAGGAATCACTTACACCCCTGGGAAGGCCAATGTCATGGATGACGCACTGAGTCGTAAGTCTTATTGTAACAACCTGATGTTACAACAAGGGCAACCACTTCTCCACGAGGAATTTCGTAAGCTTAACCTTCACATTGTTCCTCGAGGATTCCTTTCCACCTTGGTGGCAAAACCTACCCTTATGGATCAAATCATAGCTGCCCAGAAGTGTGATAAGGGTATATCCCGACTCCAGGAGAGCATCGCTAGCGGAGCCGCTAGAAGTTTCTCTACGGATGATCGAGGTGTTGTCTTCTTCGAGAACCGTTTAGTGGTTCCCAAGAACCAACATCTGCAGCAGCTGATTCTTCAGGAGGCTCATGAATCTCCTCTCACGATTCATCCCGGTAGTACCAAAATGTATCAGGACCTACGCCAGAGGTTCTGGTGGACTAGGATGAAGAGAGAAATCGCTCAATTCATTGCTAATTGCGACGTTTGTCGCCGGGTTAAAGCAGAGCATCAACGGCCTGCTGGCACCCTTCAACCTTTAGCTATTCCTGAATGGAAGTGGGATAAGAAGCATCACCCCAACTATATGAATATCATATTCATCATGAAGCTCAAATAAATTTTGAAGATCATAAGAAGCATCACCCCAATCATGATCATTACAATCAATAGTGGACATAGCAGAATTAGTGTCCCCAAGCTTAGGGGTTTGTATATTACTAACACAATTGACATTCATTGATTTATAATAACATCATTACAATCATGATTTTCACACTCAAGGAGCTATCATGAATCACTTTATAACTTTCTTCGTTTAACACTTCATCACAAACTTCTGATTCACGAATTTCAAGCAAATTTTCATAAAGATAATCTAGTTCACTCAACTCACTAGCAATTGATTCATCATAATTTGATATGTTAAAAAGATTAGCATGTGGTTGAGGATCCATAAACATTTTGTTTTTCATTTCCAATAAACATGCAATTATACCAAGCAAAAAAGCAAACAAACCAATAAGACATAAAGTCAAACGAAAAGAAGGCAATTTTTTGTGTTTTTCTGAAAATGTTTTAGAAGTGGGGGAGAGGAAAACGAGAGGCAAATGGCAAATAAATTAATTGCAAGATATGATAGTTTATGATACGTACTTGGTAGGCTTGATGTGAATCCTCCCTGGCAACGGCACCAGGAATTCTTCATGTTCTTGAGCTTGCATTGGTTTTTCCCATAAAGAGGAAAGGGTGATGCAGCAAAGCAGAGGTAAGTATTTCCCTCAGTAAAGAACCAACATATTAATCCAATAGTAGGAACACGCAAATCCCCAATAATTGTACCTACACAAACAAACAAATACTTGCACCCAAAGCAATAAAGGGGTTGTCAATCCCTTCATGGTTACTTGCAAGGGTGAAATCTGATAGAGATAGATATAAAAGATAAATCAAAGAGCAAAATAATGTAAAGGTAAACAAATTGCAGCAAGGTAGTTTTGTGTTTTTGGTTTTATAAATCTAAAACTAATATGAGAAAAGATAGAACCGGGGGCAATAGTTTTCACTAGGGGCTTCTCTCTTGAAAGAACGCATGCGGTGGGTAAACAAATTACTGTTGAGCAATTGATAGAAAAGCGGATAATTATGACAACATCCAAGGCAATGATCATGAATATAGGCATCATGTGCATGACAGGTAGACCGAAACGATTCTGCATCTACTACTATTAGTCCACACATCGACCACTATCCAGCATGCATCTCGTGTATTAACTTAACAAGAACATAGTAATGCCTTAAGGAAGATGACATGTGGTAGAGGGATATATTCAATCAATATGAATAAACCCCATCTTTTTATCCTTAATGGAAACAATACAAATACGTGCCTCGCTACCCCTTCTGTCACTAGTGAGGACACCGAAAGATTGAACCCATCATAAAGCACCTTCCCATTGCAAGCCGAATCAATCTAGTTGGCCAAACCAAATCAATAGGTCAGAGAGAAATATAAAGATATATATATATATATATATATATATATATATATATATATATATATATATTAATCATGCATAAAGGAGTTCAGAGAAGACTCAAAGAAATATTCATAGATTATCTGATCATAAACCCACAATTCATCGAATCTCAACAAACACACCACGAAAGAAGATTATATCGAATAGATCTCCAATAACATTGAGGAGAACATTATATTGAAGATCAAAGAGGGAGAAGAAGCCATCTAGCTACTAGCTATGTACCTGTAGAACTGTGGTAAACTACTCTCACATCGTCCGCAGGCAGCAAGGTTGATGTAGATGCCCTCTGTGAGCGAAACCCCTTCCGGTGGAGCACCAGCAAGGGGCTCAAGATGGGATCTCACGAGGACAGAAACTTGCGGCAGCGAAAAAGTATTTTTTTTGGTGTGGCCTCTAGAATACGGGGAATATTTGGGTATTTATAGAGGTGATATTTGGGTTAGAGGTGCCACGAGGGGCCCACCAGCTCGTAGGGCGCCCCCAAGGTGTGCCCTGCAAGATTGCCGCCAACGTGTAGCCCCTCCGCCCCCTTCCCGAAGGTTCCTGGGTGTCTTCTGGAAAAATCCTCAAAAAGTTTCGTTCCGTTTAGACTCCGTTTGGTATTGATTTTCTATAAAAGAAATAAAACAAGGAAAAAAGAGCAATGGGCATTGGGCACTAGATTAATATGTTAGTCCGAAAAAAGATATAAAATAGTATAATATTGCATATAAAACATCCAAGATGGATAATACAATAGCATGGAACAATAAAAAATTATAGATACATTGGAGACGTATCAGTGATTCCTCGTTAGTGCACCTTGATGGTTTCATCAAGTGGAATCCATCGAGAGTGATTCCTCGGATTCCCCCTTGGTGTTTTGGACACACGATTAATTTGACTTTACCACCAGAACCATGATGAAGTTGGGTCGGCCCCGAGGGGTGCCAACGAGTGATGTGGAGTCAGGTTGACCAGGAGGGTACCCGCGAGATAATTACATGGCACAGACGCGCATTCCAGGCCCTTGCTTTAAGCCCATGAGACGGGGTGACTGGGTCACATGATCGTGAATCTCTGCTTGTTACCGCGCCCAAGACAGTAAAGGTTTGGATATGTGATATGAGTAGCCATGTGGCCTTTTCGCACTAACCACCACGCGGGAGTAATTATGGCACTTTGTGTCGTATGTTTCTTCCGAAAGAAAACTAACGTCAGCGACTCAGTGGTGCACGCCGGGTTGGACTAGTTAAGACTACGCTTGTATAAGGGGTCTAGGTCTGCTCACCGGCCATGTTTGCAACATGCGGGATTGCAAAGGACGATTGGCCCATGACCCCTTCGCATTTAGGATGTAGACTAGCATGCTGGCCTCTCTGTTGAGCCTAGCTAGGACTATGGTGTGTTGATGGGCCAAGATCGATCATGACATTATGGTGTGTCCATCCGGAGTTGATCGAGCATGTTGGGTAACTTGGTGTGCCCCTACAGGGAAGTTAATCTATTTGAATAGCCATGTCCTTGGTAACAGGATGACTTGGAGTTGTATCCCAATCTTTACAACTAGAACTGGATACTGAGATATGAAATTGACATATTGGCTCTGGATTGCTTTCTCGGAGGGAGTGGAGAAAGGATCTCTGAGTGTGGATTATATAACATACTTATCACTTATACTATGTTAAACTACTCTCTCCTGCTGTTGCAAGATGGTGGTTTCCAGAAGATCCTAGTCGTCGATTGGCTAGGCCTTCCCCTCTATTCTGGCATTCTACAGTATAGTCCACAGATACATTCATTCCTTGATACCAACGCATACTTAGTATAGATCTGATGCTTGTGAGTACTTTGGACGAGTACTCACGGTTGCTTTGCTACCTCGACCCCTACTTTCTAGTTTCCGGTAGTTTGGATCAGATGATGGATCCCAGGAGCCAGATACCACCACCACCGACGACTACTACTACCCCCACGGAGCCTACTACTACGTGGAGTACATCGACGAGCAGGAGTTGTTAAGAGGTTCCCAAGAAGGAGGCCTTGCCTTTTCGATCGTTGTTGCTTTTGTGCTAGCCTTCTTAAGGAAAACTTGTTTATCGTATGTTTGTACTCAAATATTGTTGATTCCACTGACTTGTTTGTGTTCGGGCTTTTGTATTTGAGCCCTCGAGGCCCCTGACTTGTAATATAAATCTTGTATGACTTTAATTTGTGCCTAGAGTTGTGTGATGATATCTTCCCGTAAGTCCCTGATCTTGATCGTACGCATTTGCGTGCTGACTAGTGTATGATTAAATCGGGGGCATCACAAGTTGGTATCAGAGCCGACTACCTGTAGGAACCCCCTTTTAAACTCCTTGGCCAAAGTTGAGTCTAGTATTTAGGAAACTTTTCTTAACATTGTTGTGTGGCTTATGGTCCCACATCACAATTGGGTAGTATTAGGATCTTTTATTCCTCGCCTATACTCTGATCTCTCTTCTATTCGGTTAAATGAATTTACTAAATCTAACATTAGGTTCTCGTAACCACTTCCTACCAGAGAGCCCCTTCATTCCAGATGATTCACTGCTTCACATGAAGACTCCGAAGATACTCCTTGATGTTTTTCCCGGACCTTTGTGCTCATCGCCCTTACAATTCTCTACCGCCGATAAGTCCCTATGAATAACTACATGCACTTGACATTCATACATACATTCCCAATTGTTCTTGTTATTACAAGATACATCATAGTATTATCCGACTTTTAGGAATCCCTTGTGACACTGCCTTGCAGTTCTTTGCCGCATGAATACACCTATGAATATTTCCTTGCACTTACAGGGTATCCATTCATCCCCAGTTGTTCATATGTTTCATAAGATGCTTTGAAATACTATCCGATCTTCCAATAATCCTCTACCAACTATTGCTCCGCAAATACTTGTCTGCTTGCATTATGGTCACTTTCCATATGTCTATCAATGTTCAGCATCCTTAGTCATTGTCATTTTGAGTCTTTGATCCAATATGTTTGTGAATGCTCGCAAACATCAATCCAACCCAGAATTCATCTTTTGCTTATACGTCATTCCTGACACGAGCTGGTTCTCGGTCAATCAAACCTTGATTGCTTGTCCATCTAGTTCTATTCAACTTACTCATATCTTGATCAAAGCTTTTTCTTCTGATACCTGATATAAAAATCGCAATCTCCCTGTATTCTATATACCTCAAATTATCCAGGTGATTCTATAATTCGATGCCTTACATTCTTTCTTTTTTTGGTTGAGTACCGGTACTCACCTCAGATCCTTTGTGGATCATCAATTCCTTGTTGGATTATTATTCGACAATGTCATTCATATTCAATTACCTTCTGGGTTCTTCCCCTGATACATAATGCCTTTGGTAATTTGTATGCTCTGATTTGGCCAACCATGCTCTACTTTCGAGTTTGCGTTATTTACTCCTGAAGTTTGTGGAATATGTTCCTAAGATGCCCCGATGAGTTGAACCTATGCCTTCCCTAATCCGTGTGAACCCGAAAGTTTTCACGAGTCATGCTCTTATGGCATTATGCCAGATAAAATTTTAACACTAAAATTACATCGAAAGCGAGAAGTGAATGGGAAGTAATGCCTTGAAGAAGTGGCAGTCAACCTTGAACTTTGTGTTCATGCCCATGGACACAATGTAGATCTTATCATAGAAACTTCTCTTAAAATTAAATATCCCCTAGTTGTAAGTTCATCTTGTATCTCTGTGTTGTCATTTGCAGCCATGGTTCCGACAACCTTTCGCTTCACCATTCCTTTGGCTAGATGTCGTCGTTGATCGATTACATCTTCATGAAACTTCTCGAAAAATATGTCGTGATCATCTTGAACATTTTGAGATCTTCCAGGATATCAATCGAGCTCATGATGAAAAATACCGTCCTTGCCCCTTGATGATTTGTGTTATCATTGACAACATTCTTGCCTTCCCTCCGACACAAAATTGTTCATGTTTTGTGTTATACCTTGAGTTCCTTGCTACCGAGATTATGTTGCGTTCTACCTTGGATTATTACCATATTTGATGTCAAGGATGTTGTGAGCATTCTTCCACCCATTAATTCTTGATATAGTAATACGTCACGCTATTTCCGTTCATTTCTTTGTCCCCGTGTTGTTTCTAACTAGTATACCGAAAATTGAACTATGATGTGTGATTCAAAACTATTGGGGAACATAGTATTTCAAAATAAAAAAACCTATGATCACGCAAGATCTATCTAGGAGAAGCATAGCAACGAGCGGGGCGAGTGTGTCCAAGTACCCTCGTAGACCGAAAGTGGAAGTGTTTAGTAACGCAGTTGATGTACTCGAACGTCTTCGCGATCCAACCGATCCAAGCACCGAACGTACGGCACCTCCGCATTCAGCACACGTTCAGATCAATGACGTACCACCAACTCTTGATCCAGTTGAGTGCCGCGTGAGAGTTTCGTCACCACGATGGCATGGTGACAGTCATGATGAAGTTATCAGCGCAAGGCTTCGCCTAAGCACTGCAACAATATGACCGAGGTGTGTAACTGTGGAGGGGGCACCGCACACGGCTTGCAAATCAACTTGTGTGTCTATGGGGTGCTCCCTCCCCACGTATATAAAGAAGGGAGGGGAGGAGGAGGCGGCCAAGGAGGAGGAGGCGCGCCAAGGGAGGGGCAATCCTACTCCATGTAGGATTGGCCCTCCTTTCCTATTCCTACTACGAGAGGGAGGGAAAGAGGAGAGGAGAAGAAGGAAAGAGGGGGCGACCCCTAGCCCCAAACCAATTCGGTTTGGGCCTAGGGGGCGTGCCTCACACTTCCCATGCTGCCCTCTTCGTCCACTAGGGCCCAATAAGGGCCATAGACTCCCCGGGGAGTTCCGGTAACCTCCCGGTACTCTGGTATTTATCCGGTGACCCCGGGAACCCTTCCGGTGTCCCAATATAACCTTCCAATATATCAATCTTTATGTCTCGACCATTTCTAGACTCCTCATCATGTCAGTGATCACATCCAGGACTCTGAACTACCTTCGGTACATCAAAACACATAAACTCATAATACCGATGGTCATCGAACGTTAAGCGTGCGGAGTCTATGGGTTCGAAAACTATGTAGACATGACCGAGACTCATATCCGGTCAATAACCAATTGCGGAACCTGGATCTTCATATTGGCTCCCACATATTCTATGAAGATCTTTATCGGTCAAACCACATAACTGAAGGAAATATGCCCTAGAGGCAATAATAAAGTTGTTATTTGTATTTCCTTATATCATGATAAATGTTTATTATTCATGCTAGAATTTTATTAACCGGAAACTTAGTACATGTGTGAATACATAGACAAAACAGAGTGTCCCTAGTATGCCTCTACTAGACTAGCTCATTGATCGAAGATGGTTATGTTTCCTGTCCAAAGACATGAGTTGTCATTTGATCAACGGGATCACATCATTAGGAGAATGATGTGATGGACTAGACCCATCCATTAGCTTAGCAACTTGATCGTTTAGTTTTACTGCTATTGCTGTCTTCATGACATATACATGTTCCTACAACTATGAGATTATGCAACTCCCGAACACCAGAAGAACACCTTGTGTGCTATCAAACATCACAACGTAATTGGGTGATTATAAAGATGCTCTACAGGTGTCTCCGAAGGTGTTTGTGGTGTTGGCATAGATCAAGAATAGGATTTGTCACTCCGAGTGTCGGAGAGGTATCTCTAGGCCTCTCGGTAATACACATCATAATAAGCATTGCAAGCAAATGACTAATGAGTTAGTCACGAGATGATGTATTACGGAATGAGTAAAGAGACTTTCTGGTAACGAGATTGAACTAGGTATGATGATACCGACGATCGAATCTCGGGCAAGTAACATACCGATGACAAAGGGAACAACGTATGTTGTTATGCGGTTTGACCGATAAAGATCTTCGTAGAATATGTAGGAAACAATATTAGCATCCAGGTTCCGCTATTGGTTATTGACGGGAGATGAGTCTCGGTCATGTCTACATAGTTCTCGAACCCGTGGTGTTCGCACGCTTAACGTTCGATGACGATCGGTATTATCAGTTTATGTGTTTTGATGTACCAAAGGTAGTTCAGAGTCCCGGATGTGATCACGAACATGACGAGGAGTCTCGAAATGGTCGAGACATAAAGATTGATATAATGGACGGCTATATTCGGACACCGGAAGTGTTGCGAGTGGTTTCCGAGAAAACTGGAGTGCCGGAGGGTTACCGAAACCCCCCCCCCCCCTAGGGAGAACTAATGGGCCACATGGGCCTTAGTGGAGAGAGAGAGGGCCAGCCAGGGCAGGCTGTGCGCCCCCTCCCCCTCTGATCCGAATTGGAATAGGGAAGGGGGGCGGTTGAGGGAGTACTGGACTAAGGGGTCCTCGGGCGTCCGTCCTATTATCAATGGGCCGGATTGGTGGGCTATGAAGACATGAAGGCCGAAGACTGCACCTGTGTACGGATGGGACTCTCCTTGGTGTGGAAGGCAAGCTTGGCGATCAACTATGAAGATTCCTTCTTATGTAACCGACTCTATGTAACCCTAGATCCCCTCGGTGTCTATATAAACCGGAGGGTGTAGTCCGGAAAGGATAGACACATTACCATAGTCATACATGCTAGGCTTCTAGGGTTTAGCCATTACGATCTCGTGGTAGATCAACTCTTGTAATACTCATATTCATCAAGATCAATCAAGCTGGAAGTAGGGTATTACCTCCATTGAGAGGGCCCGAACCTGGGTAAACATCATGTCCCCAGTCTCCTATAACCATCGACCTTAGATGCACAGTTCGGGACCCCCTACCTGAGATCTGCCGGTTTTGACAGCGACATTGGTGCTTTCATTGCGAGTTCCACTGTGTCGTCGAGTGAAGGTTCGATGGCCCCTTCAATCGTCGATAGTGACGCTGTCCAGGGAGAAACCTTCCTCCCCGGACAGATCTTCGTATTCGGCGGCTTCGTACTGCGGGCCAACTCGCTTGGCCATCTGGAGCAGATCGACAGCTACGCCCCTGGCCATCAAGTCAGATTCGGAAGCTTGAATTACGTCGCGGACATCCATGGAGACCTGATCTTCGACGAATTTGAGACCGCGGCGATCGCTCCCCCTCGCTCTGATGAACACGATTTAAATCTGTCACCGGATCACATCCAGGAGATGGTTCCTTTTGCTGCAACGGCCTTTAATCCGGAGTAGATTGCGCCATTCGAGGCCACATAGTCCATGGCATTGGAGCCGCACACAGACTCGACACCTTGCAATATTTGCGTCAACGGAACTCCGGACTCGTGTCCGGCTATAAGTTCCGAACCACATACGCCTGCGGACACCGAGCTGGATCCGTTATCGATTTTCGAATTCAGCGCCGCAGACATCTTCCAACACTCGCCCTGGGCGACGTGCTGAACTCGTTAAAAAACCTGTCCTTGGCAGGGGACTCACAGCCGAACTATGTCTGGTTCGAACTAGGGGCTGACGACGGAGAATTTTGCTTCCCACCCGCCACCCACTTCATAGCCACTATCGAGAACATAACCGACATGCTTGATTACGGCTCCGAAGACATCGATGGCATGGACGACGATGATGATGACGAGCAGGGTCAAAACCCGCCATTTACTGGGCGATGGACGGCCACTTCCTCATACGATGTGTACATGGTTGATACACCTAAAAAAGCTGATGACGACGACAAAGAAGATCCAGTTGAGAATAAACATCCCGAGACACAGTCCAAGTGTCGGTGGCCTAAACGCCATTCTAAGTCAAGTCGCTCAAAAGACAGCAACACTGGCACCGGAGAAAATAGTACTCCGGACGACGCCGAAAACAATGAAGACCCTGTTGGAACAACATCCGAACAGGAGGAACAAGACAACGGGAAAGTTAACCCTGATAAACAGGCCATGCCTAATGACCCAGATGACGATAGTTACCGTCCACCCTCCGAGGAGATAGAGAGCCTCGGCAACGAGGATTTCATCATGCCTGAGGCACCCCTTGAGCAAGAGCGCTTCAAGCGCCAGCTAATAGCTACTGCAAGAAGCCTGAAGAAAAAGCAGCAGCAGCTTCAAGTTGATCAAGACCTACTCATTGACAGATGGACTGACGTCCTGGCAGCCGAAGAATATAGCCTCAAGCGTCCAGCCAAGAGTTACCCAAAACACAAACTGCTACCTCAGTTCCATGAGGAGGCACCAGAGCCCATACCTCCCCCGCGCAATGCGGACCGACCACCTCATGGTCGAGATAAACGGCAACTCATGCCGAACACCAGCCCGCCCCACCGCCTCGTAAAAACAATGACAAAACAGCTCGGGACTATACATACGACCTTCGGCAGGACCTGGACAGTAGAGTAGGACACACCAGATCAATCTACGAATTGCGAGGACGCCTTTCGACTCGCGACGACGGCTACCTATTCGGACATGACAAACCTAGTCACGCCCGGGCCAATAACCGCAGGCAGACTTCATCGGAGGTGCGCCGCGACGCGGCCCGATATAGAGGCGCCGCGCACCCTCTCTGCTTCACGGATGAAGTACTGGATCATGAATTCCCCGAGGGGTTCAAGCCCGTCAATATTGAATCATACAACGGAAAAAATGATCCCGCGGTATGGATCGAGGATTTTATTCTCCACATCCATATGGCCCGAGGAGACGATCTCCACGCCATGAAATACCTCCCACTAAAACTAAAAGGACCAGCTAGACACTAGTTAAATAGCCTGCCTGAAAATTCCATCGTGAGCTGGGAGGACTTGGAAGAAGCTTTTCTTGACAACTTCCAAGGCACTTATGTCTGGCCACCAGACGTCGATGACTTAAGTTATATAGTTCAACAACCTGGAGAATCAGCTAGAAAATTTTGGACTAGGTTCCTAGCCAAAAAGAACCAGATCTTTGACTGTCCGGATGCCGAAGACCTAGCGACCTTCAAAAACAGCATCCGTGACGAATGGCTCGGCCGCCACCTTGGCTAAGAAAAGCCGAAATCCATGGCAGCCCTCACGGCACTCATGACCCGCTTTTGCGCGGGTGAGGACAGTTGGCTGGCTCGGAACAGCCAGCGATGCAGGTCCCTCCGAGGCCAAAAACAACATCGGCAAGCTCCGGCGCAATAGACACAAACGCTGCAGCAATGGCAATAACACCGATGACACTACGGTTAACGCCGGATGCAATGGCTCCAAGTCCGACCAGCGGAAGAATCCCTACAAAAGGAACAGCGAGGGAGCATCTAGCTTAGACCACATACTCGACCATCCGTGCCAGATACATGGCACCCCGGACAAACAAGCCAATCTTACCAACAGAGATTGTTGGGTTTTTAAACAGGCCGGCAAGTTAAGTGCCAAGAAGAAGGAAAAGGGATCACAAAGTGAGGACGATGACGAAGAGCCCCGGCAGCCGAACACTGGGGGGCAGAAGAAATTCCCCCTCTAGTCAAAATGGTGAACATGATATATGCTACACACATCCCCAAAAGGGAGCGCAAGGCGCACTCAGAGACGTCTACGCGGTAGAGCCAGTCGCCCCAAAATTTAACCCGTGGTCATCATTCCCGATCACCTTCGATCGTCGAGATCATCCAACTAGTATCTACCGTGGCTGTTCGACCGCACTGGTTCTCGACCCAATCATCTACGGATTTCACCAAACACGAGTCCTAATGGACGGAGGCAGCAGCCTCAACCTGCTCTATCAGGATAGTGCGCAAGATGGTTATTAATCCCTCACGAATCAAACCCACAAAGACTACCTTTAAAGGAGTCATACCAGGCGTAGAGGCCCGTTGTACGGGCTCAATCACGCTGGAAGTAGTCTTCGGTTTCCCGGACAACTTCCGAAGCGAAGAGCTACTCTTCGATATCGTCCCCTTCCGCAGCGGCTACCACACACTGCTCGGACGAACTACGTTTGCAAGATTCAATGCGGTACCACACTACGCTTATCTCAAACTCAAGATGCCCGGTCCATGCGGCGTCATTACAGTCAATGGAAACACTGAACGCTCCCTCCGTTTAGAGGAGCACACAGCCGCCCTAGCAGCAGATGTACAGAGCGGCCTTCTCAAGAAGAACCATAATCCAGCTGCCAAGCTCCTGGACATCATCAAGAGGGTACGGACTACACTGCAACAGGATAGTTCGGCTCGTCAAGAGCTCGATTAGCAATTCGGCCTCCGTCCCAGTCCCGATGTGGTTGTGGCATTTGTACCACGCGTACATAATTACGCACTCAAAATTCCATGGGCACTGACGGAGGCACAGCTAGCTTGTGATCCGCAGTTCAGCTAGACCGATCCCGGACTCACATACACCTTCACTATTTCCTCTTCCCTTTTCAGGTTTTACACAGGCCTCCTTCGAGGACCTGATTGCTGGTCCTGTCCAAAGATAAGTACACCAGAACGGCACGAAGAACAGGCGTACAGGAGAAGCCCTAGAGGTCAATTTAACAATTACTCTACCTATTTTCAGGACTCACACACAGCTTGCCTTTGGTGACGACATGTTAAATAGCCGGTTGTTTATCGCACTATTTGTATCGATGCGTTTTAACGCATCAATCCAATTACAAAGGAAACGGTTCATGGCCGGGGTTCAAGGGCCACCGATATTACCTCTGCTCTTTTTTTGTTCTCATTTTCCATTAATTACTTACATTCTAGCACCCGTACACTTTGGTATGTTTCATATTTGCCAGGGGCTCCTCACCGCCCCATAATACGGCAAGAAAGTCCGAACACTTCTTATAGTTCGGCACCCCTAATTTAGCAATATATGCATTGGCTCCGAATCATATCTTTGGTCAACAGTTGCGTTGTCCAGCTCTTGTGCTTGCTACCCTACGTTCCGCTACATCGGCTAGGGTAGTAAAGGGAGAACTGCTGCGATTGTGCCCTATTTTCCCGGATGAGCACCTCAGTAGAGAAAGCTGAAAACTGACTATCATGATGTGGCGAGAGCTGGTTAGCTGTTCGAGAGGTTGAAAATCGCTGGAGATTTTTTCCGCATTACGCGAAGGATCGGTACTTCCCGATCAGACGCTGACAACACTCTTGTTCGTATACCAGGGGTTGTGCCCATGTTTTATTATAAAACTCCTATGCCTAAGTGAGGGCGTTTAAGCCGCATAGTCTGATTGCCTGGTGCGTTGAGCTAAACAACTCCTTCAAGGACCATATAATCGGATAAAGATTGTTTAGATTCCATCCCGAACACCTCTTTACTACCTACATGAGGGTAGAAGCTGACGACTGCCCAACCCTCAGATTCCATACAACACGGCCGCACAGGAGGAAACAATTAAAACATAACAAACATTATAATACAAACAGGCTTTGTTTTCATAAAAGGGAAAGACAAAAAATGAATGTATTCATTCAAAAATAATGTCCTGCCCGCACTGCGCTGCTGCAAGTTGAGACCCTTGTAGAACATCTGCAAAATATCTCTCGGGTGTGTGGTGCTCCTTGCCCTCTGGCGGCCCCCTGGCCACATCGACGGCGTCCATCTTCGCCCACAACATCTTGCAACGGGCGAAGGCCATGCGGGCACCTTCAACGTAGACTGACCCCTTGACGATGTCTAGCCCCGAACAGGCTCCACCACCCGCTTCATGAGGCCAAAATAACTGTTGGGTATAGCTTCGGCTGGCCACAGCCGGATTATTAAATCCTTCATGGCCAGTTCGGCCACCCTGTGCAGCTCGACCAACTACTTCAGTTGATCAACAAAGGGCACCGGATGTTCGGGCACAGCATACTGCGACCAGAACAGCTTCTCCGTGGAATTCCCTTCTCTGGCTCGGAAGAACTCCGTAGCATCGGACACGCTGTGGGGTAGACCCGCAAAAGCGCCTGGGCAACTCCGAATCTAGGTTAGTAAAAGGTACTTCCTCTCCGCATACTTGCTTTGCATAGCAAAAGACTTACCCGCCGCAATTTTCTTGGCCGCCTGAATCTCCTGGCGGGTGCTCTGGGCTTCGGCTCGAGCATCCTATACGCTCTGGCAAGCGTTCGCAAGTTCGGACTCTTGCGTCGTAAAATCACGCTCCAAGGACTCGAGCTTCTCAGCGGCATCCTAGAGCTCCTGGTGAGCCTTGTTAACCAGGGCCTCGTGCTTCTCGCACGCGGCGCATTCCCTGGCCACTTTGTCCTCGGCCTCGGCTAACGGCTCCTTGAGGGCTGCCACCTCAGTCGTGGCCCCTAATAAAGTTCATGACACTTTAAAATCCGCACGGGCCACTCATACTTATTAAATGAACACGCAGATTACTGCATACCTTGGCTATCCTCTAGTTGCTTCTTCATGAGGCCAAGCTCTTCCTCATCACACTCCAATTTATGTTTCAGTCCGGAGGTCTCCGTAGTATGAGCGGTAGGAGCCCGCAGCGATGCCTGCTTATTTCAATAGACTCTTGCGAAAATTATTTTTGATCCCATGTTCGGCTCTTTCTTTCCGAACATCGAACAGAGCATCAGGGGCTACTGTCTACAATGTGATATTCTTCCTACAATTACATTACTCACCTCAAAGCCTGTTATAAGGCTAACGCAGGCTTCGGTCAGTCCGCTTTTGGCAGACTGAACCTTCTTGATCATTGTACCCATAAAGGTACGGTGTTCATCCACAATGGAAACACCCCGCAGCGTTTCCAGCAGATCATCCGGTGCCTCTGGCTGGACATAGGTCACCGGCGAAACAGGCACACCTCCTCCTTTCGGGGAAGGTCGTTCGTTGGACTCCGAAGCCGTGAACATCTCAGGAATAGTATCCAGTAGAGGGCCAAATGGAACCCGGCCTCCATCACCAGTCCCCATGGGGGCTCTTCCACCCACGTGTCTGGCGGCCGAGGAGTCATCCTGGAGCGCCACCCTGACGATCTCCGGAACCTTCCCCCGGCCTGGGAAAGTCCTTTGGGACACCACCTCGTCATCACCCTTGGGCGAGATCGAATGAGCAGGTGCCGGAGACATGCTAGCCATCTCCTTAGAATCTAGCGAACCCTCTGTAGAGGATCGCGGCGAGCCGTCATGGGCCGGAATGGAATAACACAATTTACACATATCAATATTAAAAACTAGAAAGGCCAGATGTTTGGGCACGCATAAGGATTTTGGTACTTACGATGCGGCTCGAGGCTTGGTCTGGGGAGGTCACTCCGGACTACTATCGATATCCCATGTGGAGTTATACGCGCGAGAGCTGATGTCTACACACGCTTCTACTCTTGTAGACTATGTTGGGCCTCCAAGCGCAGAGGTTTGTAGGACAGCAGCAATTTCCCTCAAGTGGATGACCTAAGTTTTATCGAACTCAGGGAAGTAGAGGTTGAAGATGGTCTCTCTCAAGGAACCCTGCAACTAAGATACAAGAAGTCTCTTGTGTCCCCAACACACCTAATACACTTGTTAGATGTATAGGTGCACTAGTTCGGCGAAGAGATGTTAAATGGCAAGTGATATGGATGGCAAAACAAAGTAATATAAATCTGTAATAAATAGTGCAGCAAGCAAACAAGTGGTAAACGTGAGCACAAATGGTATTGCAATGGTGGAAACAAGGCCTAGGCTTCATACTTTCACTAGTGGCAACTCCCAACAACATTAACATAATCGAATCACATGATATTTCCCATAAAACATGCAAAGGGGACGCACTCGGAGGTCATTCCTTCGTGGTCAAGAGAGGACGAGAATTATGTAGGGCTACAAAAGCACACCTCAAAGTTCGTAGTTCTCAATCAAAGGATTTCCCAATGTCACCGCGGCCATCCAAAGAGAGTCCCACAATCACCACAACATATCTAAAGGATAGTCAAAGACAAGCACCAAGAGACTCTCAATCTTCAATCAACACACAAGAGAGGAAATCACTCATGAAAATATTGTTCTAATCCATGTCCAATAGACCGCTGTCACCTTGGTCTCGGGGATTATACTAGATAAAGACAAGTGAGTACATCAATCCAATACATAGAGGAAGGGGAAATATCATGGGATCACACTAGATTAACATAGCCTATGGTCACAACGAAGATCACATCATGGGAGAGAGAATTGACCACATAGCTATAGGTAAGAATCTCAGCCCCGAAGAGGAACTACTCCCGCATCATGGAGGGAGGAAGCAACGTCGATGGAGATGAATCCGGGGGCACTTCCCCGTCCCGGCAGGGTGCCGGCACAGGAATTCTGGTCCCTCGAAGCTTGATGGCGATGGCGGCGGAGATCGGAATCGCGTCTGGAGAAAAGGGGTCCCGAATCAGGGTTTCCTCGATACGGTGTAAATATATGCCAAAGGGGGGCATCAGAGGGGGTCAGGGGTGCCCAGGCGCCCCCCCGGCGCGGCCAGGGGGGCGCGTGGGCAGGCCGCCTGGAGCCCCTGTGGGTCCCCTCCGGCCCTACTTTGGCCGCATAGAAGCTTCCGGAACGCTGATTTTTTATATAATTTTTCTGGATTTTTTCTGGCAGTTCTCGTAATGTGAAAACCTGAAATACAAAAACAGCCGAAAACAGAAACTGGCACTGGGGTGCACTGAGTTAATAGGTTAGTCCAAATATGATCAAAAGTGTATGGAAGTGTATAAATAACATAGCAATATCACCCAAAAGAGGCATGGAGCAAGCAGAAATTATAGATACGTTTTGGACGTATCAACATCCCCAAGCTTAATTCCTGCTCGTCCTCGAGTAGGTAAATGATAACAATAATAATTTCCGTGGTGACATGCTATTAACCATATAGGACTTTTTCATAGTCACATGACAAAATCGTACTGAGACAATGAATCTATAGTAATTAAGTTGCCTCATGAGAAAATCACAAAGAACTGAATGTTTTACAATATGATACTGAAACATCAAATAGATTTGTAATGAGCATGGTGTGCAAATATGACAAAGTGATATCTCGCTTGCCCCCTTTAGTGAAGCAAAACATAAATGCAGGGGCACCTCCAAGGTTTAAGTGATGACTAGATACAATGATTTCAGAATAAACGATATCATAATTATGCAAAAGACAATGCTACTTTGGGACAATGCACATTACACTCAGAATGACAATCATGCTCTCAATAGTTGGTGCTTTAAAGAAAGAAGGTGGAGACTCTCGAACCGTGGCTTTTGTTGGCAAAGTTGAAAACCCGTGGTCGGAAACAAAGACAAAACATGTACCAGAGCTCTTGGTTTTAAAAACAGAGGTAATAATTATTATTTTTAGAATATGCATATTTCGTCAACGAATGCTAGCAGATAACTCAATCACTTCTTGAGCTGGACAAGTTTCGAGGAACGGCTCCCGAATGAGGACGATCACATCCTCTTAATCTCCTTTGTTTATCACTGCCAAAGTTTTCTGATTTATCATGAACAAAGCGTGAAGGAGGGTTTGTTTGTTGTATAATTTTTTAATGAGCCGGGCGCACTCTATGCCAGTTCCTTCTCGTATTATGGGTTTGCACATTATACATGCAATCCCGGGGTGAAGCTTGTCCAACTTAAAAAGATCATGAATTAACTACTACTTCCTCATGAGCTAAAACAGAGGCACAAAAGAGAAATGCTTTTTTTGAATAATTTCGAGATGGTACATGAAAGTCTTCGTTAGGAATGGCAGGTAAATACCATGTATAGGTAGGTATGGTGGACTCATATGGCATAACTGGTTTAAAGGATTTTGGATGCACAAGCAGTCAGTCCGCTTAGTACAGGCGAAGGTTAGCAAAAGACTAGGAGCGACCAACTAAAAGAGCAATGACGGTCATAATCATGCAGAGCGACAAAGCAACATTGAATCGGGCATGGAAGTTATATCGCTACTCAGAAATTAAAGATCATCAAGGCTTGACAGACTTTCTTTACAGTCTTAAATATGCGTGAGCATACGCCAAGTCAATCAAAATAAATTCTTGAAGGAAGATATTACTAAACCATACCACATCATAGGCAAACAAATCATGTTGGTACTCCAATAACACATTGGGAACCCCCCAACTATTTGAGACTAACCATAAGAAAACATGAACTACTAAGCACCATTATGCACGTAGCATTTTTATCATAGACATATCAACCAATGCAACAGAAGCAAACTCTCTTAATAAGATAAGCATGATAACTAAAGAGAGTTCAAGCAACCAACTAAACAAAAGCTCTTTAAAAAGATAAGCATGAAAACTAAGAGCTAATCATGATAGTAGCTATTGAAAGACCAAGAACATACACAGCAAAGATAGACATGAAAATTATATGTTATGTTCTAGGTAGAAGTGGAGCGTGTTTCTCTCCCACACAAAGAAAGCTGAGTTCCGACTCGTTATGAAAAGCTAAAGAAAACTAAAAGGGAAAACTAAAAAGCAAGACGCTCCAAGCATAGCACATAACACATGAAGTGATAAAAATATAGTGGAACGAAAGACGAACTGATAATGTTGATGGAGATGGGGATGCACGGGGGCATCCCCAAGCTTAGATTCTTGAGTCTTCTTGAATATTTCTTGGGGGTGCATGGGGGCATCCCCAAGCTTGAGCGTTTGACACTCCTGAATCTTTTTATCATCTTCCCTCGCACACTTGAAAACTCCCTTCATACATAACTCATCATAATCTGATTAGCGAGGTTAGTACCCATAATAAAATAATTGTTCCTTGCTGGAAATAAGGATATTCTTGAAGGTCTACTGTTTCTCAAGATTGCCAAAAGGTTTTTGCAAAGAAAAAGCAAGCTCAAGGTTTGCAAAATGAAGGAAAGGCAAAACAGGACAGAATCTATGAAAAACAGAACAACAGGTAGAAAATGATTTTTTCGGGGCACTTCTGCAACGCTATTCAAAAAACTCAGAACAGACGCACGAAAGACAATTGTATAAAGCACGCTGTCGATAAAATTCAGACCAAAAAGATGATCTGGTGATTTTATACGAATTTTTCTATCCAAGGACGGAATCTGTTTCCTGGACAGCACGTCACAACTTTTGAACTTTCTTGCAATCAGAGGCTACACTTGGCACAAAGCTGAAAAATAAAGATACAATGATGTTGCTACAGTAGTAACAAACATCAAGACCACTAAAACTGAAAGCAAAGATAACAAGGGTTGTCTCCCTAGATCTCTTTCTTTATAGCCATAAAGATAGGCTTAAGACTTTAATGATGCTCTCGTAGGAATAAGAGCTGAAGAACAAAAGAGAGCATCAAGAAGCAAATACCAAACACATTTAAGCCTAACATGCTTCCTATGCATAGGAATATTGCAATAGAATAATTCATTGAAGCACAAAGCAATAAGCATAGGAAGACAAAACAAGCATAACTTCAAAATATTCACCACAAAGAGAGGAAACTTCTTATTATTAAGGTATTTAGAACCAAGTCTCCCTCTCTCATTATAAATTTCAGTGGCATCATGGATGAACTCAACAATATAAGCATCACATAAGGCATTGTTACCATGATCCACATGCAAAAAGGTACTCTTACTCTCCATATAAGCATCTTTGGGGAGCCCATGGTTAGGACTTTTTAGCATTAACGTTTTCAGTCTCCCCCAAGCTTGAGCTACACTCTCTCCGTCACGAGACCTAAAGTTATAGATATAGTTCCTATCTCGATGAATTTCATGAAGAGGATAAAACTTAGTATAAAAGAGAGACATAAGCTCTTGCCAATCAAGCAAGTGCGAGTTATCGAGAAGCTTATACCAATCTGAAGCTTTATCTATAAGTGATACGGCGAACAATTTCCTCATGACAAACTCCATTGATACACCTGCAAGCTTAAATAATGAACATAGTTGTGACAGATATAGCAAGTGTTCACCGGGATGTTTGTCTCCTACATAACGATTAGCCAAAATATAATCGATAATACCAGCCGGTATTTTATAGGGCACAATTTCAGTAGGAGGAGGAGCAACCACCACAGGTGTGGGGCGTCTTCCCACAAGCAACGAACTAAGAATGCGGTTTTCCATAAACATAACTAGTGAAATAAAAACAAGAAACAAAAAGATTTAATTGCAAGATCTAAAGATATACCTTCAAGCACTCACTTCCCCGGCAACGGCGCTAGAAATAGCTTGATGTCTACACACGCTTCTACTCTTGTAGACTATGTTGGGCCTCCAAGCGCAGAGGTTTGTAGGACAGCAGCAATTTCCCTCAAGTGGATGACCTAAGGTTTATCGAACTCAGGGAAGTAGAGGTTGAAGATGGTCTCTCTCAAGCAACCCTGCAACTAAGATACAAGAAGTCTCTTGTGTCCCCAACACACCTAATACACTTGTTAGATGTATAGGTGCACTAGTTCGGCGAAGAGATGTTAAATGGCAAGTGATATGGATGGCAAAACAAAGTAATATAAATCTGTAATAAAAAGTGCAGCAAGCAAACAAGTGGTAAACGTGAGCACAAATGGTATTGCAATGGTGGAAACAAGGCCTAGGCTTCATACTTTCACTGGTGGCAACTCCCAACAACATTAACATAATCGAATCACATGATATTTCCCATAAAACATGCAAAGGGGACGCACTCAGAGGTCATTCCTTCGTGGTCAAGAGAGGACGATAATTATGTAGGGCTACAAAAGCACACCTCAAAGTTCGTAGTTCTCAATCTAAGGATTTCCCAAAGTCACCGCGGCCATCCAAAGAGAGTCCCACAATCACCACAACATATCTAAAGGATAGTCATAGACAAGCACCAAGAGACTCTCAATCTTCAATCAACACACAAGAGAGGAAATCACTCATGAAAATATTGTTCTAATCCATGTCCAATAGACCGCTGTCACCTTGGTCTCGGGGATTATACTAGATAAAGACAAGTGAGTACATCAATCCAATACATAGAGGAGGGGGAAATATCACGGGATCACCCTAGATTAACATAGCCTATGATCACAACAAAGATCACATCATGGGAGAGAGAATTGACCACATAGCTACTGGTAAGAACCTCAGCCCCGAGGAGGAACTACTCCCGCATCATGGAGGGAGGAAGCAACGTCGATGGAGATGAATCCGGGGGCACTTCCCCGTCCCGGCAGGGTGCCGGCACAGGAATTCTTGTCCCACAAAACTTGATGGCGATGGCGGCGGAGATCGGAATCGTGTCTGGAGAAAAGGGGTCCCGAATCAGGGTTTCCTCGATACGGCGTAAATATATGCCAAAGGGGGGCATCAGAGGGGGTCAGGGGTGCCCAGGCGCCCCCCCCGGCGCGGCCAGGGGGGGCGCGTGGGCAGGCCGCCTGGAGCCCCTGTGGGTCCCCTCCGGCCCTACTTTGGCCGCATAGAAGCTTCTGGAACGCTGATTTTTTATATAATTTTTTTGGATTTTTTCTGGCAGTTCTCGTAATGTGAAAACCTGAAATACAAAAACAGCCGAAAATAGAAACTGGCACTGGGGTGCACTGAGTTAATACGTTAGTCCAAATATGATCAAAAGTGTATGGAAGTGTATAAATAACATAGCAATATCACCCAAAAGAGGCATGGAGCAAGCAGAAATTATAGATACGTTTTGGACGTATCAGGAGCCCCTCCCCTTCTTGGGCGCCTTCGCCTCCAGATTCGTGGAGCCCGCTCTCTTCTTCCTTCCCACATCGGGTGAGGAGTCTTCTTCTTCCTCCTCCTCCTCGTCATCGTCTTCAGCGGACGAAGAGTGAGTCCTGTCTTCGGGCGTCACGTCCGAAGCGCCTTTTCGGTGAGTGCCCCTCCGGGCCCCTTCGGCCGCTTTCTTGGTCGTCTTCGCCGGCACCTCATAAGGTGCTGGAAACAACATTTTCGTTAGTAATGGGAATTCTTGGTCTTCGGGCAGCGGATCCGGACAGTTAATCCCCCCTGCTACCTCGATCCAGGCCTATAAACAAGGATGGGAAGGTTTAGACTTTTTCCTCAAAATGTGCTAGTAAAGGGTATACCTTGAAAACATGAAAGAACTTACTGAATTAGCCTGGCGTTTTAAGCTGAGCCCACGATCCTCGGTCGTGGGCGTTGGCGTCTCGCCGGCCTTGAAGAGCACATTCCAGATGTCTTCGTGCTTCGTGCCGAAGAGCTCTTGTAGCGTCTGGTGCTTGGTCGTATCGTACTCCCACAGACAGCAAGTCCGGCGTTGACACAGAAGGATCCGACGAATGAGCATGACCTGGATCATGTTGACAAGCTTGATTTTTCTGTCTATCATGTTCTGGATGCATGTCTGGAGCC
The DNA here is from genome assembly GCA_902687465.1 of Secale cereale. Taxonomy (NCBI): domain Eukaryota; kingdom Viridiplantae; phylum Streptophyta; class Magnoliopsida; order Poales; family Poaceae; genus Secale; species Secale cereale. The sequence goes on from LR738715.1 coordinate 512,524,442, forward strand.
CAGTTAGCTCGTCCGAGGGAACCTAGGTTAGGCCCCTCTCTTGCCAGGAGGTGAGCCGCATTGGAGTTCCGGATCGGAATTCAGGGGCCGCCGCCCAGTTAGTGTCGCGCGGCTCGTTGATGTAAAACCACCCAGATTGCCACCCCTTCACCGTCTCCGTGAAGGAGCCTTCGGGCAAGATAACATTGGGCATCGTGCCCACCATGGAGCCTCCACACTCTGCTTGTTGACCGCCCACCACCTTCGGCTTCACATTGAAGGTCTTCAGCCGTAGACCCAAATGAGGTGGGATGCGGAGAAAGGCCTCGCACATGACAATGAACGTCGTAATGTTGAGAATGAAGTTAGGGGCTAGGTCATGGAAATCTAGCCCGTAGTAAAAATCAGTCTGTGGACGAACGGGTGGAGAGGGAATCCCAGCCCGCGGACAAAATGTGTGAGAAACACAACCGTCTCATGGGGCTCTGGAGTTGGAACGATCTGTCCTTTGACCAGGAGTCAGTGATCGATCTCCTTGGCTAGGTACCCGGCCTCCCAGAGCTCCTTGATGTCCTTCTTCTTAACGGAGGAGGCCATCCACTTGCCTCCAGCTCTCGATCCGGACATATTTGGAGTGCTTTCTCAAACGAGGAAAAGCTAACGCTGGGGCGTTGGAGCTCAAGGATGGAAGGGCTGAGGGAGAGAAAGGGCATGAGTGAAAAAAGGGAATCCTTATCTCCTTATAAAGGCCGCGAATATCAAGCGCCTCCCCACTCGCCCTAAAAAAGCTCTCCTATTCCCAAGGCATGTGTAAACAACACGATTGGGCTACCCATACTCGCATTGATGAGAATCCCGCAATAAGGGGGCACGATCTCTGCCTTAACAAGACGTGCCAATGGTAACCACGTCTCAGGACGTGCAGCGACGGACACATAACGGTTAAGAATTATGACCGGTTGGACGTGATGTCGTGTTACAAAAATTTGTCAGCAGATTGGACTCGTGTAAAGTTATATTCTCTCTGCGGTTGTGTATGGTTTGTGTGATTGGTCTGGATACTATCATCATGTCCGAAGACTATCTTGGAGTTCGGAAAAAAGGAACCCGCCTTGCAATGCCGAATGCAATCTACGCGCCGGACTCCTCGTCATTGAAGGCAGGTTCAGTGGCTACTGAGGGAGTCCCGGACTAAGGGGTCCTCGGGCGTCCGTCCTATTATCAATGGGCCGGACTGGTGGGCTATGAAGACATGAAGGGCGAAGACTGGACCTGTGTCCATATTGGAGTCTCCTAGGCATGGAAGGTAAGCTTGGCGACCAACTATGAAGATTCCTTCTTATGTAACCGACTCAATGTAACCCTAGATCCCCCAGTGTCTATATAAACCAGAGGGTGTAGTCCGGAAAGGATAGAAACATTACCATAGTCATACAGGCTAGGCTTCTAGGATTTAGACATTACGATCTCATGGTAGATCAACTCTTGTAATAATCATATTCATCAAGATCAATCAAGCAGGAAGTAGGGTATTACCTCCATAGAGAGGGCCCAAACCTGGGTAAACATCGTGTCCCCAGTCTCACGTAACCATCGACCCTAGACGCACAGTTCGGGACCCCCTACCCGAGATCCGCCGGTTTTGACACCGACAGCGGCACCCCCCTTTCCTTCTCCCCCTCCTCCTTCATGTCCCCCTCCTCATAGGAGTAGGAAATCGGAGTCCTACTCCTACTAGGAGGAGGACTCCTCCACTCCCCGCGCGCCACAAGGGCCGGCCGGCCTCCCCCTTGCTCCTTTATATACGGGGGCAGGGGGCACCCTAGAACACACAAGTTAGCATCATTTTTAGTCGTGTGCGGTGCCCCCCCCCCTCCACAGAAGCACACCTCGGTCATATCGTTGCAGTGCTTAGCCGAAGCCCTGCGTTAGTGGCTTCATCATCACCGTTACCACGCCGTCGTGCTGACAAAACTATCCTGTGACGCTCAACTAGATCAAGAGCTCGTGCGACGTCATTGAGTTGAATGTGTGCTGAACGCGGAGGTGTCGTACGTTCGGTGCTTGTATCGGTTGAATCGCGAAGCCGTTCGACTACATCAACCGCATCACTAGACGCTTCCGCTTTCGGTTTACAAGGGTAAGTAGACAGACTCTCCCCACTCGTTGCTATGCTTCTAGCAGATAGATCTTGCGTGATCGTACGAAAATGTTTGAAATACTATGTTCCCCAACAATAACAACATACGTTGTTCCCTTTGTCATCGATATGTTACTTGCCCGAGATTCGATCATCGGTATCAACATACCTAGTTCAACCTCTACACCGGCAAGTCTCTTTGTTAGTTCCGTAATACATCATCTCGTGACTAACTCATTAGTCGTTTGCTTTCAAGGCTTATTACGACGTGTATTACCGTGAGGGTCGAGAGATACCTCTCCGACACTCGGAGTGACAAATCCTATTCTCGATCTATGCCAACACCACAAACACCTTCGGAGACACCTTTAGAGCATCTTTATAATCACCTAGTTATGTTGTGACATTTGATAGCACACAAGGTGTTCCTCTGGTATTCAGGAGTTGCATAATCTCATAGTCACATGACCATGTATAAGTCATGAAGAAAGCAATAGCAGAAAAACTAAATGATCAAGTTGCTAAGCTAACGGATGGGTATTGTCCATCACATCATTTTCCTAATGATGTGATCCCGTTGATCAAATGATAACTCATGTCTATGGTTAGGAAACATAACCATCTTTCATAAACGAGCTAGTCTAGTAGAGGCATACTAGGGACACTATGTTTCGTCTATGTATTCACACATGTATCAAGTTTCCGGTTAATACAATTCTAGCATGAATAAAAGACATTTATCATGATATGTAACGAAATATAAATAACAACTTTATTATTGCCTCTAGGGCATATTTCCTTCAGTCTCCCACTTGCACTAGAGTCAATAATCTAGATTACATAGTAATAATTCTAACACCCATGGAGTCTTGATACGACTCCAACGTATCTATAATTTTTGATTGTTCCATGCTATTATTTATGAAGTCTTGGATGTTTAATGGGCTTTGTCTTTCACTTTTATATCATTTTTGGGACTAACCTACTAACCCAAAGGCCCAGTCCAGATTGCTGTTTTTTCCTTGGTTTAGGGTTTTGCAAAAAAAGAATATCAAACAGAGTACAAACAGAATGAAACCTTCGCGAGAGATATTTTTGGAGAAAATCACGCACGCGGAGCTTGAGAACCATGTCAGGGGATCAAGAGGTGGCCCACGAGGGTGGGGGGTGCGCCCCCTTCCTCGTGGCCCCCTCGAGCGTCCCCCGGTGCCCTCCTTCTTCCTATATAAGTCTACGTAACCCAGAAACTCCGTGTACACAGAGAAAACCCTAATTCCACTGCCGTACCTTCCGTTCCCGTGAAGATCCCATCTTGGAGCCTGTTCCGGAGCTCCACCGGAGGGGGATGCATCACGGAGTTCTTCATCATCATCATCATCGCCCTCACCATGAGTTGTGAGTAGTTTACCACATACCTTCGGGTCCATAGATAGTATCTAGATGGCTTCTTCTCTCTCTCTAAATCTCAATACAAAGTTCTCGGTCTTCAAGGAGATCTATTAGATGTAATCTCTTTTTGCGGTGTGTTTGTCGAGATCCGATGAATTTTGAGTTTATGATCAAGGTTATCTTTGAAAGATATTTGGTTCTTCTCTGAACTTTTTGTGTGTGCTCATAATATCCTTGCAAGTCTCTTCGAATTATTGGTTTGGTTTGGCCTACTAGATCTATAGTTCTTGCAATGGGAGAAGTGCTTGGCTTTGGGTTCAATGTTGCGGTGTCCTTTCCCAGTGACAGTAGGGGCAGCAAGGCACGTATTGTATTGTTGCCATCGAGGATAAAAAGATGGGGTTTATATCATATTGCTTGAGTTTATCCCTCTGCATCATGTCATCTTGCTTAAGGCGTTACTCTGTTCTTATGAACTCAATACACTAGATGCATGCTGGATAGCAGTCGATGTGTGGAGTAATAGTAGTAGATGCAGAATCGTTTTGGTGTACTTGTCTCGGACGTGATGCCTATATACAATGATCCTGCCTAGATAGTCTCATAATTATTCTCTTTTCTATCAATTGCTCGACAGTAATTTGTTTACCCGCCGTAGAATATCACTATCATGAGAGAAGCCACTAGGGAAAACTATGGCCCCCGGATCTATTCTCAACATATCAATCTACATCTACTTTACTTTTATCGCTTTATTTGATGTTCTTATAAACTAAAAATACCAAAAATATAAACTATCATCTCTATCAGATCTCACTTTTGTAAGTGACCGTAAAGGGATTGACAACCCCTTATCGCGTTGGCTGTGAAGTTCTTATTTGTTTGTGCAGGTGTGAGGGACTCGCGTGTGGTCTCCTACTGGATTGATACCTTGGTTCTCAAAAACTGAGGGAAATACTTACGCTACTGTGCTGCATCTCCCTTTCCTCTTCGAGGGAATACAACGCAAGCTTGAGAAGTAGCAAGAAGAATTGCTGGCGCCATTGCCGGGGATGCTTACGCAAAATTCATATACCAAGTACCTATCACAAACCCTTATCCTTTGCATTACATTTATTTGCCTCTCATTTTCCTCTCCCGCACTTCACCCTTGCCGTTTTATTTGCCCTTCTTCCACCATGTGTTTATCGTTCGATCGCTTCTTGTTTGCTTGTGTGTGTTTGATTGCTTGCTTGTCACTACGGCTCAGAACAATACCAAATTGTGTGACTTCTCCAATACCAACAACAATGATTTTATTAGCACTCCAATTGCTCCTATTACCAATGCTGAATCGTGTGAGATCAATGCTGCTTTGTTGAATCTTGTCATGAAAGATCAATTCTCCGGCCTTCCTAGTGAAGATGCCGCTACCCATCTAAACAACTTTGTTGATTTGTGTGATATGCAAAAGAAAAGGGATACGGATAATGATATTGTTTAATTGAAGTTATTTCCGTTTTCACTTAGAGATCGTGCTAAAATTTGGTTTTCCTCTTTGCCTAGAAATAGTATTGATTTCGTGGAATAAGTGCAAAGATGCTTTTATCTCTTAGTATTTCCCTCCTGCTAAGATCATCTCTCTTAGAAATGATATTATTAATTTTAAGCAACTAGATCATGAGCATGTTGCACAAGCTTGGGAGAGAATGAAATTAAGGATACGTAATTGCCCTACACATGGTTTGAATCTATGGATGATTATTCAGAACTTTTATGCTGGCTTGAATTTAGCTTCTAGAAATCTTTTAGATTCAGCCGCCGGAGGCACTTTCATGGAAATCACCTTAGGAGAAGCTACCAAACTCCTAGATAATATTATGGTTAATTATTCTCAATGGCACACCGAAAGATCTACAAGTAAAAAAGTGCATGCTATCGAAGAATTTAGTGTTTTGAGTGGAAAGATGGATGAACTTATGAAATTATTTGCTGCTAAGAGTGCTTCTTCTGATCCTAATGATATGCCTTTGTCCACATTGATTGAGAATAACAATGAATCTTTGGACATGAATTTTGTTGGTAGGAATAATTTTGGTAACAGTGCTTATAGAGGTACTTTTAATCCTAGGTCTTTTCCTAGTAATTCCTCTAATAACTATAGTAATTCCTAGAACAACTCTTATGGAAAGATGCCTTCTGAATTTGAAACTATTGTTAAGGAGTTATGATCTCGCAATAGAATTTCAATGCTATGCTTGAAGAGAAATTGCTTAAGGTTGATGAATTGGCTAGAAGTGTGGATAGAATTACCCTTGATGTTGATTCTTTGAAACTTACATCTATCCCACCTAATCATGATATCAGTGAGTCTCTCAAAGCCATGATAATTTCCATTGATGAATGCAATGAAAGAATCGCTAGAATGCGTGCTAAAAGAGAGGATTATATTAAATCGTGTTCTTCTAGTTATCATGAAAATAAAGATGAAGATCTGAAAGTTATTGATGTGTCTCCTATTAGATCCTTGTTTTCTAGTATAAATCTTGATGAAGATAGGCTTGGAGATGATTCTGCTTTAAGGTGACCCAATGATTCGGAGTTTTTAGATCTTGGTGCTAAAATTGCTAAAAGTGGGAGTGAAGAGATTAAAACTTTGCATAGTGATGAACCCACTACTTCGGATTTCAAGGGATTCAATTATGAAAATTGCTCTTTGATTAATTGTATTTCCTTGTTGCAATCCGTGCTAAATTCTCCGCATGCTTATAGTCAAAATAAAGCTTTCACCAAACACATAGTTGATGCTTTGATGCAATCTTATGAAAAAAAACTAGAGTTAGAAGTTTCTATCCCTAGAAAGCTTTATGATGAATGGGAACCTACAATAAAAATAAAAATAAAAGATCATGAATGCTATGCTTTGTGTGATTTGGGTGCTAGTGTCTCCACTATCCCAAAAACTTTGTGTGATTTGCTAGGGTTCCATGAGCTTGATGATTCTTCTTTAAATTTGCATCTTGCGGATTCCACTATTAAGAAACACATGGGAAGAATTAATGATGTACTTATTGTTGCCAATAGGAATTATGTGCCCATAGATTTCATTGTTCTTGATATAGATTGCAATCCTTCATGTCCTATTATTCTTGGTAGACCTTTCCTTAGAACGATTGGTGCAATTATTGATATGAAGGAAGGAAATATTAGATTCCAATTTCTGTTAAGGAAAGGCATGGAACACTTTCCTAGAAAGAAAATCAAATTACCATATGAATCTATCATGAGAGCCACTTATGGATTGCCCTCTAAAGATGGCAATACCTAGATTTATCTTGTATCGTGCCTAGCTAGGGGCGTAAAAAGATATCGCTTGTTGGGAGGCAACCCAATTTTATGTTTTTTGTTTTTGTTGCTGTTAGGGAATAAATATTGCATCTAGCCTCTGATTAGATGTGGTTTCATGTTTTGTTTAGTGTTTGTGCCAAGTAGAACCTTTGGGAAGACTTGTGTGAAGTTTATGTGATCTTGCTGTTAAAAACAGAATCGTTAGCGCTAGCTAAAGTGGTATTTAGAATTTACTGGAGGTGCTTTTTAGTTGATTCTTTTTTCAGATGATTGGTAGACAAATTCCACAAATTTAACAATTTAGTTTGAATTTTTTGGAGTTCCAGAAGCAGGCGAAACCTGCAGATTACTACAGACTGTTCTGTTTTTGACAGATCCTGTTTTTCGTGTGTTGTTTGCTTATTCTGATGCATCTATGAGTAGTATTGGAGGATATGAACCATAGAGAAGTTGGAATAAATTATGTTTAACACCAATATAAACAAAGAATGAATTTATTGCTGCACTTTTGAGTAGTGGTTTGCTTTCTTATACTAACGGAGCTCACGAGAATTTTTTTCTAAGTTTTGTGTTGTGAAGTTTTCATGTTTTGAGTATTTCTTTGATGGAATATGGAACAAGGAGTAGCAAAGGCCTAAGCTTGGAGATTCCCATGGCACCCCAAGTAAATTCAAGATAATCAAAAGCCTAAGCTTGGGGATGCCCCGGGAAGGCATCCCCTCTTTCGTCTTCATCCATCGGTAACTATACTTGGAGCTATATTTTTATTCGCAACATGATATGTGTTTTGCTTGGAGCGTCATTTTTAATTTGAGTCTTTGCTTTTTAGTTTGCCACAATCATCCTTGCTGACACACCTATTTGAGAGAGTTAAATATGGCCTAGAAATTGTTAGAACATTCTATGTGCTTCACTTATATCTTTTCAGTTGAATAGTTTTTGCTCTAGTGCTTCACTTATACTCCCTCCGTCCCATAATGTCAAAAAACGTCTTACATTATGGGACGGAGGGAGTATCTTTTAGAGCACGATGGTGGTAATATTTTCTAGAAATTGTTGAACTCTCATGCTTCACTTATATCCTTTTGAGAGTCTATTAAGACAGAATGGTAATGTGTTTAGTCTAAATAAACTAGTCTTCACATGATAGACATACAATGGCAATGTTGTAAAAAAATCACAGTAAGTGCATTGAATAGAATGAGATGTTGGATGCTTGATAACTGTTTTGAGACACGAGGATAGTGATATTAGAGTCATGCTAGTGGAGTTATTATGAAATTAAGAAATACTTGTGTTAAGGTTAGTGATTCCCGTATCATGCACGTATGGTGAACCGTTATGTGACGAAGTTAGAGCATGAGGTATTTGTAGAGTGCCAACCTTTGTGTGGAGGTCGGCGGCGCGCGATGGTTTATTGCTTTGTTTTGATGACTCGTAGATTTTTGCAATAAGTATATGAGTTCTTTATGACTAATGTTGAGTCCATGGATTACACGCACTCTCACCCTTCCACCATTGCTAGCCTCTCTTGTACCGCGCAACTTTCGCCGGTACCATACACCCACTATATATCCTTCCTCAAAACAGCCACCATACCTACCTATCATGGCATTTCCATAGCCATTCCGATATATATTGCCATGCAACTTTCTACCGTTCCGTTCATATGACACGCATCATATTGTCATATTGCCACATGATCATGTAGTTGACATCGTATTTGTGGCAAGGCCACCATGCATAATTTTTCATTTATGTCACTCTTGATTCATTGCATATCCCGGTACACTGTTGGAGGCATTCATGTAGAGTCCTACTTGTTGTAGTATCGAGTTGTAATTTCGAGTTGTAATAAAAAGTGTGATGATCATCATTATTAGAGCATTGTCCCATGTGAGGAAAGGCCAATAAAAAAAAGAGATGGCCCAAAAAAATATAGAGAGGGGCTAATAAAAAAAAGGGAGAAAGCCCCTCCAAAAAAATGAGAGAAAAGAGAGAAGGGAAAATTGCTACAATCTTTTTTCCACACTTGTGCTTCAAAGTAGCACCATGTTCTTCATTATAGAGAGTCTCATGCTTAGTCACTTCCATATAGTAGTGGGAATTTTCATTATAGAACTTGGCTTGTATATTCCAACGATGGGCTTCCTCAAATGCCCTAGGTCTTTGTGAGCAAGCAAGTTGAATGCACACCCACTAGTTTCTTTTGTTGAGCTTTCATTCATATTTAGCTCTAGTGCATCCATTGCATGGCAATCCCTACTCACTCACGTTGATATCTATTAATGGACATCTCCATAGCCCGTTGATACGCCTAGTCGATGTGAGACTATCTCCCTCCTCTTTGTATTCTCCACAACCACCTCTATTCCACCCATAATGCTTTATCCGTGGCTCACGCTCATGTATTGCGTGAAAATTGAAAGGTTTGAAAGATAGAGTATGAAAACAAGTGCTTGGCTGAAATCGGGGTTGTGCATGATATGAATATTTTGTTTGATGAAGAGGGAGCATAGCCAGACTATATGATTTTGTAGGGATAACTTTCTTTAGCCATAGTATTTTGAGAAGACATGATTGCTTTGTTAGTATGCTTGAAGTATTGTTATTTCTTATGTCAATATAGACGTTTATCTTGAATCTTTCAGATCTGAACATTCATGCCACAATTAAGAGAATTACATTGAAAAACTATATTGGTTAGCATTTCACATCAAAAATTCTTTCTTTGTCATTTACCTAGTCGAGGACGAGCAGGAATTAAGCTTTGGGATGCTTGATATGTCTCCAATATATCTATAATTTGATTGTTCCATGATATTATTTATGAAGTCTTGGATGTTTAATGGGCTTTATCTTTCACTTTTATATCATTTTTGGGACTAACCTACTAACCCAAAGGCCCAGTCCAGATTGCTATTTTTTGCCTGTTTCAGGGTTTTGCAGAAAAAGAATATCAAACGGAGTGCAAACGGAATGAAACCTTCGCGAGAGATATTTTTGGAGAAAGTCACGCACGCGAAGCTTGAGAACCACGTCAGGGGATCAAGAGGTGGCCCACGAGGGTGGGGGGCGCGCCGCCCTTCCCAGGGCGCACCCCCTGCCTCGTGGCCCCTCAAGCGTCCCCCAGTGCCCTCCTTCTTTCTATATAAGTCTACGTACCCCAGAAACTCTATGAACACATAGAAAACCCTAATTCCACCGTCGTAACTTCTATTCCCGTGAAGATCCCATCTTGGAGCCTATTCCGGAGCTCCACCGGAGGGGGATCCATCACGGAGTTCTTCTTCATCATCATCATCATCACCCTCACCATGAGTTGTGAGTAGTTTACCAAAGACCTTCGGGCCCATAGTTAGTATCTAGATGGCTTGTTCTCTCTCTCTCTCTCTGGATCTCAATACAAAGTTCTCCTCGGTCTTCGAGGAGATCTATTCGATGTAATCTCTTTTTGCGGTGTGTTTGTCGAGATCCGATGAATTGTGAGTTTATGATCAAGGTTATCTATGAAAGATATTTGGTTCTTCTCTGAACTTTTTATGTGTGCTCATAATATCCTTGCAAGTCTCTTCGAATTATTGGTTTGGTTTGGCCTACTAGATCTATAGTTCTTGCAATGGGAGAAGTGCTTGGCTTTGGGTTCAATCTTGCGGTGTCCTTTCCCAGTGACAGTAGGGGCAGCAAGGCACGTATTGTATTGTTTCCATCGAGGATAAAAAGATGGGGTTTATATCATATTGCTTGAGTTTATCCCTCTACATCATGTCATCTTGCTTAAGGCGTTAGGGATGGCAATGGGGGAAATCCCCTATGGGGATACTTACAACATCCCCATCCCCATATATTCCCTATCATCCCATCCCCATCCCTGTTTACATGACTGGGGATGAAATTTCCCCATACCCATGCCCCACTGGGGAACGGGGCCCCATTAGGGTCCCAATCCCCATAAACAAACACTCATATACATAATATGACACCCTATAATCAACATACATAAATGGTGTTGTCCTTGTCCTGCTAATGCATATCTAGGTCGTACTAACTTCTTGGTCATGGTGGCAGCTGAGATGAGGACGTGATATAGGTTTAATGTTATTTTCTAGAGCTTTTTTTGTTTTCGCAAGTTTGTTTGTGAATACTTTAAGGTTGACCGCAGTGTCACAGTTACTAACCGGGTCCCCGATGGGTATTGGGTCTGGGGAATAGGATATCGTCCCCATCCCCATTGTACCCTATGGGGAATAAATTAGTTTGGTAAATATCCCCATGGGGATGTCTTTCGCCCATCCCCACCCCCTAATAGATGAAATCCCCTTGGGTTTGGCGGGTATGGGGCCCCGTTGCCACCCCTATAAGGCGTTACTCTGTTCTTATGAACTCAATACACTAGATGCATGCTGGATAGCGGTCGATGTGTGGAGTAATAGTAGTAGATGCAGAATCGTTTCGGTCTACTTGTCTCGGACGTGATGCCTATATACAATGATCATGCCTAGATAGTATCATAATTATTCGCTTTTCTATCAATTGCTCGATAGTAATTTGTTTACCCGCCGTAGAATATCACTATCATGAGAGAAGCCACTAGAGAAAACTATGGCCCCGGGTCTATTCTCAACATATCAATCTACATCTACTTTACTTTTATCGCTTTTATTTGCTCTTCTTATAAACTAAAAATACCAAAAATACTTTCATAAGTGACCATAAAGGGATTGACAACCCCTTATCGCGTTGGCTGCGAAGTTCTTATTTGTTTGTGCAGGTGCGAGGGACTCGTGCGTGGTCTCCTACTGGATTGATACCTTGGTTTTCAAAAACTGAGGGAAATACTTATGCTACTGTGCTGCATCTCCCTTTCTTCTTCGAGGGAATACAACGCAAGCTCGAGATGTAGGAAGTCTTGGTGCTGATCATGTTTTGCTCGTGGAAGAGGCTTAGTCAACGGGTCAACGGCATTCAAATCCGTATGTATCTTGCAAATATCTATGTCTCCCTCCTTGACTTGATAGCGGATGAAATTGAAGCGTCTCTTGATGTGCTTGATTCTCTTGTGAAACCTGGATTCCTTCACCAAGGCTATTGCTCCAGTGTTGTCACAAAATATTTTTATTGGACCCGATGCACTAGGTATTACACCTAGATCGGATAGGAACTCTTTCATCCAGACTCCTTCATTTGCTGCTTCCGAAGCAGCTATGTACTCCACTTCACACGTAGATCCCGCCACGACGCTCTGCTTGGAACTGCACCAACTGACAGCTCCACCATTCAATAAAAATACATATCCGGTTTATGACTTAGAGTCCAGATCAGTGTCAAAGCTGGAATCGACGTAACTAGTTACAACGAGCTCTTTGTCACCTCCATAAACGAGAAACATATCCTTTGTCCTTTTCAGGTCCTTCCGGATGTTCTTGACCGCTGTCCAGTGATCCACTCCTGGATTACTTTGGAACCTCCCTGCTAAACTTATTGCAAGGCACACATCAGGTCTGGTACACAACATTGCATACATGATAGATCCTCTGGCTGAGGAATAGGGAATGCCTTTCATTTTCTCTCTATCTTCTGTAGAGGTCGGGCATTGAGTCTTACTCAACTTCACACCTCGTAACATAGGCAAGAACCCTTTCTTTGACTAATACATTTTGAACTTCTTCAAAACTTTATCAAGGTATGTGCTTTGTGAAAGTCCAATTAAGCGTCTCGATCTATCTCTATAGATCTTGATGATCAATATATAAGCAGCTTCACCGAGGTCTTTCATTGAAAAATTCTTATTCAAGTATCCTTTTATGCCATCCAGAAATTCTATAACATTTCCAATCAATAATATGTCATCCACATATAATATCAGAAATGCTACAGAGCTCCCACTCACTTTCTTGTAAATACAGGCTTCTCCAAAAGTCTATATAAAACCATATGCTTTGATCACCTCATCAAAGCGTATATTCCAACTCCGAGATGCTTCCACCAGTCCATAGATGGATCTCTGGAGCTTGCACACTTTTTAGCACCTTTAGGGTCGACAAAACCTTTTGGTTGCATCATATACAACTCCTCTTCGAGGTATCCATTAAGGAATGTAGTTTTGAAATCCATTTGCCAGATTTCATAATCATAAAATGCGGCAATTGCTAACATAATTCGGACAGACTTAAGCATCGTTACGGGTGAGAAAGTCTCATCGTAGTCAATTCCTTGAACTTGTCGAAAACCTTTCGCAACAAGCCGAGCTTTTGTAGACAGTAACATTACCATCGGCGTCAGTCTTCCTCTTAAAGATCCATTTATTTTCAATGGCTTGCCGATCATCAGGCAAGTCAACCTAAGTCCACACTTTGTTCTCATACATGGATCCCATCTCAGATTTCATGGCCTCAAGCCATTTTGCAGAATCTGGGCTCATCATCACTTCCTCATAGTTCATAGGTTCATAATGGTCTAGTAATATGACTTCCAGAACCGGGTTACCGTACCACTCTGGCGCGGAAAGCACTCTGGTTGACCTACGAGGTTCAGTAGTAACTTGATCTGAAGTTTCATGATCATCATCATTAGCTTCCTTGCTGATTGGTGTAGGAATCATTGGAACTAGTTTTTGTGATGTACTACTTTCCAATTCGGGAGAAGGTACAATTACCTCATCAAGTTCCACTTTCCTCCCACTCACTTCTTTCGAGAGAAACTCCTTTGCTAGAGAGGATCATTCTTAGCAACGAATATCTTCCCTTCGGATCTATGATAGAAGGTGTACCCAATAGTTTCCTTTGGGTATCCTATGAAGACACTTTTCTCTGACTTGGGTTCGAGCTTATTAGGTTGAAGCTTTTTCACATAAGCATCGCAGCCCCAAACTTTAAGAAATGACAACTTGGGTTTCTTGCCAAACCACAGTTCATAAGGCGTCATCTCAACGTATTTAGATGGTGCCCTATTTAATGTGAATGCAGCTGTCTCTAAAGCATAACCCCAAAACGATAGTGGTAAATCAGTAAGAGACATCATAGGTCGCACCATATTTAATAAAGTACGGTTACGACGTTCAGACACACCATTACGTTGTGGTGTTCCGGGTGGCTTGAGCTGTGAAACTATTCCACATTGTTTCAAATGAAGACCAAACTCGTAACTCAAATATTGGCCTCCACGATCAGATCGTATAAACTTTATTTTCTTGTTACAATGATTCTCTAGTTCACTCTGAAATTCTTTGAAGTTTTCAAATGTTTCAGACTTGTGCTTCATTAAGTAGATATACCCATATCTGCTCAAATCATCAGTGAAGGGCAGAAAATAATGATACCCGCCGCGAGCCTCAACACTCATCGGTCCACATACATCAGTATGTATGATTTCCACCAAATCTGCTGCTCGCTCCATTGTTCTGGAGAACGGACTTTTAGTCATCTTGCCCATGAGGCATGGTTCGCAAGCACCAAGTGATTCATAATCAAGTGATTCCAAAAGTCCATCTGCAAGGAGTTTCTTCATGCGCTTTACACCAATATGACCTAAACGGCAGTGCCACAAATAAGTTGCACTATCATTATCAACTTTACATCTTTTGACTTCATATTATGAATATGTGTATCACTACGATCGAGATCCAATAAGAATAGACGACTCTTCAAGGGTGCATGACCATAAAAGATATTACTCATAAAAAATAGAACAACCATTATTCTCTGATTTAAATGAATAACCGTCTTGCAACAAGCAAGATCCAGATATAACGTTCATGCTGAATATTGGCACCAAATAACAATTATTTAGGTCTAAAACTAATCCCGAAGGTAGATGTAGAGGTAGCGTGCCGACGGTGATCACATCGACTTTGGAACCATTTCCCATGCGCATCGTCACCTCGTCCTTAGCTAATCTTCGTTTAATCCATAGCCCCTGTTTCGAGTTACAAATATTAGCAACCGAACCAGTATCAAATACCCACGTGCTATTACGAGCATTAGTAAGGTACACATCAATAACATGTATATCAAATATACCTTTGTTCACTTTCCCATCCTTCTTATCCGCCAAATACTTGGGGCAGTTCCGCTTCCAGTGTCTAGTCCCTTTGAAGTAAAAGCACTCAGTTTCAGAATTGGCTCCAGACTTGGGTTTCTTCGCGGGAGTAGCAACTGTCTTGCTATTCTTCTTGAAGTTACCCTTCTTTCCCTTGCCCCTTTTCTTGAAACTAGTGGTCTTGTTAACCATCAACACTTGATGCTCCTTTTTGATTTCTACCTATATAGCTTTGAGCATAGCGAAGAGCTCGGGAATTGTCTTCTGCATCCCTTGCAGATTATAGTTCATCACGAAGCCTTTATAGCTTGGTGGCAGTGATTTAAGAACTCTATCAATAACACTATCTTCGTCAACTTTGCAACCAAGTTGAGTCATTTGATTGTAGTGCCCATACATTCTAAGCAAGTGTTCACTGATAGAACTGTTCTCCTCCATCTTGCAGCTATAGAACTTATTAGGGACTTCATATATCTCACTTCGGGCATTTACTTGAAATATTAACTTCAAGGGAAAACTTTGTTTTTGCCACTCTAGTTTTTGCCAACTTCGTTTATGCCACTCTAAAATTTGACATCTCACTTTTGCCACTCATAGCTTTTGACAATATATCACAAATGCCATTCTGTTAGGTCAATGGACGTTTTGACCAAACGGAGCAGGGAAAAGACCATATTGCCCTTAGTGATTTGTTTTGCTTTTGCCACTCGTGTTTTTCCAAGTATTGATTTTGCCATTAGAGTAACTTCTAAATTCACTATATTATCAACTGATGGTATACAAATTTTGGCATGGCCTGTTTGAAAATGTAACATCACACATAATTACATAATATTTTGACCAGAAATAAGCACAATATAACATCATAGTAAAGAGGTTAAGACATTCTAAATATCAACAAATTACTTCATAGGAGTATAAATCCATCTTCCAATCTAAACAACAAGATCCACATGCATATGGACCATCCAAAAAGTGAGCTCCACACAAGATGAACATAGTACAATAAGGTCTAACAACATGTAGTTGCATCAGCTAAACAACGAGGTTCACAGATGCATGGTAACTAGTCTGCCTCTCTACATTGATGTCCCAGCTCCAAGAAAACAGTGCACTGATCGCCCGTGTCATTCTTGTAAGAACATGCCCCATATGTCACAATCAGCTTATAAAGTGGCAACCCTGACCTACATTTACACAAATTTAACACCAGTCAATGCAACCACATTGAAAAAACAAATAAGTGTTGAATTAGGCTTGCTATGCAATCAGCATGCATGGCATGGAAAAAATTATGCTTATACGAAAGTTATTGAGAGAGAGAGAGAGAGAGGGAGAGGACTACCACAGTATCACTGATCTAGTGCTACACTATGCAATCAGTGTACCAATGGCATGACCTTTTACAATAAAAATATGCAAATGCCATAACAATTTACTCCATTGGTCTAATTAGTAGTGAAGGAGCTAGTGTAGGAAGCCAGAATATTCCCATGTTTACTGCTATTATAAGCAGCCTGGGTAATGACCAGACTAGCATCTGCTTGCAATATCCCCTACCAACAACTTCCGTAAAAAATCAAATGAACCATCTGCTTGCATAACCTGGACATTATTAAACTAGTTACTTAACTATCAGATCTCACAAATCCCTAGTTGTTCTTATTCTTCACTCACGGAACAGGGCGTGTGCATAACTAGACACCACTGCCAACCCCAACTATAAGATGAAGAAACGGAAGATTAGTAACCTGTTTGCTTGGAGACACCATTGCTAAAAATGTCCATCAAGTACACAAGTGTCATGGTGTGATTTCCTTTATATTAGCCAGCTCTATTTAACATATGCAGTGCTAAATACTGGAGATCACGTTTTCACTATTCAGAAATAATTACAGATATAACAGTCTCGACTCCATCTTAATATACTGAAACCGTCTTTGTGCCAAATTTACATCAAAAGAAAATTGAGTGATATGTTCCCTTTATAGCAAAAAGAAGATGCCAAGCAGGACAATAATCGGTATGTACACGTAACCAATCTATAAGATGAAGAAATGTATGATTTGAGAACTTGCCATCAGGGAGAGGAAACCATCAGATTTGACGTCTTCTGGGCCGCCCCTGCCGCCATGGCCGACGACGCGGCTCCCTCCATCCCGTGCGCTTGATTCAATTCATGGGAGCTGCTAAAGGCGGAGGGAGGGCGGTCGCTGGTGCGGACCGCGTCGGGGAGTAAGGCCGGAGAAGGATGCTACAGAGGGAATGCGTTGGCGAGGCCGGAGCAGGGCACCGCGGAGGGGAGACCGGATATGCGCGAGGCTTCGGCGAGGCCAGAGGAGGAGGGCGTGGAGGGGATGCTGGAGAAGACCCGGGGAGGCCGGAGGAGGCGGCGGACGGCGAGGTGTGGACGCGGCGGCGAACGGATGGGTGTATGCTGTGGTTGGATCTGAGTAGTTCGTGTGTGTGTAGACTTTTTATTTCTTTTGTGTGTACAGGTTTGGGTATGGGTCACTTGCAAAGTGGCCCCACAAGTCAGTAGGGGCAACGTATGTCATTTTTACAAATACTGACAAGTCTTTTTCTGGTCAACTCGCTAGAATAAACAGTCAACTCACGGATTTGTAACAGAATGGCATTTGTGATATATTGCCAAAAGCTAAGAGTGGCAAAAGTGAGATGTGAAATTCTAGAGTGGCATAAGCGAAGTGGGCAAAAACTAGAGTGGCAAAAACAAAGTTTTCCCTAACTTCAACTCTTGGAACATCTCATATGCTCCATGACATTCAAAACGTCTTTGAAGTCCCGATTCTAAGTCGTAAAGCATGGCACACTGAACTATCAAGTAGTCATCAGAACGAGCTTGCTAGATGCTCATAACGTCCAGAGTTGCTCCTGCAGCAGGTCTATCACCTAGCGGTGCTTCTAGGACATAATTCTTCTATGCAGCAATGAGGATAATCCTCAAGTTATGGACCTAGTCCGTGTAGTTGCTACCATCATCTTTCAACTTAGCTTTCTCTAGGAACGCATTAAAATTCAAGGGAACGGTAGCATGGGCCACTGATCTACAACAACATAGATATGCAAAAACTATCAGGACTAAGTTCATGATAAATTAAAGTTCAATAAATCATATTACTAAAGAACTCCCACTTAGATAGACATCCCTCTAGTCATCTAAATGATCACGTGATCCAAATCAACAAACCATGTCCGATCATCACATGAGATGGAGTAGTTTTCAATGGTGAACATCTTATGTTGATCATATTTACTATATGATTCATGCTCGACCTTTCGGTCTCCAGTGTTCCGAGGCCATGTCTGTACATGTTAGGCTCGTCAAGTTTAACCTGAGTATTCTGCATGTGCAAAACCGTCTTACACCCGTTGTATTTGAACATAGAGCTTATCACACCCGATCATCATGTGGTGTCTCGGCACGACGAAATGTCGCAATGGCGCATACTCAGGGAGAACACTTGTACCTTGAAATTTTGTAAGGGATCATCTTATAATGCTACCGTCGTACTAAGCAAAATAAGAAGCATAATAAGATAAACATCACATGCAATCAAAATATGTGACATGATATGGCCATCATCATCTTGTGCTTTTGATCTCCATCTCCAAAGCATCGTCATGATATCCATCGTGACTGGCTTGACACCATGATCTTCATCGTAGCGTCATGGTCGTCTCGCCAACTATTGCTACTACTACTATCGCTAACTCATAGTGATAAAGTACAGCAATTACATGTCCTTCGCATTCATACAATAAAGAGACAACTATGAGGCTCCTGTCGGTTGCCGATAATTTACAAAACATGATCATCTCATACAATAACGTATAACTCCTCACATCTTGACCATATCACATCACAACATGCCCTGCAAAAACAAGTTAGACATCCTCTACTTTGTTGTTGCAAGTTTTATGTGGCTGCTACGGGCTTAGCAAGAACCTTTCTTACCTATGCATACAAAACCACAAAGATCTTTTGTCAAGTGTGTTGTTTTAACCTTCACAAGAACCGGGCATAGCCACACTAAACTAAAGTGAGAGAGACAGACATCCACTGGTCACCTTTAAGCAATGATTGGTTGTAACGGTGAAACCAGTCTCGCGTAAGCGTACACGTAATGTCGGTCCGGGCCGCTTCATCTCACAATACCGCCAAATCAAAGTATGACATGATGGTAAGCAGTATGACTAATATCGCCTACAACTCATTGTGTTATACTCGTTCATATCATCTACACATAGACTTGGCTCTGACACCACTATTGGGGAACATAGTATTTCAAAAAAATTCAACGATCACGCAAGATCTATCTAGGAGAAGCA
This sequence comes from Secale cereale, assembly GCA_902687465.1. Taxonomy (NCBI): domain Eukaryota; kingdom Viridiplantae; phylum Streptophyta; class Magnoliopsida; order Poales; family Poaceae; genus Secale; species Secale cereale. The sequence continues at coordinate 512,543,667 of LR738715.1, forward strand.
TAACAATGAGCGGGGAGAGTGTGTCCACATACCCTCGTAGACCGAAAGCGGAAGCGTTTAGTAACGCGGTTAATGTAGTCGAGCGTCTTCGTGATCCAACCAATCCAAGAACCGAACATACGGCACCTCCGTGTTCAGCACACGTTCAGCTCGATGACGTCCCACAAACTCTTGATCCAGTTGAGCGTCGCGGGAGAGTTTCGTCAGCACGACGGCGTGGTGACGGTGATGATGAAGTTACCGGCGCAGGGCTTTGCCTAAGCACTACAACGATATGACCGAGGTGTGTACCTGTGGAGGGGGGCATCGCACACGGCTTGAAAATCAACGTGTGTGTGTCTATGGGGTGCCCCCTCCCTACGTATATAAAGGAGGGAGGGGAGGAGGAGGCGGCCAATGAGGAGGAGGCGCGCCAAGGGAGGGGCAATCCTACTCCAAGTAGGATTGGCCCTCCTTTCCTATTCATACTAGGAGAGGGAGGGAAAGAGGAGAGGAGAAGAAGGAAAGAGGGGGGCAGGCCCCCTAGCCCCAAACCAATTCAGTTTGGGCCTAGGGGGTCGCACCCCACACATCCCTTGCTGCCCTCTTCCTCCACTAGGGCCCAATAAGGCCCATAGACTCCCAGGGGGGTTCCAGTAACCTCCCGGTACTCCGGTATTTATCCGTTGACCCTAGGAACCCTTCCGGTGTCCGAATATAACCTTCCAATATATCAATCTTTATGTCTCGACCATTTAGAGACTCATCGTCATGTCAGTGATCACATCCAGGACTATGAACTACCTTCATTACATCAAAACACATAAACTCATAATAGCGGAACCTGGATGCTCATATGTTTCCTACATATTCTACGAAGATCTTAAGCGTGCGGACCCTACGGGTTCGAGAACTGTGTCGACATAACCAAGACTCATCTCCGTTCATTAACCAATAGCGGAACCTGGATGCTCATATTGTTTCCTACATATTCTACGAAGATCTTTATCGGTCAAATCATATAACAACATACATTGTTCCCTTTGTCATCGGTATGTTACTTGCCCGAGATTCGATCGTCGGTATCATCATACCTAGTTCAATCTCGTCAGCGGCAAGTCTCTTTACTCATCCCGTAATACATCGTCGCGTGACTAACTCATTAGTCATATGCTTGCAAGGCTTATTATGATGTGTATTACCGAGAGGGCTCAGAGATACCTCTCCGACACTCGGATTGACAAATCCTATTCTCGATCTATGCCAACACCACAAACACCTTCGGAGACACATGTAAAGCATCATTATAATCACCCAGTTATGCTGTGATGTTTGATAGCACATAAGGTGTTCCTCCGGTATTCGGGAGTTGCATAATCTCATAGTCATAGGACCATGTATAAGTCATTAAGAAAGCAATAGCAGAAAAACTAAACAATCAAGTTGCTAAGCTAACGGATGGGTCTTGTCCATCACATCATTTTCCTAATGATGTGATCCCGTTGATCAAATGACAACTCATGTCTATGGTTAGGAAACATAACCATCTTTGGTTAACGAGCTAGTCTAGTAGAGGTATACTAGGGACACTATGTTTCGTCTATGTATTCACACATGTATAAAGTTTCCGGTTAATACAATTCTAGCATGAATAAAAGACATTTATCATGATATATAAGGAAATACTATTAACAACTTTATTATTGCCTCAAGGGCATATTTCCTTCAAAAACTTCTAGCAACCCTATTGCTTTGAAGTGAATGGTCCATAGTTTCATTCTAGGTCTTTTGGTTATTGAATCACGATGCTAACATTGATCATGCTACATGGTTCCTATTTCCCTGTGCATTTTCGTTCAATGTTTAATTGTGGATGTTCTCCTCGAACATACTTCATTATGTAGTTGTTGTGTCCAATACTATCACCTCGTTCACTTAATTGTAAAAATCCATGTTTATGGAAATCTCGATGAATTGTTGCTAAGCCCGTCGGCCACATCCTCATATTTTCCTTGCTGAAATTTTATGACTTATGTTATAATTGTTTCCGATGGATCCTTTGTGTATCCAAAGTCTGAACTACCCAATGACCATATCAATGCTATCTCGAAGCATTACAATGGTACTCAAACATCAACAATGTCGCGACCCCGATCCTAAGTCACACCGGTCTAGCATGTAACACACCATATCACTTTGCGGCCTCACGCACGGTATCCCCACGGGTGCCACCTTACCTAGCCCTGGACCGTTTGCGCATTTTGGCTCACGTATATGATAGTGTCGCTAGCATCCGTATGACAGAGAACCCGGGCCGACATGACTAGTTATAATCCCAAGGTGGCGCTAACTTACAGGGACATGCATACATGACCCAGCAACGAACGTGTCGGTCATCAACGTATGAACCCAAGTCGTAGCAAGCTACAAGTACTTAAAGGAACAACGCGTGACATTTCCCCAAAGGGACAGACACAGGAACGAAGAAGGACACATGCCGGCCAGCCTATGTGTTCGGGATCAGTAGCAAGCTACCAAGGCTCAGTGGAAGCACTACGAGACATTTCCCCATAAGAGAGGCTACCAAGAGGAAACACCTAGGTTGTCGGATCCCACGCATACCAAGCATTTCAATAACATACACACAATATGCTCGATATGTGCAAATACAACATGGCATCACAACAAGACTCTATGAAACAAAGTATTTATTCATTAGGCTCCGAGGAGCCAGATATTACAAACATGGGTCTCATGACCCAACATTCAGAGCATACAAGCAACAAGCGGAAGCATAACATGTCTGAGTACAGACAACTACAAAAGAAAAAGGCTGAAAAGCCTGACTATCTACAACACTCGTACAATATCATAGCTGAGGTAACAAGCTACTTGTCGAAGTCCAAGCGGAACTACTAGTGAGACAGAGGTCTTATCTGCAAAACATAAATTAAGCAAACATGAGTACAAAGGTACTCAGCAAGACTTATATCAGATCCTATCATACATGCATTTGTATCAAGAAGGCATGGTGGGGTTTAGTTGCAGCAAGCTAGCTTTGACTCAGTGTCTATCCTGTACTACGACTGTCGGTAACTCTTTGAGGTGGTGCACATGAGTCCACTAATCACCACTCAATACACCACTATGGATTCATCCTCGTCTCCCTATGAGAAGACCATCCATAGCACTCACACTTGTCTTGAGTATTTTAGAGTATCCACATCCAGTTGTCTATTTACCATGTAAGCATCCAAGAAGTCCATAACCGTGGACCCGGCTATTCGAATAGATCATGTTAACCCTGCAGGGGTGTACTTCTTCACACACGCTCTCGCCACTTACTGCCATGTACACGTCTTGTATCTCGGCAACCTTCAGGTGGAAGCCTAGCGAGGGTGTCGGCCACGACCTGACTAACCACACAAGACTATATTCCAGGTTTATCGCCTATTCGGGTTCCATTCGCAAGGGAGTCCGGCCGATGTTTCCATCACGGCCCCAAATGATGTGTACAGGGTTCTCAAGCCCACCATCCGGGTGCCACTCGGTACACCGGGCCACGTGTGCCTAGTCTGTCCCAAGCCCACCCTGCCGGGTGCCACTTGGTAGAGAAATAACACTACCTACAAACACCAGAAACTAGTTGCGACTCTTGGACAGATACCAAGTTGATTAATAAGTCGAGAGGGGCACTTAAGCATTCCAATGTGTGGTAGTAGCTAGTCATTGGACAACATACACAGAACTCAGTGCTTAAGGACGGTTCTAGTGAGACAACCCACCATGTACTCCTACATGGTCTCTCACCGCTACCTTTACCAAAACGTATTCACACACTTAACTCTCAGCATCAGAACATATCACTGCACCCCAATTCATTGCCAATGAATCAGACCTGACACACTCTAAGCAATAGCAAGCAAGGCATGGTAAGAACACAACATGGCTTCAATCAACTCCTACACATGCTAGTGGGTTTCAACTATTTACTATGGCAATGACAGGTCATGCAGAGGAATGGGTTCAACTACCGCAGCATAAAGTAGCAGTTGAATCGTTGTTGTCCTAATGCAATAATACAGTGCAGGAGCGAGAGAGGGATTGTATCAGAATGAACAAGGGTGTTTGCTTGCCTGATAGATCAACAGGGGGCATTGCTCCTCTGACAGGTACTCTGGAACAGTCTCTGGAGCAGGACCTATCGAGAAGGACAATGCCAACAATCAAACACAAGCATATGCAACAATATGATGCATGAACATGGCATGAAGATGTGATGTTGTTTGAGCTAATGCAAGTAGCATTTATTTGGGTGAAGTCCATTTGAACCTAGGGTTCAAATGCAACTCTATAACAAACATTTATAAATGCCATTTATGTGTTTTCTTATATTCAGCAGGTATAAGTTCATTTGTCATGCATGAAAATGGTATAGATGGATAGATTGAAATTTTCTGATAATTTTTCATATATAAATTATTTCATTCTGAGCTACGGTTGAATTTCTGTGATTTTTTTGAAGTTTAAACCAATTTCTGAAATAAATAAATCATTTAATATTTATTTAAATTCCAGAACTGGATTACTGCATCGGCATGACCAAAGCATGACGTTAGCAGGTCAACCAGGCTGACCAGAGTCAAACCTGACAGTGGGGTCCACTGGTCAGTGACTCAGTTAATTAACTGAGTTAAATAACACTAAAACTAATCCTAACAAAAGTCAGCAGGGCTGAGCCCATGTGTCAGTGGCTCCACTAATTAACTAACTTAACTAAATAAAACTAATCTAGTCAACTAACTGGAGGGGGGGCACCTGTCATTGACCCAGGGGGTCAAATCCCTGGTCAACCCGCGGCTAACACGCCGTCGTTTAGCCGCCGCCGGCAGCAAATGTGGCGGAGGGCGTCGGGATTGGGCCCCCGGCGTCCAAATAGACGACCGAGGCCATCTGCAGGCTGCGGAGGCTCGTCCGCTTCCATCTACGCCAATGGGAGGTTGAGGGGTCGCCGGAGCTGGCCGGAGCGAAGCTCGCGGCGGCGGCCGGAGTACGGCCGGGTGCGGGCGGCTGCTGAGGTGCACGGGGAGGCCAGCCGAGGGGCTCTACGGCCTCCTGGCGGTGTGGCAAACGCGGTGACGCGCTAGGTTGCAAGCCGCGGTGGCGCTGGCCACGATGGAGAGGAACCACGGCGGCGCGACCACTCGGGTCCTGTGGGTGGCGTGGCTACAGCGTGTGAACGACGAAACGAAGAGCGGGGTTCGAGGGAGAGGCTCACGGCGGTCACAGTGGTGCAGACGGAGAGCTCGGAGGAGGGCCGGAGCGAGCAGGGCGGCGGAGGGGATCTCCGGCGGCCGGCGATGAAGAATACGGCGGTGACAGCTCCTGAGGGTGTCCGGCGACGCGTGGCTCGACGGAGAGGTGGAAGACGACGTGGCGGAGCTCCTGGCGCGTCGGCTGGGCGTGGAGTAGCCTGTGGCCACGGCAGCGGCGACCGGCGGCGACGGTGGCGCTCGGGTCCGAGCGAGAGAGGGAGACAGAGGAGGGGAGAGGCGGCGAGAGAGAGCAAGAGAGGTCTGGGGAGGTCCGTGGCAACGACCAGAACATCCAGGCGACGAGGAGGAGAGCAGGCAGGCAGGAGGCGTGGCGGCCATGCGCGAGAGCGGCGGGCGCGTGCTCCTAGCCTTCTATCGTCGCCAGGAGGACGATGACTGGCAGATGGGCCGGCCCAGCCGGGCCGCACAGTGCGAGGCCAGCAAGTGGCCGAGGTAAGCTCTAACCCTTTATTTCTTTTCTGTTTTCTATTTCTGTAATTTTGTTTTGATTTAGTTTCTAAACTAAATCAATTATTTTCTGCTGGCATTTTTTTGCAAGGACCTAAGGAATTAATCTAAAGCCCCTCAGAATAAAAATCAGAATTTTGGACATATATAAAATATATAATAAATATATATCCAAGGCAAAATAATTATTGCATTGATTCCAAATGCCCAAAATAAATATTTATGAGCTCCTAAAAATATTGGTTGGAATTTTAGCTCTAACCAATATTTTCAGAGAGAAACATGAACATTTTCTTGGACCCTTTTGGAGCAATTTTTATTTGGGTCATTTTTTTAAATGGTTTCTGAGGGTTTCACAACGACCAGAAACCCTTTTGAAAAATGACCCAAATAAAAATTGCTCCAAAAGGGTCCAAGAAAATGTTCATGTTTCTCTCTGAAAATATTGGTCAGAGCTAAAATTCAAACCAATATTTTTAGGAGCTCATAAATATTTATTTTGGGCATTTGGAATTAATGCAATAATTATTTTGCCTTGGATATATATTTATTATATATTTTATATATGTCCAAAATTCTGATTTTTATTGTGAGGGGCTTTGGATTAATTCCTTAGGTCCTTGCAGAAAAATGTCAGAAGAAAATAATTGATTTAGTTTAGAAACTAAATCAAAACAAAATTACAGAAATAGAAAACTGAAAGAAATAAAGGGTTAGAGCTTACCTGGGCCACTTGCTGGCCTGGCACTGTGCGGCCCAGCTGGGCCGGCCCATCTGCCAGTCATCGTCCTCTTGGCGATGACAGAAGGCAGGGAGCACGCGCCCGCTGCTCTCACGCATGGCCGCCACGCCTCCTGCCTACCTGCCCTCCCCCTCGCCGCCTGGATGTTCTGGTCGTTGCCACGCACCTCCCCAAACCTCTCTTGCTCTCTCTCGCCGCCTCTCCCCTCCTATGTCTCCCTCTCTCGCTCGTACCCGAGCGCCACCATCGCCGCCGGTCGCCGCTGCCGTGGCCACAGGCTACTCCACGCCCAGCCGACGCGCCAGGAGCTCCGCCACGTTGTCTCCACCTCTCCGTCGAGCCACGCGTCGCCGGACGCCCTGAGGAGCTGTCACCGCCGTCTTCTTCATCGCCGGCCACCGGAGATCCCCTCCGCCGCCCTGCTCGCTCCGGCCCTCCTCCGAGCTCTCCGTCTGCACCGTTGCGACCGCCGTGAGGCTCTCCCTCGGAACCCTCTCTCCGTTTCGTCGTTCACACGCCATAGCCATGCCACCAACCGGACCCGAGTGGTCGCGCCGCTGTGGTTCCTCTCCGCCGTGGCCAGAGTCACCGCGTTTGCCACACCGCCAGGAGGCCGTAGAGCCCCTCGGCTGGACTCCCCGTGCATCGCTGCAGCCGACCGCCGCCGCGAGCTTCGCCCCGGCCAGCTCCGGTGCCCCCGCAACCTCCAGTTCGTGTAGATGGATGCGGACAAATATCCACAGCCTGCAAATGGCCTCGGCCGTCCATTTGGACGCCGGGGGCCCAATCCCGACGCCCTCCGCCGCGTTTGCTGCCGCCGCTGGCTAAACGTCGGCGTGTTAGCCGCGGGTTGACCAGGGATCTGACCCCCTGGGTCAATGACAGGTGCCCCCCCTCCAGTGAGTTGACCAGATTAGTTTTAATTATTTAAGTTAGTTAATTAGTGGAGCCACTGACACATGGGCCCAGCCCTGCTGACTTTTGTTAGGATTAGTTTTAGTGTTATTTAACTTAGTTAATTAACCGAGTCACTAACCAGTGGACCCCACTGTCAGGTTTGACTCTGGTCAGCCTGGTTGACCTGCTGACGTCATGCTTTGGTCATGCTGACACACTAATCCAGTTCTGGAATTCAAATAATTCTTAAATGATTTATTTATATCAGAAATTGGTTTAAACTTCAAAAAATCACACACGCAGTTAATTTTGTTTAGTTAATGGGCAAAGGATTAAGCATTATATTTCAAGTACACCCATTAACATGGATAACAACATTATTCAAACAATTACTCCCTCTGTTCCAAATTACTCGTCGTGGTTTTAGTTCAAATTTCTCGTCGTGGTTTTAGTTCCAGTTAAATTAATCCTTTAAACTTCTCGTCGTGGTTTTGGTTCCAGTTAATTTTGTTTTGATTTAGTTTCTAAACTAAATCAATTATTTTTTTTCTGACATTTTTCTGCAAGGACCTAAGGAATTAATCCAAAGCCCCTCACAATCAAAATCAGAATTTTGGACATATATAAAATATATAATAAATATATATCCAAGGCAAAATAATTATTGCATTAATTCCAAATGCCCAAAATAAATATTTATGAGCTCCTAAAAATATTGGTTTGAATTTTAGCTCTGGCCAATATTTTCAGAGAGAAACATGAACATTTTCTTGGACCCTTTTGGAGCAATTTTTATTTGGGTCATTTTTCAAAAGGGTTTCTGAGGGTTTCACAAGTCCCCAATTCAATTTCATTTGAAAACTAAACATGATGCAAACACCAAGCTAGCCTAGTGCATACCAGAACTAGGGTTGTGACAAACAAGAACTTTGGAAGCTTAATGCTAAATGTTTCTTGACCAATTATCCAAACACCATTGTATGGTAACAATATGAGTTTCCTTGACCCTTCCCTAGATGGATATCTACTTGCAGTTTTGTTATGATTATCCCGCTTTGCTTGCTCTTGGGAAGGAGATACACCTAATACTCGTGCGTACACATTTTCCTTTCCATTGTTTTGTTTAGACACATAATTAATTTTCCTTTCCAAAGGGTTGTGTAACCATTCTTGTGATCTATATGATATAAGCAGTAATAAATCCATGTTTAAGTAAGCACCACGGTGTGCAACTCTATCAGTAAGACCCTGTTACTATTTTTGATGACATTCCGGTAACCACTGATGGACGAGAACTTTGCCTATTAGTGCCCCTCGTTCAACGGGTAGGAAAATGGTTCTCTTCGTCCCTCGCCCTTGGTACCGAAGTTGTTGTCAACATAACGAACATGATATTCTCTGACATGCCTTGCTATCATGGTCGTGCCAGACTACGCCCTTCATACTTTTAACCCACATGCTGGGCCCATAACCCACAGTTCCATAGGATGGTGGTTTTCAGAAGATGCTATTCTTCGATAGGCTAGACCTTCCCCTCTATTCTGGCATTCTATAGTATATTCCACAGATACATCCCTTCCCTTGATACCAATGCATACTTAGTGTAGATATGATGCTTGCGAGTACTTCGGATGAGTATTCACAGTTGTTTTGCTACCTTTCCCCCCTACTTTCTTATTTCTCGTTCTTGCGATCAAATGGCGGGTCCCAGGAGCCAGATACTAGCACCGATGACTACTACTACCCAGACGGAGCCTACTACTATGTGGAGGTAGACCACGACCAGAAGTGGTAAGGAGGCTCCCAGGCAGGAGGCCTTACCTTTTTTATCATTGTTGATTTTTTGTAGCCTTCTTAAGGCAAACTTGTTTAACTTATATTTGTACTCAGATATTGTTGCTTTCGCTCACTCGTTTGTGTTCGGGCTTCTATATTCGAGCCCTCGAGGCCCCTGTCTTGTAATATAAATCTTGTATGACTTTAATTTGTGTCTAGAGTTATGTTGTGTTATCTTCCCATGAGTCCCGGATCTTGATTGTACACATTTGCGTGTATGATTAATGTACGATTAAATCAGAGGCATCACAGTTAATGGGCAAAGGATTAAGCATTATATTTCAAGTACACCCATTAACATGGATAACAACATTATTCAAACAATTACTCCCTCTGTTCCAAATTACTCGTCGTGGTTTTAGTTCAAATTTCTCGTCATGGTTTCACAAGTCCATTAAAGGAATGCAGGGATGATCCATCATGTTCTTCGGGAAATTCAGAGTTTAAAGGATTTTTTATTAATGTTGCCAAATTATTGCGACACTATCATCACAGAAGAAAGAAACTTGAGCATATGGGTATGGCACCAACCTTAGCTTGTTCCAAGCTTGGGGGAGGCACCCCAGTATCATATCACCGTCACTTTTATCATCATTATCTATCTTAGTTTGATCCTTAGTTATTTTGTGATTTAGAAGAATAATGTTTTAGCATGAATAAGTTTTGAGTGCTTGCTTCGTGATCTATCTATCTATCTATATAATAAAGAGTAGTTATTTATTTTTGATCATTTTACTCTCTAGATTAAATCTTAGCAATGGAAAGAATAAAGAATAAAAAGATCATATGCTAATCCCATGGGTAGTAGTGACTTCACATGTAAGGAGTGTAATGCATAAAATTTATTGGGGTCTATCAAACATAGCTTTATTCATTGGCTGCAATTCATAAAAGATATTAAGGGAAAATAGGTCTCACATTTAAATACACCAACTTGGACATATTTTTATAATTGCGATCCCCCATTAATTATTTCCAAGCTTGATCAATTTTTTTACGCTGGACAAGGAAGACAACGTAATGAGTTACGTTTGCTTATATTCACATAGAAGTTATGTTATCATGGATCCTCTAACATGTGGTGCTTGATCACAATTGTTTGCTAGCCCATTTTTTTACTAAGTAGAGATACTACATGTACATCCAAAAATGCTTGAACCCAGTTTCTTGCCATGAGAGTCCACCATATCTACCTATGGATTGAATAAGATCCTTCAAGTAAGTTGTCATAGATGAAAAAAGTCAATAAAAATTGCTTCTAAATATGTATGATCATTATTGTAAGGGAAAATAAGGTTTGTGCAACCTTGTCATGGTGAAGAAATAAAAATGACAGACTGCATAATAAAGGTTGCTATCACAAAGGGCAACATAAAATGACGTTCCTCCATATTACAAGTTTGAACATCCTCTGCTTCCCTCTGAGAAGGGCATATGTTTTACTTTTTAGTATTTACTTCCTATGCAAGAGTCAATAATGTTCATCCTTATTCCAACCTTATTATTCTCCACCTGGCAAGCATCACGTGGTAGCGAAAGATCGAGATACATATATCCAGTTGGATGTAGGTATTCATGAGTTAATACTGTTGACATTATCCCTGAGATAAACAAGTCACAAAGTGAAATACAAAGCGTCGTCTTCTTTTGTGTCCGATGGAAACATTTGCTCTAAACATATGCTTTGAGTGTTAGCAATCATAAAAGACCAAATGATGGTTGAATATGTGAAAGTTTCTTAACCAAAAGATCTTACATAGACTCTTCATAATATATATTGAATTGTAATTGATTCAATGACCGAGAACATAGTTTGTTATTGTCAAGAAAATTGATCTCTTATGCTTGGGCATTGTGGATGAATTGTTACTTGATCATGAGAAGCATTATGATAATTCATTGATGCTATAATAATGATCATGATGCTACCATGTCCATATTTTTATTTTATGGACACATCTCTCCATAAACATGTGGTCGTAATTACTGAGTTTGGTATTCGCTTGAGGACAAGCGAGGTCTAAGCTTGGGGGAGTTGATATCCATCTTGCATCATGTTTTCCATTTGATATTTATGAAGTTTTGAGTTATTATTACACTTTATGAATAAATGCTAATGCATTTTCTCTCTTCTTTTGCAAGTTTCACATGTAGAGGGAGATTCTCGGCAAAACAATTGGACCTGAAAAGCTACAGCAGAGTTAGATATTCTATAGATCTCCAAATGAACAAAAAAATTATGGAGAATTATTTTGAAATAAATAAAATATATTGGAAAAAGAAATACTAGGAGAGGGCCAACCAGGGAGTCACAAGCTTAGGTGGCGCTCCCGTGGGGTGTGCCGGGTGATCTCGCGACCCCACCAGCAGGCCTCTGGTGTCCATCTTCTCCTATATGATGCTATTTTCAGTTGAAAAAAAATCAAGAGAAGACTTTCAAGACGAAGCGCCGTTGTCTCAAGGCGGAACCTGGGCAAGAACAGTTTTTCTCTACGACAGAGCGATTCCGACAGGGATACTTCCTTCCGGGAGGGGGAAATCAAAGCCATCAACATTACCAATGATCCTCTCATCATGTGAGGACCAATATTCATTAACATCTTCATCAGCACCATCTCCTCTCAAACCGTAGTTCATCTCTTGTATTTAATCTTTGTTTCAAAACCTTAGATTCTATGTTTAGAGCCTCAAGCATATTCATTACACCTCTGATCTTGAACATGAATATGATTTGTGAGTAGTTACTTTTGTTCTTGAGGACATGGTAGAAGTCTTGTTATAAGTAATCACGTGAAGTTGGTATTCATTCAATATTTTGTTGATATGTATGTTGTCCTTTTTACAGTGGTGTCATGTGAACATCGACTACACTTCACCATACTTTGGGATAAGGTAAGGTATTGCGGAGTAATAAGTAGATGATGGGTTACGAGAGTGACAGAAACTTAAACTCTAGTTCTTGCCTTATTTCGTAAGGGGCTAGTGAGAGAGGTTAATCTAGTGAGAGAGGTTAATCTTAGTTCTTGTTTCATAGTAGTGGATGCTGGTGAGAGAAGATCCATACGTTTCATGCTATGGTCATATTTATCTTAATTGTTGTTTCATAGTAGCGGATGCTAGTGAGAGAGGTTAATCTTAAGAGGGTTGCTTGTTCAAGTAAGAGCAGCACCTTTGAACTGGTCCACCCACGCATCAAATTGTCAAAGTAGTGAACACGAATCAACTAAACATGATATGCGTAACTTGAAAAGAATTCCCATGTGTCCTCGAGAACGCTTTGCTTACTATAAGAGAACTGTCCAGCTTGTTCGTTGCTATAAAAAGGATTGGGCCACCTTGCTACACATTTGCTACTATTGCTACTTGCTACTCATTAGAAATCACCTTGCTACAAAACTATCTATTACCGCTATTTTGAGTACTTGCAGAGAATACCTTGCTGAAAAACACTTGTCATTTCCTTATGCTCCTCATTGGGTTCGACACTCTTAATTATCGAAAGGACTACAATTGACCCCTTATACTTATGGGCCATCAACCGCCCACTCTCCCTTAACATCTTCCCCACCCCCGCCCCCACACCATTCCCCAATTTTCCCTCATCATCTCCTGCGGGTGTGGCCATTCCGTGTTGGTCTCAACCTCCTCCTCCCCCTTCCCCTCCCTATCGGACCACTTTCTCCCTCATCCTTTCCCCCAAGATGGCACACCATGATCCAATCGACGGTGACGGAAGCTACAACAATGGGGGTGGCAGATCTGCAACTGTGGTTGTGGTCGAGCTTGATGCAACACCACACCCGACGAAGACCTACAAACCGGCAGCCACATAGTTGCAATCACCGGTTAGCAGGGCTGCCACTGCCGAATGGCAGGATGCAACCACCAAATGGCAGAGCTGCTATGTAGTCGGCAGGCTGCAATCAGGAAGAGGGTGCATCATGATGCGAGCACGGGGAAGATGGGGCATGACTAGCGCTCGGCGGAGCTGCGCCCATGCTACAACCGACACCTGGCCATGCTGGAACCAGTGTGTATGGATGCTGGAACTGCCAACACGGCATGTTGCAACCAACCAAGAGGGCTAGACCCGTCAGTGTGGCATGTTGTAACCGGCGATGAGAAGTGCTGCTTCCGATGATCCTTTTTGCTGAACCAACTAACCAATCTGGCGCAAAATGCTGGAACTGGTAGGCCATTTTCTTCGCACCGTCCGGCCAACTTGTTATAGACTCCGGGACCACGCGGGGCAATATGTTGCAACCTACTACAACGACAACCACGAGGAAAGCTAGAACGAACATCCATTATTCATAGAACTGGCTTCCGTTGGAGCTCCAACGAGTAGCGGGAGAAGCTACAACTAACGATAAGGGGGAATCTGACAGCGCCGTAAACTTGTGTTTTTTGCTAGAACTGGTCGGCCCAAATGTGACATCCTGGTGGAAGAAGTTGCAACCCTCGGCAAAAGAGGCTGCTATCAGTGAATGATAAAAGGGGTCATGATGGGTGCTGCATGCGGCGAAGGGGTGTTGTCATCGTGGCAGGACACGTGCATGTGGTGCTGAACGTGTGCACATGCTGAGAGAGTTGACTTTTGCAGGGGACGGGGATTCAATTCTAATGGTTCTGCTTCCTCCAACCAGATGCATGCGCGGCAACTGGGCCGGCTGACCGGCGCTTAGCGCTAGGAAAAAGAGGCCTAGCTCAGATGATTTGTGCATGATCATCCTATGGTAGGTGCCATCCGCCCATATCTTACATTCTTAAGAAGTTGGTCCCAATTCTCTCAACATGCGATGTGTCCACCTTAACGTCCCACTAAGGAATGTATTTAAGTCATCTTTCCCACTAAGCCATGCAAAATCTGCCACAGAAGCGAGTCATGCATTTAACTTATAAATTAAAATTATTTTTGCAATAGTCTATGCATGTAACGCCGCCACATCACATGATCATGTTAGTTATCCTTCTCATTTTTGCTCAAAATGACATTTTCAACTGTAATTCAAAAGTTTTGATTCTATTTTTAGACACTTTCTTTTATTGATTTTCAAACTTATACTTACTTTTCATTAGATTTAGTTATTTTAGCAAAATGATGGCAGCAAAGCACGGGGAGAGAGTCATCCTCACTACTCTATTTCAGATTTACATATTAAATCCAAGCCCTCTTTTGCTGTAAAATATTTCTTATTTTTATCTTCTTACTCTTTTTCTCCTTACACCCTTCGAATTATTTATTACACTAGTATGTAACAAAGCCACACACACACACACACACGCACACACACCCTCAAACCGCCCGCGAATGTCCAGACCACGCGATCTAGATGCGGTTTGCGATCCAACGCGGGCCTGTCCTGGTCCGCCGAGAGCTCGGGAAGTACTTTTTCCAGCAAACCAGAGAAAAATGTAGGGGGGGGGGGTTGTAGGAGTCCAGATAGAAGCCACGTAGGCCTCTGACATCCCTGTCCCATCCAAAATCCTCTGTCGCTATATTGAGTTGCCACTCTTGCCTTCGCCGCAACTCCACCATCCCGACCGCCACGACACGCCCCTGCTAGAATTCTACGTCCCCGTCACCTCCATCGTTCCAGCCGGGCTCCACCCCACTTCTCCTCTGTCATTGTTCAAGTCCTCTCTTCCGACCGCCCTACCAGGTACCATCCGATACTGCTATACTCACCATGCCCGACAACTGTTCTATGAATTGTCGGAGCTAAAAAAGGTGTCCCTTCTTCTTTCAAGCAATGGATTCCAATTTGGAATACATATATGAGCACTATATTGAGTTGTCCGACAGCTCGCCCGATGAGGACTACACGGATGAGATGGCGATGATGCAGGCGGTCCTTGAAGATCGGAGCATGAAGAGGAGCATGTTATGAATTTCAAGGGATCGATCAAGGGTCATCGAGTGCTCAACCACAATAGGGTGTGTGGCCATTTGACAATAATGGCCGACTACTGATACGTCTCCAACGTATCTACTTTTCCAAACACTTTTTCCCTTGTTTTGGACTCTGACTGCATGATTTGAATGGAACTAACCCGGACTGACGTTGTTTTCAGCAGAATTGCCTTGGTGTTATTTTTGTGCAGAAATAAAAGTTCTCGGAATGACCTGAAATTCAACGGGGAATTATTTTGGAAAATATAAAAAATATCTGCGGAAAGATCCACGCCAGGGGGCCGACACCCTGTCCACGAGGGTGGGGGCGCGCCCCTGCCTCGTGGGCCCCCTATTGCTCCACCGACGTACCCCAGACTCCATATATTCACTTTCGGGGGGATCAGAGAGGAAGAATTATCGCGTTTTATGATACGGAGCCACCGCCAAGCCCTAATCTCTCTTGGGAAGGCTGATCTGGAGTCCGTTCTGGGCTCCGGAGAGTGGAGATCGTCTCCATCGTCATCATCAACCTTCCTCCATCACCAATTCCAAGATGATCACCGCCGTGTGTGAGTAATTCCATCGTAGGCTTACGGGACGGTGATGGGTTGGATGAGATTTACCATGTAATCGAGTTAGTTTTGTTAGGGTTTGATCCCTAGTATCGACTATGTTCTAAGATTGATGTTGCTATGACTTTACCAGGCTTAAGGCTTGTCACTAGGGCCCGAGTGCCATGATTTCAGATCTGAACCTATTATGTTTTCATGAATATATGTGAGTTCTTGATCCTATATTGCAAGTCAATAGTCACCTACTATGTGCTATGATCCGGCAACCCAAAGTGACAATAATCGGGACCACTCTCGGTGATGACCGTAGTTTGAGGAGTTCATGTATTCACTATGTGTTAATGCTTTGGTCCGGTACTCTATTAAAAGGAGGCCTTACTATCCCTTAGTTTCCAATAGGACCCCGCTGCCACGGGAGGGTAGGACAAAATATGCCATGCAAGTTCTTTTCCATAAGCACGTTTGACTATATTCCGAATACATGCCTACATTACATTGATGAACTAGAGCTAGTTCTGTGTCACCCTAGGTTATAACTTTTACATGAGGAATCACATCCGACATAATTCCCCATCATCGATCCAATGCCTATGAGCTTTTCACATATTGCTTGTTTCTTATTTACTTTTCCGCTGCTACTATTACAAAAACTACAAAAACAATACCGTTACTTTTATTTCTGTTACCACTATTTCCATACTACATACTACCTTGGTACTAAATTACCTTGCTGCAGATACTAAGTTTCCAGGTGTGGTTGAATTGACAACTCAGCTGCTAATACTTAAGAGTATTCTTTGGCTCCCCTTGTGTCGAATCAATAAATTTGGGTTGAGTACTTTACCCTCGAAAACTATTGCGATCCCCTACACTTGTGGGTTATCAAGACTATTTTCTGGCACCGTTGCCGGGGAGCATAGGTATATTCTTTAAGTCACTTGGGATTTATATCTGTTGATAACTATGAAGAATTTGAAGGACTCAAAAACCAAGATTTATCCCTCAACTACGAGGGGAGGTAAGGAACTACCATCTAGCTCTGCACTTGATTCACTATCTGTTATGAGTAAATTAGCGACACCTGCTCCTGCTATTAAATCTGATATATCGCATGTTCTCGATGATGCCACTTCTGCTATGTATGATGAAACTACTTCTATGCTTGATAATACTGTGCCACTAGGTGAATTTCTAGATGAACAAATCGCTAAGGTTAGGGAGAATGCAAATATTGAAACTGATAATATTTATGAAAGTGATGATGAAGATCCTACCCTAGATATGAATTGCCTGTTATTCCTGAGGGTTATGTTATGGATGAAGAAAGTGCTAGAGACTTTCTTGCTTGCAACGATAGATATGATCTTAATAAATTATTAGCTAAGCCGAAAGAGAAGTCTTTGAATGCTAGAATGAAATATGACCCTGCTTTTGCTACTTCACCTATCTTTTTTACTGATAAGGATTATGATTTCTCTGTTGATCCTGAGTTAATTACTTTGGTTGAATCTGATCCTTTCCATGGCTATGAATCTAAAACTGTTGTGGCACATCTTACTAAACTGAATGATATAGCTACCCTGTTTACCAACGAGGAAAAGATTCGTTATTACTATATCCTTAAGCTATTTCTGTTCTCGTTAAAGGGTGATGCTAAGACATGGTTTAATTCTCTTGATCCTAGTTGTGTGCGTAGTCCCCAGGATATGATTTATTACTTTTCTGCTAAATATTTTCCCGCTCATAAGAAACAAGCTGCCTTACGGGAAATATATAACTTAATGCAAATTGAAGAAGAGAGTCTCCCACAAGCTTGGGGGAGGATTCTCCAATTACTTAATGCTTTGCTTGATCATCCTCTTCAGAGGAACGAAATACTTGATGTCTTTTATAATGGACTAAACGATGCTTCCAGAAACCACCTGGATAGTTTGCTAGTTGTGTTTTCAGCGGAAGAACAGTTGATCAAGCTGAATTACTATTGAATAATATGCTAGGCAATGAAAATAATTGGACACTTCCTGAACCAGCCCCTAAGCCAACTCTGAAGACAAGGGGTGTTCTATTTCTCAGTCCGGAAGATATGCAAGAGGCAAAGAAATCTATGAAAGAGAAAGGTATTAAAGCTGAAGATGTTAAGAATTTACCGCCTATTGAAAAAATACATGGTCTTGATAACCCGACACATGTAGTAAAGGTAAATTCTCTTTATAGATTTAATGAAGGTGATATTCCTCGTTATAAGTCTGCTAGCCAATGCTTAGATGAGTTTGACAATTTCATTGTGAAATAAGAAAACTTCAATGCTTATGTTAGTAAACAATTGCAACGTAATGCTTATATGTTTGAGCGCTTGAGTGATTATATGTATAGAGTTAAAGGTGAATTGAAACTCATTAGTAAACATGCTTCTATGGTTACCACTCAGGTAGCACAAGTACTTAAGGCTCAGAATGATTTGCTCAATGAATTAAATAATAAGAATAATGACTATGCTGCTAAATTTGCAACTAAAGGTGGTAAAGTGACTCAGAAACCTTTGTATCCTGAGGGCCACCCTAAGAGAATCGAGCAAGATTCTCAGAGAACTAATTTAGATGCACCTAGTTCTTCTAAGAAGAAGAAAAAAAATATAAAAATAGGACTTTGCACGCTTCTAGTGAACCTGTAGCTGACACATTTGAGAATCCCAATGATATCTCTATTTCTGATGCTGAGACACAATCTGGTAATGAACATGAACCTAGTGATAATATAAATGATGATGCTCATGATGATGCTCAACCTAACAATGATAGTGATGTAGAGATTGAACATGTTGTTGATATCGATAACCCACAATCAAAGAATCAACGTTATGATAAGAGAGACTTTGTTGCTAGGAAGCACGGTAGGGAAAGAGAACCATGGGTTCGGAAACCCATGCCTTTTCCTCCGAAACTATCCAAGAAAAATGATGATGAGGATTTTGAGTGCTTTGTTGAAATGATTAGACCTATGTTTTTGCTTATGCGTTTGACTGATAAGCTTAAAACAAATTCTTATGCTAAGTATATGAAGACATTATTACCAATAAAAGAAAGATACCTGAAGTAGAATGCTTCCCAATTACACTTTTAAAGGTGGAATACCTAAGAAACTAGGAGATCCAGGAGTACCTACTATACCTTGCTCCATCAAAGGAAACTATGTTAAAACTGCTTTATGTGATCTTGGAGCCGATGTTAGTGTTATGCCTCTCTCGTTATATCGTAGACTTGACATGAGTAAGTTGACACCTTCTGAAATATCTTTGCAAATGGCCGATAAATCAACTGCTATACATGTCGGTATTTGTGAGGATGTGCTTGTTGTGGTTGCAAATGTTACTATTCTAACGGACTTTGTTATCCTTGATATTCCCGAGGACGATAGTATGTCTATTATACTTGCTAGACCCTTTTTGAATACTGCAGGGGCTGTTATTGATTGCAACAAAGGCAATGTCACTTTTCATGTCAATGGTAATGAGCATACGGTACACTTTCTGAGGAAACAACCTCAGGTCCACAGTATCAATTCTATTGGAAAAATTTCAACTATTACTATTGGAGGTTTTGAATTTCCTCTTCCTACTATCAATAAGACATATGATATTCTTATTGTTGGGGACATGCGTATCCCCATTGAGGTAACCTAGTGTTATTCGAAAATTCTCCGGTTTCATGTTATTCGGAAAGATTATACTAACAAGACTTGATCAACCTTGTTAATGGATTCCTTTTTGATGAGCATGAGATGGGTGAATCTAGATAGCACAACCTTCTGTACCCTCCATTTACTTTCTGTTAATTAGGATAAATAAAGAAAAAATAGTATTTTTTTTTGTCTATTTTCAGACTTATCCGTGCAATAATAAATACCCCGAAAATAAAAGTTCTCCAAATGCCCTGAAAATGAAATATGAAGTTTTCTAGAATATTTGAGAATATATGGCACAACGAACACAGCTAGGGGAGCCAGCACCTAGCCACGAGGGCCCAGGGCGCGCCACCTGCCTCGTGGGCCCCACGTGGCCCCCCTCCACTTATCCCTGCACCCACACACTTCTTATTCCTCCCAAAAAATCACTATCCAGCTCAAGCACGAGTTCTAGCTCATCTTGCCGCCATTTTCGTTCTCCTTGCTGAAAGCTCCATTCACAAAACTATTTAGGGAGATTGTTCCTTGGTATGTGACTCCTCCATTGGTCCAATTAGTTTTTGTTCTAGTGCTTTATTTATTGCAAATTTTTGCTACTGTGGTGACCTTGTTCTTGAGCTTGCATGTCAAATTTCTTTGGTCCCAAGTAGTTCTAATGCACGATATAGTATCTGGACACTTGTAGGAGTTTTTGCTATCAATCTTGTTGAGTTTGATTCACTTTTATCGTGAGTTACTAAAAATTTCAGAAAATTTTAGAAAAATGTATAGGAAAATCTTCGAAGGTGGTTCTTCAAGGAAGCACGAACTAAGGCTCGCGATGCGTGAGCCGGATGATGACCTACCGATGCAAGCTGAAGTGCGGCCTTGTGAATGGCCGTTAGAAGAATTTATTGTTCAAGCAGGCATTAAGGCGGAAATTGACGCATATGTGCGTAATGCTGGCCTCGAGGGCTTCATGCAAGATAAGTGCCCACAACACCATTACTTAACAGACACCTTTGTGAGAAGGTTCAAATTTTCATCCTCGCGTAATTCTCATACTGTCCTGTTTGATCTTTATGATAAATCTTACAACATGGACTCAGAGGATTTTAATGATGCATGTAAGCTCCCGCAGTGGGGCAATATGGGTGATCATGGCAAATCTGAATATAAAGATTTCCTTGCTAGTATCACTGTGGGGGAATCTAGAGAGATCACACAAGCTACCATAGGGAGCATTCATTTTCCTGCCATTCATTACTTTGCTCTCTTTATTGGTAGATGCATAAACGGTAAAGATGAGGCTTGCCATATGTGCGTCACAGATCTTAGTGTTCTCAAGAGTGATGTATTAGGTCATAGACAATATAACTTGGGAGCTATTGTTGCACGTAGGCTACATCATAATGGTTTATATGGAGATTTCTTCGATGGGATCTATGCCACTCGCATAGCCCGCCGTCTTGGTGTGCCTATACATGAAAATGATGAACTATTACCGCCTGCTTATTTGGATTACAATGCTATGGTTAGTCACCGGTTTATAAAGAGGGATGAACAATCCCTCAAGTATCGACTAATCTTTAACAGGCGTCACGCCGTCCATATTACTCTTCCTGCTCCGACCTTGTTTGACTTTCAGGCAAAAGGGAGATATACTATAACCAGGGAGGAGGCAAACGAGTATCAAGAGACGATGGAAGCAGCCCGTCTCCAAGTTGCAGCTCAGCAGGCAGTAGCTGCTGCATCTCCGTACAACCCCAACTACAACTACGGATATCCGCCAGGCCAATATTGGCCATAGACCAGCTTAGGCTAAAAGCCTAAGCTTGGGGGAGTACGTGTTTCTCACCGACCTTACATTCATGTTCACACACTTATTCTAGTCGTCGGTGCTCACACTCTTTCATTGTACTATCCATGCTTAGTTTCAATTCTTTTTCTTAGTCTTTTTCTTGTGTGTTAGAAAAACCTTAAGAAAAACAAAAACAAAAAATTAATTGTTGTTATTAGCTAGTTTACTTTCCTTGCTTGTAGTAGTAGTAATTAAAAGAAAACCCAAAAAGATTTCTCGTTCTTCCTTTGCTTGTTGGGAGCTTTCCCGTGTAAATAGATTATTTTCTTTTCTTTGAGGGTCAAGAGTAGAACACCATGATAGAAATGCTTAGTGGCTCTCATATGCTTTATTGTTGATATTACCATGAGCCATATTACTTTGTCTTCTCACTTGTATTAAATGCTCGCAGATTCCAGCTTAGTCCAATGCATGTGCACTATTATTATTATCCACACCGTTCTGTCATGCGAGTGAAAGGCAATAATGACGATATATGATGAATTGATTGAGATGAGAAAAGCTGGTATGAACTCGACCTCTATTGTTTTTGTAAATATGATAGTTCATCGTTCCTAGTTCAGCTTGTTATGAATGAAACATGCTTGCAATGACAATTAGAGATCATAGATGCTTATGCCATGCTTAATTTGCTAGGAGTTTATAATGGTCTATCTTGCGTGCCAATATGATATTAAAATGGTTGTGATGTGGTATGATAGGGTGCTATCCTCCTTTGAACGATTCAAGTGGTCTGACTTGGCACATGTTCATGCATGTAGTTGAAACAAAATCAACATAGCCTCCACGATATTTATGTTCATGGAGATTTATATCCTACTCATGCTTGCATTCACTGTTGATTAATTTTAATGCATGTACATGGCTGTTGTCACTCTCTAGCTGGTCGCTTCCCAGTCCTGTTCTAGCCTTCACCTGTACTAAGCGGGAATACTGCTTGTGCATCCACTTCCATATGTTACTCCACATGAGTCCACCATACCTTCCTATATGCAGTATTTACCTGCCGTTCCAAGTAAATTTGTATGTGCCAAATTCTAAACCTTCGAATGAAATTCTGTTTTGTATGCTCGAACAGCTCATGTATCAACTAGGGTTGTCAATATCTTCCATGCTAGTTGGGTTATTCTCACGATGAGTGGACTCCGCTCATCATTCATGAGAATATGGCTGGTAATCGGGATGCCCAGTCCCATGCTCAAATCATAATAATTAAACAAAACTCCTATAGGGTTGTTGCTGGTTTGGACGGTACTCGTTGTTTCGGGCTAGCCGTGGAGTGTGCTTGTTGGTGGTTGGGGAGTATAAACTTTACCATTCTTTTTGGGAACCGCCTATAATGTGTGTAGCATGGAAGATATCGAGATTCTTGGTTGCTATGTTGACAGTAAGAGTATACCGCTCAAAATGTTATTCATCTCTATCTAAAAATCGAGCTCTGGCACCTCTACAAATCCCTGGTTCCCTCTGCGAAGGGCCTATCTATTTACTTTTATGCTGAGTTATCATCCTCTTATAAAAGAGCACCAGTTGGAGAGCACCTCTGTCATTTGCATGTATTACTATTAATTTGCATTGAGTATGATTGTGACTGGATCTCTTTTACCATGAATTACAATGTCTAGTCAGTCCTTGATCTTTAAAGATGCTCTGCATTTTATGTTTTGCGGTCTCAGAAAGGGCTAGCGAGATACCATCTGGTTATATCATATCATGATTGTTTTGAGAAAGTGTAGTCATCTGAGGTTTATTATTATTGCTCGCTAATTGATTATACCATTGATATGAGTAGACATGAGACCTGGAAGTTATTGTGAACGTGGTTAGTTCGTGATCTTGCTGAAAACTTGAATGCTGGCTTTACATATTTACAACAACAAGAGCAAACAGAGTTTGTCAAGGTTTTTCTTTATCACTTTCAGTTTATCAACTGAATTGCTTGAGGACAAGCAAATGTTTAAGCTTGGGGGAGTTGATACGTCTCCAACGTATCTACTTTTCCAAACACTTTTGCCCTTGTTTTGGACTCTAACTTGCATGATTTGAATGGAACTAACCCGGACTGACGCTGTTTTCACCAGAATTTCCATGGTGTTATTTTTGTGCAGAAATAAAAGTTCTTAGAATGACCTGAAATTCAACGGAGAATTATTTTGGAAAATATAAAAAATATCTGCGGAAAGATCCATGCCAGGGGGCCCACACCCTGTCCACGAGGGTGGGGGCGCCCCCTCCCCCTGGGCGCGCCCCCTGCCTCGTGGGCCCCCTGTTGCTCCACCGACGTACCCCCGGACTCCATATACTCACTTTCGGGGAGAAAAAAATCAGAGAGGAAGAATTATCGTGTTTTACGATACGGAGCCACCGCCAAGCCCTAATCTCTCTCGTGAGGGCTGATGTGGAGTCCGTTTGGGGCTCCGGAGAGTGGAGATCGTCGCCATCATCATCATCAACCCTCCTCCATCACCAATTCCATGATGCTCACCGCCGTGCGTGAGTAATTCCATCGTAGGCTTGCTGGATGGTGATGGGTTGGATGAGATTTACCATGTAATCAAGTTAGTTTTCTTAGGGTTTGATCCCTAGTATCCACTATGGTCTAAGATTGATGTTGCTATGACTTTCCGAGGCTTAATGCTTGTCACTAGGGCCCGAGTGCCATGATTTCAGATCTGAACCTATTATGTTTTCATGAATATATGTGAGTTCTTAATCCTATCTTCCAAGTCAATAGTCACCTACTATGTGTTATGATCCGGCAACCCCGAAGTGACAATAATCGGGACCACTCCCGGTGATGACCGTAGTTTGAGGGGTTCATGTATTCACTATGTGTTAATGCTTTGGTCCGGTATTCTATTAAAAGGAGGCCTTACTATCCCTTAGTTTCCAATAGGACCCCGCTGCCACGGGAGGGTACGACAAAAGATGTCATGCAAGTTCTTTTCGATAAGCACGTATGACTATATTCGGAATACATGCCTACATTACATTGAAGAACTGGAGCTAGTTCTGTGTCACCCTAGGTTAAAACTTTTACATCAGGAATCACATCTGACATAATTCCCCATCATCGATCCAATGCCTACGAGCTTTTCACATATTTCTTGTTGCTTATTTACTTTTCCGCTGCTACTATTACAAAAACTCCAAAAACAATACCGTTACTTTTATTGTTGTTACCACTATTTCCATACTACCTTGCTACTAAATTACCTTACTGCAGATACTAAGTTTCCAGGTGTGGTTGAATTGACAACTCAGCTGCTAATACTTAAGAGTATTCTTTGGCTCCCCTTGTGTCGGATAAATAAATTTGGGTTGAATACTTTACCCTCGAAAACTATTGCGATCCCCTACACTTGTGGGTTATCAACTACTTTCCCCTCGATGTACTCTTCATTGACTACTTCATTTTGAAGAAGGGCGTTGTGGGAACGATTGGGTTCTTTGGTTACTAGAAGTGCATGGCAGCACTTCAGATGCTTGCATATGGCACATGCGCTGATTCGTGGGATAAGTACATATGGATGTCTAAGAGCACATGTGGAGATGTCATGGTCAGGTTTGAAATTCCCATGGTTGAGGTGTTTGAACCTCAGTACCTAAGAGAACCAACTGTGGTAGACACCAAGAGGCTCTTGGCAATCTCAGAAGCAAGAGGGTTGCCAGGTGTGCTTGGATCTCTTGACTGCATGCATTGGAAATGGAAGAACTGTCTAAAGGCTTTACAAGAGCAATATCAGGGTCATGTTCAGAATCCAACCATCATTCTTGAAACAGTTGCCTCACATGATCTTTGGATATGGCACACTTTTTTTTTGGCATACTCGGGTCTCACAATGACATAAGTGTGCTGCAACAATCACTATTGTTCGCGAGGCTGACTAAAGGAAAAGCTCCTCATTGCCACTGTACTTTCAATTGACATGGAGTACAAAATGGGCTACAATGTGGCGGACGATCTATCCTCCGCGGGCTATCTTTGTCAGCACCATCTCTAACCCAGTTGGCCAGAAAGAGTCTCACTTTGCCCAAAGACAAGAATCATCTAGAAAGGATGTCGAGAGGGCATTTGGAGTTCTGCAAGCCTGTTTTACAGTTGGTCGTGGACCCGCTAAACAATGGGATCTGAAGACCTTGTGAGAGATGATGATATCTTGTGTAACCGTGCACAACATGATCGTCGAGGATGAGGGTGGGTGATCATATCGAACTTCCACACTAGAATCTGCCCATATTTAAAGAGTTTATTCAAATGCATCAACAAATTCGGCATCGGTCGACTAATGAGCAGTTGAAGGAATATCTGAATGAGCATCTGTGACCGGTTAAAGGGGACAATAATGTTGAAATGTAGTATTTGAACTTTAAAAAAATTAAACTACTGATGCATGCGGTTATTTAAATGGCTGTACTCTATGTTTGCGACTATTTAAACCTCTGAACTCTACTTATACCTCTATTTAAACGCGCAGACTTAAAAAAGAGGAATCCCGGATGTACACGGACAGAATTGGATGACTGCCTTCCGTATCTCTAGACTGGTCGTCTGTCCGTGCATAGATGTAGGAAGAAATTTAAATGCTCTAACTATGGTTTAAGTGTGCTTAGAGCATCTATAGTCGGACTCGGAAAATCCGTCCCCTCAAACGCCCGCGGATGTGCCGCACTGACTAGGCACCCCTCATATTTGCCATTCTGCATCCGTGTATCTCATATTCGGTGCCTTATATCCATACTACCCATGCAAACGTTGATTTATCCTACGTGATCAAACAACAGACAACAAAAATCTACTACAAAGGAACACAATATAGGGTGCAAATGGACGTTAACATAATTCACCACATCCAAAAGATGATATCTCATCCTAAAAAAAAATCATAAACTTCTACAACTAAAAATGATATAAACATTGCAGAGGAGGGGGGCCGGAATCGCCATTTCCCCACCAGGCCTTTGCCCTTTCAGTCGCTGGCGCAGCTCTAGGCGTCTTCAACTAGTGGAGGATCTTGGTCGTCGGACAAGGAGGTGTAGTTTTCACCGCCGTCGGAGTCGGAGTAGGAGAGGACGATGAGCCCCTTCTATAATGCCCAGGATGCGTCTATAGCTCCTACGTGTCGAGGCACGACTTAGAGTCATAACCGCATCTGGAATGGTCTCAAGCATGGTATATTTACACAACCCATGTAATGAACATTATGAAAGAGAGTTTAATAGTTGGCTTACACTCACCACGTCACACAATAAATACAATAAACATACATTCATCCAGAGAACACAGAGTCCGACTACGGATGAAATTCGAATGAAGAAAAGGATACCACACAGGCTAATCCCGATCGGCCCTAGTAGTAACCACTACTTATCATAGGGGTATGTCACATACATATGCCCACGCTCTTCATCGAACTCTCGCTGAAGCTCTTGCACGTCTCCTGAGTCAACTCTGATGTACCTACATCTGTTTGTATAGTAACTTGTGAGTCACGAGGACTCGGCAATCTTGTTCCCAGGTATTAAAACTACCAAAGCTTTTAGGTGGGGAGAAGGTATAAAGTGGGTTGCAGCAAGCACTAAGCGTAGATGAGGTGGCTAGCTTACGTAATTTCAGAGCGAGAAGAAAAGAGAAAGCCATCGATCGTGAACTAGTCATTATCACTAGATGATCTTGTCTACCTACGAGTCATTCATAACTCAGCCGTGTTCTCTTCCCGAACTCCCTCGAAAAGAGACCATCATAAATACTCACACAGTAGTGTATTTTATTTAAAGTCTTGTGTCAAGTTATCTACAACCGGATATTAACAAACTCCAATCCGTCACATAACCCCGGGCACGGCTTTCGAAAGATCATAACCCTGCATGGGTGTCCCAACTTAGCCTATCACAATCTCTCACGATCGGCGGAGTAACAACTCCATGTTGGGAAGGCCCGGGTGTTCTCGGAATCCCGTGCACAAGATATTTCGACAAAAGTAAAACTAATCCAGCATGACCTCCAGACGTGCCGTCAACCTGATAAGAGCCGTGCGTATCTTGTCTCGGGCCACGATCGGATGAGCGACTCGTACGGGAGCCAAACACCCAAGTTGCCAAGGGTTGGCCCCGCAAAGTGCTCTAGTTTGGACCAACAGTCATGAGGAGCACTGGCCCGGGGTTGATTAAGAATCCACGGGGTCCGGAAAGTCCCTATGCAAGTTTTTTGTTATTAGGCAAATGTAAAACCAAGGTTGGGCCTTGCTGGAAAAGCTTTAAACAAAGAAAATTATCGAGGGGGGCCCATAAACCCCAACCATGTTAGGAACGCAAAATCAAGGAACATAACACCGGTTTATAGGTTCCTAAGGCGGAATGAGTGGAACAAAACACCGGGAAAAAGGCCAAGCCTTCCACCCATGCCAAGTATACAGGTGGAGTAATTTAAATAGTGTCACATTCCTAGTCAGTGCTTGCATTAGGACTAGCTAGAGTGTGCATCATGTTTACTTTCCAAAGAAACTTGAAATGGGAATGACAGAAACCCCAGCACCCCTCTTCTAACAACTAGGGTTTAATAAAATCTTTTCCAATGTACCCAAAATGCCCTTCAAAAATGTTCATCATTTCTGCCTTGGTCTTAAACCTCTGCCAAAAATGGTGCACAATTTTCTAGGACACCCAAGGTCTCTGGATTAATTCATATGGTATTTGCATTTGGGCATTTAAATGCTATAATTTTATGTGCCCAAATAATCATAAACTAAAATTTTCCATACTGTTCATATTATATACAGTGGGCATGACTAGTTTCATGAGTTATAAAAATGTTCTGGCATTTTATTTAATTCAACAAAGTTGCAAAAGAAATGAAATAGAAAGTAAATAGAAAAAAAATAGAAAAAGCAGACTTACCTGAGCCCGCCTACCTGCCTGGCCCAGACGGCCCAGCCCACCAGGGGCATCCCCGTCTTCTTCGCCGTGCCAGCGCATGAAGCAGCTCGGTGGCGAGCGCCGCCGACGCGCCGGCCACCTCCTGCCCGCCTGGTTGTCCCTTCGACCCTCTGGATGGTACCGGACGACGCCATGCAGACCCCATCGACCGTTTCCCCCTCTCCCCTGAGTCTTTCCCCTCCTCTCTCCCCTCCGCCGAGCTCCACCGAGCGAGCTCGTCGCCGTCGATCGCTGCCACCGCGCCGTACACCACCCCCTCGCCTCCCCGATGCACCATTAGCTCCGACGCATTGCCCCGAAGCTCCCCACCGACGCACACGACGCCAGAAGCCCTGCAACGCCCTCCCCGCCATCGTCTTCAACCTTCGGCACCGGAGATCGTCACCGCCCGTACGCCGCCGTCCGACCTCCCCCGAGCTCGCTTCGACGCACTCTGCGACCGCTGTGAGCTCACGCTTCGAACCCCTCTCTCCACGGGCTCGATTACGACTTGTAGCCGCCGCCCCCTTGCTGACCGTAGCTCACCGCCGCTGGCCACCTCGCCGCCGTGGCCACAGGCACCGTGCCTCGCAGCTGAGCACGCCATTAGGATCAGTAGCTCACCAGCAAGCTAATGCCAGCTCTAACTTCTCCTACCGTGCACCACAACACCGTCCCGGCCAACTCCGTGCGAGCGCCGTCGCGGACGAGCTCGTCGTCGTCGACTCCGGCGACCTTTCGACCAACCAGTGGCACCGTTGGATGCGGTGCATCACCAGGAGCACATAGAGCCCATCCGCGCGACAAATGGTCGCCGGAACAAGGATTCCGGCGAGTCACCGCCGTGCGATATGGTCGCCGCCGGCCAAACTCCGGCGGGCTGACGTGGCCTGTTAATTACGAGCTAACAGTAATTAGATTAACCACCACAGTCACTGACAGTGGGCCTCTTCGCTTAGTCAAACCCAGTCAACTCTAGTTTTGACCGGAATTAGCTCCAGAGACACTGACATGAGGGACCCACCAGTCAGGTTTGACCTGGATCAGGTATGTTGACTTACTGACATTAGCGTGATGTCATGCTGACGCAGTAAAGGATTTTCTGGGATTATATGATTTAAAAACAATTCAGGAAATTCCAGAAAATGCTTTAAACTTCAAAAAAATCATATAAATTCAATAGTAGCTCAGACGGAAATGATTTATATATGAAAATTGATCAGAAAAATTCAATCTTTCCAATGGCACTGGTTTCATGCATGTTTGAGCAAGTTAACCTTGCTGTATACATTAAAACATGATAATGCACTTAAACAATTAATAGTTTGGGTTTCAATTTGAATCCTTGATTCAAATGGGCTCAAACCCTTCTGGTTATAGTTGCATTAGCCCAAAATACATGCATCTTGCCATATCATGAGCATGCATCATATTGTTAAATTTGTTTGCTTATTCTCCGTGTTAGGTCCTGCTCCCGAGGATACTTCTGCATATCCAGCTGAAGAGCAGTACCCGACAACCACTCTGTCAGGCAAGCAATCATTGATCATTCCGATACCAACCCATCTTCTCGCTCCTGCTCTCTTTTACTGCATTAAGGCAACAGCGTGTGAACTGCTACTTGCTGCAGTAGTTGAACCCTATTCCCTTGCATGACCTGTCATTGCCACAGTAAATAGTTGAAACCCACTAGCATGTGTAGGAGTTGTTTGAGCCATGTGATGTGTGATCCACCATGCTATTTGTTTATGTTGCCTGCTATGCTTAGAGTTGTGTCAGGTCTGATTCATCTGGGTGATGGATCAGAGTGAAATGACCATACCGGTAAAGAGAAGGAAGTGTGGAACATGTTTGGTAAAGGTATTGATGAAAGGCCATGTAGGAGTATGTGGTGGGTTATTTCATTGGAACCGTCCATAGGACCTGAGATCTGTATGTGTGGTTCAAGTTACAACTACTACCACACATTGGGCCCTGAAATATGACCCCGCTCGACTTATTGACCGCCCATGTTCTCTGTCCAGGAGTTGCAACTAGTTTCTGGTGTTTGTAGTTTACTGGTGGTCGTGCACAGCGCTGACCCTCGGGGTGGGCTGTGATACGACAGGTACGTGGCACGGTGTACCGGTTGCCCGTTTGGTGACTCGGGAACCCTGTACACATTGTTTGGGGCCGTGAGCGACACCCCGGACGGATCTCCCCACGGATGGAACCCAAATAGGCGATAAACCTGGACGAGAGACTTGAGTGGTTGGTTAGGTCGTCGTCTACACCCACGTCGGCTTTCGCTTGAAGTCTGCCGAGCACATGTCGTGTGCAGACGCTAAGTGGTGAAAACATGTGTGAAGAAGTACACCCCTGCAGGGTTACCAATCTATTCGAACAGCCGTTGTTCGCGGTACGGACTACTTGATTACTCTTACAGTTCATAGACAAGTTGATGGATACTACTAAAAGCCTCAAGACAAGTGCGAGTGCCGTGGATGGCCCTTCCGTAGGATGACGGAAGAGGATCCTCGGTGGTGTATTGTTGTGGTGAGTAGAGGGCTCGTGTACATAGTAATATCTTGCAATCTGTTGAGAGTTGTAGAATAGGTTAGCCAAGAGTCAAAGCTGGCTTTCTGCCATGAACTCCACTATCCCCTGTTGATAATGTTGCATGTATGATAGGTTCTGTTGTAAGACTTGTTGAGTACCTTTGTACTCATGTTTGCTTAATAACTATTGCAGAGGAGAACCCTGCCCCTTCTGATAGGTTCTACATAGATGTTGACGTCGACGAGTAGCTTGCTACCCAGACGGAGATCTGGAGCTTGTGAAGGGCCTTGTAGATAGTCAGGCTACACCAAGCCTGTTTTATTTTCTAAGTTGTCTGTACTCAGACATGTAGCTTCCGCTTGTGCTTGTATGACTGTATGACTTGAGTGTTGGGTCATGTGACCCCTACCTGTATGGATATGTTATGTATGGCTCTTGGAGCCTCTTAAATAAAGTACTTTGAGTCATAGAGTTCTGTTGTGATGGAATGTTGTATTTGCACATATTGAGCATATTGTGTGTATGATTGAAATGCTTGGTATGTGTGGGATCCGACACCTAGTTGTTTTCCTTTGGTAGCCTATCTTACAGGGAAATGCCTCCTAGTGCTTCCAATGAGCCTTGGTAGCTTGCTACTGCTCGGAACACGTAGGATGGCCGACATGTGTCCTTCTTCGTTCATGTGTCTGTCCCTTAGGGGAAATGTCACGCGTTGTTCCTTTAAGTCCATGTAGCTTGCTACGACTTGGGTTCATACGTTGATGACCGACACGTTCGTTGCTAGGTCATGGATGCATGTCTCTGTAATTTAGTGCCACTTTTGGTTTATAACTAGCCATGTCGGCCCGGGTTCTCTGTCATATGGATGCTAGCGACACTGTCATATACGTGTGCCAAAATGCGCAAACGGTCCCGGGCCAGGTAAGGTGGCTCCTGTGGGGATACCATGCGTGAGGCCGCAAAGTGATATGACGTGTTACAGCTAGATCGGTGTGACTTAGGATCGGGGTCCTGACAGCGTTGGCATCAGAGCCGCATTGTCTGTAGGTTTCTCAAGCCAAACTGGTCGATGTTGAGTCTAGAGACATTCTTAGTTATATGTAGGGGAATTGATTGTGGAAGGGAATGTAAGGCTCTTTTACTCCTTTACCTTATGCCCTTCTGATCTGAGTCAGTCTATTCTTTCCACGGGGATTTAGGACTAGGCCTCTTATCCTTACTAGGTTCACGTGTTACTAATCCGTAGACTCTTAGGATTGTTGGTTTTAAGCCTCAGTTCAGTTTCTACCCTTTTAGTATGATGATTAGTAGGACCCGGAACCTTGATATGATATTGTTGAGTGGCTATGCTATCATTTGTATGATGTCTCAAAAATCCTTTTTGAGCATTTACAGTTGTTATGCTGCCCGATTTCTTCCAGAAACACTAATGCCTTTGCATTACTTCGTGTTTCAGATGTATGGCCGCACACCTCACCAAGTGGTTCGTTTGACTCGGTGCATTAATGTGCCCGGTCACACGGCCATGCTAGTCCGTGTGTTGACTGAGACCGGTTACCGCTGGTATCCTGAGTACATCGTGGAGGAACAATACCGGGATTTCAATCAGAGTCAGTATTTCTGCACAGTCCGGATATACCCCTCATATCCCGGAGCTAACGACCCCATCCATTGGTCTTATGGACTCGGGGTTACTATCGAGATGGCAGTGCAGGATGCCGCTTATTCGATGATGAACATCCTCCGGGCTAGGCATGCCCTGTTGCTGAACACTGAGTTCTGTTACATGCCAGCCTCACTTCCCGGAGAGGAAGGCTACTATACTGGACTGTATACTGATGCTGCTCATGAGGAGCCACTGCTTCAGACTACTGTTCAGATGCTGGAGGATAGGGACCGTGAGGTCCGTGCCCTCCGAATGGAGCTGTATAACACTCTGGCCGCCCACTGGACTACTTTGACACGGCTTGCACCTGCTGTGCACGCCGGATATCTGGATATGCGGGATTTGTACCCCGTGCGGACTCGTCTGCCTGATTGTATGGCTTGGCGTGACGTTGGGGGTATTACACCTCCACGTCGGCGTCGGTTACCACCAGCATCGGGACCGAGCCACATCCATGTCCCTATGGTCCACATCCTTCGAGTGCTCGAGAGTTTCAAGATCCATCTGTTCCACTCCCAGGCTATGGTGGTTATCTTTACGAAGATTACTATGGGAATGTATGAGCTAGACCTTGGCAGTAGTAGTATCGTAGTAGTTGTATTTCCATAGTCTTGCGCATCTTATGGAATATGACTTAGCTAATACTGAGTTCCGGAGGTGTAGTTAAATAATGTATAGGAGCTTGGAATGCCTCTAATGAGATGTATCGTCTTTCACCGTAGTTGTACTCTAGCCTTGGCTTGTACTAAACTATGTATGGTGTGTATGACCACTGGTGTATATATGGCAGTTTCTATATTACCATGTCGTACGGATGAACATCTCTGCATTCCGTGTCATCCATTACATTCTGCACTCCTATGTCAAGTTTTTGCCATCCTGGTCTAAACCGTTGTTTTGTTTTCCTAGGATGGTCAACACTCGCAGCACTCCTGCTGCTCAGGAGCGGGGTGAGGCTAGTGGGGCTAGAGATGAGAATCTGCCCCAGCCACCCTCCTTGGCTGAAGTTATGCTCGAGGCACTACGGAACAAGAGAGAGACCAACCGTCTGCTGGAACGCATAGAGCAGAACACTGGGTTCCGTTAGAGGAATGACGTGGTGTCAATCAATGACTTTATCAAGATGTGCCACTTAAGTTCCATCATTCCACTGAACCTCTGGATGCGGATGACTGGCTTCGTAGTATCACCCACAAGCTACACTCTGCCCGTGTGGCCGAAGCTGACAAGGTTACCTACGCCGCCTACCATCTTGAGGGCCCTGCCAATCTCTGGTGGGAGAACTTTGAGGCTATGTGTCCTGCTGGCCAAATCACTACTTGGGCTGAGTTCAGTGAGGTATTCCGTGAACATCACATTCCGTAAGGTCTCATGGATCGCAAGCGGGAGGAATTCTGCAATTTCACCTAGGGACGATTAACTGTGGATGGCTATAGTTGCGAGTTTGGCAACTTGGCACGCTATGCACCTGAGGAAGTATCCACCGATGCCAAGAAGCAGGCGAGGTTCCGCAAGGGACTCAGCCCCGAACTCCGCCGAGACCTACGACTGCACGAGTGCACTTCCTTCCAGAAGCTGGTAAACAAAGCTATCAGTGCTGAGATGGGCCAGACTGATTTCGAAGCCACACGTGAGCATCCTCGTGACTTTGGTTCCTCATCCGGCTCTGGCTCTCACAAGCGCCGTGTGTGGGTTCCTAATACTGCTCTGCCACCCAAGTACACACCAAGGCCATCCTATGAGGCGCCTCGCCCAACTCAACAGTATGCACCTGCCAAGACTTATGGAGGACCACCTACCAACTTTGCTCCATGCACTGGCACTGTGACATGCTTCAAGTGTGGAGAACCGGGGCACTACATGCGTGAGTGTCCCCAGAACCAGCCAGGAAAACCCGTTGGCCGTGGTAAGCCAACCGGCAAGGTGAATTATGTAAAGCCAATCCCCACTGCACGTGGTCATGTCAACTATGTCTCTGTTGAGGAAGCTTATGAGGATCCTAACGTCGTCCTTGGTACGCTTCTCGTTAACTGCCATCCGGCATCTGTTCTTTTTTATACTGGAGCATCCCATTTGTTCATATCTGAGAGCTATGCTCGAATGCACAACATGACTTTTTGTGCCATGCCTACTTCCATGGTTATTCAAACTCCTGGTTCAAAGTGGCAAACCTCTAGGGTAAGCCATGGAAATGAAATCCTTGTCGATAGACTTGTTTTCCTTGCATCTCTAATCGCTCTCAAGTCCTCGGACATAAACATCATCTTGGGTATGGATTGGATGACAACTCACTACGCCAAGATTGATTGCTACACTAGGACCGTTCAACTTACACACCCATCCGGCAAGACAGTAAATATCTTGACCCGAATGGCTGAGCGTCAGCTCTACTCTCTTAATGCCAGCCCTCTACGAGAACTCGAAGATATTCCGATAGTCTGTGACTTTCCGGATGCTTTCCCAGAAGAACTGCCACGTGTTCCACCTGACAGAGATGTCGAGTTCGTGATAGATCTTATTCCAGGAACTGTCCCGATCTTTAGGAGACCTTATAAGATGGCACCCCTAGAGTTAGCTGAGCTTAAGAAACAACTCGATGAGTCCTTGAAAAAGGGTTTCATCCGTCCTAGTTCTTCCCCATGGGCTTGTCCTGTCCTTTTCGTCAAGAAGAAGGATGGAACAGAACGGATGGTTGTAGATTACCGACCTGTCAATCTGGTCACCATAAAGAACAAGTATCCGCTCCCCAGGATCAACGACCTGTATGATCAGCTCGCTGGATCCTTAGTCTTTTCTAAAATGGATTTGAGGTTGGGCTACCATCAAATCAAGATCAAGAACGGGGACATTCCTAAAACGGCTTTTGTTACTCGTTATGGCCAATACGAGTACACTGTCATGTCCTTCGGATTAACCAATGCCCCAGCCACCTTCTCCCGGCTAATGAATTCTATATTCATGGAGTATTTGGATAAATTTGTCGTGGTATACCTCGATGATATACTCATCTACTCCAAGAAAAAGAAAGATCATGCCGAGCATCTAAGGCTGGTATTGACGAAACTTCGAGAGCACCGCCTTTATGCCAAATTCTCTAAATGTGAATTCTGGTTGCCGGAAGTGACCTATCTAGGTCATGTGATCTCTGGCAAGGGTATTGCTGTCAATCCCGAGCGAGTTCAAGCCGTCCTTGATTGGACTCCCCCTAAATCGGTCAAGCAAGTTAGGAGTTTCCTTGGCTTAGCGAGCTATTGCCGACGCCTCGTCGAGAATTTCTCCAAGGTTGCTAAACCTCTAACTGAACTCCTCAAGAAAGATAAAAAGTTTGAGTGGACCCCACAGTGCGAGTCCAGCTTTCAGGAACTGAAAAGACGCCTGACATCTGCACCCGTACTGGTACCACCAAACTTTTCCAAGGATTTTATTATCTACTGCGACGCCTCGCGACAAGGACTAGGTTGCATACTCATGCAAGATCGTCAAGTGATTGCTTACGCATCCCGACAGTTGCGTCCACATGAGGATAACTACCCTACACATGATCTAGAGCTTGCAGCTGTTGTCCACGCACTCAAAACATGGCGACATTACCTTCTTGGTAATCGCTGTGAAATCTTCACTGATCACCAAAGTCTGAAATACATCTTCACCCAACCGGATCTAAATCTCAGGCAAAGACATTGGGTTGAGTTGCTCACAGATTACGACTTAGGAATCACTTACACCCCTAGGAAGGCCAATGTCATGGCTGACGCACTAAGTCATAAGTCATATTGTAACAACTTGATGTTACAACAAGGGCAACCACTTCTCCACGAGGAATTTCGTAAGCTTAACCTTCACATTGTTCCTCGAGGATTCCTTTCCACCTTGGTGGCGAAGCCTACCCTTACGGATCAAATCATAGCTGCACAGAAGCGTGATAAGGGTATATCCCAACTCCAGGAGAGCATTGCTAGCGGAGTCGCTAGAAGTTTCTCTACGGATGATCGAGGTGTTGTCTTCTTCAAGAACCGTTTAGTGGTTCCCAAGAACCAACATCTGCGGCAGCTGATTCTTAGGGAGGCTCATGAATCTCCTCTCACGATTCATCCCAGTAGTACCAAAATGTATCAGGACCTACGCCAGAGGTTGTGGTGGACTAGGATGAAGAGAGAAATCGCTCAATTTATTGCTAACTGCGATGTTTGTCGTCGAGTCAAAGCAGAGCATCAACGGCCTGCTAGCCCCCTCCAACCTTTAGCTATTCCTGAATGGAAATGGGACAAGATTGGTATGGACTTCATTACCGGGTTTCCCAGGACCAGGAAAGGGAATAATGATTTCTTCGTCGTTATCGACCGCCTCTCCAAAGTAGCTCATTTCCTGCCTGTTCGAGAGAGTATTACCACTAGCCAGCTTGTAGATTTGTATATCTATCGGATAGTATCACTTCATGGTGTGCCGTTGGAGATTAACTCAGACCGTGGAAGTCTTTTCACTTCACGATTTTGGGAAAGTTTCCAGAATGCTATGGGGACTCATCTCTCTTTCAGCACCGCCTTCCATCCTCAGTCAAGTGGTCAAGTGGAACGAGTCAATCAAATTCTGGAAGATATGCTTCGAGCCTCTGTCATCTCTTTAGGTATGGATTGGGAGAAGTGTCTTCCATTTGCCGAATTTGCTTATAACAATAGTTATCAAGCCAGCTTGGTCAAGGCTCCCTTCGAAGTTTTATATGGACGAAGATGTCGAACACCTCTTAACTGGTCAGAAACCGGGGAAAGACAATTCTTTGGTCCGGATATGATCCAGGAAGCAGAAGAGCAGGTTCGCATCATTCGTGAGAAATTGAAAACAGCCCAGTCTACCCAGAAGAGCCAATATGATAGTCATCATAAGGCTGTGACTTTTGAAGTCGGCGATAAGGCTTACCTTCGGGTTACTCCTCTTAAGGGAACCCATCGCTTCGATATCAAAGGCAAATTGGCCCCTCGTTACATCGGTCCTTTTCGCATTCTTGCCAAACGAGGAGAAGTTGCCTACCAATTGGAACTACCTCCGCACCTTTCCAGAGTTCATGATGTCTTCCACGTTTCTCAACTCAGGCATTGCTTCTCGGATCCTATCCGCGGAGTGGACCACAAAACGCTTGATCTCCAGGACAATCTCACATATCGAGAATACCCCATTCGTATTCTTGATCAAACCGAGCGTACCACTCGACGTCACAATATCAAGTTTCTCAAGGTTCAATGGTCACATCATTCCGAGAGTGAAGCTACTTGGGAAAGGGAGGATCGTCTTCGACTTGAGTACCCCACCCTCTTTCCGGAGGAACCCGAATCTCGGGACGCGATTCTTTTGAGTGGGGGTGAGTTGTCACATTCCTAGTCAGTGCTTGCATTAGGACTAGCTAGAGTGTGCATCATGTTTACTTTCCAAAGAAACTTGAAATGGGAATGACAGAAACCCCAACACCCCTCTTCTAACAACTAGGGTTTAATAAAATCTTTTCCAATGTACCCAAAATGCCCTTCAAAAATGTTCATCATTTCTGCCTTGGTCTTAAACCTCTGCCAAAAATGGTGCACAATTTTCTAGGACACCCAAGGTCTCTGGATTAATTCATATGGTATTTGCATTTGGGCATTTAAATGCTATAATTTTATGTGCCCAAATAATCATAAACTAAAATGTTCCATACTGTTCATATTATATACAGTGGGCATGACTAGTTTCATGAGTTATAAAAATGTTCTGGCATTTTATTTAATTCAACAAAGTTGCAAAAGAAATGAAACAGAAAGTAAATAGAAAAAAATAGAAAAAGCAGACTTACCTGAGCCCACCTACCTGCCTGGCCCAGACGGCCCAGCCCACCAGGGGCATCCCCGTCTTCTTCGCCGTGCCAGCGCACGAAGCAGCTCGGTGGCGAGCGCCACCGACGCGCCGGCCACCTCCTGCCTGCCTGGCTGGCCCTTCGACCCTCTGGATGGAACCGGACGACGCCACGCAGACCCCCTCGACCCTTTCCCCCTCTCCCCTGAGTCTTTCCCCTCCTCTCTGCCCTCCGCCGAGCTCCACCGAGCGAGCTCGTCGCCGTCGATCACTGCCACCGCGCCCTACACCACCCCCACACCTCCCCGACGCACCATTAGCTCCGCCGCACCGCCCCGAAGCTCCCCACTGACGCACACGACGCCAGAAGCCCTGCAACGCCCTCCCCGCCGTCGTCTTCAACCTTCGGCACTGGAGATCGCCGCCGCCCGTACGCCGCCGTCCGACCTCCCCCGAGCTCGCTTCGACGCCCTCTGCGACCGTTGTGAGCTCACGCTTCGAACCCCTCTCTCCACGGGCTCGATTACGACTTGTAGCCGCCGCCCCCTTGCTGACCGTAGCTCACCGCCGCAGGCCACCTCGCCGCTGTGGCCACAGGCACCGTACCTCGCAGCTGAGCACGCCATTAGGATCAGTAGATCACCAGCAAGCTAATGCCAGCTCTAACTTCTCCTACTGTGCACCACAACGCCGTCCCGGCCAACTCCGTGCGAGCGCCGCCGCAGACGAGCTCGTTGCCGTCGACTCCGGAGACCTTTCGACCAACCAGTGGCACCGTTGGATGCGGTGCATCACCAGGAGCACATAGAGCCCATCCGCGCGACAAATGGTCGCCGGAACAAGGATTCCGACGAGTCACCGCCGTGCGATATGGTCGCCGCCGGCCAAACTGTGGCGGGCTGATGTGGCCTGTTAATTAGGAGCTAACAGTAATTAGATTAACCACCACAGTCACTGATAGTGGGCCCCTTCACTTAGTCAAACCCAATCAACTCTAGTTTTGACCGGAATTAGCTCCAGAGACACTGACATGAGGGACCCACCACTCAAGCTTGACATGGATCAGGTCTGTTGACTTGCTGACGTCAGCATGATGTCATGCTGACGCGGTAAAGGATTTTCTGGAATTATTTGATTAAAAAACAATTCAGGAAATTCCAGAAAATGCTTTAAACTTCAAAAAATAATATAAATTCAACAGTAGCTAAGATGGAAAAGATTTATATATGAAAATTGATCAGAAAAATCCAATCTTTCCAATGGCACTGGTTTCATCCATGTTTGAGCAAGATAACCTTGCTGTATACATTAAAACATGATAATGCACTTAAACAATTAATAGTTTGGGTTTCAATTTGAATCCTTGATTCAAATGGGCTCAAACCCTTCTGGTTATAGTTGCATTAGCCCAAAATACATGCATCTTGCCATATCATGAGCATGCATCATATTGTTGCATTTGTTTGCTTATTGATTGTATCGCCGATATTCTCCGTGTTAGGTCCTG
Organism: Secale cereale; assembly: GCA_902687465.1. Taxonomy (NCBI): domain Eukaryota; kingdom Viridiplantae; phylum Streptophyta; class Magnoliopsida; order Poales; family Poaceae; genus Secale; species Secale cereale. The sequence continues at coordinate 512,583,339 of LR738715.1, forward strand.
CTCCCGAGGATACTTCTGCGTATCCAGCTGAAGAGCAGTACCCGACAACCACTCTGTCAGGCAAGTAATCATTGATCATTCCGATACCAACCCATCTTCTCGCTCCTGCTCTCTTTTACTGCATTAAGGCAACAGCGTGTGAACTGCTACTTGCATGACCTGTTATTGCCACAGTAAATAGTTGAAACCCACTAGCATGTGTAGGAGTTGTTTGAGCCATGTGATGTGTGATCCACCATGCTATTTGTTTATGTTGCCTGCTATGCTTAGAGTTGTGTCAGGTCTGATTCATCTGGGTGATGGATCAGAGTGAAATGACCATACCGGTAAAGAGAAGGAAGTGTGGAGCATGTTTGGTAAAGGTATCGATGAAAGGCCATGTAGAAGTACGTGGTGGGTTGTTTCATTGGAACCGTCCATAGGACCTGAGATCTGTATGTGTGGTTCAAGTCACAGGTACTACCACACATTGGGCCCTGAAATATGACCCCGCTTGACTTATTGACCGCCCATGTTCTCTGTCCAGGAGTTGCAACTAGTTTCTGGTGTTTGTAGTTTACTGGTGGTCGTGCACAGCGCTGACACTCGGGGTGCGCTGTGATACGACAGGTACGTGGCACGGTGTACCGGTTGCCCGTTTGGTGACTCGGGAACCCTGTACACATCGTTTGGGGCCGTGAGCGACACCCCGGCCGGATCTCCCCACGGATGGAACCCAAATAGGCGATAAACCTGGACGAGAGACTTGAGTGGTTGGTTAGGTCGTCGTCTACACCCACGTCGGCTTTCGCTTGAAGTCTGCCGAGCACATGTCATGTGCAGACGCTAAGTGGTGAAAACATGTGTGAAGAAGTACACCCCTGCAGGGTTACCAATCTATTCGAATAGCCGTTGTTCGCGGTACAGACTACTTGATTACTCTTACAGTTCATAGACAAGTTGATGGATACTACTAAAAGCCTCAAGACAAGTGTGAGTGCCGTGGATGGCCCTTCCGTAGGATGACGGAAGAGGATCCTCGGTGGTGTATTGTTGTGGTGAGTAGAGGACTCGTGTACATAGTAATATCTTGCAATCTGTTGAGAGTTGTAGAATAGGTTAGCCAAGAGTCAAAGTTGGCTTTCTGCCATGAACTCCACTATCCCCTGTTGATAATGTTGCATGTATGATAGGTTCTGTTGTAAGACTTGCTAAGTACCTTTGTACTCATGTTTGCTTAATAACTATTGCAGAGGAGAACCCTGCCCCTTATGATAGGTTCTACATAGACGTTGACGTCGACGAGTAGCTTGCTACCCAGACGGAGATCCTGAGCTTGTGAAGGGCCTTGTAGATAGTCAGGCTACACCAAGCCTGTTTTATTTTCTAAGTTGTCTGTACTCAGACATGTAGCTTCCGCTTGTGCTTGTATGACTGTATGACTTGAGTGTTGGGTCATGTGACCCCTACCTGTATGGATATGTTATGTATGGCTCTTGGAGCCTCTTAAATAAAGTACTTTGAGTCATAGAGTTCTGTTGTGATGCAATGTTGTATTTGCACATATTGAGCATATTGTGTGTATGATTGAAATGCTTGGTATGTGTGGGATTCGACACCTAGTTGTTTTCCTTTGGTAGCCTATCTTACACGGAAATGCCTCCTAGTGCTTCCAATGAGCCTTGGTAGCTTGCTACTGCTCGGAACACGTAGGCTGGCCGGCATGTGTCCTTCTTCGTTCCTGTGTCTGTCCCTTAGGGGAAATGTCACACGTTGTTCCTTTAAGTCCATGTAGCTTGCTACGACTTGGGTTCATACGTTGATGACCGACACATTCGTTGATGGGTCATGGATGCATGTCTCTGTAATTTAGTGCCACTTTTGGTTTATAACTAGCCATGTCGGCCCGGGTTCTCTATCATATGGATGCTAGCGACACTGTCATATTCGTGTGCCAAAATGCGCAAACGGCCCCGGGCCAGGTAAGGTGGCACCCGTGGGGATACCGTGTGTGAGGCCGCAAAGTGATATGACGTGTTACAGCTAGATCGGTGTGACTTAGGATCGGGGTCCTGACAAATAGAGATATTGTGTTATTCCCAAAATATCCAATCCACATGGAGCAAACTTCAACTTGACCTGGAACTAACAACACTATAAGAGGGGCTTGAGCAAAAGCGTAACTTAGCCAAACAACGGTTTGCGAGGAAGGTAATTAGAGGTTCCATGGAAAGGTAGGGGCTGACATGCAAAATGATAGGTATCGCAACAAAGCAATAGGGCGGGGCAACTAGCATAGCAACAATAGAGGTGATATCAAGGAATGGTCATCTTGCCTGAGATCCTGCAAGGAAGAATAACGAGTCCAAAGAAGACAAATGGACGTAGTCGAACGAATCCTCGCAACTTCGGAACGAAATCGAAGCTAACGCGAGAAGCAATCAGAAAGAAGCAAACAACATGGCAAACACACAAGATTAACCATGGCATATGCTGCACAAACAAGTATGATGCATGTCCGGTTCAAATATACAAGGCATGACAAAGTGCACAAACAACACTACAAGTTGAGTGGAGCTCAATATGCAACGAGTTGCATATTGACGAATCACCACATGGACATATTTTTAGTTTGATCTCGTTTTTGGACACAACAAGTTTAAATATTTGTTAACATGGCAAGAGGTGCAACAGATTAAAACTATACTATCTAAGCAGTTTTAAATGAGGCCGGAACAACAAACAACAATTGCAGAAAATCCCCATGTGCATATTATGAATTTGGTATTGTTCTACCTATTACTTCATTTGAAATTTATTAAACAGCAAAAGTAAATGCATCATGTTATTCAAAAAAAAATCCACCCTATATACATATAAAGTTTATTAAATTTGGAGCTACGGTTATTTAGTTATGAAATAAACTAATTTCACATGTTATTTACACAAATTAATGCAAACAACAATTTTTACACATTTTCAACATGGATGAAAGTTGGAAATTATTAATCTACACAAAATTCTAAGCATTTTCCATATATAGTTTGTTACATTTGGATGCATGGTTATTTAATTATAATGCATGAACATGAAGGGTCAAACTGTAAATATGCAGTTTTCTTGGAAATAGATAAATTCGACCCGTGCAGAAAAAAACACAATGGGCCAAATCTAACTGGGTGCTAGATCTGTTAGGCTCACCATGGGCCAAGGCCCGAGCCGGTGTGGAGGTGGAGGTAGGCCTGCTCGGGGCGATGCAGTCAACGCTCCAGGACGAGCGAGCTGCAGCGATCGTCTCATCTCTGCTCGCACGAAGCAGAGGCGCAGCACGGCGGGACTTCCAGCGGCGGGCGTGCGGGAAGGCCGGCGAGGAGCAGCTTCCGGCGAGGTAGGGACTTGGAGCAGGCTCGGTAGAGTCCGATGCAGAGGCATCTCCTCGACACCGTAGGCTGGGCGCAGAGCAGGTAAGGCGCTGGCGAGGTTCAGCGAGCAGCGATGATGAGGGCAGGGTTCGGCGAGGTGGCAGACGGAGAAGGACGAAGGAGTGGGACGGGCAGCTCCGGCGGTTCCCGTTCGTCTTGGTCGCTGGTCGGCATGGCGTGGAGGTGCGGGGGTAGGAGGAGGTCGGTGTCGAGGCCATGAGGTAGGGCGGGGCTCGGGCAGCGGAGCTGATGCTCCTGCACGAGGAAACAAGGGGAGGCGCAGGAGATGGCACGTCATGGTGCTCTGCTCCCCGGCGAGCTCAGGCGCGGTAAAGGGAATCCATGACGCGTGGGTTGCTGCTCTGGATGCGTCCGCGAGCTGAGTTTGCGGGTGGCTAGGAGATCCATCCCTGCGAGGTGCGGGGACGCAGTGGTTGGTCCGGTTAGAAATTCGAGGGAGGGTTTTTTTGTATCGGGGAAGGACCCGAGGTGGGAGATGCTGGCGGCGGCGGAGGGATTCGAAGGATGGGACATCTCTCCTGAAATTTAGGGTTAGACTGCTATATAGTGAGTGGGTTTGTGTAGGGGTTAACTAGACCCTCCGATCGTAATCGGACGATCGAGAAATAAATAGGTAGAGATTCTAAATAAGAAAACGAAGATGTTTTAGGGATGATTGGAGATGATTCGGACCCGACGATGAAGACAGCCCAGTTCGGGTCCGGGGCCGTTTTCGGACAAGGTTGCGAGGAATATGCACGGAGTGCAGAGATGCTAGGCGGTCAAACCCGGGTGGTCTGCGAAAGGCCAACGGAGGCAACGGGGACAAGAGACAACTATGAACAAATGCAAACTTTAAAAAAAATCCACAACAAAGTGCTGATGCACTACGGATGATGCAATGATGAATGCAACAAGCAAATAATTAACACATCTCACACGCAAAACATGGAAGGCATCTGGAGCATCGGTCTTGGGGCGTCACAACTCTCCCACACTAACAGAGGATTTCAACCCGAGATCCTGGGAATGGCACTGGATAGAAACGGAAAAGGAAGAGGCAAAACAAAGTTGCTTCTTCGACAAACAGTGAAACCAATAAACCTTGGAGGGTTGAACAACTTGAAAGAAAGAATACAACGGAGATGAACGAGATTACAAACACTCCATCAGCAAAGAGGAACATGGAACATTACGAGAACCTTGTAGGTTGAAAGACATGAACAAGAGCTCACGGATATCGAAAGAATTTAAAAACCACTCCAGTTAAAACAAGATAGAGAAGGAATAAGAACGAAATAATTTGGACAACACTCCGTTGAAAATGGAAGGAATTGAACATGAACTTGCCAAGTTGGTATGATACTTGATGAAATCAACAACACACTGCCTCTGAAACAATTGAAAGAATGACACAAAGGGTAAGAAGGTTTCAGAAAACACTCCATTTGAAAAGAGAGGCAAAACTTGATAAGATGAAGGAACTTGAATGGAGGACACGACACTGCTATTAAATGGACTAGAAAGGAAAATAACATGATCTTGACAAAACAAGATGATGGGAGGAAGAGAGCAACATCACAATGCCTCCGAAATGAAAGAATAGAATATAGATCGTTGGAAGGAAGAAGAACGAGGAAGAAAATGACAACTTCTACCACAATTGAATTTGAGGAGCATCCTTACAAAGAAGTGTTGAACGGAGTTGTTGGAAAATCAACAATGAAAAGAATAAGCTTTTTGTAGCCTCATGGAAAACATCTCAAAATAATGAGGTGACAACCGGCCACTAACGAAAACCAATATTTGCTAGAGATCAACGCAGAGATGAAAACTTCTTTCACCGAGAGGATAAATGAAGAATTTGGGTCATTTATAAGCACCACAATAGCAACAATCCTTAGGGAAAGCTTTTAGGTGAAATACAACCCAAGATTACTCTAACGAATAAATTTAAGGGTTGGAAAGATCTCCTAAACAAAGAAAATTATGGGTTTAAATATCTCATTCCTGACAACTTGTGAATCATGAAACATGAAGGGAAATTGTCAAAAATGACATACCCCCATCTCAAACGATAAGGTAGAAAGAATTGCACTTCGGAATGCAAGAAGAAGAATACTTGAACTCCTCGCACAAGAATCTTGATGAACACTTCGAGGATGAATTAAATCATGATGAACCACCATGAAGAACTCTGCTAACAAAATGATGAGAAGTGAAGGATGAAAAGAATAAGATTGAAGCCTTGCAATGATTTATATGGATCTTCGCCATGAGAAAATTAAGAGAGCTTAGAACACCAGGAGACAAGACGAACAACTTGAAACCACGAATTTATTCCTCATGAACAAACTTCAGAAGAAGGAATTAATAACCTTGAAGAAAAGAAGAATAAGAAATTATGTTATGCATATCCTTCACCAATTTAAATTGATGACAAGCAATGGATTTGGCATACTACTTATTCTTCTTGCAAGGATTGAGAGAGATATAGCTCATACTTCGGTAAATCTTCAACAAACCACCGGTAGGATTTAGAAAGAACGAATGAATTAATACGATAACAAAGGAAAAGGAATATTGAAGGAACCACCGTAAAAATTGAGACTGAGTGAAGAAAAAGAACGAACCGCCGGGAAGAAATAGAAAAACAAATACAGAACTTGAAGGAATTTAGATACAAGAGAAGGAAGAGATCGTGAACTGACTAGAAAATACATGAACGAAGCACCGAAAGAATATGGAGACGAACATAGAGGCATCAATTAAGAATAGTTATAGGACGAAGTTGAAAACTGAGAACAAAGAAAACTTCTGAAATGATGGCCTTCGGAGGATCACAATGGCAAAAATTCATGAAATGCTTCGTATGGGTAAGAAAAGATTTAGAGGAAAACTCTTCTTCGGTCTTCAAATGTTGAGAATGACGACAAGAATACCATGAAGAATTTTGTGGTATACTCCGGAAGAATGAAAAGATGGAAGGTTTAACCAAGCATGAAAAGAACTTGAAATCGATCTGGGAGAAGGCATATGACTGATGGAATCCATACTTATGTCACACCTTGAAAAGAATCCCGTAATAACTCCGGATAATTAGAAGAGTCAGGTAAGATCCTGGGAAAAGACCTGTGGGTTAGGGTCCACTCAAAAGAAACACCACTGGATGATTTTAAAGAGATATTGTGCCGGTTGAATTAAATGACTTGAGTGAGGTATCCACCTCGAATTAGATTGAACGGGTTAAGAATTGAAACGTGAATCTTATGATATATCTTGCACACTCCGGAGAAGAATTAGAGAGAGTTTGGTAAACATGAGGGACTTGGATAAGAAATTCCAACATGTGAAACAAGAGGAAGGATATAATCAACACCAAAGCTTGAATTAAATCCACGAGAGAAGAAAATGAGAATGGAACAACGATGAAGTTGAAGCTTCCTTAGCATCTTCATGACAATGAATGGATAAGAATATTGAAGGAAAATAATGAAGATAATTCACATGAATATAATGAGTACATGATTAAGAATTCTGGCTCCATGAAAAAAGGGTGGGAGGGTGGGCAAAACAAAGACAACTTGGGATGAATGAAACAGACACCATTGAGAAAGGACTGAGAGTTGATTTTGCAGATGATGAAGAGATTGGATTAACTTGAAGAGAAGCACGCCGGTTGAAAAGAATTTAACATAGAAATCTCGATGATCAAGAAGGACTAGCATTCCAATAGAAATATGAGAACACTGATTAGGAAAGGTATGGAAACAACATTTGACTTCGAAGCAACTCCAATACCGCAATCAAAGAAAAATGAAGGATTCGCTTGTATAATCAGCCGGAACAAACATATGATAGAGATTCCGTCCAAAGTTTTCGTGATGAGCCCCCCCTCCCCCCAGGCACGACATTACAAAGGACATTGCATCCCCGAATCAGCATAGCCAAGGATTCTTTAAGATGCAACGAGACCAGTGTAAAATCGACCATGACAAACGAATCACTAGACATTGAACCCCAACCTCATATCATGTATTAGTTGGAAGAATACCTAAGAACTACTTGAATTCCCACCTATTAATACCCAAAACTTTTTGGTTATGCAATCTGGTGTTGGGGATACAGGAGAAGAACAATATCTCACACAACTAGCAAGCCCTACATACTGCTATATCCATTCGTCAACACATAACCACACACTTTGGAAACCATATACCTCAGACCTTCGAAACGCATCCACTATACTAGTTGTGGCAATACTCCCGAACTATCCCGCCAGTATTGGGTGACGTCAAGGTTATCTCACCACCAGACATGCATAGAAGAGTTTTCGATGTCGGGCACCTCTGGTACTCCAGAACTGTAACGATACACAATGCGACGAGAAGACCTCAGAGCTCAACTCCCCGGGACTAAGCATACACTGACGGGAGGCACCAAGACAGAATTCCCGTCACAAAGATATCAGAACGATCCCAACAATACCTGCGTGATCCTAAGAAGAATTTAGTGGAAAATAGGGTAGGAAGTCAAACCTTCTACGTCAGGAGTCCTCACCAGAGCGGCGAAGGGGATAAGGAGAAAACGAATTCCTACTCTCCGATATATATATAATCCTAAGACTCAAAACATTTTTGTTTATAGACTCAACATCGGCAGCGGTTCGATCAAGCAGGGGGCTCCTAGGTCGGGGAAGTCTCTGATACCAACTTGTAACACCCAGGATGCGGCTATAGCTCCTACGTGTCGAGGCACAACTTAGAGTCATAACCGCATTCTGGAATGGTCTCAAGTATGGTATCTTTACACAACTCATGTAATGAACAGGATGAAAGAGAGTTTAATAGTTGGCTTGCACTCGCCACGTCACACAATTAATACAATAAACATACATTCATCCAGAGAACACAGAGCCCGACTAAGGACGAAATTAAACGAAGAAAAAGATACCACACAGGCTAATCCCGATCGGCCCTAGTAGGAACCACTACTGATCGTCGGGGCATGTCATATACATACGCCCACGCTCTTCATCGAATCCCACTGAAGCTCTTGCACGTCTTATGAGTGAACTCTGATGTACATGCATCTGTTTATATAGTAAATTGTGACTCATGAGGACTCAGCAATCTTGTTCCCGGGTATGAAAACTACCAAAGCTTTTAGGTGGGGAGAAGGTATAAAGTAGGCTGCAGCAGTCACTAAGCGTAGATGAGGTGGCTAGCTTACATAATTTTAGAGCGAGAAGAGAAGAGAAAGTCGTCGATCGTGAACTAGTCTTGATCACTAGATGATCCAATCTACCTACGAGTAATTCATAACTCAGTTGTGTTCTCTTCCCGAACTCCCTCGAAAAGAGACCATCACGACTACTCACACGGTAGTGTATTTCATTTAAAGTCTTGTGTCAAGTTATCTACAACCGGATATTAACAAACTCCAAGCCACCACATAACTGCGGGCACGGCTTTCGAAAGATCATAACCCTGCAGGGGTGTCCCAACTTAGCCCATCACAAGCTCTCACGATCAGCGGAGTAACAACTCCATGTGGGGAAGGCCCGAGTGTTCTCGGAATCCCATGCACAAGATATTTCGACAATAGTAAAACTAATTCAGCAAGACCTCCCGACTTGTCGTCACCCTGATAAGAGCCGCATATATCTCGTCTCAGGCCACGATTGGATGAGTGGCGCGTACGGGAGCCAAACGCCCAAGTTGCCAAGGGGTGGCCCCGTAAAATGCTCTAGTTTGGACCAACACTCATGAGGAGCACTGCCCTGGGGGGTTGATTAAGAATCCACGGGGTCCGGAAAGTCCCTATGCAAGTATTTAGTTATTAGGAAAATGTAAAACCAAGGTTGGGTCTTGCTGGAAAAGCTTTAACAATGTGAATTATTTAGGGGGGGCCATAAACCCCAACCGTGTTAGGAACACAAAATCAAGGAACATAACACCGGTTTATCGGTACCTAAGGCGGCATGAGTGGAACAAAACACCGAGCAAAAGTCCAAGCCTTCCACCCATTGCCAAGTATATAGGTGCATTAATTTAAATAGAGATATTGTGTTATTCCCAAAATATCCATTCCACATGGAGCAATCTTCAACTTCACCTGCGACTACCAACGCTATAAGAGGGGATTGAGCAAAAGTGTAACTTAGCCAAACAACGGTTTGCTAGGAAGGTAATTAGAGGTTTCATGGCAAGGTAGGGGCTGACATGCAAAAGGATAGGTATCACGACAAAGCAATTGAGCGGGGTAACTAGCATAGCAACAATAGAGGTGATATCAAGGAATGGTCATCTTCCCTGTGATCCCGCAAGGAAGAAGAATGAGTCCATGAAGAAGACAAACAGACATAGTCGAACGGATCCTCACAACTCCGGAACGAAAGCGAAGCTAACGAGAGAAGCAACCGGAAATAATAAAACAACATGGTAAACACACAAGCTTAACCTTGGCATATGATGCACAAACAAGTATGATGCATATCCGATTTAAATATACAGGGCATGACAAAGTGCAGAAACAACACTACAAGTTGAGTGGAGCTCAATATGCAACGAGTTGCATATTGACGAATCACCACATTCACATATTTAGTTTGATCTCGTTTATGGACACAACAAGTTTAAATATTGGTTAACATGGCAAGAGGTGCAACACATTAAAACTATACTATCTAAGCAATTTTAAATGAGGCCGGAACAACAAACAACAATTCCGGAAAATCCCCATGTGCATATTATGAATTTGGTACTGTTCTGCCTATTACTTCATTTGAAAGTTATTAAATAGCAAAAGTAAATGTACCATGTTATTCTACACAATTTTCCACCCCATTTACATATAAATTTTATTAAATTTGGAGCTACGGTTATTTAGTTATGAAATAAACTAATTTCACATGTTATTTACACAAATTAATGCAAACAGCAATTTTACACACTTTTAACATGGATGAAAGTCGGAAATTATTAATCTACACAAAATTCTAAGCATTTTGCATATATAGTTTGTTACATTTGGATGCATGGTTATTTAATTATTAATGCATGAACATGAAGGGTCAAACTGTAAATATTCAGTTTTCTTGGAAAAAGATAAATTCGACTCGTGCGGAAAAACACAATGGGCCGAATCTAACCGAGCACTGGATCTGTGAGGCTCACCATGGCCCAAGGCCCGAGTCGGTGAGGAGGTGGAGGTAGGCCTGCTCGGGGCGATGCAGTCAACGCTCCAGGACGAGCGAGCCGTAGCGGTCGTCTCGTCTCTGCTCGCACAAAGCAAAGGCGCGCCACGGCAGGACTTGCGACGATGGGCGTGTAGGGAAGGCCGGCGAGGAGCAGCTTCCGGCGAGGCAGGGACTTTGCACAGGCTCGGCAGGGTCCGATGCAGAGGTATCTCCTCGGCACCGTAGGCTGGGCGCAGAGCAGGTAAGGCGGCGGCGAGGTTCAGCGAGCGGCGGTGATGAGGGCGGGGTCTAGCGAGGTGGCAGACGGGGAAGGAGGAAGGAGTGGGACGGGCAACTCCGGTGGTTCCCGTTCGTCTTGGTCGCCGGTCAGCACGGCATGGAGGTGCGGGGGTAGGAGGAGGTCGGTGTCGAGGCGACGAGGTAGGGCGGGGCTCGGGCAGAGGAGCTGATGCTCCTGGATGACGAGACGAGAAGAGGCGCAGGAGATGGGGCATCGTGGTGCTCTGCTCCCCGGGAAGCTCAGGCGAGGCAGAGGGGATCCACGACACGTGGGTTGCTGCTCTGGACGCGTCCGTGAGCTGGGTTTGCGGGTGACTGGAAGATCCATCCCTGCGAGGTGCGGGGACGCGGTGGTTGGTCCGGTTGGAAATTCGGGGGAGGATTTTTTTGGATCGGGGAAGGACCCGAGGTGGGAGATGCTGGCGGCGGCGGAGGGATTCGAAGGATGGGACATCTCTCCTGAAATTTAGGGTTAGACTATCATATATAGCGAGTGGTTTTGTGTAGGGGTTAACTGGACCCTCCGATCATAATCGGACGATTGAGAAATAAATAGGTAGGGAGTCTAAATAAGAAAACGGAGATGTTTTAGGGATGTTTGGAGATGATTCGTACCCAACGGTGAAGACAGCCCGGTTCGGGTCCGGGGCCGTTTTCGGACAAGGTTGCAACGAACATGCAGGCAGTGCAGAGATGCTAGGCGGACAGACAGAAGCAAAAGAAAAACCCGGTTGGTCTGCGAAAGGCCAATAGAGGCAACGGGGACAACCGACAACTACAAGCAAAGGCAAACTTTGGAAAAATGTCGACAATGAAGTGCCGATGCAATGCGGATGATGCGATGATGAATGCAACAAGCAAATAATTAACACAGCTGACACGCAAAACATGGAAGGCATCTGGAGCGTCAGTCTTGGGGCGTCACACCTTCATCCGACGAAGCTCCCTATCCTGCTCCCACTTCAACCTTGCCACCCTAGCCTTCTCCTCCGTTATCTCCACCTTGCCCTCCGACTGCTTAGTGGCTAGCTGGAGTGCCGTGTCGTTCGTCCGGCGGAGGCGGCGAGCGTTCACTTCCACCATCGTGTGGGACCGATGGCAGATCCATGCGAGGAGCCGCTCGTCCTTGTTGAGCTCCGCCTGCAACCTGCAGTGGCAGCGCGCGGCGTCCCTCTCCCGTGCTCGCTGCCTCTCGCGGCGAGCATCGGGCCGAAGGCATGGGTACAAGCACCCACCACCTATCGCGTGGAGGAGCAGCCAGCAGGGGAAGGATATGGTGCGGGGCCGATGTGGGGACCCCGACTTAAGAGTCGAGATCACCGAATGCATGTGTACAGTGATCCCAGAGATCAATGCTCACTGAACACACAGAAGCTGAATAACAAGAGTCTTACATCCATACATACCGTCTTACACAAATTATGACCATTATGGTCAAGTCTTACATAGATAAACCCTCACGGGCTGAATAGCAAATAAACTCGAATAGCGGAAGTCTTCGTAGCTAAGTAGAACCCATGCCATCTGCCTTAACCCTACATGCATTCTGACTGGGAAAGCGTCCTAGTTCCCATGTTCGTCTCAATAGAATTCTTCTTCAAATTCTTGCTCCTCCATGCCTGGCCAATTAAATAACCAGTGGCAAGCCAATGAGTACTTTGAATGTACTCGCAAGCAACCCATGACTTGGTTCAAGGTAATGATGCAAGTTGTACAACGAATAAGCAACCTAGCTACAAGCTAGATAAGATATTCTACCATTTGTGAGACATGCATCAATGTACTTTGGTAACCTCGAGGAAAGGTTACTGATGTCAACATAAATAGAGTTCAAATCATTACTGGCTCTTTCAACGCGTCAAGTCACCACCTTGACTCAATACACACACACATATATTCACCAAGATTGTAAAATTCTGGATATAGTTTAAGTAGCACCTCCCAACTGTCCATGACTGTGGACATGGCTATTCAAATAGTTTAACACTCTGCAGAGGTTGCGCACTTTACCCACAAGATCCAGGAAGCTTGCGTGTCATCCACGATCCCGCAGTACCTCAAGTACTCGGGGGAAGCACCCGATCATTACCTTTCCCAATATGACACTAACATAGGGTTCACTCGTTGGTGCATAGCCCTCGTGTACAAATAAAAGATCGTGGGACTTTGCCCTTTTTACATTGTCACGCATACACGATGGGACCAACGGTGTGTCCGGTGCCCTGTAAAAACAGTCATGGCCGCCTATCCAAGCACGACCCCGTCCCTGTTGTGACCTCAAGTCTCCCCCATCACTAATAATGTGGGCACCATGCTAGTATCAGCCTAAGTAATCGATAATGCCCCGTCCCATAAAGGGGTAGAGTGGTTGCACATGTTTGGTTGGGACGGTAATCACACATAAATCTAATCCATCATTTTACCCATACACAAAAAACTCTCTTTGGTTCACCACTTCTTCCTCAAGTGGTGGCCTTAGTTCAACACCACCCTCGGGCATTAGGGGCACCCGATGGAGTTCTCGAAAGAATGCAACCACGAAGAGTTCATGGTACACATGCAAAATTATGCATCAACAACTAATCTTTTGACATTGCATCTATGCACAAGGTAGAGTTATGAGTAGGGGTATGCACCATGTGGTGGTTCCCCACAAGTTTACCACCGTCATATTTCATCATCATGCAATTGAAAAAACGGAACCGATGAACAAGAGGGCTCTCATGGTCAAAGGGCTGCTTGCCTGGATTGGCTTAGTGTTCAAAGTTTTCGAATCCTTCTCCTTCTCCTTCTTCAGCAACTTCGTCAAATACGGTATCTAATCATCGCAAGGGAGAAATAAGACAATAATAAAAACAGAAAAATCAAAGTGCTCAGAAAAATGTCAACTTATTTTTATAAAATACTAGAAGGAAAACTAAGAAGGCAAAAATTCTTAGTTTTGGATTTCGAGTGACAGAATGAGGTGAATGGATTTTTGAACAGAGGTTATATTGTTCAAATTTGAATTTTAATTTGAACAATACAGAAAAGGTTCATGAATATGTGTGAAAGTTATATCATTAAATAGGTAGGAATATTACAAGTTTTTAGGAGTTGGAATAAATTAATTTGGATAATTATTTTATCCTGTAGATTTATTTGAAAAATCTACAGAAAAAAAGGACACTGTGCAACTGGGCCAGAATGGCCTCAGTGCACAGGCCCAGAGGGTTTCCGGCCCGGCGAGCCGAGCGGTGCGCACGCGCTAGGTTTAAACCTGACGGGCGGGGCCCAGTCGCTAGTGGGAGAGAGGGGAGGCGAGAGGGATGGGAGGCTGACAGGCGGGGCCCGCCTGTCATCCCTAACCCCCGTCCAGATGGCCGGCGAGCTCACCGACGATGATTGATACGTCCAAAACATATCTATAATTTCTGCTTGCTCCATGCCTCTTTTGTGTGATATTGCTATGATATTTATGCACTTCCATACACTTTTGATCATATTTGGACTAACCTATTAACTCAGTGCACCCCAGTGCCAGTTTTTGTTTTCTGCTGTTTTTGTATTTCAGGTTTTCCCATTACTTAAATTGCCAGAAAAATTCCGGGAAAAATATATAAAAAATCAGCGCTCCAGAAGCTTCCACACGCCAGAAGTGGGGCCAGAGGGGAGCCAGGGGCAGCCCACGCGGCCTGCCCACGCGGCACCCCTCCTAGCCGCGCCGGGGGGGGGCACCTGGGGCCCCCTCTCCGCCTCTGGTGCCCCCCTTTGGCATATATTTAGCACGCGCCCCGAAACCCTCGAAGACGGAACCCTTTTCTGCGATCTCATCTCTGTTCCGCCGCCGCCGCGCTTCCAAGATTGGGAGCACCAGGAGAACCCTTCCCGGCACCCTGCCGGAGGGGAGAACCACCACCGGGAGCTTCTCCACCACCATGGACGCTTCCCTGATGAGTTGTGAGTAGTCCCCCTTGGACCATGGGTCCACGACCAGTAGCTATGTGATGTTCTCCTCCCCTCTTTGTTCTTCATCGATTAGACCTCGTGAGCTGCCCTACATGATCGAGGCACATATGTAATCTTTATGTTGTTGCTATGCTGAGTTTGCTGGGATCCGATGGATTATGAGATTATGTTCAGATTGTGTGTGAGTAATATATTTGATTCACCTCTTTTATATTTATGTTCTTGAGTAATTCTTGCATGTTCTCTGTTGCTATTTATTGCTTTGGCCGAGTAGTAGGTAGTAACTCCAAGAGGGAACATTATGCTTGATTGTGGGTTCATGCCCCTCGATGACTAGCTTGAGTGACAGAAACATGAGTCTAGGGGATGTGCTGTTGCCACAAGGGGGAAAACAACGGTGCTTGTACTTGCGGGTGCAAGGATTGTGTACTTTACGCAAAGTTCTTTTAATGCAGTTGTCTGTTGCTTTGAGTTTACACTATGGGTGGGACTCGCAACTTAATACCACCGAGATGTTCTGGATAGATATCTCAAGGTGGATGATTAGTAGTAGATGCAGATGGATTTTGGTCTACTTGCCTTGGCGTACCGCCCATGCTTTTGAGCCTCTACCTTTCTTACAGCATAGTTAGCATTGGTTTGCGCACATAATCCTGTCAATTGCCCAGATGTAATTCGTTTACCTCGCTTAGCTGTTTTATCGTCTTTTGAGAGAGAGACATCACTACTGAACATCATGGGACCCCGGTCCATATTACTATCACTGATCATACCCGCTATTTACTTACTGTTCTTATTTACTAGTTGCAGTCATACCTATCACTATTATCTCTTGCGTTTGATCCTTTGTAAACGACAAGGCCGGAGGGATTGACAACCTCTCTGTACTCATTGGGAGCAAAGTTATTTGTATCTGTGTGCAGGTCCTGTCAAGAAAAAGTCTCTGGTGCTATTGACACCTTCTTGTTGACCCTCGGAGTCTCACGGGATTCGATCCTTGGTATCTTTGCCAAGGGAAAATTTGCCGCTACGCTACATCTCAACCTTCCACTTGGGGTAACCAACGAGGGGCGAGAAGCCATCCAGCAAAGTTTTCTGACGCCGTTGCCGGGGACTCCACTCTTCAAGATAGGGGAGTTGCACGCTATCTTTTATCTTTGCTTTTTAGTCTTGTTAGTTTACCTTTCAGTTTTTGCTTTAGTTCCTTTTATCAAAAATCACAAAAATAGTTATCTTGCTTGTTGCTGCTATGGGTTCCACCGAGAACACCAAGTTGTGTGACTTCACTAGTCATAACAACGATGACTTTATCTGCACGCCTATTACTACACCTGCCACTTCAGCACCTTCTTATGAAATTAAACCTGCTTTACTGAACCTAGTTATGAAAGATCAATTCTCCGGTGCTGGAGATGATGTTGCTTTACACTTAAATAATTTTGTTGAACTCTGTGATATGCAAAAGTACACCAAAATAGATGGTGATATTGTTAAGCTTAAGCTTTTTCCTTTCTCCTTGAGAGGAGGAGCTAAAATTTGGTTTCAATCCTTGCCTATAAATAGCATAGATTCTTGGGACAAGTGCAAGGATGCCTTTATTGGGAAATACTATCCCCCTGCTAAAATTATCCAACTAAGGAGTAACATAATGAATTTTATACAATTGGATAATGAACATGTTGCTCAAGCTTGGGAACGCATGAAATCTGTTGTCAAGAACTGCCCTACTCATGGTTTGACTACTTGGATGGTTATCCAAACTTTTTATGCAGGCTTGAACTTTACCTCGCGGAACTTGTTAGATTCGGCCGCGGGAGGAACCTTTATGTCAACTACACTTGGTGCTGCTACGAAGCTTCTCGATGAGATGATGACCAATTATTCCCAATGGCACACCGAACGCGCTCCAACAGGTAGGAAGGTAAACTCTGTCGAGGAGATTTCCTCCCTAAATGAAAAAGTTGACTTGATCATGTCTCTACTTTCCAAGCAATCTTCCATTGATCCTCGTGATGTTCCTTTAAATTCTTTGATTGCTCAAGATCAAGTAGATGTGAACTTTATCTCTAGAAACGATTTCAATAACAATGCTTATAGGAGTAATTTTGTTAGCAACCCTAGACCGTTCCCCTCTAATTCCTATGGGAACAACAATGCTTATCCTAACACCAAGAACTCCACTTCTGAACTAGAGATTATGCTTAAAGACTTCATCACTACCCAAAAGGCCTTCAATAAGAGTGTAGAAGAAAAACTAAACAAACTAGATAATCTCTCTTCGAAGGTAGACAATTTAGCCCATGAGGTAGAATTGCTTAAAATTAGAACTTCCCCTCTTGAGGAGAGGAAGACCACTCCTATGAATGCTATTCAAGTGCAAATTAATGAAAACATTAGGATGTTGGCTAAACTTAAAGAGAGATGGGCTAGAGAAAAGGAGGAAGAAGATAGAATTAAGAGCCTTCCTACCTATCACACTGCTGCTACTATCCAAGTTGTTGAGGATATCCAAACTCTTAGCACCCAATGCACTCCTGGTCCCACTGGACCTATTAATGGTGATTCTATGACCTCAACCATAGAAACTCCTATGACCATAGAAGCTACCAAACAAGTGAGCCTAAAGGACACCACTACCACTTTACTTGATAGTAGTGACCTTGATTTTGATAATTGCACCCTTTCTGAAGTTATTGATTTCCTTCACAAGATGTCTAGAGATCCCCACACTAGCACGCTCAATCTTTCCTTCACGGAGCATATCACTAATGCTCTCATCAAAGCTAGGGAGGAGAAACTTAGGGTAGAAGCCTCCATACCTAGAAAGCTAGAAGATGGTTGGGATCCTATGATTAAAATTAAGTTGAATAACTTCTCTTGCTATGCTTTATGTGATGTTGGAGCTAGTACCTCCGTTATGCCCAAAAGAATATATGATATGCTTAAATTGAAACCTTTTGATTCTTGTTCTTTTGGTGTTCGTCTTGTTGATTCTTCCATAAAGAAACCTTTGGGGAGGATCGACGATGTTCTTATCATTGTCAATGACAATTATGTTCCCGTTGATTTTACTATTATGGATATTGAATGTGAACCTTCTTGTCCAATTATTTTGGGACATCCTTTTCTTCGCACCGTTGGTGCTATCATTGACATGAAAGAAGGGAATATAAAATTCTAATTCCCTCTCAAGAAAGGAATGGAACACTTCCCTAGAAAGAAGATTAAGTTACCTTTTGAGTCCGTTATACGGGCTAGCTATTCTTTTACTCTTGATAAAACTTGATCCTCTCTTTTTGCATTATGCCTAGCTTAAAGGCATAAAAGAAAGCGCTTTTGGGAGGCAGCCCACAATGAATAAAGTTTTATTTTGCTTTTGTTGTGTCTTGATGTTTTTTACTACAGTAGCATCATCATTGTATCTTTTCTTTTCACCTTTGTGCCAAGTTTAGCCTCTGATTGCAAGAAAGTTCAAAAGTTGTGACGTGCTGTCCAGGAAACAGATTCTGTCATAGGACAGAAAAAATCGTATAAAATCACCAGATCATCTTTTTGGTCTGAATTTATTCGACAGCGTGCTCTATACAATTGGCTTTCGGACGTCTGTTCTGAGTTTTTTGATTTGAGTTGCAGAAGTGCCCCGAAAAAATTATTTACTACCTGCTGGTCTGTTTTTCACAGATTCTGTCCTGTTTTGCCTTTTCTTCGTTTTGCAAACCTTGAGCTTGCTTTTTCTTTGCAAAAACCTTTTGGCAATCTTGAGAAACAGTAGGTCTTCAACATTATCTTTATTTCCAGCAAGAAAAAATTATTTTATTATGGGTACTAACCTCGCTAATCAGATCATGATGAGTTATGTATGAAGGGAGTTTTCAAGTGTGCGAGGGAAGATGATAAAAAGATTAAGGAGGGTCAAACGCTCAAGCTTGGGGATGCCCCCGTGCACCCCCAAGAAATATTCAAGAAGACTCAAGCGTCTAAGCTTGGGGATGCCCCTGTGCATCCCCTTCTCCATCAACAATTATCAGTTCGTCTTTCGTTCCACTATATTTTAATCACTTCATGCGTTATGTGCTATGCTTGGAGCGTCTTGCTTTTAGTTTCGCTTTTAGTTTTCTTTAGCTTTGCTTGCTGTTCATAACGAGTTAGAACCCAGCTTTCTTTGTGTGGGAGAGAAACACGCTCCACTCCAACTTAGAACACAACATAGGATTTTCATGCTTATCTCTGCTGTGTGTGTTCTTTGTCTTTCCATAGCTACTGTCATGTTTAGCTCTTAGTTTTCATGCTTTTCTTTTTAAAGAGCTTTTGTTTAGTTGGTTGTTGAACTCTCTTGATTTTTCATGTTTATCTTGTTAAGAGAGTTTGTCTGTTGCACTGAGTTGTGTGTCTTAAACTTAAAGTAGGTAATTGAGGTTGCTATTTAATTTTAGTAGTAACTTGCAATAGTTTTGAGGTATTGCCATGAGTAATGTCTGAACTTTTGGTGTCAAGAGCTTTAGCCTATTAGTGATAGATGTCGTATTTTGGGCAATCCGTGTTTATTTTCGAAAACCTACAAAATAGTTGAGAACTTTAGCTACTAAATGGATCACTAATCTTTGGAGGGATCGAATATTAGAGTACACTCACGTACCATGGGTCGAGGATGCGCAAGGGTAACCAAACACCCATACACACCTCCTCGGGGTACTTGTCTCTTTGTGAACCTCCTAATTAGATTGAGAGTTACCGATAATAAGTGCATGAGTTCTTCGGACTAATGTGAGTATTCGAAAGTTGACACTTCCACCTATCCATATTTTTCTAGCCTCTTCGGTACCGTGCATTGCCCTTTCTCACCTCCTTGGCACGATACGCTCTGTCATCATAAGCCTCATTATATCCTTCCTCAAAACAGCCACCATACCTACCTATTATGGCATTTCCATAGCCTTTCCGAGATACATTGACATGCAACATCCATCCTCTCATGACTTGATCTTCATGTCATACATGCTTTTTGCTTGATCG
The DNA here is from genome assembly GCA_902687465.1 of Secale cereale. Classification (NCBI taxonomy): domain Eukaryota; kingdom Viridiplantae; phylum Streptophyta; class Magnoliopsida; order Poales; family Poaceae; genus Secale; species Secale cereale. The sequence goes on from LR738715.1 coordinate 512,603,181, forward strand.
ATGAGCCGCATGCTAGTTGGGCCTTGCCCTAATCATTGCTACATGATGCGCTAGTATCATTGCATATCCTGCTACACTGGCAGAGGCATACATTTGCATACATCATGATAGTTTCATTTTCTTTATGTTGAGTACTTTTGTAAATTGTGAAAGATCTTCTATACTTCTTGTAATACATAGAGTGTTGCCCCTAAAGTGAGGAAAAGATCCCAAAGAGGACAAAATCAAAAGATCCCAAAGAGGACAAATGAGAGATAAATAGAAAGAGCCATTGAGGCCACAAAAAAATAAAAATAAAAAGAGAAAAATAAATAAAAAGAGAGAAGGGGGCACACTACTATTTCCTTTTGAGAGATCCACACTCGTACTCCATCTTATACCTTGTACTACATAGAGATTATCATTTCTGCATATAGCTATGTGGGGACCTTTACACTATAGAACTTGGCTTGTATATTCCAATGATGAGCCTCCTCAAAAGAGCTCTAGGTCTTCTTGAGCAAGAAAGTTGGATGCACCCCTACTAGTTCCATTGGAGGGCTTACCTTAGCTCACATGTGCATCTGTTGCATGGCAATCCCTACACCTCGCATCATATCTATCATTTGGCTTTCTCTCGCCGATGATTGTCCTCATTGATGTGAGCCTTTCACACCTTTCTTTTTGTCTTCCCCCTCTATCATCCTTATCTCTGTGCCATCCTAAGTGTCGACTTTCTTGCTTACGCTCATCCATTGCATGAGTGCTCAAAATATCGAAAGGGAGTGGATCATTTTGACTTGTACCTGGCTGACGGTCTGGGGATGAGTCAAGATAAGATTCCAAAGAAGACCAAGTGTGAAACTTTAGTGGATTAAGTTCTCAACAATACAAAAACTATGTTTTACTCTCTCATATATCCCTATCCCCTTTCTTGCATGCAAACACCATTTGGAGACATTCGAGTCACGGACAGCGAGAGCTCTTGCACCTTTATGTTCTTATGTTACTTGTTACAATGCTAATATAGACTCTTCCTTGTTATGACTTGAATTGGATTACATGCCTTGATTACTTTACTTAAAAGTTCTTATATGGTTGATAGCATGTCACCACAGAAATTATGCTTGTTATCATTTACCTACTCGAGGACGAGCAGGAATTAAGCTTGGGGATGTTGATACGTCCAAAACGTATCTATAATTTCTGCTTGCTCCATGCCTCTTTTATGTGATATTGCTATGATATTTATGCACTTCCATACACTTTTGATCATATTTGGACTAACCTATTAACTCAGTGCACCCCAGTGCCAGTTTCTGTTTTCTGCTGTTTTTGTATTTCAGGTTTTCCCATTACTTAAATTGCCAGAAAAATTCCGGGAAAAATATATAAAAAATCAGCGCTCCAGAAGCTTCCACGCGCCAGAAGTGGGGCCAGAGGGGAGCCAGGGGCAGCCCACGCGGCCTGCCCACGCGGCCCCCCTCCTGGCCGTGCCGGGGGGGCGCCTGGGCCCCCCTCTCCGCCTCTGGTGCCCCCCTTTGGCATATATTTAGCACGCGTCCCGAAACCCTCAAAGACGGAACCCTTTTCCGCGATCTCATCTCTGTTCCGCCGCCGCCGCGCTTCCAAGATCGGGAGCACCAGGAGAACCCTTCCCGGCACCCTGTCGGAGGGGCGAACCACCACTGGGAGCTTCTCCACCACCATGGACGCTTCCCGGATGAGTTGTGAGTAGTCCCCCTTGGACCATGGGTCCATGACCAGTAGCTATGTGATGTTCTCCTCCCCTCTTTGTTCTTCACTGATTAGACCTCGTGAGCTGCCCTACATGATCGAGGCACATATGTAATCTTTATGCTATTGCTATGCTGAGTTTGCTGGGATTCGATGGATTATGAGATTATGTTCAGATTGTGTGTGAGTAATATATTTGATTCACCTCTTTTATATTTATGTTCTTGAGTAATTCTTGCATGTTCTCCGTTGCTATTTATTGCTTTGGCCGAGTAGTAGGTAGTAACTCCAAGAGGGAACGTTATGCTTGATTGTGGGTTCATGCCCCTCGATGACTAGCTTGAGTGACAGAAACATGATTCCAAGGGATGTGCTGTTGCCACAAGGGGGAAAACAATGGTGCTTGTACTTGCGGGTGCAAGGATTGTTTACTTTACGCAAAGTTCTTTTAATGTAGTTGTCTGTTGCTTTGAGTTTACACTATGGGTGGGACTCGCAACTTAATACCAGCGAGATGTTCTGGATAGATATCTCAAGGTGGATGATTAGTAGTAGATGCTGATGGATTTCGGTCTACTTGCCTTGGCGTACCGCCCATGCTTTTGAGCCTCTACCTTTCTTACAGCATAGTTAGCATTGGTTTGCGCACATAATCCTGTCAATTGCCCAGCTGTAATTCGTTTACCTCGCTTAGTTGTTTTATCGTCTTTTGGGGGAGAGACATCACTAGTGAACATCATGGGACCCCGGTCCATATTACTATCACTGATCATACCCGCTATTTACTTACTGTTCTTATTTACTAGTTGCAGTCATACCTATCACTATTATCTCTTGCGTTTGATCCTTTGTAAACGACAAGGCCGGAGGGATTGACAACCTCTCTGTACTTGTTGGGAGCAAAGTTATTTGTATCTGTGTGCAAGTCCTGTCAAGCAAAAGTCTCTGGCGCTATTGACACCTTCTTCTCGACCCTCGGAGTCTCACGGGATTCGATCCTTGGTATCTTTGCCAATGGAAAATTTGCCGCTACGCTACATCTCAACCTTCCACTTGGGGTAACCAACGAGGGGCGAGAAGCCATCAGCGATGCAGGGCACGGCAGGGCGAGCTGAGGGCAGGGATGGAGTCAGCACGAAGTCGCCGTTCGGGTGGTGGTGGTGGAGGCAGTCGCCGGAGCAGTCGGGTTCGCCGTCGACGAGGTTGCACGGCGGAGGGGCGTCGGGCGGTGGCTGCTTCGGCCGTTTCCGACTGCAACGGAGAGGGGAAAGAGAGGGGAAAGGGTCAGTGAGGCTTGGCGGTTCCAGATCGAGGCTCAGGAATGGCGGGGACGGCTCATACCGAGCAGACGACGGCGAGCCGCCGCGGCGGGGCTCGAGCTCGACCTTGAGCTCGAGAGTCTCTGGGAGAGAGCTGGGAGTGTAGGGGGGCACTTCTGTGAGTCCAGAGGTGAGTGGTGGAGAGGAGAGGGCTCAGGGATGCCTTTTTATAGGCAGGTGGCAGTCCACCGAGGAGGTGTGCGCCGGCGAGGTTGATTCGGAAGCTATGGGCTACGGGGGCTCGTCGGGGCGTGTCTGGGGTGCTCGTGGGCATGGTTCACGTCCAGAGAGGGGAAGGGAAGGAGCGGGGGAAGGCTCCAGTGGCTCGCTTGTGAGGCCGAAGATTGGAGCTCGCGGGCGGCCGGCGCGCGTGCGAGGGAAGCCATAGGAGGGAGAAGGAGGAGGGGGGCATGGCCGTGGCATGTCGCGGACGTCGAGGCGCCTCGGCTGGTGCGAGGGGGAGGCCCGAGGTGGTCGGAGGCGCCGGGTCAGGAGTGGCTACAGTGCTAGAGCACACTGTAGCGTGCTCCAGAGCACGCATATGGCCGGCATGGCATTCTTTATGCCCTGTGATCGTGGCCACTAGTGTCTATAGGATAAGGGAGGCAATAAACAACATGAAATTCGCATTGGATGCTCTGGAGGGCTTCTAGAAGGAGAGATGGTGGAAAGAGAAGGGTGAAAGTGGCTGTACAGAGATGTGAAAATGGGTTTTACCCCCCTCAATCATTGAGCTGCGGTGCAGCCATGGCTGCTGGAGGTAGAAGAGGTCTTGGGGGTGCTGTGGTAAGAACTTGAGGCAAGGGGAAATAGTGGAAGGGGTCAAAACAAGGGTTTTGGTAAAATAGCAGAAGGTGTTTGATGATGTTTTCGGCAAGCAAATGGGTTTCATTTGGCATGATACTCCACAGGATGAACTGGCACATATAATTAGTCCATTTCACCAAATTTGGCACCACTTGGGGTTGTGGGCTTGTCAGCCAAATTTGGGGTCACAAGTTAAAAGTTGGTAATGTAAAGTTGTTCAAATTTGAATCTGAACAGAAATGATTTTGGGGCACTTTGATCAAGTTAACCTTCTCCAAAACTTGTACCATTTGGTCTAGATGCATAATTAGACCATTTTAGCATGTGTACCAAGGTTGAGAGCATTTGGACAAGTTTGGCAATGTAAAGTTGCTCAAACTTCAAAATGGACAGAAATGGTTTTGAGGGGATTTGATGATGTTTTCTTGCTCCCCAAGGCATGAGGCTTGGTAAGACTATCAAATATGCCATACTTGACAGGATAGAATTTCCCTGGATTTTTAGAGAATATTTCCTTTGTAAATATTTCAAAAGCTTGAAATATCCAGAAAGGGTTTCTGAGGGATTTGCCCAATATTTTGAACATGACCAAGTGTTGAAACTCTTATATATGGACAATATATGTCCTAAGAGTCTCTCTGAATTATGGCAAATATTTTTGAAATAGTTAAATAATTTTTACCTATTAAAGACCATTTCTAGCCTAAAGGAAAAGCCTTTAAATAAAATAGGAAAATAACTTTTAAAAATATACTTTTTTGGTTTTTGGGAGTCCTATACCTAATAGGATTCAAACATACCTTTTCAAAGATTTTTTTCACCCTAAATCAAGTACTTGCAATGCAATTCTCAATTTAGGGGTTTTTGGAAAAATAATTTCTGAAAATACCTTTTGGCCAAAATATTTTTATAAGGATATACTATATTGTTCTATACACTTGGTATGATCATTGGGCAGAAGTTTGGGGTATGGAGATGAAGCATAGAAGGTGAGGCTATGTTGACTTTTAAAGAGCACTTGAAATCAGAGAGAGAAAAATTCAATTCCAAATAAAGCCAAATGATGCAAAAAAAATTGTTGATCCAAATTTTCATGCTTTGTTAATGCAATAACCATGTTACAAAATGCAGGGTGTGACAGACCTACCCCCCTTACAAGAAACTCATCCCCAAGATTCCTAAACTTGGCTTTAAAAGAGATCGGGACACTCGGATCTAAGACAGTCTTCATGTTCCCAGGTCGCTACTGCTTCTGTGTGGTTGCTCCACTGGACCTTGAAGTACTTGATGGTGCAGCTTCACGTTCGTTGTTCTGCTTCATCCAAAATGCAAATGGGCCTCTCGCGGTAGGTCAAATCAGGCTGAAGGTCAATGGCTTGGTGATCGACATCCTTGTAGAGATCAGTCTTGTCCGGAACATGGAGACACTTCCGGAGTTGTGAGACGTGGAATACATTGTGCACATCGGATAGCTCAGGTGGTAGTTCCAACTAGTAAGCCACTTCTCCTCGTCGTGCAGTGATCTCAAAGGGGCCAATAAACCTTGGTGCGAGCTTCCCCTTAACGTGGAAACGCTTGGTTCCCTTGAGAGGAGTTACCCGCAGGTACACAAGGTCTCCGACTTGGAAGTTCACTTGTCAACATCGAGTGTCAGCATAGCTCTTCTATCTTGACTTGGCGGTCTTCAAAGGCTCTCTGACTAGCTGCACTTGTTCTTCTGCTTCGCGGAGAATATCTGGTCCAAAGACTAGTCCTTCTCCGGTCTCTGACCATTTGAGGGGTGTGCGACACTTGCGTCCGTACAACATCTCAAATGGTGCCATCTGAAGGCTAGACTGAGAAATGTTGTTGTACGAGAACTCGGCAAAAGGGAGTCAATCTTCCCACTTGGCTCCATATGCCAAGACACAGGCTCGGAGCATGTCTTCGAGTATTTAATTCACTCGCTCTGTCTGACCTCCGGTCTGCGGGTGGAAAGCTGTGCTGAAAGACAACTTGGTTCCTAGGGATTCTTGGAACTTCCTCCATAACCATGAGGTAAGCTGGGTTCCTCGATCTGACACAATCTCCTAAGGAACACCATGAAGGCTTACGATTCTGTCGATGTAGAGAGTTGCCAGCTGATTGCCATCATAGGTAGTATTGACAGGAATGAAATGGGATACTTTGGTCAAATGGTCGACTATGACCGAGATGGAGTCATGTCCTTTTTTCGACCTTGGTAATCCAGTGATGAAATCCATTCCGACTTTATCCCACTTCCACTCAGGAACCTTGAGTGGTTGGAGTAATCCAGCGGGTCACTGATATTCAGCCTTGACCCTTTGGTACACATCACACTTTGCAACATAGGTGGCAATCTATCTTTTCATCCCATGCCACCAAAATCTTTCCTTCAAGTATTGATACATCTTGGTTCCTCCAGGGTGGATGGAATACAGAGTGTCGTGGGCTTCTTGCAGAATCAAATTCTTCAGCTCCATCTTGTTTGGTACGTAGATGCGGCCTTTGTACAAAACATTCCCGTGCTCATCCTCGGAGAATCCTGGGGCCTTGCCTAGCTTCATCTTCTTCTTGATGCCTTCAATGCTTGCATGCCCGCTTTGTGCTTCCTTGACTTCGTCCATCAGGGTTGGTTTGACTTCCAGATGGTTTAGAAATCCATGGGTGACCAATTCCAAGCTGAATTCTTCCAGCTCTTCAAACAGGGTTGGCTGCCTTCTTTCAATTATGGCATTCAGAGAGCAAGCCTTTCCACTTAAGGCATCAGCTACCACGTTAGCCTTCCCGGGGTGATATTGAACACTGAGGTCATAATCCTTGATCAGTTCCAACCATCTTCGTTGCCTCATGTTCAATTCCTTTTGGGTGAAAATAAACTTCAGACTTTTGTGGTCTGTGTATATCTCACACCACTTCCCTAGGAGGTAATGTCGCCATGTCTTCAAGGCATGAACCACTGCTGCTAAGTCAAGATCGTGAGTAGCGTAGTTCTCTTCATGAGGTCATAGCTGCCTTGAGAGGTAAGCTATGACTCGTCCTTCTTGCATCAGAACGCTTCCCAATCCGGTTCGAGAGGCATCACAATATATCACGAACTCCTTGTGAATGTCAGGTGTTGCCAGAACTGGGGCGGTGGTCAATCTCTTCTTGAGCTCTTGGAAGCTTTCTTAGCATTTTGGCGTCCATTCGAACTTCTTGTCCTTCTTCAGGAGCTGAGTCATTGGCCGGGCAATGCTGGAGAATCCTTCCACGAATTTGCGGTAATAGCCCGCAAGTCCGAGGAAGCTTCTGACTTCCTTGACGGTCGTTGGGGACTGCCATTGGGTCACAGCTTCGATCTTTGCGGGATCAACCGGCAATCCTTCCTCGGTCAAGACATGACCTAAGAACCCAACTTTATGCAACCAAAACTCACATTTGCTGAATTTGGTGTATAGTTGGTGCTCTCGAAGCTTGTCTAGGACCATCCTCAAATGTTGCTCGTGCTCTTCCTCCGTCTTCGAGAAGACAACAATGTCATCAATGAAGACAACAACAAACTTTTCCAAATATTCCATGAAGACCTTATTCATGAGATACATGAAGTAAGCTGGGGCATTGGTTAATCCAAAGGACATGGCCGTGCACTCATACATGTCATATCTTGTTACAAATGTCATCTTTGGAATATCTTGGGGTCTGATCTTCAGCTGGTAGTTCGCAGATCCGAGGTCGATCTTGGAGAACACCTTGGCTCCACTGAGTTGATCAAACAGATCTTCAATCTTGGCAAGTGTCTACTTGTTCAAGATTGTAACTTCATTGAGGGAATGGTAGTCAATGCATAAGCAGATGGTACCGTCCCTTTTTGCCACAAATAGAACAGGTGATCCCCAAGGGGAGGCACTAGGGCGGATAAATCCCTTCCTCAAACTGCTTTTCCAGTTACTTCTTCAACTCAGCTAATTCTTCCGTCCCCATTCTATAAGGCTTCTTATAGATGGGTCCTGCCCCGGGCATGAGCTCGATGACGAACTCAATGTCACGGTCAGGGGGCATTCCCGTTAGCTCATCCCGAAAGATATCGTGATACTCGCATACTACTGGTACTTGCTCCAGTCCGACTTCAGACAGACAGTTGACTTGAGCTGTTTGAGTAGAAGAGGAGTTGGAGGCAAACTTAACTTCGACTCCTTGGTAATTGGTCACAGTGACAGTCTGATTGGAACAGTCTAATAAGCCTTGGTGCTTGCTGAGCCAATTCATGCCTAGGATCACATCCAAGCCTTGTGATCTCAGGATGATAAGGTCTGCTAGGAAATCTACCCCGTTAATGATGATACTGACTCCCTTACAGCCTATCTTGGCTCTCATCTCTGCTCCGGGGGTTTGTACCACCATGGGGTTATTCAGGGGTGTAGGGGTCATGCCACCTTTTAATGCAAATCTTTGAGTGACAACTGCTCTTAAACCATGCGGAATCTCGAAAAGTGTTCAACATGGCGAAGTAGCGCATAATCCATACCTTTTCAACGGTATATTACACGCATTGTTCCGACAAACGGTTAAAAAATTAGAGCAAAAAAGGTACCGAAAAAACAACACGTACAGTTTTTTCAACATGAAGTTCACTGGTCTCTGTGTTGTCTCCCCCCGTATTTTTTCGCACATGAAACACTATCCCCGCTCCCCTCGCGCCGCCGGACATGCCCGTCCGCGCCGGACATGTCCAGCCTCCACGTCGCCCCGGCCTATCCCAGAGCGCCACCTCACCCCAGCCGCCCCCGTGGCCAATGGAGCACCGCCACGTCGCCCCCGCTCTCTCTCTCCCGCGCCGCCGGCCTGCCGGGGCCCAATCGGGGCCCTCCAGGCCCGACCACCACCATGGCCCGGACCGCACCTCGCGCCACCGCCCGGAGCTCCCGCTCCTCCGCCGTCCGTCCCCGCCGCCATGCTCCTCCCCAGCGCCACCGGCTAGCCGAGCTTGCCGCCCCGCCGCTGCAGCTCCTCCGGCGAGTCTCAGCGCTGCCGTCGCCTCGCCGGCGCCTGGCCGCCGCCGCCTCACCGCCCTCGTGCCTCGCCACCGCACACACCGCCACTACTCCGCGCCAGCTCCGCCACCGGATCCGGCACCGGCCAGCCGGATCTGCTCGACCTCGCCGGCCCTGGCTTCCTCCAACGCTCGCCGGAGGCAAAGCTCCTCTGCCGCCGCCTCATCCTTGCTCGGGTAAGAGGTCGAGCGCCTGCTCGCCTCGATTCCTCGGGCCGTCTCCACCGCCTCGTGGGCCGGCCTCGCTGCTACTTCTCGAGCTTGCGCTGTATTCCCTCGAAGAGGAAAGGGAGACGCAGCACAGTAGCGTAAGTATTTCCCTCAGTTTTTGAGAACCAAGGTATCAATCCAGTAGGAGACCACGCGTGAGTCCCTTGCACCTGCACAAACAAATAACAACTTCGCAGCCAACGCGATAAGGGGTTGTCAATCCCTTTACGGTCACTTACGAAAGTGAGATCTGATAGAGATGAAGTTTATATTTTTGGTATTTTTGTTTATAAGAACAGAAAACAAAAGCAAAAAAAAAAAGTAAAGTAGGTGTAGATTGATATGTTGAGAATAGACCTGGGGGCCATAGTGTTCTCTAGTGGCTTCTCTCATCATAGCGATGTTCTACGGTGGGTAAACAAATTACTGTCGAGCAATTGATAGAAAAGCGAATAATTATGAGACTATCTAGGCATGATCATTGTATATAGGAATCACGTCCGAGACAAGTAGACCGAAACGATTCTGCATCTATTACTATTACTCCACACATCGATCGCTATCCAGCATGCATCTAGTGTATTGAGTTCATAAGAACAGAGTAACGCCTTAAGAAAGATGACATGATGTAGAGGGATTAACTCAAGCAATATGATATAAACCCCATCTTTTTATCCTCGATGGCAACAATACAATATGTGCCTTGCTGCCCCTACTGTCACTGGGAAAGGACACCGCAAGATTGAACCCAAATCCAAGCACTTCTCCCATTGGAAGAACTATAGATCTAGTAGGCCAAACCAAACTAATAATTCGAAGAGACTTGCAAGGATATTATGAGCACACATAAAAAGTTCAGAGAAGAACCAGATATTTCTCATAGATAATCTTGATCATAAACTCACAATTCATCGGATCTCGACAAACACACCGCAAAAAGAGATTACATCGAATAGATCTCCTCGAGGCCCGAGTAGAACTTTGTATTGAGATCCAGAGAGAGAGAAGAAGCCATCTACATACTAGCTATGGACCCGAATGTCTGTGGTAAACTACTCACAACTCATGGTGAGGGCGATGATGATGATGAAGAAGAACTCCATGATGGATACCCCTCCGGTGGAGCTTCGGAAAAGGCTCCAAGATGGGATCTAATGGGAACAAAAGGTTACAGCAGTGAAATTAGGGTTTTCTCTCGGTTGCTGATGGTTTCGGGGTACGTAGACTTATATAGGAGGAAGGAGGACACCGGGGGACTCACGGAGGCCCCACGAGGCAGGGGGCGCGCCCTGGGAAGGGGGACGCGCACCCCACCCTCGTGGGCCCCTCGTGGCTCTTCTGATGTGGTTCTCAAGTTCTCCATGCATGATTTTCTCGAAAAATATCTCTTGCGAAGGTTTCATTCCGTTTGGACTCCGTTTGATATTCCTTTTCTGCAAAACCCTGAAACAGGCAAAAAACAGCAATCTGGACTGGGCCTTTGGGTTAGTAGGTTAGTCCCAAAAAATGATATCAAAGTGTAAGATAAAGCCCATTAAACTTCCAAGACATCATAAATAATAGCATGGAACAATAAAAAATTATAGATACATTGGAGACATATCAAGCATCCCCAAGCTTAATTCCTGCTCGTCCTCGAGTAGGTAAATAATAAAGAAAGAATTTTTGATGTGGAATGCTAACCAACATAGTTTTTCAATGTAATTCTCTTAATTGTGGCATGAATGTTCAGATCTGAAAGATTCAATATAAAAGTCTATATTGACATAAGAAATAATAATACTTCAAGCATATTAACAAAGCAATTATGTCTTCTCAAAATACTATGGCTAAAGAAAGTTATCCCTACAAAATCATATAGTCTGACTATGCTCCCTCTTCATCACACAATATATTCATATCATACACAACCCTGATTTCAGCCAAGCACTTCTTTTCATACTCTATTCTTTCAAACCTTTCAACTTTCACGCAATACATGAGCATGAGCCATGGACATAGCACTATGAGTGGAATAGAGGTGGTTGTGGAGAAGAAAAAAGGAGGAAGATAGTCTCACATCGACTTGCCATATCAACGGGATATGGAGATGCCCATCAATAGATATCAATGTGAGTGAGTAGGGATTGCCATGCAACGGATGCACTAGAGCTAAAAATGTATGAAAGCTCAACAAAAGAAACTAGTAGGTGTGCATCCAACTTGCTTGCTCACGAAGACATAGGGCATTTGAGGAAGCCCATCGTTGGAATATACAAGCCAAGTTCTATAACGAAAATTCCCACTAGTATGTAAAGTGACTAAGCATGAGACTCTCTACAATGAAGAACATAGTGCTACTTTGAAGCACAAGTGTGGAAAAAAGATAGTAGCAATCGTCCCTTTTTTTTCTTTTTTTTGGGCCTTTCTTTTTTTTTCTTTTTTTTGCGGAGGGGCTTTATTGATTTAGCCTTTCCTCCCATGGGACAGTGCTCTAATAATGAAGATCATCACACTTTCATTACAACTCGATATTACAACTCGATACTACAAGAAAGTATGACTCTATATGAATGTCTCCGACGGTGTACCGGTATGTGCAATGAAACAGGAGTGACATGTATGAAAAATTATGCATGGTGGCTTTGCCATAAATACGATGTCAACTACATGATCATGCATGGCAATATGACAATATGATGCGTGTCATATGAATGGAACGGTGGAAAGTTGCATGGCAATATATCTCAGAATGGCTATGGAAATGCCATGATAGATAGGTATGGTGGCTGTTTTGAGGAATAATATGGTGGCTGTTTTGAGGAAGGATATATAGTGGGTTTACGGTACCGGCGAAAGTTGCGCGGTACAAGAGAGGCTAGCAATGGTGGAAGGGTGAGAGTGCGTATAATCCATGGACTCAACATTAGTCATAAGAACTCATATACTTATTGCAAAAATCTACGAGTCATCAAAACAAAGCAATCAACGCATGCTCCTAGGGGGAGGTTGGTAGGAGTTAACCATCGCGCGCCCCCGACCTCCACACAAAGGTTGACACTTTACAAATACCTCATGCTATAACTTCATCACATAGCGGTTCACCATATGTGCATGCTACGGGAATCACTAACCTTAATACAAGTATTTATCAATTTCATAATAACTCCACTAGCATGACTTTAATATCACTATCCTCATATATCAAACAATTATCAAGCATCCAACATCTCATTCTATTCAATGCACTTAGTGTGATTTTTTTTACTACATTGACATTGGATGTCTATCATGTGAAGACTAGTTTTTATAGACTAAACATATTACCATGCTGTTTTAATAGACTCTCAAATAGATATAAGTGAAGCATGAGATTTCAACAATTTCTACAAAATATAACCACCACCGTGCTCTAAAAGATATAAGTGAAGCACTAGAGGAGAAACTATTCAACTCAAAAGATATAAGTGAAGCACATAGAGTGTTCTAACAATTCCTAAGCCATATTTAACTATCTCAAATAGGTGTGTCCAGCAAGGATGATTGTGACAAACTAACAATCAAAGACTCAAATTATACAAGACGCTCCAAGCAAAACACATATCATGTGGTGAATAAAAATATAGCTCCAAGTATAGTTACCGATGGATGAAGACGAAAGAGGGGATGCCTTCCCGGGGCATCCCCAAGATTAGGCTTTTGATTATTCTTGAATTTTACTTGGGGTGCCATGGGCATCCCCAAGCTTAGACCTTTGCTACTCTTTGTTCCATAGTCCATCAAAGCGATACTCAAAACATGAAAACTTGACAACACAAAACTTAGACAAAACTTCTCGTGAGCTCTGTTAGTATAAGAAAGCAAACCACTACTCAATGGTACTGCAATAAATTCATTATTTCTTTATATTGGTATTAAACCTACTGTATTCCAACTTCTCTATGGTTCATACCTCCAAATATTACTCATAGATGCATTGAAATAAGCAAAGAACACACGAAAAACAGAATCTGTCAAAAACGGAACAGTCTATAGTAATCTGCAGGTTTCGCATACTTATGTAACTCCGAAAAATTCTAAATAAATTGGTAAATGTGAGGAATTTGTCTATTAATCATCTTATAAAAAAAATAAACTAAATAGCACGCTCTAGTAAAATCTGACGACCATTCTAGTGAGCGCTAACGATTCTGTTTTTCACAGCAAGATCACATAAACTTCACACACATCTTCCCAAAGGTTCTACTTGGCACAAACACTAAACAAAACACAAAACCACATATAAAAAAAATCTAGATGCAATATTCATTCCTAAACAGAAGCAAAAAAAATTGGGTTGCCTCCCAACAAGCTCTTTCTTTATAGCGATTAAGATAGGCTTGAGAATTCAATGATGCACACATGAAAGATAAGAGTTGAAGCACAAAGAGAGCATCATAAAACATGTGACAAACACATCTAAGTCTAACATACTTCCTATGCATAGGCATTTATAAGCGAACAAATTATCATAGCAAGCAAGATCTAGCGTATGCAAGGAAGAAGAAAGAAACAAGATCAATCTCAACATGAAGAGAGGTAATTTAGTAACATGAAGATTTCTATGACCATATTTTCCTCTCTCATAATAATTGCATGTAGGATCATAAGAAAATTCAACAATATAGCTATCACATAACATATTCTTAACACGATCCACATGCATGCGAAGTTGACACTCTTCCAAAATAGTGGGATCAACATTAAATAAAGTCATGACCTCTCCAAACCCACTTTTATCAAGAATTCCATAAGATTGAATATTCTCCAAATATGTCAAATCTAAAGTTGACACTCTTCTAAACCCACTTTCTATATTATTGCAAACATTATCAATCTCATATTCATCATGGGAGTTAAATAAATTTCAATTGCATAAGAAGAATCACCCCAATCATGATCATTGCAACAAGTAGCAGCCATAGCAAAACAAGCATCCCCAAGCTTAGGGTTTTGCATATCATTAGCACAATTGACATCAATAGAATTTATAGTAACATCATTGCAATCATGCTTTTTATTTAAGAATCTATCATGAATCACTTTTTCTTTTAACAATTCCTCACAATTTTTAGATTCATAAATTTCGAGCAAAGCCTCATAAAGATAATCTAGTGCACGCAACTCACTAGCAATAGGTTCAACATAATTGGATCTCTTAAAGAGATTAGCAAGTGGATGGGGATCCATAATTTAGCAAGCGAAGATGCAAGCTAATAGAGGGCACATAGCAACACAAGCAAACAGAAAGGAGAACGGAAAAAAGAGGGCGAATAAAACGGCAAGGGTGAAGTGGGGGAGAGGAAAACGAGAGGCAAACATGTAACGCGAAGGATAAATGTTTGTGATAGGTACTTGGTATATGACTTTTGCGTAAGCCTCCCCGGCAACGGCGCTAGGAATTCTTCTTGCTACTTCTCGAGCTTGCGTTGTATTCCCTCGAAGAGGAAAGGGAGATGCAGCACAGTAGCGTAAGTATTTCCCTCAGTTTTTGAGAACCCATATCAATCCAGTAGGAGACCACGCGCGAGTCCCTCGCACCTGCACAAACAAATAAGAACTTCACAGCCAACGCGATAAGGGGTTGTCAATCCCTTTACGGTCACTTACGAAAGTGAGATCTGATAGAGATGAAGTTTATATTTTTGGTATTTTCGTTTATAAGAACAGAAAATAAAAGCGAAAAAAGTAAAGTATGTGTAGATTGATATGTTGAGAATAGACCCGGGAGCCATAGTGTTCTCTAGTGGCTTCTCACATGATAGCGTTATTCTACAGCGGGTAAACAAATTACTGTCGAGCAATTGATAGAAAAGCGAATAATTATGAGACTATCTAGGCATGATCATTGTATATAGGCATCACGTCCGAGACAAGTAGACCGAAACGATTCTGCATCTACTACTATTACTCCACACATCGACCGCTATCCAGCATGCATCTAGCGTATTGAGTTCATAAGAACAGAGTAACGCCTTAAGAAAGATGACATGATGTAGAGGGATAAACTCAAGCAATATGATATAAACCCCATCTTTTTATCCTCGATGGCAACAATACAATACGTGCCTTGCTGCCCCTACTGTCACTGGGAAAGGACACCGCAAGATTGAACCCAAAGCCAAGCACTTCTCCCATTGCAAGAACAATAGATCTAGTAGGCCAAACCAAACCAATAATTTGAAGAGACTTGCAAGGATATTATGAGCACACATAAAAAGTTCAGAGAAGAACCAAATATTTCTCATAGATAATCTTGATCATAAACTCACAATTCATCGGATCTCGACAAACATACCGCAAAAAGAGATTACATCGAATAGATCTCCTCGAAGGCCGAGGAGAACTTTGTATTGAGATCCAGAGAGAGAGAAGAAGCCATCTAGATACTAGCTATGGACCCGAAGGTCTGTGGTAAACTACTCACAACTCATGGCGACGGCGATGATGATGATGATGATGAAGAACTCCATCATGGATCCCCCTCCGATGGAGCTCCGGAACATGCTCCAAGATGGGATCTCACGGGAACAAAAGCTTGCGGCGGTGAAATTAGGGTTTTCTCACTGTTGCTGATGGTTTCGGGGTACGTAGACTTATATAGGAGGAAGGAGGACACCGGGGGAGTCACGGGTGCCCCACGAGGAAAGGGGCGCGCCCTAGGAAGGGTGGCGCGCCCCCCATCCTCGTGGGCCGCTCGTGGCTCTTCTAACGTGGTTCCCAAGTTCTTCGTGCGTGATTTTCTCGAAAAATATCTCTTGCGAAGGTTTCATTCCGTTTGGACTTCGTTTCATATTCCTTTTCTGCAAAACCCTGAAACAGGCAAAAAACAACAATCTCGACTGGGCCTTTGGGTTAGTAGGTTAGTCCCAAAATATGATATAAAAGTGTAAGACAAAGCCCATTAAACATCCAAGACATCATAAATAATAGCATGGGACAATAAAAAATTAAAGATACATTGGAGACATATCAAGCATCCCCAACCTTAATTCCTGCTCGTCCTCGAGTAGGTAAATGATAAAGAAAGAATTTTTGATGTGGAATGCTAACCAACACAGTTTTTCAATGTAATTCTCTTAATTGTGGCATGAATGTTCAGATCTGAAAGATTCAATATAAAAGTCTATGTTGACATAAGAAATAATAATACTTCAAGCATATTAACAAAGCAATCATGTCTTCTCAAAATACTATGGCTAAAGAAAGTTATCCCTACAAAATCATATAGTCTGGCTATGCTCCCTCTTCATCACACAATATATTCATATCATGCACAACCCCGATTTCAGCCAAGCACTTCTTTTCATACTCTATTCTTTCAAACCTTTCAACTTTCACGCAATACATGAGCGTAAGCCATGGACATAGCACTATGAGTGGAATAGAGGTGGTTGTGGAGAAGAAAAAAGGAGGAAGATAGTCTCACATCGACTAGCCGTATCAACGGGCTATGGAGATGCCCATCAATAGATATCAATGTGAGTGAGTAGGGATTGCCATGCAACGGATGCACTAGAGCTAAAAATGTATGAAAGCTCAACAAAAGAAACTAGTGAGTGTGCATCCAACTTGCTTGCTCACGAAGACCTAGGGCATTTGAGGAAGCCCATCGTTGGAATATACAAGCCAAGTTCTATAACGAAAATTCCCACTAGTATATAAAGTGACTAAGCATGAGACTCTCTACAATGAAGAACATAGTGCTACTTTGAAGCACAAGTGTGGAAAAAAGATAGTAGCAATTGTCCCTTTTTCTTTTCTTTTTTTTCTTCTTTTTTTTAGGTCTTTCTTTTTTTCTTTGGCCTTTCTTTTTTTTCTTTTTTTTTGCGGAGGGGCTTTATTGATTTAGCCTTTCCTCCCATGGGACAATGCTCTAATAATGATGATCATCAAACTTTCATTACAACTCGATATTACAACTCGATACTACAAGAAAGTATGACTCTATATGAATGTCTCCGGCGATGTACCGGTATGTGCAATGAAACAGGAGTGACATGTATGAAAAATTATGCATGGTGGCTTTGCCACAAATACGATGTCAACTACATGATCATGCATGGCAATATGACAATATGATGCGTGTCATATGAATGGAACGGTGCAAAGTTGCATGGCAATATATCTCAGAATGGCTATGGAAATGCCATGATAGGTAGGTATGGTGGCTGTTTTGAGGAATAATATGGTGGCTGTTTTGAGGAAGGATATATAGTGGGTTTACGGTACCGGCGAAAGTTGCGCGGTACAAGAGAGGATTGGAATGGTGGAAGGGTGAGAGTGCGTATAATCCATGGACTCAACATTAGTCATAAGAACTCATATACTTATTGCAAAAATCTACGAGTCATCAAAACAAAGCAATCAACGCATGCTCCTAGGGGGAGGTTGGTAGGAGTTAGCCATCGCGCACCCCCGACCTCCACACAAAGGTTGACACTTTACAAATACCTCATGCTCTAACTTCGTCACATAGCGGCTCACCATATGTGCATGCTACGGTAATCACTAGCCTTAACACAAGTATTTCTCAATTTCATAATAACTCCACTAGCATGACTTTAATATCACTATCCTCATATCTCAAAACAATTATCAAGCATCCAACATCTCAATCTATTCAATGCACTTAGTGTGAATTTTTTTACTACATTGACATTGGATGTCTATCATGTGAAGACTAGTTTTTATAGCCTAAACATATTACCATGCTGTTTTAATAGACTCTCAAATAGATATAAGTGAAGCATGAGAGTTCAACAATTTCTACAAAATATAACCACCACCGTGCTCTAAAAGATATAAGTGAAGCACTAGAGCAGAAACTATTCAACTCAAAAGATATAAGTGAAGCACATAGAGTGTTCTAACAATTCCTAAGACATATTTAACTCTCTCAAATAGGTGTGTCCAGCAAGGATGATTGTGACAAACTAACAAGCAAAGACTCAAATTATACAAGACGCTCCAAGCAAAACACATATCATGTGGTGAATAAAAATATAGCTCCAATTATAGTTACCGATGGATGAAGACGAAAGAGGGGATGCCTTCCCGAGGCATCCCCAAGATTAGGCTTTTGATTATTCTTGAATTTTACTTGGGATGCCATGGGCATCCCCAAGCTTAGGCCTTTGCTACTCTTTGTTCCATAGTCCATCAAAGCGATACTCAAAACATGAAAACTTGACAACACAAAACTTAGACAAAACATCTCGTGAGCTCTGTTAGTATAAGAAAGCAAACCACTACTCAAAGGTACTGCAACAAATTCATTCTTTCTTTATATTGGTGTTAAACCTACTGTATTCCGACTTCTATATGGTTCATACCTCCAAATATTACTCATAGATGCATTGAAATAAGCAAACAACACACGAAAAACAGAATTTGTCAAAAACGGAACAGTCTGTAGTAATCTGCAGGTTTCGCATACTTCTGTAACTCCAAAAAATTCTAACTAAATTGGTAAATGTGAGGAATTTGTCTATTAATCATCTTCTAAAATTAATAAACTAAATAGCACTCTCTAGTAAAATCTGATGACCATTCTAGTGAGCGCTAACGATTCTGTTTTCCACAGCAAGATCACATAAACTTCACACACATCTTCCCAAAGGTTCTACTTGGCACAAACACTAAACAAAACACAAAAACACATATAAACAGAATCTATATGCAATATTTATTCCTAAACAGAAGCAAAAAAAATGGGTTGCCTCCCAACAAGCTCTTTCTTTATAGCGATTAAGATAGGCTTGAGAATTCAATGATGCTCACATGAAAGATAAGAGTTGAAGCACAAAGAGAGCATCATAAAACATGTGACAAACACATCTAAGTCTAACATACTTCCTATGCATAGGCATTTTATAAGCAAACAAATTATCATAGCAAGCAAGATCTAGCATATGCAAGGAAGAAGAAAGAAACAAGATCAATCTCAACATAAAGAGAGGTAATTTAGTAACATGAAGATTTCTATGACCATATTTTCCTCTCTCATAATAATTGCATGTAGGATCATAAGAAAATTCAACAATATAGTTATCACATAACATATTCTTAACACGATCCACATGCATGCGAAGTTGACACTCTTCCAAAATAGTGGGATCAACATTAACTAAAGTCATGACCTCTCCAAACCCACTTTTATCAAGAATTCCATAAGATTGAATATTCTCCAAATATGTCAAATCTAAAGTTGACACTCTTCCAAACCCACTTTAAATATTATTGCAAACATTATCAATCTCATATTCATCATGGGAGTTAAATATATTTCAATAGCATAAGAAGAATCACCCCAATCACGATCATTGCTACAAGTAGCAGCCATAGCAAAACAAGCATCCCCAAGCTTAGGGTTTTGCATATCATTAGCACAATTGACATCAATAGGATTTATAGTAACATCATTGCAATCATGCTTTTTATTTAAGAATCTTTCATGAATCACCTTTTCTTTTAACAATTCCTCACAATTTTCAGATTCATAAATTTCGAGCAAAGCCTCATAAAGATAATCTAGTGCACGCAACTCACTAGCAATAGGTTCAACATAATTGGATCTCTTAAAGAGATTAGCAAGTGCATGGGGATCCATAATTTAGCAAGCGAAGATGCAAGCTAGTAGAGGGCACATAGCAACACAAACAAACAGATTGGAGAACGGAAAAAGGAGGGCAAATAAAACGGCAAGGGTGAAGTGGGGGAGAGGAAAACGAGAGGCAAAAATGTAATGCGAAGGATAACGGTTTGTGATAGGTACTTGGTATATGACTTTTGCATAAGCCTCCCCGGCAACGGCGCTGGGAATTCTTCTTGCTACTTCTCGAGCTTGCGTTGTATTCCCTCGAAGAGGAAAGGGAGATGCAGCACAGTAGCATAAGTATTTCCCTCAGTTTTTGAGAACCAATGTATCAATCCAGTAGGAGACCACGCGCGAGTCCCTCGCACCTGCACAAACAAATAAGAACTTCGCAGCCAACGCGATAAGGGGTTGTCAATCCCTTTTCGGTCACTTACGAAAGTGAGATTTGATAGAGATGAAGTTTGTATTTTTGGTGTTTTTGTTTATAAGAACAAAATATAAAAGCGAAAAAAGTAAAGTAGGTGTAGATTGATATGTTGAGAATAGACCCGGGAGCCATAGTGTTCTCTAGTGGCTTCTCTCATGATAGCGTTATTCTACAGCGGGTAAACAAATTACTGTCGGGCAATTGAGAGAAAAGCGAATAATTATGAGACTATCTAGGCATGATCATTGTATATAGGCATCACGTCCGAGACAAGTAGACCGAAACGATTCTGCATCTACTACTATTACTCCACACATCGACCGCTATCCAGCATGCATCTAGTGTATTGAGTTCATAAGAACAGAGTAACGCCTTAAGAAAGATGACATGATGTAGAGGGATAAACTCAAGCAATATGATATAAACCCCATCTTTTTATCCTCGATGGCAACAATACAATACGTGTCTTGCTGACCCTACTGTCACTGGGAAAGGACACCGCAAGATTGAACCCAAAGCCAAGCACTTCTCCCATTGCAAGAACAATAGATCTAGTAGGCCAAACCAAACCAATAATTCAAAGAGACTTGCAAGGATATTATGAGCACACATAAAAAGTTCAGAGAAGAACCAAATATTTCTCATAGATAATCTTGATCATAAACTCACAATTCATCGGATCTCGACAAACATACCGCAAAAAGAGATTACATCGAATAGATCTCCTCGAAGACCGAGGAACTTTGTATTGAGATCCAGAGAGAGAGAAGAAGCCATCTAGATACTAGCTATGGACCCGAAGGTCTGTGGTAAACTACTCACAACTCATGGCGACGGCGATGATGATGATGATGAAGAACTCCATGATGGACCCCCCTCCGGTGGAGCTTCGGAACAGGCTCCAAGATGGGATCTCACGGGAACAGAAGCTTGCGGCGGTGAAATTAGGGTTTTCTCTCTGTTGCTGATGGTTTCGGGGTACGTAGACTTATATAGGAGGAAGGAGGACACCGGGGGAATCACGGGGGCCCCACGAGGCAAGGGGCGCGCCCTGGGAAGGGTGGGGCGCCCCCCACCCTCGTGGGCCACTCGTGGCTCTTCTAACATGGTTCCCAAGTTCTCCGTGCGTGATTTTCTTGAAAAATATCTCTTGCGAAGGTTTCATTCCATTTGGACTCCGTTTGATATTCCTTTTCTGCAAAACCCTGAAACAGGCAAAAAACAGCAATCTGGACTGGGCCTTTGGGTTAGTAGGTTAGTCCCAAAAAATGATATAAAAGTGTAAGATAAATCCCATTAAACATCCAAGACATCAGAAATAATAGCATGGAACAATCAAAAATTAAAGATACGTTGGAGACGTATCACTCGCCCCCGGCCCAGCGCACGGCCCAGAGATGGCCTACCTCACCTTCCCCTCAAACTGGGCTGAAGCCCACCTGGTGAGCGCCCCCACCACCCCAATCCTTCACCGCGTGCGCAGTTTAACTAAATCCCGCCAGCTCGTTTTTTCCAGAAATTTGGCTAAGTCCTTGGAAAGCATAACATGATGCATTATTGTATTGGCCTTAACTTTGTGCATGATTGTCCAAATTAAGTGAATGATATATCGAAATGTTCGTCTTGAAGTACTCCACATGTTAGTTGCATTTGCATGCATGTTACTGTCCATATTCATGTCTTAATATTCGTTGCAAAACTGATATGTGATGTTACTGCTCAGTCTTGGTTGTCTGTCAACAATATGTTAGCATGTTTGAGAGATCACGTCTTTGTGCATGTTGGTCCAAATGGAGTGTATGGTATGTCAAAATGTTCATTGTGAAGTGCTCTACATGATGGTGGTTGTTGCATTCACGTTAGGTGCCATATTGCCATGTTTATCCTTTTTCATAAGTTCATGTGGCTGTTAAGTGCTGAAACTTGTTATGATATGCTGATTTGTCTTTTTCATATCTTTATGTGTGATTTTTTGTTTGAGCTACATGTCAATATGTTTTAAAAGCACAATCATGTCATCTTTGTTGTGGAGCAATCCATTTTTCTTGATATTCCTTGTGGTGTTTGCAACAAGCTTGTAAAGTTGCCTACTCGCTGTTGTTATTTTCTGAGACTTGTTGAAAACTGCTAAGTCTGAAACTGTTATGTCCTGGTGCCATGTTTGCTTGATGCCCCACTCAAATCCATGAATGTTGTGGGATGTCCAATGACCATGTCTTGAAGTCCATGTTATGATCTATCCATCCATGTCCTTGTTTGCATATATGCCCTACTATAGCTTGTTGTCTTCATGCTCTCAAATTGCTATAAAATGTTTCTGTTAGCCTGTTATTAGCAAGTTCAGTTTTGCCATGTGAATTGCTAGTGATCTATGCATCCTATGACCATGTTCTTGCCATGAGTAGCTTAATAAACATGTCTTCTCGATGTTGGTTATATTCACATGCCATGATATGCTTTGAGTTGAGTTGCACAATCTTGCAAACATACCTACTTGTCGTTGTTGCTGCCATGTCTAGTTTATTTTCACCAAGTCTGTGAAACTGCTATCTTTTGCAATCTTGCCAACATGTTTTGAGCATGTTTTAGTGGTGTTTGTTAGTAGCTCAAAGGTCATGCTTGTAGTGCTGGACATGTACATGCTTGCCATGTTCTTTGTTGCCATGAAGTGTTAATGTATCATGTTGTTTTGATGTCAACTAAGTGCCATGTTGCTGTTTTTGGATAGCTTGTTGTTATATCTTGTTTCATGTGTATGTGTTGAACTGTTGCTCCGTTTTGAGCGTATCCTATATGAAACTTGTGTGTTTTTGCATGTAGATGCATAATAACATGTTGTTTACATGTTTAGAGTGTGTTTGCTTGTTGTTTGAATGCATCTTGCATCCTTGACATGCTTAACTTGTTTTGCTCATATCTTCTAGGCCGTAGCTCCAAATTAACTGAACTTTATATGTAACTTGACTAGAATTTCGAGTAGATCATCATGGTGCATGTTAACTTGCTGTTTAAAACTTGAAATTAAGGTTTCTTCAGATCTGGACCCATTTCGAAATTTGCATACGAGGACTTACCGGAATTGTTATATGTTGTTTCCGGCCTCATTTAAACTTGCCATGTTGTGTGGTATTGTATGCATCATCCCTTGCCATGTTTTGTGTCATATGGACTTGTATTGCATCATACTTGGTTGAACTTCGTGTCTTGTTCTTGAGTGGTGTGTTTACCATGTTGTGTGCTTCTTCACGCTAGTTCATATTCCGTTGCGATCGTGAGGATTCGTTCGTCTACACTCGGTTCGTCTTCACGGCTTCTTCTTCGTCTACTTCATGGACTCGTTCTTCTTCCTTGCGGGATCTCAGGCAAGATGACCGTCACCTTGTATACCTTTACTATCATTGCCATTCTAGTTGTCTCGATGCTATCGTTATATGTCACGCTACCCATCATTTATTGTCAGCCTATCTCCTTGTTGCCATGAAACCTATAACCTTTGACATCTTCCCAACAAACCATTGTTTGGCTATGTTAGCCGCTCGCTCAGCCCCTCTTATAGCATTGTTAGTTGCAGGTGAAGATGAAGATTGCTCCATGTCGGATCTTGGCATGTTGGGAATACCACAATATCTATTATTAAATTAACACACATATATACTTGGCAATGGGTGGAAGGCTTGGCATTTTGCTCGGTGTTTTCTTCCACTCATGCCGCCTTAAGAACCGATAAACCGGCGTTATGTTCCTTGATTTTGTGTTCCTAACGTGGTTGGGTATATGGGGACCCCTTGACAGTTCGTCGTTGAATAAAACTCCTCCAGCAAGGCCCAATTTAGGTTTTAATTTGCAACATAATAAAAACTAATTTAATTAATTAAATTGCATAGGGAGTTAGCGCTACCCGAGGATTCTTCTACATACAGGGGGGCAGTGCCGATGGTGTTGGTCCCAAATAGAGCAGCTTGCGGCGCCGCCCCTTGGCAACTTGGGGGTATCTGGTCGCTGTAACCATAGCTCATCCGGTCGTGGCCTGAGACGAGATACGCGCGGCTACTATCAGGGTGTCGGCACGCCGGGAGGTCTTGCTGGATTTGTTTTACCATTGTCGAAATGTCTTGTGCATCGAGATTCCGAGTCTGATCGGGTTGTCCCTAAGATAAGGGGTATTATTATTATTTTACCTCTGCTGATCGTGAGAGCTTGTGATGGGCTAAGTTGAGACACCCCTGCAAGGTTATGATCTTTCGAAAGCCATGCCCGCGGTTATGTGGCAGATTGGAATTTGTTAATGTCCGGTTGTAGAAAACTTCACAGATGATCCAAGATAAAACACACAACCACGTGAGTAACCGTGACCATCTCTTTTCACTTTGAGAAGAGAACACAGTGGGGTTATGATTGATTCGTAGGTAGTTCGGGATCTTTAGCGATCATTACTAGTTGCGACCGTTTGCGTACATGCTAATCTTATTCTTGTACTCGTAAGTTTAGCCACCATACATATGCTTAGCGCTACTGCAACCTCACCACTTAACCTCTCCATACCTATTAAGCTTTGCTAGTCTTGATACCCATGGTTATAAGATTGCTGAGTCCTCATGGCTCACAGATACTACAACAACAGTTGCAGGTGCATGTTTCCGATGACTTACCGTGAGAGCGATGCATATTTCTGTTGGAGTTCTTTCTTCTTCTTCATCAGTCTTGGGTTAGGTTCCTGGTCAGCAGCCTGGGATAGCAGATGGATGTCGTTGTGATTTTCATGTTTGCATCCGTGGTCGGATGTTTTGTATATGATGATGTTGTATTCATGTAACTTGTATGAATTGTTGTATACCCATGTACGATGTAATGATATCCATCTTCCTAAGCGCCTGAAATGCGGTTGTGCCCCAATCACGAGTGTATCACATGATCGGGATAGAATCGCATCTTGGGCCTGACAAGTTGGTATCAGAGCCTCGACCGACCATAGGAGCCCACTTGATGGATCGTAGTTTGACCGTTGTCGAGTCTAGCAAAAACTATTTTGGAGTCTAGTTATATCAGAGAGTAGTAATTTCTTTTACTCCTCAGCCCCTTCGTCGCTCTGGTGAGGAATCTTGACGTAGGTGTTTTGAATTACCCCTCTTCCCCTTCAATTTTTTTAGGATCACGTAGTTAGTTTTCATTCGTTGCGTTGTCTGTTCTTTCATCCGGTGCATTTCTCGTCGAGTTGATTCATTCCTCTTCGTCTTTTGTCGGTTCTATCCTCAGTTCTATCCAACCAGCGTCGTTTTCCCCGTCCGAAGTGGTCTTTCTTTTCCCAGCCGCCCCCCCTTTTTCTTCTCGGAGCCGGAGTCCTTAATCGAGTATCCATCCTACTCGTGTGAAGTCTTTGCTTTCTTTCATCAATTGTTTCAACTAGTGAATTCTCATCTAGTTCGCCATCCTTCATATGTTTTCTTCTCGGTTGAATTCTCCTCTCGTTCGATATTATTCATCTCTTTTCTTTTCCCGGTGGATTCAATTCACGTATTCGGTGTTCATCACATTCTTTTCCCTCGTCTAAGATGTTTCGACTGCTCATTCGACTCTTGCTATTTAATTGTTCCGGAGTTCCGAAGAAATCTCAGGAGATCCGTTTCTATTCCAATTTATTCGAGGTTGTCACCTCATTCGATTCTCTCAGTTGTTCCGGTGCATCATTTCACACTCGAAAAATCCTTTCCAACGGTGTTTCTCTTCGGTGGGCTCATAACCCACATGTCTTTTTCCAGGATCTTACCTGACTCTTCTATTTTTTCTGGAGTAGCTCTCATATTATTTTCAAGTGTGACGTAAGTATGGATTACATCCGTCATGTGCCTTCTCCAAGAGCGTTTTTAAATTCTTTTCATCGTTGGTTCAACCTTTCTTCTTTTCATTCTTCCGGAGTATTTCATGAATTCGTTTCTTTGTGTTCCTCCGAAGGCCATCATTTCAAAAGATTTCTTCGTTCTCAGTTTTGAACTTCGTTCTCCAAATATACTTCATTAATGTAATGCCCCAGATGTAACACTTTCCAATTATGGCAATATATGAAACTTTGACTTCATCAATTCCATTCTAGGCTCCTCTTTCATTTTGGGTTTCTTCGTTTTGTCGTGTGCGTGTGTGCATTTCATCCATGTCATGTTATCATGTGCATTGCATTGCATTCGTGTTGTCACTTGCACCGGGTTCCACTCGCCTCTTCCCATTGTCCGTTTCGAGTTCCGACCCTCACACACGTGCCCGTGGAACCCCCGAGTCCTTCTTTCGTGTGTGGCTGTGTAACGTTTTCGGGATGTGGTGAGACTTGTCGTGCGATGTTGTTTTGGTACGTGTAGGCCGCCTGTCAAGTTTCATCGCGTTTGGAGTTCGTTTGGTACTCCAACGGTTAACCTAGTGGGCTAAAAGTACCCCTTCCTTTTGGCCCAAGACCCCCTCCACAACAGCCCACAAACCCAGCCCAACCCTTCCCATCATCTCGGTCGTCGGATCACGAACGTGTGGCCGAAAACCGCACCCCATTTGGAGTCTCCTAGCTCCCTATGCCTATAAATTAGTCCCCATGTCCATTTTTTCGGGCAAAAACCCTAGCAAACTCCTCCCGCAGCCGCCGAACACGTCCAACCACGGCCGGACGTGTCCAGCCTCCTCCACCACTGCCACGTGGCAGTCCTCTATTGGCCGCCTGGAGCGCCCACTTCGCCGCCGCCAGGGCCCGCCGCGGCCCAACCCCGGCCCGCCCCGGGGCGCCTCCCGGGATGAGGCAATCGCCTCCCGCTGCGGCTTCGTCCGCACCGTCGGCGCCCGCTCACTTCCGCCGCCGCCCGGCCTCGCGCCTCGCGCCGGCCCCGCTCCTCTCCGCCTCTGTGGGAATGCCGCCGCCGCCCGCCTTCAGAAGCCCGCCGCCGCGGTCGGCCGCTCCCCTCCGCCGCCCGCGAGTGCCACCGCCGGTGCACTCCGGCGCCGCACCGCCGGCATCCGCCGCCGCTGCTTCCTCGGCCGCCGCCGCCCGTCGTCGCTGTCGGGCTCTCCTCCGGTCGTATCCCGCTCCGCAACCCGGATCCGCTCCGATCCAGATCAACCAGCAGAACGGGATCAGATCCACCAGTGCGTGGATCCAAACGCTGTCTTCCTCCGTCCCGCCGCCTCCATCCTGGGATCTCCTCGTCCCCTTTTTCCTAGGGTATATTTTCACTAAGTCGCAGGGTTTTGTTATTTTTGTTGCATGTTTGAGTGGCTGTAACTTTTAGTGTGCTTGTCCAATTTGTGCATATGATATGTCAAAATGATCGTGGTGATGTGCTCTACATTTTGTTCCATTGTGGCATGCTTGTTTGAGATCATCTTTATGACCTAATCATCGTGACAAGAGTGCTACTTGTTATAAACTGTTGTTACTTGTTAATTTGATGCCATGTTTGAGATATGATAACTTGGTGCATGTTTATCCAAATGGAGCATATGATATGTCAAAATGTTCATTGTGAAGTGCTCGACATGATGGTTGTTGTAGCATTCATGTTAGGTGTCATATTTCCATGTTAATCTCTGTTGCAAAAGTGCATGTGGCTGTTAAGTGCTGAAACTTGTTGTGAGATGCTGTTTTGACATGCTCATTGCTATTGATGTGTTTGTCTTCATGCCACATGTCAATATGTTTTAGAAGAACCATCATATGGTCTTTGCTGTGGTGCAAACCACTTTCCATGATAAGCCTTGAGGTGACTTAAACAAGCTTGTAAACATGCCATGCCAATGTTACTGTTTTATACTTAGTGAAAAAACTGCTAAGTCTGGAATCTGTTTTAACCTGATGCTATGTTTGCTTGATGCCCCACTCAAATCCATGCTTGTTTTGGAGTGGCCAATGGTCATTCCTTGTTGTCCACGTTTTTGTCTATCCATTCATGCCATTACTTGCACATATGGCTTGTTGTAGCTTATTTATTTCTTGCTCTCAAGTTGCTATAAATTA
This sequence comes from Secale cereale, assembly GCA_902687465.1. Classification (NCBI taxonomy): domain Eukaryota; kingdom Viridiplantae; phylum Streptophyta; class Magnoliopsida; order Poales; family Poaceae; genus Secale; species Secale cereale. Next base: position 512,631,294 of record LR738715.1, read on the forward strand.
TATCTGTCAGGTTTTTAACAGCATGATCAATTTGGTGTAGCTTGTTACTATTGATCAATGCCTCCTATGGAGTTGCTCCAATGGAGTTGTTTGTTGTAGAACATGTCTACTTCATGTCCATGGTTCTTGTCATCATGTTTGGGTGCTGTAGCGTATATATCTCTTGCTCCAAAGTTGTTATGTGGCTGTTAACTTTAGCTTTGCATTGTATCTTGTTTCGTGTGTATGTGTTGAACCGTTGCTCCGTTTTGAGTGTGCCCTATATGAAACTTGTGAGATTTTGCATGTAGAATCATGATATCATGTTGTTTACAGGTTTGGAGTGTGTTTGCTTGATGTTTGGGTGCATCTTGCACCGTTGCCTTGCTTGTCTTGTTTTGCTCATATCTTCTAGACCGTAGCTCCGAATTAAACAAACTTTATATGAAACTTAACTAGAATTTCGTTTATATCATCATGGTGCATGTTAACCTTCTGTTTAACAACTTTAACTTAAAGTTTGTTCAGATCTGGACTAATTTCAAATTATGCATATGAGGACTTACCGGATTTGTTATATGTGAATTCCGGCCTCATTTAAACTTGTTGGCTTGTGTTGTTCTTGTGTGCTTCATCCCTTGCCATGTATTGCATCATATAGGCTTATACTTGCATCATGTTGATTGTGCATTGCACCTTGTTTAATTTTGTGCCATGTTGTGTTCTTGTGTTGAGTAGAGCCGGGAGCCGGGAGCCGAGACCGAGAACGAGGTTCCTACCGAGGTTGAGTACGAGGAGACGTCTTACAATCCCATCGATGACTCGTCAGGCAATATGACCTGACCCAGATATCATTACTATCTTTGCCTATTGCTAGATGTCTCACTCTTTAGCTTATTGCCTGTGATGCCCGAAGACCAACGTCCCAGAAGATCCCAGAAGATTCCAGAAGATTCCAGATGTTCCGGGTTGCCCGTGTGTTTCATTTGTGCTTGTGTTATTTATTTTTGCATTGCATCATGTCATCATGCCTTCATGTCATATTTTCTTTGCATCTCAACCTAAATAAATTGTGTGGACCTTCGGTCCATTTAAATCGAGGGAAGAATGTCTTCTCTTTATAACATATGAAAGCCTCTCAATATTTTTAGGGAGCTATATTAATAAATATTCCATTCCTTGGAATCACCTATAACACAATTGCACCATTCTTCAATTTTCTTTCATCCAATTCAACTTCTTTCTTCCTTTGAGGCCTTTTAGTAAAATTGTGTTGCAATTTTACTTTATCCACCATGTTCCAATTCTGCCCATAAATCACATTTAGTGTGTAGGGTCACCTTCTATATTTTCAACTCTTTTGAGGTTCTTTTGGATGGGTTTAAAAATTCAAACATGTCGAGTTATTTTCAACATGTTTGGATTTTACTTCCTCTAAAAAACCTCATGTCATTTTAATTATATTCCTCACATTTTTGTGAGTCCAGGGAATTTTACCTCTTGCCCTAAGCCTATTCCTAGCCTCCCTTCCTTTTCCTTTCATCTTGATGTTTTCCTGTGTTTTGGAAACGCAGAGAGGGAATAAGAAGAGAGCCCAGCCGCCGGCCTCTAGGCCTTCCAGCAGCCCAAACCTCCAGCCCTTCTGGCCATTCCCAGTCCGGCCCAATTCCCCCTCAAGGCCCATCCCTTCTCTCTAACCCTAGCCCGCAGCTCTCCTCTCCCCTCGTCCCTCTCCCGCACCCCCCCTCCCCCGCCGCCAGGCGTTTCTCTCGCTCCTCTCGCAGCCCCATCTTCCCCCGATTCCCTCGCTCGATTCTCCCGAATCCATCGCTCCTCTCACGCGCCCGATTCCCTCGCGGCTTGCCTCGTCGCTCGCCCGCACCCCGCCTCTTCCTCCATCTCCCGAGCCCGACCATCTCCCTCCTCTCCAACGACGCAGCATGCCGCATGGCCTCCCTCCTCCGTCGCCAAGGCAGGGCGCCGCCCCTGCCTCGTCTCCCTCCAGCGCGCGGAGCCGGCCATCCCCTCGGCCCCGACGCCCGTTCTCCAGCACCTCGGCCCCCGCCCGTCCCTCACAGTACCTCCAGGCCGCGCGCCCGCGCCCCTCTCCTCTGGCGTCCAGCGAGGCCCGGCCGGGAGCGCGCCCCAGGCGACTGCGCGTGGCCTCCATCTCCTCGCCCGTCCTGCTGCCTCCATCGCGCCCGCAGCGCACGACGCCCCGCAGCTCCGTCCTGCTGTAACCTCCGGCCGCGACCACCTCTCCTGCGTGCCCCTTCCTCGCCTGGTCCAAGCCGGCCGGCCAGGAGGCCGCTGCCCTTCTTCAGGCATGCCTCCGTGCCTCTTCCTCGCCTCCGACCAGCGCCGCTTCGAGCTCGTCCGCCCTGGCTTCTCCTCCTCGCTGCTCCGGGTTGTTACCGTGACCGAGACCGTGCCTTTGTTTTTCTTTGTTTCCTTGTGCTGTTGGGAGTGTCCAGGAACCGTTTCTTTTGCCAAGTGGAGACCGAAGACCTTGGATGCATCAAGTTCCTCTATGATCCGTGTACGACTATCGTCATCGTGACCCCGAACAACTACGGATCAAGTATCACTACCGTCGCGAGATCGAGAACCCCCAAGTACCACGACGACCGACTCGACAAGTACCCCTACCGTTGAACGAGAACAACTACTTCCCTCTACGGCATGTACCACTACCGTCGCCCTGGAAACGATGGATGCGCCAAGTACATCTACGAACTCGACGCCCGAACGAGTACGTCTACCGTCGCCGAAGACCCGCGAACAACTACTTCCTCTTCGGCCGTGTACCACTACTTCCTCTACGACCCGTGTACGACTCCCGAGAATGACTCCTTCCTCTACGATCTCGAACCGCTTCGAGAGAGAACGCTTCGAAGGTATAACCCCGAGACGATGACCCGTGGAATGCTTGTGATGTGGTTGTATGAGATGTTTTCCCTTGTGTGCACCGTGCCCGTTTCGTCCTTTTTTCATGTTCCTCGGTTTCCTCGTCGCCGACTCGTGGGAACCCGGTGACGGGATTACCCCACCTTTCATCTTGTTCGACTCGCTCCGCCACCTTTCTTTTGCACCGGTCTCTCACCGAGTTACCGGAACCGAGATGTTGCCGTGGCATCATTTTGGTTATCGTCGCCGTGGCACCCCTTTCCACCACGGTGACATATACTCCTTATCATCTTCTTGTTCACCCTTTTAATATAATTGCATAAACTTGATCATGTCATGCGCATCATGTTTACAACACTAAAATGTTTAATTGTTGTTTGCCTAAAATTACTAAACATGCTCATGGGGATTTTCCGGAATTGTTGTTGTTTTTCTGGCCTCATTTAAATTGCCTAAATAGTGTAGTTTTATTATGCTTCACCTCTTGCTATGTTAAAAACTTATAATCTTGTCTTGTAAATAACGAGAGTAAACTAAATAATTTAAATGGGGTGTTTCGTCAATATGCAACTCGTTGCATATTGAGCTCCACTTAACTTGTAGTACTTGTTTGTGCACTTTGCCTTGACTTGCATTTTTAAACCGGACATGCATCATACTTGGATGTGCATCGTATGCCATGTTTACGATTGTGTGCTTACCGTGTTGTTTGCTTCTTTCCGGTTTGCTTCTCTTGATAGCTTCGGTTTCCTTCCGAAGTTGTGAGGATTCGCTCGACTGTGTTGCTTCGTCTACTTCGTGGACTTGTTCTTCTCCCTTGCGGAATCCCAGGCAAGATGACCGAACCCGGATACCATTACTATCTTTGCCTATTGCTAGTAGTCTCGATCTATAGTTTTGCCTCGATGCCCATGTTTTCCTGTCAGCCTCCTACTTGTAACCCTGATCATGTCTAACCACCCTACCGATGCAAACCGTTGAATGGCTAAGTACGCTTCGCTCAGCCCCTCTTATAGCATTGTTAGTTGCAGGTGAAGATTGAAGATGCTTGCCTCATGTTGAAGTTGTTGGGTTATATCACACTATATAAATTCTTAAATGAAATCATCTATATATTGGCAAGGGTGGAAGGCTAAGCCTTTTGCTTGGTGATTTGTTCCACTCATGCCGTTAGGAACCATTTAAACCGGTGTTATGTTCCTTGATTATGCGTTCCTAACACGGTTGGGGTGTATGGGACCCCCTTGATAAACCGCTAAGTGCTAAGTCTTTTCCAGCAAGTCCCAACATTGGTACTATTCGCCTAATAACTAATAAAACTTGCATAGGGACTAGCTATCCCTTTTATTTTTAATTAACAACCCCGGGCCAGTGCTCCACATGAGTGTTGGTCCGAAACGGGGAGCCTGCGGGGCCACCACGAGGAAACTCGAGGTTTGGTAAAAACCCGTAGCATCGCCCATCCGGTCGTGTCCTGAGACTAGATACGCGCGGCTACATATCAGGGTGTCGACACGCCGGGAGGATTTGCTGGATTAGCCTTACCTTAGTTTGGAGTATCTTGAGCACGGGATTCCGAGAATACTCGGGTCTTCCCACCTTTGGAGTTGCGACTCCGCGGATCGTGGGCTTGTAATGGGCCAAGTTGGAACACCCCTGCAGGGTTATGAACTTTCGAAAGCCATGCCCGCGGTTATGTGGCAGATGGGAGCTTGTTAATATCCGGTTGTAGATAACTTGACACATTTGTTCTAATACACTACCAGCGTGTGTACCGTGACTGTCAATTTCCGAATAGGGATTCGGGAGTTGAACACGGTGGGGTTATGTTTGTTGAGCTTTAGCTAGGATCACTTCGTGATCATCTCTCGACCGAGGCACTTCTCTTCTCGCACTCTTTCACGTAAGCTAGTGCTAGTTGCTGCTGCAAACACTTATTCTTTTCTTCAGCCTTGTCCACATCCAAGGCTTAAATAGTCGTGTTACCCGGTAACGAGATTGCTGAGTCCTCTGTGGCTCACAGTTACTTCACCACACCAGATGCAGGTTCAGCCGAGTTTGAAGCGGGAGATGGTTCAAGTACTTCACCGGGAGTCCGATGAAGAGAGTGGCCGTTTGCTTGTGACGTTTGGACAATCAGTAGTGGTTTCTACTAGGATTCGATCTAGGCCTGTGGCTTTATGTTGTTTTGGTATCTTTCTTTTGATCTTTACCCGTAGTCGGGTTGTGATGTTTTGAATGATGTCTTGCTTATGTAATGTATTGTGTGAAGTGGCGAGTGTAAGCCAACTATCTCCTTTTGCAATTTAATCCCTCTTTTACATGAGTTGTGCAAAGATACCAAACTTGAGATCATTCTAGGATGGGCTTATACCTTTAAGTCGTGCCTCGACACGTAGGAGGTATAGTCCCATCCTGGGCATTACAAGTTGGTATTCAGAGCCTTCTCCGACCTAGAAGCCCCCACTGATTGATCGAATCGTTGACGGTTGAGTCTAGGCACACACTTGAAAATATTTTGAGTCCTATATTTATATCGGAGAGTAGGATTTCTTTGCTTCTCATCCCCTTCCACTCTGGTGAGGACTCCTGACGACTACTCTTGCCTCTTCTACTTTCAAAAATTGCACCAATTTTTTTTAGGATCTCACGAGTATTCTTTGGATTGTTTCGATGTCTTTGTGACGAGAACATTGTTCTCGATGCCTCCTGTCATTAGGGGTTGTGGCAGTGTCCCGGGGAGTTGAGCTCCGAGGTGTTGTCGTCACAAATCCATCGCGGCAGTACTAGAATACTTAAGACGGCCGACATCGAAAACTCTCCTATGCAGTTAGTGGCAAGATAACCCCGACATCACCCAGTACTGGGGAGGTAGTTCGGGGGTATTGCCATAGCTTGGTATAGTGGATGCTTTTCGAAGGTCCGAGGTAAACGGTTTCCGAGAAAGACTGGTTATGTGTTGATGGATGGATACAGCTGGATGTAGGTTTAGAGTTGAGTGCGTGGTGCTTCCCCTGTATCCCCAACACCTGATTGCATAACTGGAAACTTTCGGAAATTCATAGGTGGGTTTATCCAGTAGTTCTAGGCATTCTTCCAACGGATGCACGATATGAAGTTCGGGGTTCTACATTGAGTGAAGTGGTTTATGGGCTTGTTCCGATCGGGAGTTGCATCTTAAAGGGTCCTTGGCTATGCTGATCCGGGGATTGCAAAACCCTTTTGTAACACGTTCCATGAGCTTTCAGCACGAAGATGTCGAACGAAGCTTCTATCTTGTATTTGTTCTATCTGTTCCTTGTTCCTTGTTCCTTTTTATTTACCTTTTGTTCTCCCAAGTGGCTTCTCGTCAAGTTGATGTACCTACAGAATTCATTCGTTCAATTCTCTGTTCGGATAGATATGTTGCAACATAATCTTCTTCATAAACATATCTATCCTTTGTTTGTGTTTTGATTCTGGTATTCGAGTTGCTTCGATGTCAAATGTTGATTCCATACCTTTCTTAATTGGTGTTCTCATATTTCTATGGGAGTGCTAATTCCTCTTGATCATCAAGATGGTCGTGTTAATCCTTTTCAACCAGTGTGCCGTCTCTTGTAGTTATTCCATACGGACGTCGTTGAGAAATCTGACGATTTGTCTGTTTCATTCATCTCAAGTTGTCTTTGTTTTCCCCACCCTCCCACCCTTCTTCCTCTTGGAGCCAGAAATTCTCAGATGAAGTATCCATTTTATTCATGTGATATTTCTTCATTCTTTTCCTTCAATGTTCTTATCAGGTGATTTATCGTGAAGATGCTCAAGAGCTTCAAGTTTATCATTCTTTTGTTCTTAAATTCTGTCGATGGATGTAATTCAAGATTTCGGTGTTGATCTTATCCTTTTCCTCATTTCACAATGCTTTCTTATTCCGATGCTCCAATTAATCATTCTCCTCTTGTTATTCCTATCCGGAGTGCTGAAGATTCATAATTCCATTCTTAAAACGTTCAAGCTATTTTGAGCATTGTTATCTTATTCAAGCCATTTAATTCAACCGGTGCTATATCTCTTAAGCAATCTTTTTCAACGGTCATTTCTTTAGTGGGCCCTAACCCACATGTCTTTTCCCAGGATCTTACCTGACTCTTCTATTTTTCCGGAGTATTCTGAAATTCTTTTCAAGTGTGACGTAAGAATGATTTCCATCAGTCATATGCCTTCTCCAAGTTTACTTTCAAATTCTTTCCATCGTTGGTTCAACCTTTTTAATTCTTCATTCCGGAGTGCTCTACAATTCTTATGGCATTTCTCGTCTTCATTCTCAGCGTTTGCAGACCGAAGAAGTGTTTCTCTTAAATCTTGGCCCGTTTTCTTCAAGATTCGTGGTTCTAGCTTCATGTCAACCTCATTATTGTTCCGATTGTGAGGAATTCTTTTTTATACCCACCCGAAGCTTTTCATGGATTTTTCCATTGTGATCCTCCGAAGGCCATCATTTCAGTAGATTCTTCGTTCTCAGTTTTCAACTTCGTCCTCCAACTATTCTTAATTGATGCCTCTTCGTTCGTCTCCACATTCTTACGGTGGTTCTTTCAAGATTACCATTCTGTTGTTATCGTTTTGATTCATTTGTTCTTTTCATAATCCTACCGGTGGTTCGTTGAAGATTTACCCAAGCTTGTGTGAGATCTCTCTTAATTCTTTCCAACGAGAATAAGTAGTATGCCAAATCCATTGCTTGTCGTCAATTTATTTGATGAAGGATAAGCATACAATAAATCTTATTCTTATTCCTTCAAGGTGATTTAATTCTTTTGTCTGGAGCTTGTTCATCATATCATATTCTCGGTTCTAAGTTGTTCATCTTGTTTTCCGGAGCTCCAAGTTATTTCTATTACATCATTTCAAAGCTCCATCTAATTCAACGCAGGACTTGAATCTTATTCTTTTCATCTTTCACTTCTCATGCTTTCATTACCGGAGTTTTCATGGTGGTTCATCAATTAATTCATCCTCGAAGTTTTCATCAAGATCCTTGTTGGAGCTCAAGCATTCTTCATCATGCTTTCCAATTGCAATCCTTCTACCCTATCTTTTCAGATGGTGTTATGTCATTCTTGACAATTCCTTCATGTTTCATGATTCAGGAGTTGTCAAGAATGAGGTATTTAAAACCATCATTTTCCTTGTTCAGGAGATCTTTCCAACCTTTCAATTTATTCGTTCGAGTTATCTTGGGTTGTATTTCACCTAAAAGCTTTTCCCTAAGGATTGTTGCTATTATGGTGCTTATAAATGACCCAAGTTCTTCATTTATCATTCCGGTGAAATAAGTTTATCGTCTCCTTGTTGATCTCAATCCAAGCAAATGTTTTCGTCAGTGGCTGGTTGTCACCTCTTAATTTTGAGATGTTTTCCCATAAGCCCACATCAAGCTTATTCTTTCGTTGTTGAATTTCCAACAATTTTGTTCAACCCTTCTTCGTAAGGATGTTTATCACATTCAATTGTCGGAGAAGTTGTTTTTCTTCTCCGTTCTTTTCTTTCCAACGACCTAGCATATATTCTTTCATTCCGGAGGCATTGTGATGTTGCTCTCTTTAACCATCATCTCGTTTTTTATCGAGATCATGTTCTTTCCTTGTTTATCTATTTAACCGGAGTGTTATGTCCTCCATTCTAGTTCCCTCATCTCATCTAGTTTTTCCTATCTTTTCAACCGGAGTGCTGTCTGAATCCTTCTTACCCCTGGTGCCATTCTTTCAATTGTGTTGGAGGCAATATGTTGTTCATTTCATCAAGTATCACTCCATCTCCTCAAGTTCTTGTTAATTCCTTCCATTTTCAGTCGGAGTGCTGCCCGATTTTTGTCATTCTTATTCCTTGGCTATACCGTTGCGGTTTCATATTCTTTTGGTTCGTAAGCTCTTGTTTCATGTCTTTCAACCTTCAAGGTTCTCATAATGTTCCATGTTCCTCCATTTTACCGGAGTGCTCTTAACTTCGTTCATCTCCGTTGTATTCTTTCTTTCAAGATTGTTCAACCTCTCAAGGTTCTTTGGTTTCACTCGTCTGTCAAAAAAGCAACTTTGTTTTACCTCTTCTTCGTTTTACCCGGTGCCATCTCTAGGATCTCGGGTCGAGATCCTCTGTTAGTGTGGGAGAGTTGTGATGCCCGAAGACCGACGTCCCAGAAGATCCCAGAAGATTCCAGAAGATTCCGGATGTTCCGGGTTGCCCGTGTGTTTCATTTGTGCTTGTGTTATTTATTTTTGCATTGCATCATGTCATCATGCCTTCATGTCATATTTTCTTTGCATCTCAACCTAAATAAATTGTGTGGACCTTCGGTCAATGTATTCTCTTTATAACATATGAAAGCCTCTCAATATTTTTAGGGAGCTATATTAATAAATATTCCATTCCTTGGAATCACCTATAACACAATTGCACCATTCTTCAATTTTGTTTCATCCAATTCAACTTCTTTCTTCCTTTGAGGCCTTTTAGTAAAATTGTGTTGCAATTTTACTTCATCCACCATGTTCCAATTCTGCCCATAAATCACATTTAGTGTGTAGGGTCACCTTCTATATTTTCAACTCTTTTGAGGTTCTTTTGGATGGGTTTAAAAATTCAAACATGTCGAGTTATTTTCAACATGTTTGGATTTTACTTCCTCTAAAAACCCTCGAGTCATTTTAATTATATTCCTCACATTTTTGTGAGTCCAGGGAATTTTACCTCTTGCCCTAAGCCTATTCCTAGCCTCCCTTCCTTTTCCTTTCATCTTGATGTTTTTCTGTGTTTTGGAAACGCAGAGAGGGAATAAGAAGAGAGCACAGCCGCCGGCCTCTAGGCCTTCCAGCAGCCCAATCCTCCAGCCCTTCTTGCCATTCCCAGTCCGGCCCAATTCCCCCTCAAGGCCCATCCCTTCTCTCTAACCCTAGCCCGCAGCTCTCCTCTCCCCTCGT
>LR738715.1:512645208-512700540 GCA_902687465.1 Secale cereale
CCCCCCCCCTCGATAACCCGCTTAGCGCTAAAGCTTTTTCAGCAAGGCCCGACATTGGATTTAGATTTGCCTAACAACTAAAACTTGCAAAGGGAGTTATAAACCCTCTTCTTAATCAACAACCCGGGCCAGTGCTCCACATGAGTGTTGGTCCAAACTAGGGCTCCTGCAGGGCCACCTTGGGGAAACCCGAGGGCTGGTAAAAACCTATAGCATCGCCCATCTGGATGTGGCCTGAGATGAGATACGCGCGGCTACTATCAGGATGTCGGCACACCGGGAGGTCTTGCTAGATTAGTTTTTACCTTAGTCGGAATATCTTGAGCACGGGAGTCCGAGAATACTCGGGTCTTTCCACCTTGGAGTTGCGACTCCGCAGATCGTGAGCTTGTGATGGGCTAAGTTGGGACACCCCTGCAGGGTTTGAGCTTTCGGAAGCCGTAACCGCGGTTATGTGGCAGATGGGAATTTGTTAATGTCCGGTTGTAGAAAACTTGACACCATGTTCAGAATACACTACCAGCGTGAGTAACCATGACGGTCATTTTCCGAAGGGGTTCGGGAAGTGAACACGGTGGGGTTACGTTTGACGTGCTTAGATAGGATCACTTCGTGATCACTTTGACGCTCGTGGCACTTCTCTTCTCGCTCTAAACACGTAAGCTAGTGCTAGTGCAGCTGCAACCTTATTCTTCAGCCTTGTTCCACACGCAAGGCTTAGATAATTTTGCTACCCGGGAACGGGATTTCTGATTCCTCCGTGGCTCACAGATCCTACACAACACCAGATGCAGGTACTATGGTGAACTACACAGGAGATGGGACAGAGCTGTACTGGGAGTTCGATGAAGAACGTGCGCGATACTACGTGTCTTACCCAGAGGATCAGTAGTGGCTTCTACTAGGGACGATCGGACCTTGTGGCTTTATTTATTTGGTATCTTTCATTTGGATCTTCGTCCGTAGTCAAATTGTGATGTTATTTGGATGATGATTGCTTATGTAATGTATTGTGTGACGTGGCGAGTGTAAGACAACTACTCTTTTGCAATTTCATCCCTCTTTTACACGAGTCGTGCAAAGATACCATACTTGAGATCATTCTAGTATGAGCTTATACCTTTAAGTCGTGCTTCGACACGTAGGAGGTATAATCTCATACTAAGCATTACAAGTTGGTAATCAGAGCCTTCTTCGACCTAGAAGCCCCCACTGATTGATCGAATCGTTGACGGTTGAGTCTAGGCACACACTTGAAAATGTTTTGAGTCCTATATATATATATATATATATCGGAGAGTAGGATTTCTTTTGCTTCTCATCCCTTTTCACTCTGGTGAGGACTCCTGACGATTACTTATCTCTTCTACTCTAACAAAAATCACTAAAAAAATTTAGGATCACGCGAGTATTGTTTGAATTGTTCCGTTGTCTTTGTGACGAGAACATTGTTCTTGATGCCTCCTGTCATTTAGGGGTTGTGGCAGTGTCCCGGGGAGTTGAGCTCCGAGGTGTTGTCGTCACAAAGCTATCGCGGCAGTTCTAGAATACTTAAGACGGCCGACATAGAAAACTCTTCTATGCGGTTAGTGGCAAGATAACCCCGACATCACCCAGTACTGGGGAGGTAGTTCGGGAGTATTGCCATAGCTTGTATAGCAGATGCGTTTCGAAGGTCCGAGGTAAACGGTTTCCGGAAATAACTGGTTATGTGTTGAAGGATGGATACAACTGGATGTAGGATTAGAGTTGAATGCGCGATGCTTCCCCTGTATCCCCAACACCTGATTGCATAACTGGAAATTTTCGGAAATTAATAGGTGGGTTCATCTAGTAGTTCATAGGAATTCTTCCAACGAATGCATGATATGGAGTTCGGGGTTCTACATTGAGTGAAGTAGTTTTATGGGCGTTGTTTCGATCGGGAGTTGCATCTTAAAGGGTCCTTGGCTATGCTGATCCGGGGATTGCAAAACCCTTTTGTGACACGTTCCATAAGCTTTCAGCACGAATATGTCGAACGAAGCTTTTATCTTGTATTTGTTCTATCTGCTCCTTGTTGTTTTTATTTACCTTTTGTTCTCCCAAGTGGCTTCTCGAGAAGATTGTTGTACCATTAAACTGTGGATTACATTCGTTCATTTTGTTCGAATGATTCTTGTGAAGACTTATGTTGCAATTTCTAGCCGTTGATTCAGCTTATATATTTTCAATCAATGGCTAATAGTTGTCCAGGATGGCTCCTAAAAAGGTTCCCAATGCTAACCCAGAGGGTGAAGAGGTTCCTGATCGTCCTCCTTCCCCTCCTCCTCCGTCTGAGACATGGAGAGCAATTATGCAAGCGACAAACCAGAACACCCAGATGCTTATGCAAATGATGCAGAAAATTCAAGCAAATCAAGCAAATCAAGCAAATCAAGGTGGTCATGGGAACCAAGGCCAAGGCAATTTGTTCAACCAACCTCACTTTTCTACATTCAACCAGTTCCTGGCAAACCAACCAAAGGCATTCAGTTACTGTGTGGATCCGCTAGATGCTGAAGACTGGATAACAGACATCAAGAAGCACTTTGAATGCAGTAACGTGAGACCTGAGGATTATGTCAAGTTTGTCGCCTTCCAACTCAAGGGCCAAGCCGCTGATTGGTGGCAGCATTACAAAGATTCCAGAGAAGGACGTGAAATCTCGTGGACTAACTTCTGCAAGGATTTCCGCTCTCACCACATTCCAACTAGTGTCATTGAAGGTATGCATGAACAATTCCGCAACCTGAAGCAAGGCACCATGTACGTTTATCAATACAATGTCAAGTTCCAGAAGCTTGCCCGCTATGCCAAGCAAGACATCCCAGATTCCAAGAGCAAGATTTATCAGTTCCGTGGTGGTCTGAAGGATGAACTCCAGCTAGCTCTCACCTTGTTTGAGCCGGATGAATTTGATCAATTCTATAACATGGCACTTAAGCAAGAGGCAGCCCAGCTCAAGTGTGAAGCTTCCAAAAAGCGAATCAGAGATGCTGTCAACTCCTCCTCTTCTTCCCAAGTGGTCGCAAAGCAGCAGAAGTTTTGGCTTCCACCTCCTCCAGTGCTCCGCCCTCCCAACAACAACAACAACAAGCATTCTGGTGGCCGTGGTTTCTCCCACCCACCCAACCCAAGCAATCAGTCCAAGAATCACTTTCAAGTTTCGAACTCAAGTGCTCCTTATCACCGTCCTCTCTCAGAAGTGGTTTGCAACAAGTGCACTCAGAAGGGCCATTATGCTAACAAGTGCCCCAACCCAAGGCGCCTTCCGCCTCCTCCACCTGTCAGCACTGCTATTGTCAAGCACAATCCCAAGGCAGCAAGAGTGAATCTGATCAATGCAGCTCAAGCAGAGAATTCTTCAGATGTGATACTTGGTAACCTTCCAGTCAATCCTAAACCTGCTAAAGTTTTGTTTGATTCAGGCGCATCATGCTCTTTCATGTCTCGTCCATTTGCAACAAAGCATAATGTTGTCACCAAAAATTTGCCGCGGGAGTTATCAGTTATTTCTCCGGGGAGACGAATGCATTCTAGTGTGTATGCTCTGGACATATCTATTTATATAGGTGATTACCGCTTTCTGGTTTCTCCGGTTATTCTCGGCAATTCCGACATTGATCTTATTCTTGGTATGGATTGGCTCTCCAAGCATGATGCAAACATTGATTGTGTAAATAAGGAAGTCAAGCTTACTCATCCTGACGAAGACGTGATTATCTTCGCCTCTCGAGATAACACAATCACGCTATTCTCTCTCAATGACAAGGGCGATATTAATGCCATCTCTCAGATTCCGGTGTTCAATGAATATGAAGATGTTTTCCCTAAAGAGCTTCCAGGCATGCCTCCGCATCGTCAAGTTGAATTCTTCATTGAACTCGAGCCCGGTACCGAGCCAGCATGCCGGCGTCCGTACAAGCTTTCCCCTGATGAGTTGAAGGAGCTGAAGAAACAACTCGATGAGCAAGAGCGTATGGGTCTAATCAGGCCTAGCACTTCTCCTTGGGGCTGTGGTGTTCTATTTGTCAAGAAGAAGGATGGCACGGAGCGCCTTTGCGTTGATTACTGGCCATTGAACAAGAAGACAATAAAGAACAAGTATCCGCTCGCCAATATCAATGAATTGTTCGAGTAGCTCAAAGGAGCAAAGGTGTTCTCAAAGCTCGATCTCCGGATGGGCTACCACCAGATCCGTATCCGTGAAGAAGATATTCACAAGACCGCATTCAGAACAAGCTACGGCTCCTATGAATACACGGTCATGTCTTTTGGCCTCGCAAATGCTCCACCCACCTTCTCGAGGATGATGCACTTCATATTCAACCCCTACACCTATGAATTTGTTCTCGTCTATCTGGATGACATCTTGGTATTCTCCAAGAATGAAGAAGACCATGCCAAGCACCTCCGTTTGGTCCTGGACAGGCTCCGTGAACACAAGTTCTATGCGAAGTTCTCCAAGTGTGAATTTTGGCTGGATAAGGTCTTATATCTTGGCCATATCATCTTTGCTGAGGGTATTTCTGTCAACCCCGAGAAAGTTCAAGCGATTGTCAACTGGGAACCCCCGCAGAACGTCAAGCAACTCCGAAGCTTCCTTGGTGTCGCTAGCTATTGCACAAGGTTCGTTGAGAACTTCTCCAAGATTACCAAGCCTCTCTCAAACTTGCTGCAGAAGAATGTCACGTACAACTGGACTCCGGATTGTGATGTGGCATTCAAAACACTCAAAGAAAAGCTCATCTCTGCTCCGGCTCTTACTCCTCCGGATGAGTCCAAGCCCTATGAAGTATTCTGTGATGCTTCTCTACAAGGACTTGGTGGTGTTCTCATGCAAGACAAGAAGATTGTGGCTTACACTTCTCGTCAATTGAAGCCAAATGAGAAGAACTACCCCACACATGATCTCAGGCTAGCAGCAGTGGTACATGCTTTGATCACGTGGAGACACCTTCTATTGGGCATAAAAGTGGACATCTTCACCGATCACAAGAGCTTGAAGTACATCTTCACACTGTTGGGGAACGTAGTATTTTCAAAATTTTCCTACGATCACGCAAGATCTATCTACTAGATGCATAGCAACGAGAAGGAGAGTGTGTCTACGTACCCTCGTAGACCGGGAGCGGAAGCGTCTAGTGACGCGGTTGATGTAGTCGAACTTCTTCTCGATCCAACCGATCAAGTACCGAACGTACGGCACCTCCGCGTTCAGCACACGTTCAGCTTGATGACGTCGCACGAGCTCTTGATCCAGTTGAGCTTCACGGGAGAGTTTCGTCAGCACGACGGCGTGGTGATGGATATGATGAAGTTACCGGCGCAGGGCTTCGCCTAAGCACTGCAACTGTATAACCGAGGTGTGTTTCTGTGGAGGGGAATACCGCACATGGTTGGGAGAGATCAACTGATCAACTTGTGTGTCCTAGGGTGCCCCCCTGCCCCCGTATATAAAGGAGCAAGGGGAGGGGCCGGCCAGCCCTTCTATGGCGCGCCAGGGAGGCAATCCTACTAGGAATAGGATTGCAATCCTATTCCTAGTAGGAGTCCACCAAGAAGGAAGAGGGGGAAAGGAAGGAGAGGGAGAGGTGGCGCCCCCCAATCCTAGTCCAACTAGGATTCCCTGGTGGGGCACCGGCCAGCCTCTATGGGCTGTCTCTCTTCTTTCCTCAAGGCCCACTATGGACCATCTCCCCTCGTGGGGGGTTCCGGTAACCCCCTCCGGCAATCCGGTTAAATCCGAAACTTTTCCGGAACACTTCCGGTGTCCGAATATAGTCGTCCAATATATCAATCTTTATGTCTCGGACATTCCGAGACTCCTCGTCATGTCCGTGATCTCATACGGGACTCCGAACTACCTTCGATACATCAAAACTCATAAACTCATAATACCGATCGTCATCAAACGTTAAGCGTGCGGACCCTACGGGTTCGAGAACTATGCAGACATGACCGAGACTCATCTCCGGTCAATAACCAATAGCGGAACCTGGATGCTCATATTGGTTCCTACATATTCTACGAAGATCTTTATCGGTCAAACCACATAACAACATACGTTGTTCCTTTTGTCATCGGTATGTTACTTGCCCGAGATTCGATCGTCGGTATCTTTATACCTAGTTCAATCTCGTTACCGGCAAGTCTCTTTACTCGTTCCGTAATACATCATCTCGTGACTAACTCATTAATCATTTGCTTGCAAGGCTTATTATGATGTGAATTACCGAGAGGGCCCATAGATACCTCTCCGACACTCGGAGTGACAATTCCTAGTCTTGATCTATGCCAACACCACGAATACTTTTGGAGACACCTGTAGAGCATCTTTATGATCACCCAGTTACGTTGTGACGTTTGATAGCACTCAAGGTGTTCCTACGGTATTCGGGAGTTGCATAATCTCATAGTCATAGGAACATGTATAATTCATGAAGAAAGCAATAGCAGTAAAACTAAACGATCATAGTGCTAAGCTAACGGATGGGTCTAGTCCATCACATCATTCTCCTAATGATGTGATCCCGTTGATCAAATGACAACTCATGTCTATGGTTAGGAAACATAAACATCTTTGATCAATGAGCTAGTCTAGTAGAGGCATACTAGGGACACTCTGTTTTGTCTATGTATTCACACATGTACTAAGTTTCCGATTAATACAATTCTAGCATGAATAATAAACATTTATCATGATATAAGGAAATATAAATAACAACTTTATTATTGCCTCTAGGGCATATTTCCTTCAGTCTCCCACTTGCACTAGAGTCAATAATCTAGCTCACATCGCCATGTGATTTAATGCCGATAGTTCACATCATTATGTGAATAACACCCATAGTTCACATCGCCATGTGACCAACACCCAAAGGGTTTACTAGAGTCAATAATCTAGTTCACATCGCTATGTGATCAATACCCAAGAGTAATAAGGTGTGATCATGTTTTGCTTGTGAGAGAAGTTTAGTCAACGGGTCTGTCACATTCAGATCCGTATATATTTCGCAAATTTCTATGTCTACAATGCTCTGCATGGAGCTACTCTAGCTAATTGCTCCCACTTTCAATACGCATCCAGATTGATACTTAGAGTCATCTGGATTAGTGTCAAAGCTTGCATCGGCGTAACCCTTTACGACGAACTCTTTATCACATCCATAATCGAGAAACATTTCCTTAGTCATCCAGTTACTAAGGATAATTTTGACCACCGTACAGTGATCTACTCCTGGATCACTATTGTACCTCCTTGTCAAACTCATGGCAACGTACACAACATGTTTGGTACACAGCATGGCATACTTTATAGAACCTATGGCTGAGGCATAGGGAATGACTTTCATTCTCTATATTTTTCTGCCGTGGTCAGGCTTTGAGTCTAACTCAACTTCACACCTTACAAGTCAGGAAAGAACTCCTTCTTTGACTGATCCATTTTGAACTACTTCAAAATCTTATCAAGGTATGTACTCATTGAAAGTCTTATCAAGCGTCTTGATCTATCTCTATAGATCTTGATGCCTAATATGTAAGCAGCTTCACCAAGGTCTTTCTTTGAAAAAGTCCTTTCAAACACTCCTTTATGCTTTCCAGAAAATTCTACATCATTTCTGATCGACAATATGTCATTCACATATACTTATCAGAAAGGTTGTAGTGCTCCCACTCACTTTCTTGTAAATACAGGCTTCACCGCAAGTCTATATAAATCTATATGCTTTGATCAACTTATCAAAGCGTATATTCCAACTCCGAGATGCTTGCACCAGTCCATAGATGGATCACTGGAGCTTGCACATTTTGTTAGCACCTTTAGGATTGACAAAACCTTCTGGTTGCATCATACACAATTCTTCTTTAATAAATCCATTAAAGAATGCAGTTTTGTTATCCATTTGCCAGATTTCATAAAATGCGGCAATTGCTAACATGATTCAGACAGACTTAAGCATCGCTACGGGTGAGAAAGTCTCATCGTAGTCAACTCCTTGAACTTGTCAAAAACCTTTCGCAACAAGTCGAGCTTTGTAAACAGTAACATTACCGTCAGCGTCAGTCTTCCTCTTGAAGATCCATTTATTTTCGATGGCTTGCATATCATCGGGCAAGTCAACCAAAGTCCACACTTTGTTCTCATACATGGATCCCATCTCAGATATCATGGCCTCAAGCCATTTTGCGGAATATGGGTTCATCATCGCTTCCTCATAGTTCGTAGGTTCATCATGGTCCAGTAACATGATTTCCAGAACCGGGTTGCCGTACCACTCTAGTGCGGAATGAACTCTGGTTGATCTACGAAGTTCAGCAGAAACTTGATCTGAAGTTTCATGATCATCATCATCAGCTTCCTCACTAATTGCAGTAGAAATCACTGGAACTAGTTTTTGTGATGTACTACCTTCCAATTCGGGAGAAGGTACAATTACCTCATCAAGTTCTACTTTCCTCCCACTCACTTCTTTCGGGAGAAACTCCGTCTCTAGAAAGGATCCATTCCTAGCAGCGAATATCTTGCCTTCGGATCTGTGATAGAAGGTGTACCCAACAGTCTCTTTTGGGTATCCTGTGAAGACACATTTCTCCGACTTGGGTTCGAGCTTATCAGGTTGAAGCTTTTTCACATAAGCATCGCAGCCCCAAACTTTAAGAAACGACAACTTTGATTTCTTGCCAAACCATAGTTCATAAGGCGTCGTCTCAACGGATTTAGATGTTGCCCTATTTAGCGTGAATACAGTTGTCTTTGATGCATAACCCAAAACGATAATGGTAAATCGATAAGAGACATCATAGACCGCACCATATCTAATAAAGTACGATTACGATGTTCGGACACACCATTACGATGTGGTGTTCCGGGTGGCGTGAGTTGTGAAACTATTCCACATTGTTTTAAATGAAGGCCAAACTCGTAACTTCAAATATTCGCCTCCATGATCAGATCGTGGAAACTTTTATTTTCTTGTTACGATGATTCTCTACTTCACTCTGAAATATCTTTGAACTTTTAAATGTTTCAGATTTGTGTTTCATCAAGTAGATATACCCATATCTGCTCAAATCATCTGTGAAGGTCAGAAAATAATGATACCTGCCGCGAGCCTCAACACTCATTGTTCTGCATACATCAGTATGTATGATTTCCAACAAGTCAATTGCTCGCTCTATTGTTCCGAAGAACAGAGTTTTAGTCATCTTGCCCATGAGGCATGGTTCGCAAGCACCAAGTGATTCATAATCAAGTGATTCCAAAAGTCCATCACTATGGAGTTTCTTCATGCGCTTTACACCATTATGACCTAAACGGCAGTGCCACAAATAAGTTGCACTATCATTATTAACCTTGCATCTTTTGGCTTCAATATTATGAATATGTGTATCACTATGATCGAGATCCAACAAACTATTTTCATTGGGTGTATGACCATCGAAGGTTTTATTTATGTAAACAGAATAACAATTATTCTATGACTTTAAATGAATAATCGTATTGCAACAAATATGATCAAATCATATTCATGCTCAACGCAAATGCTAAATAACATTTATTTAGGTTTTACACTAATCCCGAAAGTATAAGGAGTGTGCGATGATGATCATATCAATCTTGGAACCACTTCCAACACACATCGTCACTTCACCTTTAACTAGTCTCCGTTCATTCTGCAATTCTCGTTTCGAGTTAGTAATTTTAGCAACTGAACCGGTATCAAATACCCAAGGGTTGCTATGAACACTAGTAAAGCACACATCAATAATCTGTATATCAAAATATACCTTTGTTCACTTTGCCATCCTTCTTATCCGCCAAGTATCTAGGGCAGTTCCACTTCCAGTGACCATTTCCTTTGCAGTAGAAGCACTTAGTTTCAGGCTTGAGTTTAGCTTTGGGTTTCTTCACGGAGTGACAACTTGCTTGTCATTCTTCTTGAAGTTCCCCTTCTATCCCTTTGCCCTTTACATGAAACAAGTGGTCTCGTTAACCATCAACATTTGATGCTCTTTCTTCATTTCTACCTTCGCCGATTTCAGCATCGCAAAGAGCTCGGGAATTACTTTCGTCATCCCTTGCATATTATAGTTCATCACGAAGTTCTACTAACTTGGTGATAGTGTCTAGAGAACTTTGTCAATTACTATCTTATCTGGAAGATTAACTCCCACTTGATTCAAGCAATTGTAGTACCCAGACAATCTGAGCACATGCTCACTGGTTGAGCTATTCTCCTCCATCTTGTAGGCAAAGTACTGTCAGAGGTCTTATACCTCTCGACACGGGCATGAGTACGAAATACTAATTTCAACTCTTGGAACATCTCATATGTTCCGTGGTGTTCAAAACGTTTTTGAAGTCCCGGTTCTAAGCCGTAAAGCATGGTGCACTTAAACTATCAAGTAGTCATCATACCGAGCTTTTGTCAAAACGTTCATAACGTTTGCATCTGCTCATGCAATAGGTCTGTCACCTAGTGGTGCATCAAGGACATAATTCTTCTGTGCAGCAATGAGGATAATCCTCAGATCACGGAACTATTCCGCATCATTGCTACTAACATCTTTCAACTTAGTTTTCTCTAGGAACATATAAAAAATAAACGTGGAGCAACATCGCGAGCTATTGATCTACAACATAGATATGCTAATACTACCAGGACTAAGTTCATGATAAATTAAAGTTCAATTTAATCATATTACATAAGAACTCCCACTTAGATAGACATCCCTCTAGTCATCTAAATGATCACGTGATCCAAATCAACTAAACCATGTCCGATCATCACGTGAGATGGAGTAGTTTCAATGGTGAACATCTTATGTTGATCATATCTACTATATGATTCACGCTCAACCTTTCGGTTTCCAGTGTTCCGAGGCCATATCTGCATATGCTAGGCTCGTCAAGTTTAACCCGAGTATTCTGCGTGTGCAAAACTGGCTTACACCCGTTGTATTTGAACGTAGAGCTTATCACACCCGATCATCACGTGGTGTCTCGGCACGACGAACTTTCGCAACGGTGCATACTCAGGGAGAACACTTATACCTTGAAATTTAGTAAGGGATCATCTTATAATGCTACCGTCGTTCTAAGCAAAAGAAGAAGCATAATAAGATAAACATCACATGCAATCAAAATATGTGACATGATATGGCCATCATCATCTTGTGATTTTGATCTCCATCTCCAAAGCACCGTCATGATCACCTTCGTCACCGGCGCGACACCTTGATCTCCATCGTAGCATCGTTGTCGTCTCGCCAACTATTGCTTCTACGACTATCGCTACCGCTTAGTGATAAAGTAAAGCAATTACATGGCGATTGCATTTCATACAATAAAGCAACAAACATATGGCTCCTGCCAGTTGCCGATAACTTTACAAAACATGATCATCTCATACAAAACCGTATAACTCATCATGTCTTGACCATATCACATCACAACAAGCCCTGAAAAACAAGTTAGACGTCCTCTAC
This sequence comes from Secale cereale, assembly GCA_902687465.1. Classification (NCBI taxonomy): domain Eukaryota; kingdom Viridiplantae; phylum Streptophyta; class Magnoliopsida; order Poales; family Poaceae; genus Secale; species Secale cereale. The sequence continues at coordinate 512,656,723 of LR738715.1, forward strand.
TTTGTTGTTGCAAGTTTTACGTGGCTGCTACGGGCTTAGCAAGAACCGTTCTTACCTACGCATACAAAAAAACCACAACGATGTTTCGTCAAGTATGTGATGTTTTAACCTTCACAAGGACCGGGCGTAGCCACACTTGATTCAGCTAAAGTGAGAGAGACAGACACCCGCCAGTCACCTTTAAGCAACGAGTGCTCATAACGGTGAAACCAGTCTCGCGTAAGCGTACGCGTAATGTCGGTCCGGGCCGCTTCATCTCACAATACCGCCGAAGCAAAGTATGACATGCTGGTAAGCAGTATGACTAGTATCGCCCACAACTCATTGTGTTCTACTCGTGCATATCATCTACGCATAGACCTGGCTCATGATGCCACTGTTGGGGAACATAGTATTTTCAAAATTTTCCTACGATCACGCAAGATCTATCTACTAGATGCATAGCAACGAGAAGGAGAGTGTGTCTACGTACCCTCGTAGACCGGGAGCGGAAGCGTCTAGTGACGCGGTTGATGTAGTCGAACTTCTTCGCGATCCAACCGATCAAGTACCGAACGTACGACACCTCCGCGTTCAGGACACGTTCAGCTTGATGACGTCCCACGAGCTCTTGATCCAGTTGAGCTTCACGGGAGAGTTTCGTCAGCACGACGGCGTGGTGACGGATATGATGAAGTTACCGGCGCAGGGCTTCGCCTAAGCACTGCAACGGTATAACCGAGGTGTGTTTCTGTGGAGGGGAGCACCGCACACAGTTGGGAGAGATCAACTGATCAAATTGTGTGTCCTAGGGTGCCCCCCTGCCCCCGTATATAAAGGAGCAAGGGGAGGGGCCGGCCAGCCCTTCTATGGCGCGCCAGGGAGGCAATCCTACTAGGAATAGGATTGCAATCCTATTCCTAGTAGGAGTCCACCAAGAAGGAAGAGGGGAAAGGAAGGAGAGGGAGAGGTGGCGCCCCCCAATCCTAGTCCAACTAGGATTCCCTGGTGGGGCACCGGCCAGCCTCTATGGGCTGCCTCTCTTCTTTCCTCAAGGCCCACTATGGACCATCCCCCCTCGTGGGGGGTTCCGGTAACCCCCTTCGGCAATCCGGTTAAATCCGAAACTTTTCCGGAACACTTCCGGTGTCCGAATATAGTCGTCCAATATATCAATATTTATGTCTCGGACATTCCGAGACTCCTCGTCATGTCCGTGATCTCATCCGGGACTCTGAACTACCTTCGGTACATCAAAACTCATAAACTCATAATACCGATCGTCATCAAACGTTAAGCGTGCGGACCCTACGGGTTCGAGAACTATGTAGACATGACCGAGACTCATCTCCGGTCAATAACCAATAGCGGAACCTGGATGCTCATATTGGTTCCTACATATTCGACAAAGATCTTTATCGGTCAAACCGCATAACAACATACGTTGTTCCTTTTGTCATCGGTATGTTACTTGCCCGAGATTCGATCGTCGGTATCTCTATACCTAGTTCAATCTCGTTACCGGCAAGTCTCTTTACTCGTTCTGTAATACATCATCTCGTGACTAACTCATTAATCATTTGCTTGCAAGGCTTATTATGATGTGCATTACCGAGAGGGCCCAGAGATACCTCTCCGACACTCGGAGTGACAAATCCCAGTCTTGATCTATGCCAACACCACGAATACTTTTGGAGACACCTGTAGAGCATCTTTATGATCACCCATTTACGTTGTGACGTTTGATAGCACACAAGGTGTTCCTACGGTATTCGGGAGTTGCATAATCTCATAGTCATAGGAACATGTATAAGTCATGAAGAAAGCAATAGCAGTAAAACTAAACGATCATAGTGCTAAGCTAACGGATGGGTCTAGTCCATCACATCATTCTCCTAATGATGTGATCCCGTTGATCAAATGACAACTCATGTCTATGGTTAGGAAACATAACCATCTTTGATCAATGAGCTAGTCTAGTAGAAGCATACTAGGGACACTCTGTTTTGTCTATGTATTCACACATGTACTAAGTTTCCGATTAATACAATTCTAGCATGAATAATAAACATTTATCATGATATAAGGACATATAAATAACAAATTTATTATTGCCTCTAGGGCATATTTCCTTCACACACAGCCGAACCTGAACCTTCGCCAGACTCGTTGGGTTGAGATGATCCAAGAGTATGATCCAAGCATTGAGTACACACCTGGCAAGGCCAATGTCATTGCAGATGCCTTGAGCAGAAAGGCATATTGCAACAGTCTCCTTCTCAAGCCGTTCCAGCCTGAACTTTGTGAATCATTCAGGAAGCTCAACCTCCAAGTTGTTCCGCAAGGCTTCCTTGCAAATCTTCAAGTTGCTCCTACCTTGGAAGATCAGATCCGTGAGGCCCAGCTCAGTGATGCTATGTTGTCGAAAGTGAAACATGGTATTGCTAAGGCTACTCCCAAATACAAGTGATATCGCGTTGATGAGAAAGACACCTTATTCTTTGAGGACAGACTTGTGGTTCCCAAGGGTGATCTCAGGAAGCTCATAATGAACGAAGCACATGACTCCCTCCTCTCGATTCATCCCGGAAGTTCCAAGATGTAACAAGACCTCAAGCAATCTTACTGGTGGACTCGCATGAAAAGGGAGATTGCCCAATTCGTGAATGAATGTGATGTCTGCAGAAGAGTGAAGGCAGAGCATCAACGTCCAGCCGGTCTCCTCCAACCTCTTCCTATCCCCGAGTGGAAATTTGACCACATTGAAATGGATTTCGTCACTGGGTTTCCCAAGTCCAAGAAGGGGAATGATGCTATTTTTGTAGTCATTGACAAGCTAACCAAAGTAGCTCACTTCCTTCCAGTCAAAGAATCCATCAATGCAGCTCAGTTGGCAGAGTTGTACACTTCCAGAATTGTGTCGTTGCATGGCATTCCACAAGTTATCTCCTCAGACCGTGGAAGTTTGTTCACATCCAAGTTCTGGGACTCCTTTCAGTCAGCCATGGGCACTAAGATTCGTTTCAGCACTGTGTTTCACCCTCAGACTAGTGGTCAAGTCGAAAGAGTGAACCAGATCCTCGAAGACATGCTCAGAGCTTGTGTCATCTCTTTTGGCATGAAGTGGGAAGATTGTCTCCTGTTTGCCGAGTTCTCTTACAACAACAGTTTCCAAGCAAGTGCCAGCAAAGCTCCTTTTGAAATCCTCTATGGCAGAAAGTGTCGTACCCCTCTCAACTGGTCCGAGACTGGTGAACGCCAACTTCTTGGCAATGACTTGATCTCAGAAGCCGAAGATATGTGCAAAGTCATACGTGAGAATCTCAAGGCCGCTCAGTCGCGTCAAAAGAGCTACTATGACGGCAAGCATCGTGATTTGGCCTTCTACATTGGGGATCATGTCTATCTCCGTGTTTCTCCTATGAAAGGAACCCAAAGATTCGGTATCAAAGGAAAGCTTGCTCCGAGATACGTAGGCCCTTTCAAGATTCTTGGCAAAAGAGGCGATCTAGCATATCAACTTGAGCTCCCCTCCAACTTTGCAAATGTTCATGATGTGTTTCACATGTCTCGACTCCGCAAGTGCTTCAAGACACCTGAACGCACCATTATGTTCGAGGAGATTGATCTTCAACAAGACTTGTCTTATCGTGAGCACCCTGTTGCTATTCTTGAAGAAACTGAGCGCAAGACCCGCAATAAGTCAATCAAGTTCTTGAAAGTTAAGTGGTCACACCATACCGACTGAGAAGTTACGTGGGAACGAGAAGATCACCTTCGTTCCGAGTATCCTTCCTTCTTCCAGTCCTAGATCTCGGGACGAGATCTTTTCGTAGTAGATGAGAGTTTGTAATGCCCCAGATGTAACACTTTCCAATTATGGCAATATATGAAACTTTGACTTCATCAATTCCATTCTAGGCTCTTCTTTCATTTCGGGTTTCTTCATTTTGTCGTGTGCGTGTGTGCATTTCATCCATGTCATGTTATCATGTGCATTGCATTGCATTCGTGTTGTCACTTGCACCCGGTTCCACTCGCCTCTTCCCATTGTCCGTTTCGAGTTCCGACCCTCACACACGTGCATGTGGCACCCCCGAGTCCATCTTTTGTGTGTGGCCATGTAACGTTTCCTGGATGTGGTGAGACTTGTCGTGCGATGTTGTTTTGGTACGTGTAGGCCGCCTGTCAAGTTTCATCGCGTTTGGATTTCGCTTGGTACTCCAACGGTTAACCTAGTGGGCTAAAAGTACCCCTTCCTTTTGGCCCAAGACCCCCTCCACAACAGCCCACAAACCCAGCACAACCCTTCCCATCATCTCGGTCGTCGGATCATGAACGTGTGGCTGAAAACCGCACCCCATTTGGAGTCTCCTAGCTCCCTATGCCTATAAATTAGTCTCCACGTCCATTTTTTCGGGCAAAAACCCTAGCAAACTCCTCCCGCAGCCGCCGAACACGTCCAACCACGGCCGGACGTGTCCAGCCTCCTCCACCGCTGCCACGTGGCAGTCCTCTATTGGCCGCCTGGCGCACCCACTTCGCCGCCGCCAGGGCCCGCTGCGGCCCAACCCCGGCCCGCCCCGGGCCGCCCCCCGGGACGAGGCCATCGCCTCCCGCTGCGGCTTCGTCCGCACCGCCGGCGCCCACTCCCTTCCGCCGCCGGCGAGCTCGGGCCGCCGCCCGGCCTCGCGCCTCCCGTCGGCCCCGCTCGTTTCCGCCTCCGCGGGAACGCCGCCGCTGCCCGCCTTCAGCAGCCCGCCGCCGCGGTCGGCCGCTCCCCTCCGCCGCCCGCGAGTGCCGCCGCCGGCGCACTCCGGCGCCGCACCGCCGACATCCGCCGCCGCTGCTTCCTCGGCCGCCGTTGCCCGTCGTCGCCGCCGGGATCTCCTCCGGTCGGATCCCGCTCCGCAACCCGGATCCGCTCCGTTCCAGATCCACCGGCAGAACGGGATCAGATCCACCGGTGCGTGGATCTAAACGCCGTCTTCCTTCGTCCCGGGATCTCCTCGTCCCCTTTTTCCTAGGGTATATTTTCACTAAGTCCCAGGTTTTTGTTATTTTCGTTGCTTGTTTGAGTGGCTGTAACTTTTAGTGTGCTTGTCCAATTTGTGCATATGATATGTCAAAATGATCGTGACGATGTGCTCTACATTTTGTTCCATTGTGGCATGCTTGTTTGAGATCATCTTGATGACCTAATCATCGTGACAAGGGTGCTACTTTTTATAAACTGTTATTGTTAATTTGATGCCATGTTTGATATGATAACTTGTGCATGTTTATCCAAATGGAGCATATGATATGTCAAAATGTTCATTGTGAAGTGCTCTACATGATGGTTGCTGTAGCATTCATGTTAGGTGTCATATTGCCATGTTAATCTCTGTTGCAAAAGTGCATGTGGCTGTTAAGTGCTGAAACTTGTTGTGAGATGCTTTTTTGACATGCTCATTGCTATTGATGTGTTTGTCTTCATGCCACATGTCAATATGTTTTAGAAGAACCATCATATGGTCTTTGCTATGGTGCAAACCACTTTCCATGATATGCCTTGAGGTGACTTAAACAAGCTTGTAAACATGCCATGCCAATGTTACTGTTTTATACTTAGTGAAAAAGTGCCAAGTCTGGAATCGGTTTTAACCTGATGCTATGTTTGCTTGATGCCCCACTCAAATCCATGCTTGTTTTGGAGTGGACAATGGTGATTCCTTGTTGTCCATGTTTTTTTCTATCCATTCATGCCATTACTTGCACATATGGCTTGTTGTAGCTTATTTATTTCTTGCTCTCAAGTTGCTATAAATTATATCTGTCAGGTTTTTAACAGCACGATCAATTTGGTGTAGCTTGTTACTATTGTTCAATGGCTCCAATGGAGTTGCTCCAATGGAGTTGTTTGTTGTAGAACATGTCTACTTCATGTCCATGCTTCTTGTCATCATGTTTGGGTGCTGTAGCGTATATATCTCTTGCTCCAAAGTTGCTATGTGGCTGTTAACTTCAGTTTTGCATTGTATCTTGTTTCGTGTGTATGTGTTGAACCGTTGCTCCGTTTTGAGTGTGCCCCATATGAAACTTGTGAGATTCTGCATGTAGAATCATGATATCATGTTGTTTACAGGTTTGGAATGTGTTTGCTTGATATTTGGGTGCATCTTGCATCGTTGCCTTGCTTGTCTTGTTTTGCTCATATCTTCTAGACCGTAGCTCCGAATTAAACAAACTTTATATGAAACTTGACTAGAATTTCGTGTATGACATCATGGTGCATGTTAACCTTCTATTTAACAAATTTAACATAAGGTTTGTTCAGATCTGGACTAATTTCAAATTATGCTATGAGGACTTACCGGATTTGTTATATGTGAATTCCGGCCTCATTTAAACTTGTTGGCTTGTGTTGTTTTTGTGTGCTTCATCCCTTGCCATGTATTGCATCATATAGGCTTATACTTGCATCATGTTGATTGCATTGCACCTTGTTTGATTTTGTGCCATGTTGTGTTCTTGTGTTGAGTAGAGCCGGGAGCCGAGACCGAGAACGAGGTTCCTACCGAGGTTGAGTACGAGGATCCGTCTTACGATCCCATCGACGATTCACCAGGCAAGATGACCTGACCCAGATATCATTACTATCTTTTCCAATTGCTAGATGTCTCGCTCTTTAGCTTATTGCCTCGATGCCCATGTTTGTTTGTCAGCCTCCTATTGTAACCATGAATCTGCCGAACCACCCAACCTAGCGAACCTTTGATTGGCTACGTAAGCTTTGCTCAGCCCCTCTTATAGCATTGCTAGTTGCAGGAGAAGATTTGAAGATTCTTGCTTCATGTTGAAGTTATTGTTGGGATATCACACTATATAATCTGTTAAACTAAATCATCTATATACTTGGCAATGGGTGGAAGGCTAAGCCTCTTGCTTGGTGTTTTGTTCCACTAAACCGGTATTATGTTCCTTGATTATGCGTCCCTAACACAGTTGGGGTTTATGGGCCCCCCTCGATAACCCGCTTAGCGCTAAAGCTTTTCCAGCAAGGCCCGACATTGGTTCTACATTTGCCTAACAACTAAAACTTGCATAGGGAGTTATAAACCCTCTTCTTAATCAACAACCCGGGCCAGTGCTCCACATGAGTGTTGGTCCAAACTGGGGGTCCTCCAGGGCCACCTTGGGGAAACCCGAGGGCTGGTAAAAACATGTAGCATCGCCCATCAGGACGTGGCCTGAGACGAGATACGCGCGGCTACTATCAGGGTGTTGGCACGCCGGGAGGTCTTCCTGGATTAGTTTTACCTTAGTCGGAATATCTTGAGCACGGGATTCCGAGAATACTCGGGTCTTCCCACCTTGGAGTTGCGACTCCGCAGATCGTGAGCTTGTGATGGGCTAAGTTGGGACACCCCTGTAGGGTTTGAGCTTTCGAAAGCCGTGCTCGCGGTTATGTGGCAGATGGGAATTTGTTAATATCCGTTTGTAGAAAACTTGACACCATGTTCAGAATACACTACCAGCGTGAGTATCCATGACGGTCATTTTCCGAAGGGGTTCGGGAAGTGAACACGGTGGGGTTATGTTTGACGTGCTTAGATAGGATCACTTCGTGATCACTATGACGCTCATGGCACTTCTCTTCTCGCTCTAAACACGTAAGCTAGTGCTAGTGCAGCTGCAACCTTATTCTTCAGCCTTGTTCCACACCCAACGCTTATATAGTTTTGCTACCCAAGAACGGGATTTCTGAGTCCTCCGTGGCTCACAGATTCTACACAACACCAGATGCAGGTACTATGGTGAACTACACAGGAGATGGGACAGAGCTGTACTGGGAGTTCGATGAAGAACCTGGGCGATACTACGTGTCTTACCTAGAGGATCAGTAGTGGCTTCTACTAGGGGCGATCAGACCTTGTGGCTTTATTTATTTGGTATATTTCAATTGGATCTTCGTCCGTAGTCGGACTGTGATGTTATTTGGATGATGATTGCTTATGTAATGTATTGTGTGACATGGCGAGTGTAAGCCAACTACTCTTTTGTAATTTCATCCCTCTTTTACATGAGTCGTGCAAAGATACCATACTTGAGATCATTCTAGTATGAGCTTATACCTTTAAGTCGTGCCTCGACACGTAGGAGGTATAATCTCATACTGAGCATTACAATTAATGCCTCTTCGTTCGTCTCCTTATTCTTCCGGCGCTTCATTCAAGTACTCTTAATCAGTCCGTGATCTCTTCATTCTCTTCGATCTAAATTCCCTCAAGTTCTTTATTCTTTCCGGTGGTTCGTTCTTTTTCTTCACACGGTTTCAATTCTTACGGTGGTTCGTTCATAATTCCTTCTCCGGTGATATCATATCAATTATTTCGTTCTTTCCGATCCTACCAGTGGTTCATGAAGACTTTCTCAAGTTTCATGCTATACCCGTCTTAATCAATTTCAATGTGGATAAGTGGTATGCAAATCCATTGCTTCTCATCAATTTAATTGGTGGAGGATAAGCATAACATAATTCTTATTCTTTTTACCAAGTTGATTAATCCCTTCCTTTGGAATTTGTTCTTGATGAATAAATTATAGTCCCAGACGTCTTCACCTTTTCCTTTCGGAGTTCATAGTTTCTCGGCTATCTCGTCGGAACCCCGACTAATCATCGCAAGGCTTTATTCTTATTCTTTTCATCCTTCATCATCCTTTTTGTTACCGGAGTTCTTCATGGTGGTTGCTCATGATTTATTTCATTCTTCAAATGTTCATCATAATTCTTTTGGAGAAGCAAGCATTATTCTTTTGTGTGTCGGGATGCAAATAATTCTCCGTATTCTTTCAATGGAGTTTTTCATTTATTCCTTCATCTCATCCATTCGAATCTTCTGGGTTGCAGCATAGTATCGCCTCAAATTTTGGGATGATTGCCATAAGTCCACAACAAGTTAATTCTTTTGTTGTTGATTTTTCAACAACTCCGTTCGTCCCTTCTTCGCAAGGACGTATTCAAATTCTTTTGTGCTAGAAGGTATTGTCCTACCTCCTTTCTTCTCATTCTTAAGTTGATCCGGAGGCATTTGTGTTGTTTCATCTCGTCATGTATTATCCCATCTTCTGAAGTTCATGTTCTATTCATTCCATTTCTAACCGGAGTGCTGCCTAAATTTTTCTTGTTCTTATCCCTTGTCTATCTCGCTTAACGGAGGGTTTTTTTGAATTCATTCGTGTTCCGTCAGCTCTTGTTTCGTGCCTTTCAACCTCCTTGATTTTCGTCGTATTCCTTGTTCCTCTTGTTTAACGAAGTCTTTGCAACTTCGTTCATCTCCGTTGTATCCTTTCTTTCAAATTGTTCTACCTCTCAAGGTTCTTTGGTTTCACCTTCTTCCTTTTTCCCTTCCGTCTCATTCCTAAGATCTCGGGACGAGATCTCTTGTTAGTAGGGGAGTGTTGTGACACCCCGAGACAGCTGCGCCAGGTGTCAGCCCATCATTCGTCGTCATTGCCATGTCATCTGCTTGCGTGTTGCATTTTGCCATGTCATCATGTGCATTGCATTTGCATGTTTTTCAAACTTGCATCCGTCCGAGTCCGCCCGTCCTCTCCGTTGTCCGTTCTGAGCCCACACACTCGCAAGCGCCCGCGACATCTCCGAATATTTATTTTATGAGTGGCTGGAAAACGTTCTCGAAATGAGTTGAAACTTGACGTGTGGTCTTATTATAGCATAGGTGGACCACCTATCAAATTTCGTCGCATTCGGAGTTCGTTTGAGAGCCCAACGGTTAACCGCGTTAACCGTCGGAAGCCCCTTCTCTTTTGGCCCAGCACTCCTCTCCAACAGCCCTCTAGCCCATCCTAGCCCCCTCCTTCCTCCCGGTCGTCGGATCATGATCACGTGGCCGAAAATCGCACCTATTTTGGACACTCCTAGCTCTCTCTACCTATATATATATTTATGTGTGTGTGTGTGTGTCTCCCCCCGTATTTTTTCGCAGATTAAACACTAACCCCTCCCCCTCGCTCCGCCGGACATGTCCGTCCGCGCCGGACATGTCCAGCCTCCACGTCGCCCCGGCCTATCCCAGAGCGGCACCTCACCCCAGCCGCCGCCCGTGGCTAATGGAGCGCCGCCACGTCGCCCCCGCGTCGCCGGCCCGCCGGGGCCCAGGCGGGTCCCTCCAGGCCCGACCGCCGCCGCGGCCCGGACCGCGCCTCGCGCCACCGCCCGGAGCTCCCGCTCCTTCGCCGTCCGTCCCTGCCGCCATGCTCCTCCCAAGTGCCGCCGGCTCGCCGAGCTTGCCGCCCCATCGCCGCAGCTCCTCCGGCGAGTCTCACCGCCGTTGTCGTCTGTCCCCCGCCACCTCACCGCCCCCGCGCCCCGCCACCGCACGCACCGCCACTCCTCCATGCCAGCTCCGCCATCGGATCTGGCATCGGCCGGCCGGATCTGCTCGACCTCACCGGCCCTGGCTTCCTCCGCCGCTCGCCGGAGGCGAAGTTCCTCCACCGTCGCCTCATCCTCGCTCGGGCACGAGGTCGAGTGCCCGCTTGCCTCGATTCCTCGGGCCGCCTCCACCACCTCGTGGGCTGGCCTCGCCCACGACCCAGCGCACGGCCCAGAGACGGCCTGCCTCACCTTCCCCTCAAACTGGGCTGAAGCCCATCTGGTGAGTGCCCCCACCAACCCAATCCTTCGCCGTGTGCGCAGTTTAACTAAATCCTGCCCGCTCGTTTTTTCCAGAAATTTGGCTAAGTCCTTGGAAAAGCATAGCATGATGCATTATCGTATTGGCCTTAACTTTATGCATGATTGTCCAAATTGAGTGAATGATATATCGAAACGTTCGTCTCGAAGTGCTCGACATGCTAGTTGCATTTGCATGCATGTTACTGTCCATATTCATGTCTTAATCTTCATTGCAAAACTTATATGTGATGTTAATTCTCAGCCTTGGTTGTCTGTCAACAATATGTTAGCATGTTTGAGAGGTCACATCTTTGTGCATGTTGGTCCAAATGGAGTGTATGATATGTCAAAATGTTCATTGTGAAGTGCTCTACATGATGGTGGATGTTGCATTCACGTTAGGTGCCATATTGCCATGTTTATCTCTGTTGCAAAAGTGCATGTGGCTGTTAAGTGCTGAAACATGTTATGAGATGCTGATTTGTCTTTTTCATATCTTTATGTGTGATTTTTGTTTGAGCTACATGTCAATATGTTTTAGAAGCACAATCATGTCATCTTTGCTGTGGAGCAATCCATTTTTCATGATATGCCTTGTGGTGTTTGCAACAAGCTTGTAAAGTGGCCTACTCGTTGTTGTTATTTTCTGAGACTTGTTGAAAATTGCTAAGTCTGAAACTGTTATATCCTGGTGCCATGTTTGCTTCATGCCCCACTCGAATCCATGAATGTTTTGGGATGTCCAATGACCATGTCTTGAAGTCCATGTTATGCTCTATCCATCCATGTCCTTGTTTGCATATATGCCCTGCTATAGCTTGTTGTCTTCATGCTCTCAAGTTGCTATAAAATGTTTCTGTCAGCCTGTTATCAGCAAGTTCAGTTTTGCTATGTGAATTGCTAGTGATGTATGCATCCTATGACCATGTTCTTGCCATGAGTAGCTTCATAAACATGTCTTCTTGTTGTTGGTTATATTCACATGCCATGATATGCTTTGAGTTGAGTTGCACAAGCTTGCAAACATGCCTACTTGTCGTTGTTGCTGCCATATCTTGTTTATTTTCACTAAGTTTGTGAAACTATTATCTTTTGCAATCTTGCCATGATGTTTTGAGCATGTTTTAGTGGTGTTTGGTAGTAGCTCAGAGGTCATGCTTATAGTGCTTGACATGTACATGCTTGCCATGCCCTTTGTTCCCATGAAGTGTTATTGTATCATGTTGTTTTGATGTCAACTAAGTGCCATGTTGATGTTTTTGGAAAGCTTGTTGTTATATCTTGTTTCATGTGTATGTGTTGAACCGTTGCTCCGTTTTGAGCGTGTCCTATATGAAATTTGTGTGTTTTTGCATGTAGATGCATAATAACATGTTGTTTACATGTTTAGAGTGTGTTTGCTTGTTGTTTGAATGCATCTTGCATCCTTACCATGCTTAACTTGTTTTGCTCATATCTTCTATGCCGTAGCTCCGAATTAAATGAACTTTATATGTAACTTGACTAGAATTTCAAGTAGATCATCATGGTGCATGTTAACTTGCTGTTTAACAACTTGAACTTAAGGTTTGTTTAGATCTGGACCCATTTCAAAATTTTCATATGAGGACTTACCGGAATTGTTATATGTTGTTTCCGGCCTCATTTAAACTTGCCATGTTGTGTGGTATTGTATGCATCATCCCTTGCCATGTTTTGCATTATATGGACTTGTCTTGCATCATACTTGGTTGAGCTTCATGTCTTGTTCTTGAGTGGTGTGTTTACCATGCTGTGTGCTTCTTCTCGCTAGTTCATATCCCGTTGAGATCGTGAGGATTCGTTCGTCTACACTCGGTTCATCTTCGCGGCTTCTTCTTCATCTACTTCATGGACTCGTTCTTCTTCCTGACAGGATCTCAGGCAAGATGACCGTCACCTTGGACACCTTTACTTTAATTGCCATGCTAGTTGTCTCGATGCTATCGTTATATGTCGCACTACCCATCATTTATTGCCAGCCTCTCTCCTTGTTGCCATGAAACCTCTAACCTTTGACACCTTCCCAGCAAACCATTGTTTGACTATGTTACCCGCTCGCGCAGCCCCTCTTATAGCGTTGTTAGTTGCAGGTGAAGATGAAGATTGCACCATGTCGGATCTTGGCATGTGGGGAATATCACAATATCTATTATAAAATTAACACACATATATACTTGGGAATGGGTGGAAGGCTTGGCCTTTTGCTCGGTGTTTTTTTCCACTCATGCCGCCTTAAGAACCGATAAACCGGCGTTATGTTCCTTGATTTTGCGTTCCTAACGCGGTTGGGTATATGCGGACCCCTTGACAGTTCGTCTTTGAATAAAACTCCTCCAGCAAGGCCCAACTTTGATTTTAATTTGCAACATAATAAAAACTTATTTAATTAATTAAATTGCATAGGGAGTAAGCGCTACCCGAGGATTCTTCTACATATAGGGGGGCCAGTGCCGATGGTGTTGGTCCCAAATAGAGCAGCTTGCGGCGCCGCCCCTTGGCAACTTGGGGTATCTGGTCGTTGTAACCATAGCTCATCCGGTCGTGGCCTGAGACGAGATACGCGCGGCTACTATCAGGGTGTCGGCACACCGGGAGGTCTTGCTGGATTTGTTTTACCATTGTCGAAATGTCTTGTGCACCGAGATTCCGAGTCTGATCGGGTTGTCCCTAAGATAAGGGGTATTATTATTATTTTACCACTTCAGATCATGAGAGCTTGTGATGGGCTAAGTTGGGACACCCCTGCAGGGTTATGATCTTTCGAAAGCCGTGTCCGCGGTTATGTGGCAGATTGGAATTTGTTAATGTCCGGTTGTAGAAAACTTGACAGATGATCCGAGATAAAACACACAACCGCGTGTGTAACCGTGACCATCTCTTTTCACTTTGAGAAGAGAACACGGTGGGGTTATGATTGATTCGTAGGTAGTTCAGGATCTTTAGCGATCATTACTAGTTGCGACCGTTTGCGTAGATGCTCATCTTATTCTTGTACTCGTAAGTTTAGCCACCATACATATGCTTAGCCGCTGCTGCAACCTCACCACTTAACCTCTCCATACCTATTAAGCTTTGCTAGTCTTGATACCCATGGTTATGGGATTGCTGAGTCCTCATGGCTCACAGATACTACAACAATAGTTGCAGGTGCAGGTTTCCGATGACTTGACGTGAGAGCGATGCTTATTTCTGTTGGAGTTCTTTCTTCTTCTTCGTCAGTCTTGGGTTAGGTTCCTGGTCGGCAGCCTGGGATATCAGATGGATGTCGTTGTGCTGTTCATGTTTGCATCCGTAGTCAGATGTTTTGTATATGATGATATTGTATTCATGTGACTTGTATGAATTGTTGTATCCTCATATATTTATGTAATGGTACGACGTAATGATATCCATCTTGCTAAGCGCCTGAAATGCGGTTGTGCCCCAATCACGAGTGTATCACGTGATCGGGATAGAATCGCATCTTGGGCGTGACAATATCATATAGACCCGGGGCACATGTTACAAATCATCCGAAACAAGGTTCAAGACAAGACGCATACATGTACAGCTGGTTTGAGCCGAGCCGCCTACACATGTACATATACATGCATCGATGCACTTTAACTCGAACAACCCATAGATGCATCGAGCCCGAAACCCTAGATCGACGTAACTCAGGCCACCACCCTACCTTCCGGACGCGGCAACGCCATTCATGGACGATGAGCTCCCTTCCAGCAACTGGTTTAGCTGCAATGCGTCCCAGTCGCCAACCTCCCTGACAGTTCTTTAGCTTGCAGCGTCACGGAAAAAGAGCACAGTGCAAAGAAGATAAACGGAGGACAAAACTCAAGGAGTGGCGGCGGAAAGAGATGAAATAGTGTCGCTGCTGCTGCTGCAACCCTAACCTACTGTTGGACCGAAGGCCATGCTGTCAGCTCAAGGCTCAAGCACACCCATGTCGATCGGCAAGATCACGCTAAGAAAAAAAAATTGTTTGACGCATCATCATACGGCAAAGCTAGCAGTCCGCGCTCAATCGTCTAGCATCGACCATCCCGGCGGCACGGCTGCCACACAACATCTGCCCGCACACTATAGTGTTTAGAGGATGCCCTGCACTAAGAATTTGGTCCAAACACATGAACAAGCATTTTAAATTGGATGCTATATAGGACGCTATAGCGTTTAGAAGTGGTCTATCGCTAAGAGGCTTAGCGCGCTATTTAAAACTATGGAGGATGCCTAGCTACACTATCAGCTACGGCGGCCACAATGGAAGTTTGGCAATGGCTACATCAATGAGGAGACTCCGCCTGACCATGCATTGTCATGTGAGGATTTAGTTTCTCCCGTTGTAACGCACGGTCATTTGTGCTAGTTTATTATATAAATTTATAACAAAAAAAAGAACTTCATGCTACAAAAATGACTAATCAGTTTAACATTATTATTAATGTTTATTAAAATTATCTATATATAAAAGATGATAATGACATATAAAGTAGGTTATGCCTCTTTCTCACCCGGTGCAATAGCACGGGCATTTGCATCGGGCATTTGTACTAGTAATATTTTAATGCTTACAACTCATTTGCACTAGTAATATTTAAATGCTTACAACTCTGTTAGCGAGGCAACAGGTATAGGTAAAGACAAGTGGGAAGAAAATCTTATACGACCGGGTCGCTGGCTTGCAACAGAACGACCCTTTCCATCGGAGTACACGTGGATTCGCGAATCTCCAAGCATACAACTGAATCCCATCTTCCCCGTGCTGGCCTGATGTGCTGCAGTGCCTCCCCGTACCAGTTCTTTATGCTACCACTCGTTCCAACGCGAGTCACCTGCAGGTTGTTCGGCGGCGCCGGGAAACTCGCCGGCGACCTCGTAAAGTTAGTTTCAAACGGCTGGTGGGCTTAATTAGGCCACTTCTCGCGGGAGGGCCGCCCGGATGCTGCTGCCGTGGTTGGTGCCACCGTGCTGGATCGAATACGGTTAAGCCAGACAGACGGATTTTGCAGGCGAGAAGCGCACTGGTCAGCGGCGAGCTCGCCGGCTCGACGAAGTGGCTGCTCTCATGGCTGCTACGCCTCCTTTGTCCCTGGACATGCAGGCTGTGTGATTCTAGAACGCGTACCAGCTCGCCGGACATGGGCGAACAGCTGGACGAGCAGCGGAGGCGACTAGACGAGTGCTGGCGGCGGGCTGGGCATCGGAAAGGAGGATTTGGGGAAGAAAAGGTGCATCAAGATTGGTGAAGGACACGCGTCATCTTCTACAGAGGGTCTTACTGGATGATACGTGAGACCAGGTCGTATAGGATTATTAGGCCTCGAGAGCGCTGATATTTTCGGCGGCGAGAACACGACGCAGCAGTAGCACTCGTTGTCAGCGTCACGGGCAGACAAGGTCTATAAATCTTCCAACCGTGCACGTAGCCCGTCTATTCTCGCTTGACATGTTTTCTTTTGTAGTACGCGTTGCCTCCCTCCCTCTTCCTCCAAACACAGCCTGCCCACAAAACGCATCCATTCCCTCTCTTATATATAGACCCCACCTCTCCTCTCCTCACCCCCACCGTCCCACCTCCCCCTCACTCGCTCCTGGCGCGATTTCTCTCTCTAACTACAAGCGTGCCCGCTGGCCATGGGGTTCCCGTCAGTGTGCTACTGCGTCATCCTGCCGCAGCCGCTCATCCTGGTGCTGCAGCTGCTCGACTTCCTCCGCCACGCGATCCTGCTCTGCCTCTCTTCGCTCGGCCTCGCGGCGCCACCGGTGGCCGACGACCACCCAGCCTACGCGCCGCTGCCGGACCTCTGGGCCGTGGCGGAGGCCGCGGCACCCTCGTCCTCTTTATCCCTGGCGGCCGGGCCGGCGCCCACGCCGGCGGCGATCAAGGCGCGCCTCCCCGCCGTCCGGTACGCCGACCTCAGAAGCCGCCGCTGCGCCGCCGGGGCCGCGGCGGCGTCGACGTGCTGCGCCGTGTGCCTGGGCGCGCTCGAGGTGCGGCACCGCGTTCGCGAGCTCGGAAACTGCGCGCACGCCTTCCACAAGGCCTGCATAGACAAGTGGGTCGACAAGGGCCAGGCCACTTGCCCCCTCTGCCGCGCGCTCCTCCTCCCCGCCGACACCGACGCCGGCAAGCTGCCCTCTTTTTCCTTCTGACCTCATGCTCCAAGGAGCAACCCTGCTGCCGCTGCAGCCTCGCCGCCAGAGATAGGCCAGTCCGTATAGCTAGCTAGCTAGGCCCGTCTCCATCCATCCGCCCATCTCTCCACAGATCCATGCTTTCATCAGAGAAATCGAAAGGGGGTTTCAGAGAGATAGAGAGAGAGCGCGCGTGAGAAGAGGTGTGCGTGTCTGTGTGCATTGGTGTGGTGGGGTATTATTGGTAGGTGAGGCACTAATTATGAGGACAGGGCTGGCTACCTGCATTGGATCTGGTGAATGAGCACTATGCATCGCACTTGCAGATCCGTATGCTCTTCTCTCTCTTTTTTAGCTCCTCTTCAACCTCACCCACTTCACTTTTTAAATCTTCTCTTTTGTAATTTCCTTCCCCTTCCCCTTTTGTTTTCTCCCTTTTTATTAACTTATTTTCTGAGGGATTAAGAGAGAGATGTACATAGCTGCCTCCACTTGACAATATTCGAAGAATGAATAAAATTGTCTCAGATCACTCAATTTATCTTATTCTTTGCCGTGTTTTTTTTCTGTATAACAAAGTTATATACGTGGATTGTATTGTAAAAGAGGTTATGTGGATTGTATTTGTATGCAGTGTAGGTGATGGATGGACCTCAATTGGGCTTTTCGCAATTACAAAACAGTATAACGCAGGGAGCTACGAGGCTCAACAGCGCCCTGTCGTCGCTGGCCGTCGGATGCATCCATCATATGTCCCCTATGCATCTTCGTTTTTCACTTGGGCCGCTGCTCCGCAGAACTATTCAGGCCTGTTGCGGTTGATCGGGCCTGGGCGGGTGCACTGGCCCATTACATTATTCACTTTGCCTATGCCCGCATCGTTTCCTCTTTGCTTGTCCTTCGCCGCCACCGCCGTCACCGTTCTCCTCTCCTTCGCCAACCCGAGATGAAAAAAAAGACACAAAATAAAATTTCCACCATGACGTCTCCTCTACCATACCCGTGACCGGAGGGCAGCAAAGACGGAGAAAGGCAACGAGAGATAGATCCACCTGGCCAAGGAGGTGTGGCTGATCGTCAGGGCACGCCACTGACCTCTCCATGGCCATTGAGTTGGAGGAAGACGACCTCTCCATGGCCATTGAGTTGGAGGAAGACACTGTACTTTGTTCTGGTTGGGCGCTCTATGGACCAAATCCGATGCAAGATGTCATAGCCGGTGCTGGTGGTAGTGATAATGTGGACTGGGTTCTCGCCGACCACAAATGGTGCTTTGCATAGATGGAGTTATGCGGAGCCTGCGTGGATCTGCCGCGTCCGGAGCTTTTCCCACGAACTTCCGCCTCATCATTCTCACATCAGGAGGAAGTTGCGCTCGTCAACGGCGGGGCACCATGCTGGATCTGTTGGTGAGCTCATTTTGTTGGTTTTTCTGAACTTGGTTTAGGAATTTAATTCAGAATGTCCGCTCTGGCTGATGGACAACCACACGACGGATCAGTTGGCAAGCGGTGGCGGAGGAAGGGAACCGTATGGGAAACCTGAGCAGCTAACACTCGGATTAAATTATATAATTGTAAGTTATATCATCTCACTGTTCAAGCAAATTCATATAAACACAATTATTCGAGTTGAGGCGTTGTTACTGCACAATCAGATGTGTTCGCTATTGACGGTTGAAATCTTGCCTTGTGCACTTTCTTCCAAGACCCTGTAACTGAAGTGAGGATTTAATTTTGCGCTAAATGCATACTAGAAATGATGACACTACAATATTTGCTCTCTTTCGCTGGCATGTGATACTGGTTGTGGCACTGACAGAAACTCAATCTTGTAGAAAGCTCAGGATAAATCAAGCAACTAATTTTATCAGTTCCTCTTAGGAGTACTCCATTAACTATTGCTCTGTAGGTATATTGAGAAAATAACTATTTTTACAAATATGTAGTCACAAATTCATGTTAGAAAAATGACCTTTGGTTAGTAGACTCACTCCAGCAGTTCCCATGGATCTATACCATGAGAATGGACACTTGAGAGACGCATATGACAGAGCCATATGCCTTACTAACGAATTTGATAGGATAATCGATCACGAAGAACCATGCCTTCCACAAGTCTGTCCTGCCAACTCTGGTTGCATGGCACATCTAGAAAGAGCGAAATCAAAGGATTTTTTATAACGTAACTTTGGATATTGCTGGCCTTGTTAGTTTGATTAGAGATGACTTCCTGACTGTAGGTCAGGCTTTTTGCAAGGAGCAGACCTTTTTCTCTCTTATTTTCTTTCGTTCTTTTGTTATTTCTCTGACTGAATTTAGTCTGTACAATATTTCCCTCATCTTTAATGAAACGGAGAGCTCCTCTGTTAACCGTCAAAAAGAAATAAACTTTGATGTTGTGCTATTAGCATTGAGTTTTTTATACTATTTAATATTAGTACTTTCTGCTTACGACTGTTTCAGATTTGCACCTTAAATCACTAGGAATTAGCGTCAGCTTTTCAGATGATTCTGGTTGATTCAAATTAACAGCTACCGCTTATGGCACACAGGAAACCTCGGCTAAGTTGCCACAACCTAGCTGTCTACTTGTTGGTTATCAATTGTTTTGCATTCTCCATCTTTCTTTCTTAACTGAACTTCATTTTTAGTTGTTCTCTTGCGAAGATGGATGGGCGTGGCAACGCACGCCATCATGTTCTAGTAGTAGATATGTTGCCATCAAGTTTGGTGTTTAGAGGGTAAGCCTCACGCAAGTGTAGAGCGGATTAGGATAAGCATTGCTTAAAGCAAGGTGCACAGTGCTTAATTAATCGCCACTCCAAGCTACTTGCCACTTCCCTCAAATAGTTGCCGGACACTAGTAATCGTGCACGAACAATGCGCGGTAGGATTGAAAAGGTGCCATATTTTGCTTGTTTGTCAGACAACTAACTAATCATCTCCATATGTCAACATCTTTGGCCGCAAATACATATTCAAGATGTCAAAATATACAAATGACTACTACAAGAGATGTTGAATATATGTGTTGCATGTGTTGAGTATATGTGTTATGTGCATATTGTGTATTGGGTCCACCTTCTAATTTCTTGTATAGTTGAGGTCCGTGGCTCACCTTTGTACATCATATATACGTGCCTATGCACGAAGAGCAATACATCGTGCAATCATAATCTCATATATGGTATCAGTTTCCTAGGTTTCATTCTCGCTTCCACCGGCGCCGCCGTCGCCGCCACGCGTCTCCTCCGCGCCGCCACCGCCGCCACCTAACCGACGCGTCTCCCGGGTGCCTCCCCGCCGCCGCCGCTCGCGCGCTCTGCGCCGGCCGCCGCTTCTACCCGGTCCATCCGCCTGCTCGCTGCCTCCAACCGTAGGCCGCCGCGCTTCTTCTCTTGGCCAGCGCTGCTCTCCGGTGCCTTCACCACGACAGGTCCTGCTCTTGTGCCGCGGCTGTCCCGTCTCATCCGCAGGTCCGTGTGCTGCTGCCATCTACCCAGACCGCTGGTCAACACATCTGGCTCCTCGTGTTCACTCCAGCTTACAGCTGCTGTCTCAAGCAGCCCGAGCACTTCAGCCCGAGCCATCCCATCCGTAGCTCCCGTCCATCTCCCGTAGATCCGTCCGAGCCGCCAGCAGCTAGCGCCGCCCGCCCATCGCGCCTCGCTACGCTAGCCGCTGCGCTACCAACCAGCCCTCGCTCGATCGCCCGCATCGCTGCTACCCGCCCACGCGCATTGCCAGGTCGCCGCTGTCGTGCGTATCGCCCGCCAGGCGGCATCTCCCGCGCGCGCACCACTCCGTCGGCCCGCCAGCCCCGATGGCGTCCTCTGTCGTCCCGCCGCTGGCGCCCTCTGGTACGGCTCCATCGTCGGTGCCCTACGGCGCGGCCCCGCTGCCGTCCGGCGCGGTCGGCATCGCCCCGCCAGCCCGTCCCGACTTGCCGCCCGGCTCGGCTCCGCTGCCCCCGCTGGCGTACGTCGCCGCCCCGTCGCCGGTGCCGACTCTACCTGTCGATCCCTTCCTGTTGCGCAGGGCGTTCGACGCGCCCGTGTACGGGGCTCCCGGGTACTGGTGGGGGTCGTTATTAGGCCAGCAGTCGCCCGCTGGGCTGCAGTCGGACAGCGCCCAACACCTGCAGCATCTGTCAGCGGGCCAGCAGGTTTTTTTCGGGGGGCCATCTGGTCTACCCGGCACCGCATTCGCAGCTAGGGCTACTTCCCATAACGTCTGGAGAGTACCCACCGCCGCTGTCGAGCGGTGGCTACAGCCTCCCCATGGCGTCTCCGTCCCCCTCGCCGGTGCTACCGCCGGCGCCCTTCGACCCGGTGCTCCTTCCCGCACTGCATGCCGCTCCTACACCGAACAACTACACCGGAGGTGATGATTGGTACATGGGCACCGGGGCTACGGCTCACATGTTTGCTCATCCTGGTAAACTTGCCTCCTTCACTCCAGTCACCACCGACCGCCGCATCATTGTTGGTGACGGTTCCACACTCCCTAATCACACATGTCGGGCACACTTCTTTTCATTCCAATTCCTTGCCTATTACCTTGTCTAACATACTTTTGTCACCTTATCTTATTAAGAACCTTGTTTCTGTTTGTCGTTTAACTCGTGAAAATTCTATTACTGCTGAATTTGACGAGCTTGGGTTATGTGTCAAGGACGCTCGAACCAGGATGCTACTTCAACGATGTGATAGCCTCGATGAGCTCTATCCGGTGCATTCGCCGTCCTCCTCCACCACAGCACCGGTTTCTGTCTCCGCCGGCGTCGATCTCTGGCACGCTCGTTTGGGTCATCCCAACCCCGTCACACTTCATCATATTCTTAGGAGTTTCAGTTTCAGTTGCCATAAGATAGAGGATCACATCTGTCATGCTTGTCGTGTCGGCAAACATATCCGCCTCCCGTTTAATAACTCCACCATCGTAGCTTCTTTTCCTTTTTAGTTGATTCATAGCGATGTGTGGACCTCTCCGGTTCCTAGTAATTATGGCTATATATATTATCTGGTTATCCTTGATGATTATTCTAATTATGTGTGGACTTTTCCTTTGCGCGGAAAGTTGGATGCACTCTCCACTCTGACGGATTTTTACTCCTATGTATGCACACAGTTTGGGCGTCCCATCCTTGCTCTTCAGACTGGCAATGGAAAAGAGTTCGACAACCTTGCTTTCCGCACTTTTTGTCGCACCACGGCACAATTTTTCGTCTCGCATGCCCATATACTTTTTTGCAGAACGGTCGAGCCGAACGCGTCCTTCGCACTCTGAACGACTGCGTTCGCACGCTCCTGTTCCATGCTAATGTGCCGCCTCGTTTCTGGCCAGATGCACTCGCTACTGCTTCTCTTCTCATTAACCTTCGCCCTTGCCGCCCACGATGGAACTATGCACCTCACCATCTTCTCTTAGGTACGCCCCCCTCTTATGATGACTTGCATATTTTCGGGTGCCCTTGCTATCCTAGCACCGCCGACTCCGCTCCTCACAAACTCGCACCTCGTTCTATCGCTTGCATCTTCATCGACTACCCCTCCAACTCCAAGGGATACCGGTGCTACGATCCCGTCTCCTACCGTGTGTTCACTTCCCGGTACGTTTACTTTGATGAGCATGTGTTTCTGTTTCACCAGGTACCCCCGAATGTTCCTCCCGTCACCGGTGACGCGGGCTCCTCGACGCCTCTCCCAGGGCGCTCGCGCGCCTCTCTTGGTCCGCCCCTGGCTTTGAGGCGTGCCCTCGCATGCGGCGCCTCCTCCAGCTGCGGCGCGTTGGCGCCCCCGGCGTCCCCGACGTTGGCGCCCATGGCCCCCGCGGCCCCCTCGGCGCCAGCAGTCCCCTCGGCGCATGTGGCCCCCTAGGCGCCCCCGGCGCCTGTGGCCGATCCGGTCATCCGCGCCCGTACGGGCGTTATGCCTCGGATGACCACGTCCATGCGGCGTCCACCTCTAAGCCGTCGCCGTAGCCGTCCTCCGTTCGAGCTGCTCTTCGTGACCCGCTCTAGATGGCTGCGATGCAAGAGGAGTTTGACGCTCTGTTGTGCAACCGGACGTGGCAGCTTGTTCCCTGTCCCCGGGATGCGAACGTGATTACCGGGAAGTGGGTCTTTAAACACAAGCTTCGTCCTGATGGTACCCTTGATTGCTACAAAGCGCTCTAGGTCGTTCGTGGCTTCCAACAGCGTGCTGGCATCGACTTCACTGACACTTTCGCTCCGGTCGTCATGCCCGGCACGATACGCATGGTTCTCCACCTTGCGGTCTCCCGTGCTTGGCCGGTGCACCAGATGGACGTCTCCAATGCATTCCTCCATGGTCACCTCGAGGAGCGGGTCTTCTGCCAGGAACCCACTGGGTTTGTTGACCTAGCGCTTCCCGACCACGTGTGCCTTCTTTCGCGGTCCTTGTACGGACTCAAGCAGCCTCCGCACACTTGGTACCAGCGCATCGCGATGTTTCTCCACCAGCTTGGGTTCCACTCTAGCCGCTCGGACCCCTCGCTCTTTGTCTATCATCAGGGCTCTGACATGGCCTACTTGCTGCTCTATGTCGACGAGATCATCCTGACGGCATGTACGGCTGGTCTCCTCAGTCAGCTCACGGCTCGTCTTTGCGCCGAGTTCGCCATCAAGGACTTGGGTCATTTGCACTACTTCCTCGGTGTCGAGGTGGTGCGCCGTCCGGATGGCTTCTTCCTTCATCAGCGGAAGTATGCTCACGAGCTCCTGGAGCGCACCGGCATGCTTAACTGCAAGCCCGCCGCTACGCCTGTTGATACGACGACCAAGCTTTCTGCCACGGATGGTTCTCCTGCTTCGGATGCTGCTTTCTATCGGTCTATCGTTGGTGTTCTCCAGTACCTCACTCTGACTCGACCAGAGATCCAGTATGCCGTGCAGCAGGCGTGTCTTCATATGCATGCTCCTCGAGACGTTCACTGGGCTGCCATCAAGCGGATTCTCCGCTATATCTGTGGCACTATGCATCTTGGCATCACTCTTCACGCCTGTGCCGACACCGCCCTCACCACCTACTCCAATGCAGACCGGGCGGGCTGCCCTGACACTCGTCGCTCCACTTCGGGCTATTGTGTCTACCTTCGACCCTCACTTATCTCATGGTTGTCCAAGCGGCAGCCTGCAGTCTCCCATTCCAGTGCTGAGGCTGAGTATCGTGCGGTGGCCAACGCCATCGCCGAGTGTTCGTGTCTTCGCCAGCTGCTTCAAGAGCTCTCTTCTCCTGTTGACCATGTCATGGTTGTCGGCGTACTAGGAACCAGGGTACCCAGACTTGCCTATCTGCGGGCCGCAACACGCTCCTACTACGGCCTGGTACGGCCCAACTAATCAACCAGCTATCCAAGACCCTCGCGAGGGGACTAAGCCTCACGAGGAGAACGACGTCAAGACCCCCTCAGGAGCGGCCTCGGCAAGGTGCTTCGGAGGGGCGGAAAATCCAAGGCCAAGCCTGCCTCAGGAGGAGGCAGTGATGTCAGCAGTGATCCACCGCGCCAGCGGGTGCCAGCCTCCGCCAGCGGTGCAGTTACCATTTCGATGCAAGGGGGACAACGCAGCTGCAGGTTCCCGAGGATCGGGGCAATGGTTTCCCCATTGGTGCAACAAGACCAAAGACCACAAGGACGACAAGAGGGACGTCACCATTGAGCCCACCACCGCGTCATCGCCTGGTCCTTTTGCAGGCGAAGACTGCTTTTGTCAGGGTAGGAACGTCCTTGTGTTCCCGCTCAAAAATGGCCATTGTGGGATCCCTTCCCGCCTAAACATTTCGGGGGAAGAGGACCGTGGCCGCCTATATAAGTAGCAAGGATTCCCACTGTGAAGGGCATCGATCCATACACTCTGCCACCACATAAGGAGCAAGAACACTTGCCACCTGACCCTCCTGAGCTCAGGAACCGCCGTACTGGCTCATATTCCAGCCCGCCCGAGGCTTATCCACCAAAGCAGGAAGTAGGGTCTTACACCACACGGTGGCCCGAACCTGGGTAAACTCTTGTGTGTTCTATATGTTGTTTGCTTGAATCTCTCCACCGACGAGGGTGAGGCGCTAGGTAGACGCGAGCGGGAGAGATCTTCGTTCACGCCCCTGTGTTCAAACTTCTTGGGTTTTGTGGAGCCCTAAATCCAACATTTGGCGCTCTAGGTAGGGGGCGTGTCGAAATCTCGCCTCTTCGACGACCTCACTTCCCCTCTCCGGTTCAGCGCCGCTACGATGATTGCGGCCTGCCACATCCGCACGGGGGCTGACTCCCTCCCCATCGGCCGAGCAGCACCAGCGGACCGCGCCACCCATGGGCGCTCCTCCTCCTTCCTCGACGACGCTCCTTCCGGCCAGGCCACCGGGGGACGGCCTGCACCGCCACTCCCACCTCCTCTGGCCTCACCGGTCACTCTCTTGATGGCGCGACGGCTGACCTAGCACCGGCCGTCTGCCGGGAATCGCGGCACACGGACGGCCCGCAGCTACGAGCTGCGGGGCGTCGCCTGTAGGGAGCGGCCTTGCCGCGGGGTCGCCTGCATCCTCGGTGGGTCCCAAGCGCCGGCGTCTGCCCGGCACATCAAGTCGCACTTTCGGCAGGTTGGGGCTGCCGCCCAGCCGCAGGAGGCCTTGCAGGCACAGAGCGAGCGGGGGCCCGCCATCACCTTTGGCCCCGGCGACCTCGCCTCAGAAGCGGCCAGCACTAGCGCTCTCCCCACAGTGTGCATGCCCACCATCTGTGGGGTGGCCGTGACGAGAACCCTCATCAACGGCGGCGCCAGCCTCAACATCCTTTCCACCGAGACCTTCGGTCATCTGCCTGTGTCCTACAGGCAGCTCCTTCCCACCAAGCCCTTCTCAGGGGTCGCGGGCTCGGCCATTCCGCTCGGCCAAATCCGCCTCCCGATCACCTTCGACACACCGGCTAATTACCAGACTGAGCTCATCGACTTTGATGTTGCGCCCATCCACCTGCCCTACAACGCCGTCCTCAGTTTCCCAGCCTTGGCAAAGTTCATGGCGGCGACCCACCCGGGCTACAACACCGTCAAGATGCCTGGAAGCAGCGGCGTCATCACCGTCAAAGGGGACCCCAAGGCCGCGCTTCAGGTCCTCGGGCATGCTTATAAGGCTGCTGTCACAGCTCACACAGGGGCGAAGGAGGCTCCGGAGGCTCCGGAGGCCGCGCCTACCAAGAAGAAGCAGCTCTTTTCTCAGGGCCCTGCCGAGACGAACCAAGTGCCAGCGGATGAAGAAGGTTCAGTAACCACCTTCACCATCGGTACAGGCATGGATCCGGAGCAAGAGGTGGCGCTGGTCAGCTTCCTCAAGGCCAACAAGGACGTGTTCGCCTGGAAGGCCGCATATTTGGTCGGGGTGCCTAGGCATGTCATCGAGCATCACCTCACGACGTGCCCCAATGCGCGCTCTATCAAGCAGAAGGCGCGTAGACAAGCCCCCGAGAAGCAGGCCTTCATCGTTCAGGAGGTTAGGAAGCTGGAGGAAGCAGGCGTAGTACAGGAGGTGCGGCACGCGGAGTGGCTGGCCAATCCCGTCATCGTCCCGAAGAAAGGAGGCAAGGAACGCATGTGCATCGACTTCATGAGCCTCAACAAGTTCTGCCCTCAGGACCCCTTCCCTCTTCCACGCATCGACCAAATCGTGGATTGAACGGCTGAGTGTGACTTACTCTGCTTCCTTGACGCTTTCTCGGGCTACCACTAAATCAAGATGGCGGTGGAAAACGTGGAGAAAACGGTGTTCCCGACCCCATGCGGGGTCTACTGCTACACCTGCATGCCTTTTGGGCTGAGGAAAGCGGGCGCCACCTTCCAGCGCCTGATGCACATCACCCTCGGCCCTCAGCTCGGGAGGAATGCGGAAGCCTATGTCGATGACATTGTAGTCAAGACCAGGGAGGCAACGACCCTCATCCAGGACCCAGAAGAAACATTCGCCAACCTGTGCAAGGTGAAGCTGTGCCTCAACCCGGAGAAGTGTGTGTTCGGCATACCCTCCGGAAAGTTGCTAGGGTTCCTGGTTTCGCACTGGGGCATCGAAGCTAATCCGGAGAAGATCAAGGCCATCGAGAGAATGAGGCCGCCCACCAACCTGAAGGAAATACAGAAGCTCACCGGATGTGTGACATCCCTGGGGCGCTTCATCTCTAAGCTCGAGGAACGCGCCCTTCCGTTCTTCAAACTCATGAAGAAGAAGGGGACCTTTGAGTGGACTCCGGAGGCCGATGTCGCTTTCCGGGATCTCAAGGAATACCTCACCAGCTCGCCGATTATGGTAGCACCACGACCCCTGGAGCCCATGACTCTCTACCTTGCCACAACGCCTCACTCCGCCAGCGCGGCACTAGTAGTGGAGCGTGAGGAAAGGCCGCGAAGCTCAAGGCCATCGGGCGGCTCGGCACCTTCAGGGACCGTGCTGCCCCCTGACGTGGCCTCAGGGGAAGATTCGACCACGGGCACTGACGGCCCCGCCACTCAGCGAGAGGCACCTAAAGTTCCCGAGGCGCCCGCGGACCCTGCTGCACAGACCCTCGTGGAGCACCCGGTGTACTTCGTCAGCACAGTACTGCGTGACGCGCGCTCGTGCTACCCGATGCCCCAGAAGCTGCTCCTGGCGCTCCTCGTCGCCTCCAGGAAGCTGCGCCACTACTTCCAAGGCCATCCCATCAAGGTTGTTTCGTCATATCCTCTCGAGAAGGTACTGCGGGGCCCGAATGTCGTCGGGGGGGTCGCCGAGTGGAACATCGAGCTTCAAGCGTTCCAGTTGAAATTCAGCACCACGCGGGTGATCAAGGGAGCAGCTCTGGCAGACTTTGTGGCGGAGTGGACTAACGCGCCGGAGCGGGGGGCCAGCGAAGACCGCTCGCTGGCCCCCGGTGATGAAGCCCCAGACGGATGGGTAGTATACTTCGACGAGCCTTCTCACGCCTCGGCGCAGGGGCTCGCACCGTGTTGGTATCTCCCACTCTGGATAAGTTGTACTATGCTGTGCAGCTCTGCTTCCATCAAGGCGAGAAAGTCTCCAACAAAATCGCCGAATACGAGGGCCTAATTGCCGGGCTCAAGGCCTCCGCTCGGCTGGGGGTCAAGCGTCTCACCATTAGGGGCGATTCGCAACTCCTCGTCGACTTCTCCAACAAGAAATACAAGCCCAAGGACGAGCACATGGGGGCATATCTGGAGGAGGTGTGTAGGATGGAGAAGCGATTCCAAGGGCTGGAGGTGCAGCACGTACCAAGAGGCACCAACAAAGAAGCGGACGACATTGCCAAATGAGCCTCCAGACGAGAGCCTCAAAGGCCTGGCATCTTCGAGGAGCGGCTACTCAAGCCATTGGCAGCACCACCAGCCCCTAGGCCGGCCTCCCCTCAGCAGGGGTTACGAGCGGCGCCTCCGTATGGCGCCCCGCCCTGCGGACCACCCTCGGGAGCCTGCCTGCTGCTCGCCGCGGAGCCCGAGGAGGGTTGCTGGACCCAAGAACTCAAGATGTACCTGCAACATGATACCCTGACGAACAAGGAAGAAGACGCAGAGCGCGTGGTCTGACATGCCTCAGCTTACTACATCCAAGACGGTGAACTCTACAGGAGGCGCCCCAACGATGTCTCGCTGAAATGCATCTCAAGAAAGCAAGGACGCGAGCTACTGGCTGATATCCCTGGGGGAGACTGCGGCCATCACTCGTCGTCCCGCACCCTCATGGGCAAGGCCTTCCGCAGTGGCTTTTACTGGCCCATGGCGCTCAACGACGCCACGGAGCTCGTGCGGGCTTGCGAGGCGTGCCAGTTTCATGCCAAGAAGATCCACTAGCCGGCGTAGGGCCTACAGACGATTCCACTCTCCTCGCCCTTCGCGGTCTGGGGATTGGACATCCTGGGTCCATTTCCTCTGGCAGCAGGGGGCTACCGCTTCCTGTACGTCGCCATCGAAAAATTCACCAAGTGGGTGGAGGTGGAGCCTGTTCATGCAATCCCAGCCGGGTCGGCTGTCAAGTTCATCCAGGGCCTCGTGAGGCGATTTGGGGTCCCCAGCCGCATCATCACGGATAACGGTTCAATTTTCACAAGTAATCTCTTTAGGTCATATTGTGCTAACCTTGGAACACAGATCTGCTACGCTTCGGTAGCTCACCCCAGGACCAACGGCCAGGCCGAATGTGCCAACGCGAAGGTCTTGCGTGGCCTCAAGACGCGCAACTTTAAGAAGAAGCTTGAGGCTTCCGGCAGGGGCTGGATCAACGAACTCCAGTCTGTGCTATGGTCAATCCGAACCACTGCCACCAAACCTATGGGGGAAACTCCTTTATTTCTCGTCTATGGGGCGGAGGCGGTCCTCCCTCACGAGGTCAAGCATCGCTCCCCATGGGTCTTGGCCTTCAATGAGGAATGCCAGGACGCCGTTTGGCAGATGGACGTCGTGCTCGGCGAGGAGGGCCGCTGCCGAGCTGCCCTTAGGGCGGCACATTATCAGCAGGCGCTGCGGTGGTACCACTGTCGCGACGTCCGCGCGAGAACACTTGAAGTTGGTGACTTGGTCCTGAGGTGGGTCCTCTCTCATGAGGGGCTGCACAAGCTCTCTCCCATGTGGGAGGGCCCATTCAGAATCGCCCGTGTCTCTAGGCTTGGTGGTGTGCACCTGGAGACGCGGGATGGGATACCTATCCAGAATTCCTCGAACATCGAACACCTCAGGAGGTTCTATCCGTAATCAAGGCTCCGTTCCCGTGAAGGTCTCCGCCCGTGACACTCTCACATAATAATGAGTTGGGGCTGTACACGCCTCGGAGTCTCCTATGCGTTGCCTACGGGCCCTCTGATGGGGCTCCCACCCACGCTCCAGTGGCAGTCCTTAGCTCCGCGCTGGGAAGAAGACGTAGTGTAGGGGTCAGACGCAACTTTTTCCTTTTTTGCTTGGTGTTTGGCTGTCAGCCTTTTCTACTTCCTTGGCTATCAGCCCTTCCTCTACCCCATGCTATGAAGTTCTTGTGTTTCTCGCGCTTCCTGCATTTGGTTGAAAGTTTGTTTGGGATCTTTCTTGCCAGTTTTAAGTTCAGCTGCGCCACTCACTCTCCTTCGCGCGCCTCACGCGTGGGGGCTGGGTCATGGTCGGTCACCGGCCCTCGTCTGCCTGTGGCCCCGTGACCTCGCCTGGCCAAGCCTGCTCTGACTCTGGCGCCGGGCTTCTCAGTCCGCGCAATCTATCCTACCGAGCTGGCTCAGGCTTTGGTGATCTAACCCGCGCTCGGCGCTCTCAGCAGATCTCAGTGGCTCACCCCCTCTCGGGGGCTGCACGAGCCCTTCAGGTTCGGCTAGCCCGTCACGACCCGATGGGGCTCATGATGCCGGGGTCAGGAGGACTCCGCCTCAGGACGACACGACGCATAAAAGCTAAGTGATTTCACCCAGGCAAAAAAAACATGACATCGAATTCTTGCTTCTTACATATATCACAACCCATTACACGCCTCCTCGAGGCAACTTGAAATTTTGATGCAGAAATGACACAAAGGAAAAGAAAGGAGAAGAAGCAGAAGCCGCTCCCACTCAGTCGGAGTCTTCCAGTTCCTCCGGCTTGACTGAGCCACAGTGGCACGGCAACCCCCTCCCCTCGCCAGGCCGAGCTCGGTGGCGTGGTGGTTCGTCGCGGCCGCCACTACTGAAGGAGCTGCTGCTGCCATAGAGGGGGGACCCACGGCGCCCCCCAGGACTGAGGTCGTCTTCGAAGGAGGAGCTGCTCCTCCGGACACCGTCCCCATCGTCCTCTTCATCATCAACCTCGAGACAACACACAAGGCACCTCCCTTCATCCGAGAAGACCCTGACGAACAGCGTGGAGACGCCATCGTACCTGAAGTGGAGCGCACACCTCCCCTACAGCCGGCGTGCGTGAGAAACGACTGCCAGCCACGCTCCAGAAACACATCACCCGAGGGAGCCACATCAACCTCTACCCAGGACGCACCACTGCAGCAACCGTCAGCCTGCAGCAGATACCGCTGAAAGTGCAGTATATCGACTAAGGGGGGGGGGTGAATAGGCGATTTTTATGAAATGCTTCAAAACATGGTAGTTTCGAAGACAAACAATAAACTCAAGCCTATTAGTATGCAGCAGAAAGTGGACTACACTAGGTAAGCCATAGTCATGTATTCAATGAAGTGAAAGCATGAAGACTAATAGCAACTAGGCAGCAGTGATCATAAAGGAAGAAGGAATGAAGCCAATCACAACAGGTAGATACTCAGTGAAGACAATCAGATAAGGCAAGCATGCAATGTCTTCACAACATAAAGCTGTAAGTAAAAGGAAGGAAAGGATAGAACCAGTAGCTGGGGGAAGCACAGTGATTTGTTAGACTAGTTCCAGTTGCTGTGACAACTGTACGTCTGGTTAGGGAGGCTGAGATTTAACTCAGAAGACCGCGTCTTCACCTTGTTCCCCTTGAGCTGAGAACACCTAGTCCTTGCCCAATCACTCTGGTAAGTCTTCAAGGTAGACTTCCAAACCTTCACAGACTTCGTTCACCGGCAATCCACAATTACTCTTGGATGCTCAGAACGCGACGCCTAACCGGCTGGAGGAAACACAGTCCTCAAGTGTAATAAGTCTTTAGGTCACACAGACAGAAAGACTTCAGTGATGCCTAACACTCTTTGGCTCTGGGTGTTTGGGCTTTGTCCTCGCAAGGATTTCTCTCTCAAATGCTTCGGAGGTGGGTTGCTCTCTAACGACAAAAGCCATGCAATAACTCTGAGCAGCCACCAATTTATGGTGTAGGGGGTGGGCTATTTATAGCCACTAGGCAACCCGACCTGATTTGTCCGAAGTGACCCTGGGTCACTAAGGAACCGACACGTGTTCCAACGGTCAGATTTCAAACACACACGGCAACTTTACTTGAGCTCCAAGTAAAGCTGACTCATCCGCCTCTGGATAAGATTTGCTCTCATAGTCTTTGCTCGAAGACATAGGATTTGGTTGAGCATCACATCAGTCACTCTGACTTAGTTCACTTGGACCCCACTTAACAGTGCGGTGGTTCCTATGACTCATTAAAGAAGAAATGGAAACAACGACAACTCTACATATTCGCTTTCCATAGTCTTCACACAATGTCTTCTCATGTCATTGTAATGCCCAGGATGGGACTAAATCTCCTACGTGTCGAGGCACGACTTAGAGACTTAACCCCATGCTGGAATGATCGCAAGTCTGGTATCTTTGCACAACTCATGTAAAAGAAGGGGATGGAAAACAAAAAATAGTTGGCTTACACTTGCCACGTCACACAAATACAATACATGTCTCAAACATCATACATTTAAAACATCACTGCCCTCTAAGGGTAAAATCCAAATGATAAGATACCAAACATAATTAAAATCCACAGGTCGGATCGAATCCTAGTAGAAGTCTCCACTACTGATCATCAGGATAACGAACATAGTATCGACTACGCTCCTCGTCGTACTCCCAGTCTAGCTCGGTGCCATCACCTGGATAGCTCACCACTGGACCTGCATCTGGTGTGGTGAAGTAACTGTGAGCCACAGAGGACTCAACAATCCCGTTCCCGGGTAACAAGACTATTTAAGCCTTGGGAGAGGATAAGGCTGAAGAAAAGAATAAGTGTCTGCAGCAGCAACTAGCACTAGCTTACGTGAGAGAGTGCGAGAAGAGAAGTGCCTCGGTCGAGAGATGATCACGAAGTGATCCTAGCTAAAGCTCAACAATCATAACCCCACCGTGTTCAACTCCCGAATCCCTATTCGGAAATTGACAGTCACGGTACACACGCTGGTAGTGTATTAGAACAATGTGTCAAGTTATCTACAACCGGATATTAACAAGCTCCCATCTGCCACATAACCGCGGGCACGGCTTTCGAAAGTTCATAACCCTGCAGGGGTGTTCCAACTTGGCCCATTACAAGCCCACGATCCGCGGAGTCGCAACTCCAAAGTGGGAAGACCCGAGTATTCTCGGAATCCCGTGCTCAAGATACTCCGAACTAAGGTAAGGCTAATCTAGCAAATCCTCCCGGCCTGCCGACACCCTGATAATAGCCGCGCGTATCTCGTCTCAGGCCACGACCGGATGGGTGATCCCACAGGTTTTTACCAGACCTTGAGTTCCCTCGAGGTGGCCCCGCGTAACCCCCAGTTTGGACCAACACTCATGTGGAGCACTGGCCCGGGTTGTTGAATTAAGAAAGAGGGTTTATAACTCCCTATGCAAGTTTAATTAGTTATTAGGCAAATAGTACCAATGTTGGGACTTGCTGGAAAAGACTTAGCACTTAGCGGTTTATCGAGGGGGTCCCATACACCCCAACCGTGTAAGGAACGCATAATCAAGGAACATAACACCAGTTTATACGGTTCCTAACGGCATGAGTGGAACAAATCACCAAGCAAAAGGCTTAGCCTTCCACCCTTGCCAATATATAGATGATTTCATTTTAAGCATTTATATAGTGTGATATAACCCAACAAAACTTCAACATGAAGCAAGAATCTTCGATCTTCACCTGCAACTAGCAATGCTATACGAAGGGCTGAGCGAAGCGTACTTAGCCAAGCAACGGTTTGCATAGGTAGGGTGGTTAAACATGGTGATGGTTACAAGTAGGAGGCTGACATGAAAGCCATGGGCATCGAGGCAAAACTATAGAGCGGAACTACTAGCAATAGGCAAAGATAGTAATGTTATCAGGGTTCGGTCATCTTACCTGAAGAGTAGTCGTTCGGATCGTAAGAAGGGTCCTCGTGCTCAACCTTGTTGGTAACCTCGTGCTCGTACTCGTACTCGGTCTCAGCTTCCGGCTCTAAACAATACAATCACACAAGGCACGAATCAACAAGATGCAATGCGCACTCAAAATGATGGATGCATGATGGATGCACTACGAGAGCACACGGAGCACGGATAATAGCACTCAAGCAAAACACCTCAAAACATGATAACAACAGGATATTATGATTCTACACAAAAAATCAATATAAGACTCGCTGAAATCGGAGCTACGGGCTAAAAGTTATGCCCGAAACAAGAAATAGGCGAAAGCTGAAAATTACAGCAACATAGCAACTTCGGAGCACTAGAAAAATAAGCTACAGCACTCAAACAACATGGCAAAGAGCATGGACATAAACTAGACATATCCTACAGCAAATAAGTCCAAAGGTGCACCCCCAAAGGAGCCACGGATCAATAGCAACAAGCTTGGACATATTGAACTTGACAATAAAATTCTGACAGCAGAATTTTATTGAAACTTTGGAGCAAAAGTTAAACATGCTACAGCCACTTAAATAAGCATGTGAGAACATGAATGGAAAGCCAACAATATCTACTACAAGGAACCATCAAGATCCACCCCAAAACTATCATGGTTTGTCCTAGAGCAGCAAGCAAACATGGCATCGGAACGTTACAGATTTCAGACTTAGTGAAAATCCACTAAGTGTTAAAACAACAGTTTCATCATGGCATCTAAAAGAGCAAGTTTAAGTCACCTCGAAACTAAACATGGCAAGTGGTAATCACCACATCAAAGTACACATGATGGTGATTCCGAAACACACAAGCATGCATCATGGAGATAAACACAATGATAGCAATGAGCTCAACAAGATGGCATTTCATAACAAGTGAAACAACATCACAGCCACATGGCACTTTGCAACGAGGATATACATGGCAAGATAAATCTATCATGCATCCTAACACAAGCAACATGTAGAGCATGGCAATACGAACACGTGGACATGTCATTTGCATCAATCGGATAAACGAGCTAAAAGATATCACTATGCAAAGATGGCATAAAAACATCACATAGCAGCAGTTTATATCGGGATGCACTCTTGCAACAGAAAAATAAGCACCTAGATGATCTCTAACATGCATGGCACAATGGAATGAATCGTAGTGCTTGTCACCACGAACGTCTGGACACCTCATTTGCGCAAAACGGATCACCACACTAAAAGTTATCACAGTTCTAAAATTGCATCAACACACAAAACAAATCTGGGACTTAGGATTTTCGGGGCAACCTTCAGATCTGGAAAACGAACGGGCCTCGGGCGAGCTGAAGGCGGCCCGGCTAGGTGGCTGGATCTGCAGTAGCGGGGCGGCCCAGACGGCCCGCGGCGGCTGGCGGAGCCTCGGCCCACCTAGCGGCGGCGGCCCGCGGGAGGGGCCCAGGCGGCTGCGCAGCCTGGAGGGGTCCGACGGGCCCTCGGGCGCTGGCTGCGGCTCGGTCGGAGGCGGCCCGCGACGGAAGGAGGCCAGGCGGATCTGGCGAACGGGCCCGCGAGGAGGAGGGCCGGCGCTGGAGTGTGGGGCGAGCCTCGGGCCGGTGGCGCTGCGGTCCTGGGCCAGGAGGCGGCTGCGGAGGAGCTGGCGACGGGAGGCTCGGCCTCAGCGAGCGGGAGGCCCAGGCGGATCTGGTGATCGATCCCGCTGGATCGGATCGATCCAGGGTTCAGGCGGCGCGCTGGCTTCCTTCGAGAGCCCGGCGGCGGGCGTTGACTTGCTGAGTGTCTTGCGGAGGCTCGATCTGGTAGCAGTGGCTGAGCCTTCGATCGGATCTACCAGCTAGGCGCTGGCCCGGCGGGAGGAGAAGGTGGAGGAGTGGTGAGGTGAGAGGAGGGCGCCGGTGGAGGTGAGGTTGGTGGATTCCGGTGCAACTCCGGCGAGGTTCCGGCGGAACTCCGGCGAAACTCCGGCGAGGTGGTGGCTGGAGGAAGGGGATGAAGTGGTGGCTAGGGTTTCCTTGTTTTGGGGCACAAATTTGGGGGAGTGGACAAATATATAGGCACAAGTAGCTAGGGTTGTCCAAATGGAGTGCGGTTTTCGGCCACCGGATCAGATTTGGATGGCCTAGATGATAGAAGTGGTTAGGAGTGGTTGGTGGGCTGTTGAAGGGGGTGTCTTGGGCCACAAAGTGGAGGCACTTTGAGCCCACACGAATAACTGTTGGGGAAGCAAACAGACTCGAAACGCGACGAGATTTGACAGGCATGTTACACACAACAAAACAACAACACACGACAAGTCTCGCGCCACACCGGTAACGTTACCCGACCAAACACCAAGGTAGGCCTACGGGACGCCACGGACACGTGAGGGAGCTCCGGAATGCGAAACGGACAACGGGAAGGAACGCGTGGAACCGGAAGCAACCGACAACACAAATGCAATGCGATGCATATGACTACATGATATGAATGAATGCCACACACGCACACAACACAACGACGAAAACCCAAAAGACAAAGAACCCGAAATGGAATAGATGAAGCCGGAGATATATTATATGCCCAAAAGGGAAAGTATTACATCCGGGGCATTACAGTCATAGACTTCAATATGATTATCTTCATATACCACCACTGATATCAATGTCTTCATACATTTTTAGGGGTCATCTCCGGTAGGTTAACCGAATCAATGAGGGACTACTACCTGTGTTATCCTGCAATTCTCACAAACACATTAGTCCCTCAACCAGGTTTGTCGTCAATACTCCAAAACCAACTAGGGGTGGCACTAGATGCACTTACAATCTCTCCCTTTTTGGTGATTGATGACAAACTGGTTGAAGTTTTCAACGGGGATAAAGATATGTGGAATTGTAAAGGATAAAGGTATTGTCTTCGTAAGTAGCAAAAGGCTCCCCCTGAAGATGTGCATATAGTTGATTTGCCTTTGAATGCAAATGCACATGGCAGGTTGTACTTGTGGAGATCCTCTTCAGCTTACGAAGACAATTCATCATGCATAATTGATATGTCGAAGATAATGACATGCACAATGAAAAATGGACGTCTGCAAAAATGACTAAGTGCGGAATATAAGGTAGCAGATGCGGAATTTATCATCGCATTACAGAGTAGCATAAAAAGTAGCAGACGACCATCAGTTTAAGTGTTACAACTCAAAGAACCAAATGTAGCAAAACGAGAGTTGTAAACACTAGGCAAATTATAAAGCACCCGCCCATATGGACCCGCTTGAAGACTATCAACTCATATGCTTCTCCCCCTTTTGTCAGTAAGGACCAAAAAGGTTTGAAGACATAGAGCCTCTACTTGTTCCCAGGTGGAGCAGAAGAGGATGCAGGGTCGGTGTTGTCGTTTGGCGGTGCAGAGGTGGTTGGTGCAGTGTCGATGCGCGCTGAAGTAGGAGGCGGTGAAGTAGCATCATCCTGATCATCGATCACCCTGGCGTCAATTGTTGCAGCGGAGGAGGAGTACTCAGAGTCTTCAAGGGATGGAGTTCGACGCATAACAGCAGTCCTTGGAGGAGTGTTGTCAAACTTGAATCTCTTAGTGAAGCCATCGTCTTGAAGATCTGCTTCAGCACTCAGCAAGGTCAAACTTTTCCAAGACCGCCTGCATGTTTCATGAGCAACAAAAGCATTCTTGGTGGCAAGATTGCGAATGCGATTGACATCCACCAAGTGGCTCTGCATATGACGCTTTAACCAGAAGTGACGCTTGTCTTGTTTCTGATGAAGAGCTACCAGAAGCTCTCGATCATTCAGGACACGAGAACGCTTCTGAGGCCTTTGAGCGATGGTGCTTTCAGTGGCTTTGGTTTCAGCGTGTCGAGGTAGATGAGTACGGCCAGCCAGAGGATAGACGCGAGAGACTTCTGGGACCCCTTCAATCTGCTGAGTGAAGCTTTGATGACCAGCGTTGTGAAGACTAACTGGCTCTTTAGCAGGCTCTTGGTAAATGGCTTCAACTGACATATCAACCTCATGCAGGAAAATCTGATGGTTGGGAGCAGAGGGTTGATAAGTGACAGCTGAGTGCAACTTGATGAGGCTCATTATCCAAGGGGCATAAAATTTCAGTCCAAATAGATCAGCTCCAGACATAGCCAATTGCCTGATGAAGAAATCTTGAGCATTGTAGCTGATGCCATTGAAGATATAGAAGACCAAAGTCTTCATAGTGCCTTCAAGCTTAGCTGATGAAGAATGTCCTTTGATTGGCCATAGAGTACGCCTTATAATGTGATAGATGGTGCGTGGCAGGTACTCAAGGTCTTCAACAAAGAATTCCTTAGGATATTCAGCATCACTTGGCAGAGGCTTCATCATGCTGAGCATTTGGCTCATGTTGGGCTGGCGCTTCTGAAAGATACTCTCCAAGGCTTTAGTGTGCAGTTGACAGCCAGGTTCATAGAGATCTCCTGGAGTGGGCAGGCCTGTAAGCTCAATGAGATCAAAGGCTTTAGCTTCATGATGCACATCACCTGTCATCCACTCAAGGACCCATGTCTTCGGATCCCTGCTGTAGCCTCGGATGTGGAGTGTTGCATAGAATTGCAGAAGCAGCTCTTCATTCCAATGCTCTTTATCCAGGACAAAATTGAGGAGGCCAGCACCACGGAAGCAGTCAAGAGCTTCCTCCAAGCAGGGCAGGCCAGCAATAGCTTCAGTGTCAAGACACATATGAGGGAAAATGCGGCCTTGACCATAGAGTACTCTTGAGTAGTAGCTGCGCTGTTGATGGCTCCAGAACCTATCTGATGATATTCTTGGCTTGGAATATGGGTTCTTGGCATTGTCAAAGAAGGTGTTGTGCGCAGTGAAGCTATTGGCATTGAATGACCCTGAAGATGTTGCAATTCCTGAAAGCCTTGGCAGTATTGGCTTAGGCTTCTGAACTTGTGGCCTATGCGCAACATGATGATCAAATTGTGGACCAACAGCACGTGGTTCAGTTGTTGGTGGCGGAATCAGAATGGGCCACTGGACAGTAACAAGCTGATCATCCCTGTTGTATGCTTGCTCAATGGTGTGTGGCCGTGGAGGGGGAACAGGAGCAGAGGCATTCTCTTCAAGCTGCAGATTGGCTTCAGGTGCAGCATTAGCTTCAGGCACAGCACTGGCTTCAGGCACAGCACTGGCTTTAGGAGCAGTAACTTCAGGCGCAGGTTCATCAGGCGCCACAGTATCTTCAGGTGCCACAAAAGCTTCATCCATGACCACGTCATTGGCTTCAGTGTTGGTGGTGGCAGCCTCTGAGTTTGTTACCTCCACTTCAGGAGCTGGAGGGTCGGACACGTTCTCCTCAAGAACAGGTGGTGCGGCAGTACTTTCTTCTTCAACTTGGGGTTTTTGTTCTTCTTGTTGGGGTGGTTCTTCTTCGGCTGATGCAGTCGGAATATCTTCAGCAACTTGGGGTTGTTCTTCTTCGGCCGATGCAGCCGGAATATCTTCAGTCACTTTGGCTTGAGATTCTGATTGTCTCCCAGTAGGAGCAGCATCAGGTTCAGATGGTTGCCCTACTCCTTCTGGATGTTGGGGCAGTAACTTGAGGCCTTGGTCCTTTGCGAAGCCTGCGAAAAGCTGGCGACGCCTGAGGAGATGGAGGTTGTTGTGCCTCAAAGTCTTCATCTTCAAGCACCATACTGGTGTGTTGAGTTTGCTGGGGAGTTTCTTGGGTTTCCTGTGGGTGATCAGCCCACGAGTCATCCTGAGCAATTGGCGTCAATGGACGACCAATGCTGATGCGTTCCCTGTTCGTGAGAACAGGCAAAGAGTCGATGTTGTACTCGATCTGAGGAAGGACGGCATCATCTTCAACATTGTCTTGAGGACCAATATCTTCAGCTGCGGTGGGGTCGACAGCTGGAATGTCTTCAGCCTCTGTGGGAGCAGGCTCATGAATGGTCAGTCTTCGTTCTCTCTGGGCAGATGCAGGACGAGCAACTGAGATTGGCTCGACAAAGATAGGCTCTTTGGAAGCAGCCTTATCCTTCTTGGTCTTTCGCTTCTTGGTTGGTGGAGCTTCATCAGTAGATTGCTTACGCTTGCGAGCATCTGCTTCAGCCACCTTAGTCTTCCTGAGCGTTGAAGCGGTTGGAGTAGCCTTAGGCTTTGTGCCAGTCATGCTAGCAGGGAAGACTATGCGAGGCATTTCCTGCCCAGATGCTTCAGCTTCGGGAATAGGCTGCTTCTTCTTCTTCTTGGCAGCCATTGTTGGATCAATGCCAGGACGCCCAAGTGCCTTGCGCTTCTCAGCTTCATTGAATGCTTGAACGCATTTTGCAGCCAAATCCTTGATGCGCTCACGTGAGCCTTTAGCTTCTTCACGCCACTGGCGAAAGGCTTCCATGAGCTCTTGCATCATAACCTTGAAGTTTTGAACTTCTTGCACGCTGAGCTTGTTCATATGCTTCTTGAACTGAGCTTTTTCATAATCTATCTTCTGCTTCAGTTCAACAATTTTTTGAGCCAGAGCCAGCTCAGAAGCAATGGCGCCATGGAAGGAGACGCTGAGACCAACTGGAAGTTGAAGATCGTCGAAGCTCAGGTTGGGAGTGTCAAACCATTCATCAATGAAGTTATTGAGCACTTCAACGTCAAAGAGCGGCAAATCATTGAAGATTTCGGCATCCTGCTTGCTCTTGATCAGTAGCTCCAGAGCATCATCTCCAAGATCTTCATCACTTGAGAGATCAAGGGCATCATTTGCAGTCTTCAGTACTGCATCCGGAGTGAGAGCTGGACTAGGGTTGCGTGTTGGCTTCCTCTTCAGCTGTCTGCTCTTGGAGATTCTAGAGTGTTCCTCAGATTGCACACTTGGTGCAGGTGGAGCAGTGGCCAAAGGCTTCACTCTTGAAGCTCTTGGTGGAGTAGCCTTTGAAGCCTTTGATTTCTTCTTCTGAAGCTTCGGCGTGACAGGTGCTTCTTCAGAGTCATCATCTGCTTCAGGCTGATCTACATCTGCCCCTTGAACCCTTATGTGACTGATGAGGCCCTCTAGGTTGTAGAAGGGCTCAACCAGGTTCGGTTCAGCTTCGCGCGAGCCATCAGCGCGGGGTGCAGAGGGGCCAGGATTGAAGTCTAATCCCCACATCTTCTTGTTTTCCTTGGCCAAGTTCTTGGTGAATTGAAGATTTCGCTTGAAAAGATTGTCGTCGCGACACCAGAGCAGAGCGCTTGGATCAGCATCAGCAGGCTGTGGCCCTCTAACCATGCAAGGATAGAAGCCTTGAGCAATGGCTTCAGCATGAGTCTTGGGGGGAAGATTCTTATAAGTGATATCTCCCACGGATGCTTGATGGCATTTTTCTCGGCATACTCTGGGGTCACGAACCTATATTTGAACCATTGTTCAGCCCAGTATCTTCGAATGCATTGGATTTGGGTCTTCCTCTGATTGTAATCCTCCTCTGGATCAGTCTTGTATATTTCACTGAGATTAGGAGGCAAATCATGAGAGGTGTTGCCACGGCGCTGTCTGCCACCCTTTCTTACTGTCTTATCAGTTGTCTTTTGCTTCAACCTGAATGGCTTCAAATTGAATGGCTTCAAAACTGGCAAATGCTTCGGTTTGCTGGTTAGACAGGAACTAGCTTCAGGAGAATGAATGTGACGTTGCATAAACTCTGCAAATGAATGCAGACTATGAGAACCAAGGGATTCTCCCACGGACATGTACCTGTGACAGCATTAGAGATGCGAGGGAAGGGGAAGAGGTCATATGCATTCTCAGAAGTTTTGAATATTAAAACAGTTTTGAAGACTTTGACCTCATAGTGCGAAGACATTCACTCATGGGAGTTGGTTCCAGATTTGTACGAATCCACGAATAAGTACAAGTGAGGAATCTAACTATAGTTGAAGCATATGTGAATGTACTAGGCAAGATATGAGATGTAGACATGATAGATCTATATATCTAAGTAGACAGAAACCTCTTGTGGTAAAGTAGATGAATCTTTATGGATCTAGAAGATGGTAAAAAGCAAGTTTATTTACCACACGATGAAATTCTTAGACGGGGTAGGAGTTGGATGCCCAACAGTTTGGTCGTCCGTGCCCTAACTTGGCGACGGAGGACAGCTACGGCGACGGCGGAGAGGAAGTTGTCCGCGGCC
Source organism: Secale cereale (assembly GCA_902687465.1). Taxonomy (NCBI): domain Eukaryota; kingdom Viridiplantae; phylum Streptophyta; class Magnoliopsida; order Poales; family Poaceae; genus Secale; species Secale cereale. Next base: position 512,698,486 of record LR738715.1, read on the forward strand.
GGCGTGAGGACGACGTCGACAAGTTGCGGCAGCGAATTGCTTCGTCGCCGGTGTCGTCGAAAGTTAGCGGAGGCGCTAGGGTTGTTCGAGGTGGAGAGGTAGTGGAAGAAACTTTTGACCGTGATGGGACGTGCATTTATAGGCATGGGAGACGGCACAGCGTAATTACTGAGGTGCCCCTGATGGTTCACGTACGAGTGACATGTGGCGGTCATGTAATGCCTTGGGAGTTGTGCCACGATCCCACGTACACCACGACTGTCGGAGTAGTCGTTCCGGTTTCTCCGAGTTTCAGGCATAACGGATGGAGCATTAAAAACATATTTAAAGTTTGTCTCCGTATCTTCTGCTGACAAGGATGCAGAGAAGATATTCGACTGTTTCAACAGAATGCATATGATTTGGACAGATAGAGTGAGATGAGAAAGCATAGGGAGGTTAGGGTCCGATCACATTCACTTAGTCCAAAAGATTCAAATATGAAGACATAGCTATAAGTGAATGCTGTTGAGGACAGAACACAACTCTATATATATAGATATCCAATGAGAAGACAAACCAAGTGCGGAGACTTTGCAAATGTAACGCCACGAGAAACGCTTCAAACAAGAATTTGGTGGTGGCGTTACCCACCGTATAGGAAGTATTAGACCCAGACACGGCGCACAATTATCGTGGCGTTCCGAAGTCAAATTCCATGTTAATGTATTCACACTTAGAATGTAAGTCTTCATTGATTGAAGATATACTTTACTTCGTGTGTTGCACATCTAAGTCATCAATATGCATAAGTGTTAGGATGTGTGCCTGATTACAAGACATTTGAGGATTCTAAGATATTTAGTTCACACCACAACTTGCAAAACCTTTTCTCATCCAAGGGCTTTGTGAAGATATCTGACAGTTGCTCTTCAGTGTTGACGTGTATGATATCAATATCTTCCTTCATAACATGATCTCTGAGAAAATGATGACGAATTTCAATGTGCTTTGTCTTCGAGTGCTGAACTGGGTTGTTGGCAATCTTGATGGCGCTTTCATTATCACAGTAGAGTGGCACTTGCTTCAGATGGACTCCATAGTCCTTGAGTGTTTGCTTCATCCACAGAAGCTGAGCGCAGCAAGATCCAGCAGCAATGTATTCAGATTCACCAGTGGAGAGTGATACACAGTTCTGCTTCTTTGAAGACCAACAGACAAGTGATCGTCCTAGAAAGTGACATGTGCCAGATGTGGACTTGCGATCAACTTTGTCACCAGCATAGTCAGCATCTGAAAATCCTACTAGATCAAACTCTGAGCCCTTTGGATACCATAATCCTAGAGTTGGGGTGTAAGCCAAATATCTAAGTATTCGCTTCACAGCTAAGTGATGCGACTCCTTTGGTGCCGCTTGATATCGAGCACACATGCAAACTAAGCATAATATCTGGCCTAGATGCACATAAATAAAGTAAAGAACCAATCATGGAGCGGTATACCTGTTGATCAAACTCTTTACCATTGGCGTCGGGACCCAGATGATGTTTAGCAGGCATTGGCGTCGAGTACCCTTTGCAGTCTTGCATTCCAAACTTCTTCAAGCAGTCTTTAAGATACTTCTCTTGCGATATGAAGATGCCGTTGCTTTGCTGATGAATTTGAAGACCAAGGAAGAACTTCAGCTCACCCATCATAGACATTTGATATTGTTCTTGCATCATGTGACCAAACTCATCACTGTATTTCTTGTCCGTGCAGCCGAAGATAATGTCATCCACATAGATTTGGCAGACAAATAGCTCATCATCATATGTCTTCGTGAAGAGTGTGGGATCTAGGGATCCAGGTTTGAAGCCTTTGCTCTTCAGGAAGTCTTTGAGGGTGTCATACCAAGCACGAGGCGCTTGTTTGAGGCCATATAGTGCCTTGTTGAGCTTGTATACCATATCAGGATGTTTTGGGTCTTCAAAGCCAGGTGGTTGTGCAACATACACTTCTTCTTCAATTCTTCCATTGAGAAAGGCACTCTTTACATCCATTTGATATAGAAGTATGTTGTGATGATTTGCATAG
>LR738715.1:512701444-512727478 GCA_902687465.1 Secale cereale
GATATGAAGATGCCGTTGCTTTGCTGATGAATTTGAAGACCAAGGAAGAACTTCAGCTCACCCATCATAGACATTTGATATTGTTCTTGCATCATGTGACCAAACTCATCACTGTATTTCTTGTCCGTGCAGCCGAAGATAATGTCATCCACATAGATTTGGCAGACAAATAGCTCATCATCATATGTCTTCGTGAAGAGTGTGGGATCTAGGGATCCAGGTTTGAAGCCTTTGCTCTTCAGGAAGTCTTTGAGGGTGTCATACCAAGCACGAGGCGCTTGTTTGAGGCCATATAGTGCCTTGTTGAGCTTGTATACCATATCAGGATGTTTTGGGTCTTCAAAGCCAGGTGGTTGTGCAACATACACTTCTTCTTCAATTCTTCCATTGAGAAAGGCACTCTTTACATCCATTTGATATAGAAGTATGTTGTGATGATTTGCATAGGCTAGCAGTATGCGAATAGCTTCAAGTCTAGCCACAGGAGAAAATGTTTCATCGAAGTCAATCCCTTCAACTTGAGTGTATCCTTGAGCAACTAGACGAGCTTTGTTTCTGACCACTTGACCATGCTCATCTTGCTTGTTGCGATAGATCCATTTTGTGCCTATTATGTTGTGCTTTCGAGGATCAGGACGCTTGACAAGTTCCCACACATTGTTCAGCTCAAACTGTTGAAGCTCTTCTTGCATTGCTTGAATCCATTCAGGCTCCATAAAAGCTTCAGCAACTTTCTTGGGTTCAGTTATTGAGACAAAAGAAAAATGCCCACAAAAATTTGCAAGCTGTGTTGCTCTAGAGCGAGTGAGTGGACCAGGAGCATTTATTCTATCAATTATCTTCTCAACTTGTACTTCATTTGCAACACGAGGATGAGCTGGACGAAGATTTTGCTCTTGTTGTGCATTGTCTTCATCAGGAGGATTGTCTCCGGGCTGAGCATTGTCGTCAGGTTGATTTGGAGCAGAGATGATGAGTTCCTCGTCAGGTTGTGCTTCAGAAGGCATGATCTCACCAGTTCCGATAAGCTTGATAGATTCATTTGGTGAAGCTTCATCTAACACGTTTGGTAGGGATTCTCTTTGTGATCCATTTGTCTCATCAAACCTCACATCCACAGTCTCAACAGTTTTATAAAGAAAAATGTTGAAGACTCTGTAGGAGTGTGAGTCCTTTCCATATCCGAGCATGAAGCCTTCATGAGCTTTGGGTGCAAATTTTGACTTATGATGAGGATCCTTGATCCAGCACTTAGCTCCAAATACTCTGAAGTAGCTTACATTTGGCTTCTTTCCAGTGAGGAGTTCATAGGATGTTTTCTTCAGAAGCTTGTGAAGATAAACACGGTTGATGATATGGCATGCAGTATTAATAGCTTCGGGCCAGAATATTCTAGGAGTTTTGTACTCATTGAGCATCGTTCCATCCATCTCAATTAGAGTTCCGTTCTTGCGCTCAATGATCCCATTTTGCTGAGGTGTATATGGGGCTGAAAATTCATGAGTGATTCCCATCTCATCCAGATAAAGATCGAGGCCAGTGTTCTTGAATTCAGTGCCATTGTCACTTCTGATATGTTTGATCTTGATGCCATAATTGTTCATGGCACGATTGGCGAAGGGTCTGAAGACATCTTGCACTTCAGTCTTGTAGAGTATTATGTGCACCCAAGTGTATCTTGAATAGTCATCAACAATGACAAAGCCATAGAGACAGGCTGTGGTAGAGAATGTGGAGTAGTGAGTAGGGCCAAATAAGTCCATGTGAAGCAGCTCGAAGGGTTTGGATGTCGTCATGATTGTCTTCGAGGGGGTGTTTGGCTCTAGTCATCTTCCCAGCTTCACAGGCACCACATAGATGATCTTTCTTAAACTTGACTTCCTCGATGCCTATGACATGCTTCTTCTTTGCGAGTGTATGCAAGTTCCTCATGCCAGCATGTCCTAGCCTTCGATGCCAGAGCCAGCACTCTGAAGCTTTTGCTAGAAGACATACTGCCATCTGTGGTCCAGCTGAGAAATCTACCATATACAGATCACCTTTTCTGTATCCTTCAAATACTAAAGACTTGTCAGATTCCATTAGTACAATGCAACGAAATTTACCAAAGATCACAATCATGTTTAAGTCACAAAGCATTGATACAGACATTAAGTTGAAACCAAGAGATTCAACAAGCATGACTTTGTCCATGTGCTGATCTCTTGAGATTGCAACTCTACCTAGACCCAATACTTTGCTTTTACCAGTATCAGCAAATGTGATGTGACTCTTGTTGGATGGACGTAAAGTTGAGTCCATGAGAAGATTTCGATCACCAGTCATATGATTTGTGCATCCGCTATCCATAATCCATTCTGAAGACTTTGGTGTCACTCCCTACAATGCAGTTAGGAGGATAGGCTTCACCAAAAGCCATTATGAAGCATAAACAATTGATGCATAAGTGGATTATGAAAGCTTTAGATGTAAGTTAGGACTGATAAGATTCTTCAGCAAGTGATTTATGGATAGTATGAGCAGTAAGTCATTTTGGGCATTTGTTCTTGTGCCCTACAAGTGTTTTAGGTCCCCAGCAATAGCATCAGAAGCCTTTGATTATAGGCTGGAGACCTTTCCCTGCAAGAGAAAGTTAATTCTTCTTAACCACCCACATCTTCAGGGGTGGCTTAGAAGCAATGAGTCTAGAGCAGCATCTGAGAATTTTGGCTTTGGGGCCCTAGCAAATAGTCTTGCAGGAGGAGAATAATACTCATAAGAATAGGCAGAAAAGTTCTTTGATTTATGAACATAGAGGTTTGAAGAAACACGCTCATGTTCATAGGTCTGAGTATGATTTCCCTGCAAAACATCTGTGTTAGGGTGACTCAGGTGAGTCCTTTGTCTGTATGAAGCCTTAGGACCATATGAAGCCTTTGGTCTAGGGTTTGTCTTCATCCCAGGAGGTGTCATGATAGTATTTGCTGGAAGCTTCTCAAGACTACCTTTGGGTACCCAGATCTTCTTCATAGGTGGTCCATTCCTGCAGTTAGTACCAATATACCTGGCAAACACTTCACCATTTTGATTCTTAAACAGTTTATAGTTTGCATCAAAGGATTCATCAATGATAACAGGATTAACACAAGTGAAGCCAGATAAGGTAGATGGATCCACTGAAGGTCCCTTTGCAGCAACCCATGTGGTTTTGGGATACTGCTCAGGATTCCAGTATGAACCATCAACATTCATTTTCTTGTCGAACCCAACACCCTCTTTCCTATGGTTTCGGTTCAGTATATGCTTTTTGAGGACATCACATAGAGTCTGATGCCCTTTGAGGCTTTTGTACATCCCTGTTTCAAGCAAAGTCTTCAACCTAGCATTTTCATCAGCAATAGTAGTGGTTTCCTCTGCACAGGGGTTAGTCACCACATCAATAGTTGAAGATATTGCAACAATGGCTGCAGTAGAGCATTCAGCAACAGATGTAGCATTATCACGTTCAATGCATTTTAGACATGGTGGTTCAAACTCTTCGTGAGTGGAGCTGATCAGTTGTGCGCGGAGTGACTCATTCTCCTTTTGAAGATCTTCATGAGCCACTTTCACTTTCTCAAGTTCTCGCTTCCTTTGAATGTAATCGTGGGAAAGCTTCTCATGAGTTTTTGAAAGCGATTCACAAAGCTCTTCAAGTTCTTTGTACTTAACATGAAGATTTTTTATGTCTTCAATTAAGGACTGAGAACGGGTCATTTCCGCGTCCAACAGATCATCGCTTTTGTCTAACAGTTTTTGAATATGTTCCATGGCTTTCTGCTGTTCAGTGGCAATTTTAGCAAGTGTTTTGTAGCTAGGTTTTGATTCACAATCAGAGTCATCTTCACTTGATGTTTGAAAGTAAGCATCGCGTGATTTTACCTTGGCACCGCGTGCCATGAAGCAGAAGGTGGGTGCAGAGTCGTCGTCCTCATCATCATTGTTGGGGACGGTGCCATTGTCTTCAGTGTTGAAGATAGACTTGCCCACGTAGGTAGTGGCTAACGCCAGACTTGCAGCACCAGAATCAGACTCTTTCTCCGACTCCACCTCCACCTCTTCAGAACCAGACTCTTCCTTAGAATCCATCTCCTTGCCAACAAAAGCGCGAGCCTTGCGAGATGAATTCTTCTTGTGTGATGAATACTTTGAAGAAGACTTTGAGTATTTCTCTTTTTTCTTGTCATCAGAATCATATTCCTTGCTCTTCTTCTTCTTCTTCTTCTCGTTGTCCCATTGAGGACACTCAGAGATGTAGTGACCAGGTTTCTTGCACTTATGACATGTTCTTTTCTTGTAGTCATGAGCAGATGCTTCATCATTTCTTGAGCTGGATCTTGAAGACTTTTTGAAGCCTTTCTTCCTAGTGAATTTTTGGAACTTCTTCACAAGCATGGCAAGCTCCTTTCCAATGTCTTCAGGATCATCAAAACTGTAGTCAGATTCTTCTTCAGATGAGGAAACAACTTTTGCCTTCAATGCGCGAGATCGGCCATAGTTGGGACCATAGATGTCACGCTTCTCAGATAGCTGAAACTCATGTGTGTTGAGCCTCTCAAGTATATCAAACGGATCGAGAGTCTTGAAGTCAGGGCGTTCTTGAATCATCAATGCAAGGATATCAAATGAGCTGTCGAGTGATCTCAGAAGAGTCTTGACGATTTCATGCTTGGTGATCTCAGTGGCGCCAAGTGCTTGAAGCTCATTTGTGATGTCAGTGAGACAATCAAAAGTGTGCTGGACATTCTCATTGTCATGTCTCTTGAAGCGATTGAAGAGATTGCGAAGGACGTTGATCCTTTGATCTCTCTGGGTAGAGACTCCTTCATTGACCTTTGAGAGCCAATCCCAAACTTGCTTTGACGTGTCCATAGCACTCACACGACCGTACTGTCCTTTGGTCAGATGACCACAGATGATGTTCTTGGCCGTTGAATCCAATTGAACGAGCCTCTTGACATCAGCATCGGTGACGCCTTCACCAGTCTTGTGAACGCCGTGCTTGACGACAAACCAGAGGCCCACATCAATGGCTTCAAGATGCATGCGCATCTTGTTCTTCCAGTAGGGAAATTCGGTGCCATCGAAGACAGGGCACACAGCGGAGACTTTGATTATCCCTGCAGTCGACATAGCCAAAACTCCAGGTGGTTAAACCGAATCACACAGAACAAGGGAGCACCTTGCTCTGATACCAATTGAAAGTGCAGTATATCGACTAAGGGGGGGGTGAATAGGCGATTATTATGAAATGCTTCAAAACATGGTAGTTTTGAAGACAAACGATAAACTCAAGCCTATTAGTATGCAACGGAAAGTGGACTACACTAGGTAAGCCATAGTCATGTATTCAATGAAGTGAAAGCATGAAGACTAATAGCAACTAGGCAGCAGTGATCATAAAAGAAGAAGGAATTAAGCCAATCACAACAGGTAGATACTCAATGAAGACAATCAGATAAGGCAAGCATGCAATGTCTTCACAACATAAAGCTATAAGTAAAAGGAAGGAAAGGATAGAACCAGTAGCTCGGGGAAGACAGTGATTTGTTAGACCAGTTCCAGTTGCTGTGACAACTGTACGTCTGGTTAGGGAGGCTGAGATTTAACTCAGAAGACCGCGTCTTCACCTTGTTCCCCTTGAGCTAAGAACACCTAGCCCTCGCCCAATCACTCTGGTAAGTCTTCAAGGTAGACTTCCAAACCTTCACAGACTTCGTTCACCGGCAATCCACAATTACTCTTGGACGCTCAGAATGCGACGCCTAACCGGCTGGAGGAAACACAGTCCTCAAGTGTAATAAGTCTTCAGGTCACACAGACAGAAATACTTCAGTGATGCCTAGTCCTCGCAAGGATTTCTCTCTCAAATGCTTCGGAGGTGGGTTGCTCTTTAACGACAAAAGCCGTGCAATAACTCTGAGCAGCCACCAATTTATGGTGTAGGGGTGGGCTATTTATAGCCACTAGGCAACCCGACCTGATTTGTCCGAAGTGACCCTGGGTCACTAAGGAACTGACACGTGTTCCAACGGTCAGATTTCAAACACACACGGCAACTTTACTTGAGCTCCAAGTAAAGCTGACTCATCCGCCTCTGGATAATATTTGCTCTCATAGTCTTCGCTCGAAGACATATGATTTGGTTGAGCATCACATCAGTCACTCTGACTTAGTTCACTTGGACCCCACTTAACAGTGTGGTGGTTCCTATGACTCAATAAAGAAGAAAAGGAAACAACGACAACTCTACATCTTCGCTTTCCATAGTCTTCACGTAATGTCTTCTCATGTCATAGACTTCAATATGATTATCTTCATATACCACCACTGATATCAATGTCTTCATACATTTTTAGGGTCATCTCCGGTAGGTTAACCGAATGAATGAGGAATACTACCTGTGTTATCCTACAACTCTCACAAACACATTAGTCCCTCAACCAGGTTTGTCGTCAATACTCCAAAACCAACTAGGGGTGGCACTAGATGCACTTACAACCGCCGAGGCCTTTGGCTGGTAACACGTCGCCAAACAAGCCGGGAAGCCCGAGCCACGGGCTGTCGGGCTTCTCCGCCCACACCATGAACTCCGACGACACGTCGAAGGAATGGAGCTGCGGGCGTGGAGGACGCGCGACCGACAGGCACCGTTGCGCGCGTCCTCTCCCTCCGCAACCACGACCACCTTCGCCACGGGAGGACGTCCCACGCCGTCCACCAGCGGCCGCGGCAGAACTCAGAAGGCCATGCCCGCCTCCCCGAGAAGTCGCTGCAGGCGCAGCGGCATACTTGCGGGGACGACCACGGCCCCTCTTCGGTGACAGTGAGACTGGATCCTTCGGGGCCTTCCCCTTCTCCGCGGCGGACGGCTTCCTCGATGGCACCATGGAGATCTCGCGATAAGAGAGAGAGAGAGAGCGAAGAACAAGCAAGGGGAAGATGACGCTGGCTTGAAAACGGCTTGGGGGCTCCCCCTAGTCCCATTTAGAGGGTGGAGGAGCCCAACCGCCAGCCACCGGCGTCGCAACCATTACGCCCCCGTCGCCTATGCCAAGGAGTTGTCAAGTCGCATGATCACCGAGACTGCGTGGGAAGCGGAGCTGCCATGTCCCATCCAACAGTCGCGAGTCGGCTTGGCCTGCAGCCTTTTAGGGCCCGCGACGGTTCGTCCTCGACTAAGGCTTCGCCCCGAAGCCAACTCCGCGCGCGCCTTGGGCCCGTGGGCTACTGTTGGCGTACTGGGAACCAGGGTACCCAGACTTGCCTGTCTACGGGCCGCAACACGCTCCTACTACGGCCTGGTACGGCCCAGCTGATCGACCAACTGTCCAAGACCCTCGCGAGGAGAACGACGTCAAGACCCCCTCAGGAGCGGCCTCGGCAAGGTGCTCCGGAGGGGCGAAGAATCCAAGGCCAAGCCTGCCTCAGGAGGAGGCAGTGATGTCAGCAATGACGCACCGCGCCAGCGGGTGCCAGCGTCCGCCAGCGGCGCAGTTACCATTTCGGTGCAAGGGGGACAGCGCAGCCGCAGGTTCCCGATGAGCGGGGAAAAGGTTTCCCCATCTGTGCAACAAGACTGAAGACCACAAGGACGACAAGAGGGATGTCACCGTCGAGCCCACCACCGCGTCACCGCCTGGTCTTTTTGCAGGCGGAGACTGCTTTTGTCAGGGTAGGAACTTCCTTGTGTTCCCGCTCAAAATGGCCGTTGTGGGATCCCTTCCCGCCTAAACATTTCGGGGGAAGAGCACCGTGGACGCCTATACAAGTAGCAAGGATTCCCAGTGTGAAGGGGATTGATCCATACACTCCGCCACCACATAAGGAGCAAGAACACTTGCCTCCTGACCCTCCTGAGCTCACCTCCTGAGCTTAGGAACCGCTGTACTAGCTCATATTCCAGCCCGCCAGAGGCTAATCCACCAAAGCAGGAAGTAGGGTCTTACACCACACGGTGGCCCGAACCTGGGTAAACTCTTGTGTGCTCTATCTGTTGTTTCCTTGAGTCTCTCCACCGATGAGGGCGAGGCACTAGGAAGACGCGAGCGGGAGAGATCTTCGTTCACGCTCATGTGTTCGAACTTCTTGGGTTTTGCGGAGCCCTAAATCCGACAACGGTGGTCTACTGCGACAACGTCTCGGCGGTCTACCTCTCCGTTAACCCGGTGCATCATCGTCGGACCAAGCATATTGAGTTGGATATTCATTTTGTTCGGGAACAGGTGGCCCTTGGCCATATTCGTGTTTTACACGTCCCTACTTCCCAACAATTTGCTGATATCATGACCAAGGGCTTTCCTACGTCATCATTTGAGGAGTTTCGGTCCAGTCTTTGCGTCAGCCGTGGTGCCGCTTCGACTGCGAGGGGGGAGTTGAGTATATGTGTTATGTGTATATTGTGTAATGGGCTCGTCTTCTTGTTCCTTGTGTAGTTGAGGTCCATGGCCCAGCTTTGTACATCATACATGCGTGCCTATGCACGAAGAGCATTACATCGTGCAATCATAATCTCATACAACATGTATATGTGTATATCCTGGCCCACCTCCTAGTCTTGTATAGTTGAGGCCGAGACCCACTTGTACTCTTTATATACGTGCACCTGCACTCAATCAATACGTCGAGTATTGCATTGCCAAACTGTTCTCCAACATGGTATCATCCCTAAACTTCCTGGCCTAGGTCTGGCCGCGGGCGCCGCCGCACCCTCACGTGCGCGCCGCCGCCGTCGCACCCCGCCGCCACCGCGTCCTCCTCCTCCGCTGCCGCCGCAGCCACGTGCTTCCGCTCCTCCCTGCCACATCACCCATAGCCGCCACCGCCGCCACGCTCCTTCCTCGCCGCGCCGTTGCTGTCCCGTTGCGCTGCCACCATCCCCCGCCACTGCTGCCGTCCTCCCACCCACAGCCACCACGCATCTCCTCCGCCGCTTCTCACCTCCCTCTCTCTCCCTACAACCCTAGCCCTAGCCGGCCCCTAACCCTAGCATGGACTCCCCGAGTTCTTCCACCACCCGTTCGTCGAACCCCTTCGCCGGTCCCGAGCCCTCCGTCGCCGCCATCCGCGACCTCAATGTCAAGGCCCGGGTCCCCATCCGCCTCAATAGCTCCAACACCTTGTATTACACGTGGAAGACCTACTTCAACCTTGTCTTCCACGAGTACTATCTCACCAAGCACATCGATGGCTCAGTGGATGGCAACTATATGAAGTGCGATCCGGAGTGGTCCGCCATTGAGGCCACGCTCATCCGTTGGTTTTTATCAAACCATCTCGAAGGACATCTTCCACACGGTTGTCGCCGAGGACGACGACGCTTGTGTCGTGTGAACCAAGATCAACGTGCTCTTCACCGACAACAAACTTGAGCGCCTTATTTTCTTGCAGCATGAGTTCTTTGGTTGTCACCGGGACAACTCCACCATGGATTAGTACTACTTGCGGCTCAAGATGCTCGCCGATGAACTTCACGACATCGGTGCGAAAGTCTCCGACGACCCTATGCTGAGCACCCGCACCGCCGGCCTCAACGAGGATTTCAGCAACGCGGCTTCTAACCTCACTTTGCTGCCGCAGCCCACTTTTCAGCGCATCATCGCGTACCTCAAGCTCGAGGAGCGCCGGATGACGAAGGTGAAGCAGCGGGTCCAGCACACCGCCCTCGCCTCCGGCCCTACACGCGGTGGCCCCGCTCCATCGGCCGCGCTGACCCAACCGCTCCCTCCTGCGCCAGCCGGGTATTACCCGCTACCACCCGCGCCTCCCCAGCAGTCGCAAGGTGGAGGGGGCCGACGCAACTGTCGAGGTGGCGGGGGTCGCCGCCAGCAGCAGCAGCAACAACCGGCCTAGGGAGCAGGGGGTGCCGCGCTACCAGGAACCCCCTCCGTCGTGGGTAGTCGGACAGAACCTGTGGACTGGCATCGTGCATGCCTGTCATATGCCCGTCACACGGCCTCCTGCGTCGGGTCTTCTTGGTCCTCGCCTCGCGAGCCACCAGGCGTTCCTCGGCACGCCCTACCAGGCGGCTGGCGCCGGCTATGACGACCCCCTTGCACCACCGCCTCACAGCAGTTACGGTTCGCCCGCCCCGGCGCCGCCCTACGGGGGTCTCCTACCGTCCCGGTCTCTATGCCATGGGATCCCGCCCTCCTGGCCGCTCTGCACTCTACGCCGTCGCCGAGTAACTTTGGTCGTGAAGGCGACCGGTACATGGACTAAGGTGCTACTGTGCACATGACCGATCATTCTAGTAACCTAACCTCTTCCACTTCCGTTCATACACCCACTCGTATCACTGTTGGTAATGGCTTTTCTTTACCTATCACTCATATCGGTAGCACTAGTTTTCCCTTGACTTCCACACCCATCACTATGTCTAATGTACTTGTTTCGTTTGAATTAGTCACGAACTTAGTTTTTGTTCATCGTCTTACTCGTGAGAACCCACTTACTGTTAAATATGACAGTGTTGGTTTTTCTTTGAAGGACGTCCATACCCGTATCGTACTTCACCGACGTGATAGCCCGATGAGCTCTATCCCGTGCACGCCGGCGCCTCTAGCTCCACACCCGTCGCCCTCGCCGTCGGCGTCGACCTTTGGCATGCTCGCTTGGGCCACCCCAACCCCACTGTTTTGCGTCAAATTCTTAGGAGTTTTTATTTCTCATGTAATAAGCTCGACGATCATACTTGTGAGGCTTGTCGTTTAGGCAAGCACGTTCGTCTTCCCTTTTGTGCATCTACAACTGTTTCCACTTTTCTGCTTCAATTACTTCATAGTGTTGTTTGGACGTCTCCCATTGCAAGTAAAACGGGCTGCCTATACTATTTGGTGATTTTAGATGACCATTCTCATTATATGTGGACTTTTCCTCTTCGTCGCAAATCTGATGCTTTAGCCACTCTCACGTCCTTCTATTCCTATGTTACCGCACAGTTCAGTCGCCCCATTCTTGCACTCCAAACCGACAACAGAAAAGAGTTTGATAATGTTGCTCTCGCACCTTTATCGCCTCTCATGGCACCATATTTCATTTAAGTTGCCCATACACCTCACAGTGGAACGACCATGCCGAGTGCATTCTTCGCACTCTTAATGACTGTGTTCACACGTTACTCTTTCACTCTAACGTGCCCGCCCGGTGTTGGCGTGATGCTCTTGCCACTACTACCCTTCTAGTTAACATCCGCCCGTGTCATCCTCGGTGGAACTAAGCCCCTCACCACCTTCTCTTCGGTGCATCGCCATCCTATGATGGTCTTCGTATTTTCGGGTGTCTTTGCTATCCTAGCACCGGTCCAGCACTCCACACAAACTCGCACCATGATCACTCCCATGCGTCTTCCTTGGCTATCCCTCTAACATCAAAGGTTACCGGTGCTATGATCATGTCACTCACCGCGTGTACACCTTGAGGCACGTGTATTTTGTCGAGATAGTGTTCCCTTTTTTCATGTCTCTCCGGCTCCGGCTCCTCGGCGTCGACCCCCGCATCCCCTGCTTGCCGTGACACGCGGCCGCGACCCCATTGGGTCCCACCAGCCCGGCGCCTTGTGCCGTCGCCTGGGTTCCCAACTCCCTTCCCCGAGGTTGAGTCGGACCGGTCCCCTGGTTCCCCGACTTCCTCCTACAAGGTTGAGCCGGATCGGGCCCCCCATCCCGGCGCCGCGGAGGGCACCCCTCCCACCACCTCGGTCAGCGCCGCCTCTCCGGCGACGTGCTAGACATCGTCCTCGCTTGCCGCTGCCCCCACTTTTGCCAGCCCGGCCACCGCCGCGGGCCTAGCCACCGCCGCTGGTCCGACTCTCGACGTGACTTCCTCTTTGCCTCCTGCTATCACTAACATTTTGCAGGAGTTCGCTGACGTCTTTCCACAAGACGTGCCACAAGGATTAGCACCTATTCGAGGGATTGAACATCAAATTGATTTAATTCCAGGTGCATCGCTACCCAACCGTGCGCCATACCATACCAATCCAGAGGAGACAAAGGATATTATGTGTCAAGTACATGACCTACTCGAAAAAGGTTATATATGCGAATCTCTTAGTCCTTGTGTTGCTCCTATTATACTAGTTCCAAAGAAGGATGGTACATCACGTATGTGTGTTGATGGTAGAGGCATTAATATTATTACTATTCGTTATCATCATCCTATTCCTAGGCTAGATGATATGCTTGATGAATTGAGTGGCTCTACAATATTATCCAAAGTTGATTTACGTAGTGGATACCATCAAGTTCATGAAATTGGGAGATGAATGGAAAACAACATTTAAAACTAAGTTTGGCTTATATGAGTGGTTAGTCATGCCTTTTTGGTTAACTAATGCACCTAGCACTATCATGAGATTAATTAACGAAGTTCTACGTGCTTTCATTGGATGCTTTGTGGTAGTCTACGTTGAGATATAATGATTTTTAGCAGATCTTTGGATGAACACTTGGAACATTTACATGCTGTTTTTATTGCACTACGTGATGCAAGTTTCTTTGGTAACTTTGGATAGTGCACCTTTTGCAGCAACCGAGTATCTTTTCTTGGCTATGTTTTTACTCCATAGGGAATTGAAATTAATAAAGTCAAGATTAAAGCTATTGAGAGTTGGCCGCAACCCAAAACGGTCACACACATGAGGAGTTTTCTTGGCCTCGCTGGATTCTATAGGCGTTTTGTGAGAGATTTCAGCACCATTGTTGCACCTCCCAATGAGCTTACGAAGAAGGATGTGCCTTTTGTTTGGGGTACCGCACAGGAAGAAGACTTCATGGTATTGAAAGATAAGTTGACACATGCTCCTTTACTCCAACTTCTTGATTTTAATAAGACTTTTGATCTTGAATGTGATGCTAGTGGAAATGGACTAGGAGGTGTGTTACTACAAGATGGTAAACCTGTTGCATAATTTTCTGAAAAATTGAGTGGGCCTAGTCTGAATTATTCTACTTATGATAAGGAATTATATGCTCTTGTTCGGACTTTGGAAACATGGTAATTATATTTATGGCCCAAAGAATTTGTTATACATTCTAATCATGAATCTTTGAAGCACATTAAAACAAGCAAAACTGAACCGTAGACATGCTAAATGGTTTGAATTCGTAGATACTTTCCCTTATGTCATTAATCACAAGAAGGGTACAGAAAATGTTATTGCTGATGCATTGTATCGTCATTATACCATGCTTTCACAACTTGAATTTAAAATAATTGGTTTGGAGACCATCAAAGATCAATATGTGCATGATGATGAATTTAATGATGTATTGCAGAATTGTATAGAAGGGAGAACATAGTACACGTTCATCGTTAATGATGGATTTGAGTTTTGTGCTAACAAGCTATGCATTCCAGCTAGCTCCGTTCGTCTTTTGTTTTTGCAGGAGGCACATGGAGGGGGATTAATGGGACACTTTGGCATGAAGAAGCCGAAGGATGTACTTGCTACACATTTCTTTTGGCCAAAGATGAATCGGGATGTTGAGCGCTTTGTTGCTTGTTGCACTACATGTTAAAAAGCTAAGTCACGGCTCAAACCTCATGGTTTATATGTGCCTTCGCCTGTACCTAGTGTTCCATGGGAGGATATATCTATGGAATTTGTTTGGGTTTACCTCGAACAAAGAAGGGAAGGGATAGCATATTTGTTGTCGTGGATAGGTTCTCGAAAATGGCACACTTTATACCATGTCATAAAAGCGATTATGCTACTAATGTTTCTAATTTGTTCTTTCGTGAAATTATTTGCTTGCATGGTGTGCCAAATACTATTGTTTCAGATCGTGATACTAAATTTCTTAGCCACTTTTGGAGATGTTCATGGGCCAAGTTGGGGACAAAACTGCTTTTTAGTACTACTTCTCACCCCCAAACTGATGGACAAATTGAAGTAGTCAATAGAACATTATCTACTAGCTTAGGGCTGTTTTGAAGAATATCAAGAAAATGTGGGAAGAATGCTTACCTCATATTGAATTTTCTTATAATCGTTCGCTGCATTCTACTACTAAGATGTGCCTTTTGAGATTGTATATGGTTTCCTACCTCGTGCACCTATTGATTTGTTGCCTCTTCCATCTTCGGAGAAGGTTAATTTTGATACTAAACAACGTGCTGAATTGATCTAAAAAATGCATGTGTTAACTAAGGAAAAGATTGAGCATATGAATGCTAAATATAAACTTGCTGGAGATAAAGGTAGACAACATGTTGTCTTTGCACCTGGAGATCTTGTTTGGTTACATTTGCGCAAGGATAGGTTTCCTATTTCGCGAAAATCAAAGATAATACCATGTGATGATGGTCCTTTTAAGGTGTTAGAGAAAATAAATTATAATGCATATAAACTTGAGCCGCCTGGAGATTTTGGGGTTAGTCCCACTTTTAAAATTGCAGATTTGTAGCCTTATTTCGGTGAGAAAGATGAGCTTCCGTGGATGACGACTTCACTTCAAGAAGAGGAGGATGATGAGGATATCAATACCATTGTTACACCCACAACCCCTGCTGCTATACATACTGGACCAATTACTAGTGCTCGTGCACGCCAATTAAATTACCAGGTATTTTTGTTTCTTGGTAATGATTCCAATGTTCATGAGAATATGATGCTACCTAAATTGGATACATTTGTCTTGCCTACAAATGAAGGGCCTAGCTTTGACAAGAAGGATGAACATTGGTGGAAGATCAAGCACGTATATGATGGCATGCACAAGGGGAACAAGAACTGAGTTACAAGTGATGATTTAAGGACTTTGAAGCCACCATAATGAGTGCATGAAGCCTTGGACGAAATATACAAGATGCCACTTCATAAATTTCGTTGAGAGACTATTATAGGTCCCGCGTTACATTATTATTTGGCCAGACCCATGTAATTTCGAAATACTTGAGTATATGCTGTTTTTAGAGTCCGTATATGTGGGGAAACAAGAGTTAGGGTTGGTTACGGACCCCTCCTCCAAGGGCCACGAAATCCTCCCCTCTTCCTCCATATATACATCCCTTAGGGCATCGTTTAGACCGTGGGTTTTGTTTAGATTAAAGTTCGCCATAGCTGCAACTTCGCGTACTTCGTTTGTGTTCAACGACCAGACAAAGACATCATAGAACCCCACCTTGATCAATAAAGCTTTCATCTTATATTAGCAATATCTAGATTGCAATCTCAGTGTCTTGCTTGTTCTTCGTTTGCTTGCAGGAAATAGACCCTCGTGGTCAAGTTGATCATGCTTCGGTGTGGTCAATAACCTCTCGGAGTTGGTTTAGCGATTGCTAAGGCGCGGCGTCATCGCACGTTCGTAGTCAGATCGTCAAAGTCTACTCCTCCAGAAACTATAGTCACCATGTCATCCAAAGATGGGACACCTTTGCCTCTATCAAAGTAAAGCTGACTCATCCAACTCAGGATAAGATTTTCTCTCATTTGTCTTCGCTCGAAGATATAGGATTTTAGGTTGAGCATCACATCAGTTTTTTGACTTTGTTTACCTCGACCACACTTAATAGTTCGGTGGTTCTTATGACTCAGGAAAGAAGAAAATGAAACAACGAAAGAAACTATGTCTTAGCGCTCCATTGTCTTCAAGCGAATGTCTTCACATGTCATTATCTTCGTCACGATTGTCTTCCCGAACCACCGTTGTCTTCAATGTCTTCATACATTTTTAGGGGTCATCTTTGATGGCCAAACCAAATCAATAGGGGCTTCTACATGTGTTCTCCTATGAATCACACAAACACATTAGTGCCTCAACCAGGTTTGTCGTCAATGCTCCAAAACCAACTAGGGGCAGCACTAGATGCACTTACAATCTCCCCCTTTTTGGTGATTGATGACAAATCGGTTGAAGTTTTCAACAGGGACAAAAATATATGGAAGTTAAAGAACATGGTCATTAGCTTCATGGTATCAGAGGAGCTCCACCTGAAGATGTGCATATAAGTAATTTGTCTTTGACTACAAATGCACATGGCATGTTTTGCTTTGTGGAGATCTCCCTCTTTTCATGAAGTCAAATCAAACTGCATAAGAATAATTTGAAGATAATGACATGCACAATGAAAAATGAACGTTTACGGAATGATATGCGCATAAACTCGATTCCGCCAAAGCACATAAAATGAATGTAGCGAATGTAGCAAACGCCCCATCTGGACTTAAATTTACAACTCAGAAACTGCAAATGTTTGAGAACGAGAGTTGTAACACTTAACCAAAGTATAGCATGCCCGACCCTGAATTCCCACTTGAAGACTATCAACCCATATGCTTCCACGCTTTTTTCATCGAATGACCAAAATGGAATGAAGACATAGGGCTAAGCGTTCCTGGAAGGAGGTGATGAAGATGTTGGTGTAGCCGGGATGATGACGGTGTTGGGCGGTGCAGAAGGGCCCGATGCAACATCGTGATGTAGTGAAGCCAATGCTGGTGAACCACACGAGCGTGGACAGTTGGTGCAGACGATGAGTACTCCTTATCTTCACGGGAAGGAGTAGCACACCACTTTGTAGATTCTGGAGGCTGAAAGCCAAATTTGAATCTCTCTTTGAAGCTATCGGCTGCAAGGTCTTCTTCAGAGCACAACAATGTGAGGCTCTTCCAAGCATGTCTATTGGCTTCATGAGCGACAAACGCATTTTTGGTGGAAAGATTGCATATGTGATTGACGTCACCAAGAAGACTCTGCATCTAGCATTTCATCTAGTCATGATGCTTGTCTTGCTTCTGATCAAGAGAAACAAGGAGCTCGTTTTTAGTCATCCCTCTTGGGCACTTCTGAGGCCTGTGTGGAACTGCTGGTAGTGGCTTCAGTGCTAGATTGACATGGGCGCTGAATCTAACCAACAAGTCTAGAGGATGAGGACAAATTAGGAAGATGAATGGCTTCCATATGAGCAGAGTGGCTTGACTCCACAAGTCTTGGATCTTTGTCAGCTGGAGCATATATGACTTCATGAGGAGCATAGACTTCAGGCAGAAATATATTGGATCTTTGTCCTCACCAGGAGTGGACAGGTTGGTTAGCCTGAGATGGTGCACATCTCATATCATCCACTCAAGAACCCAAGTGTTTGGATCCCTGTTGTAGCCTGAGATGTGGAGTGTTGCATAAAATTGGAGAATCAACTCCTCATTCCAGTGTTCCTTGTCGATGACTCTCTTAGTCAAAATCAGCGGATCTCTGGTAGGGGTTCCCGAGCTGTGGATCTAGGATCGATGGGGAACAAGGGACGAAGGACACAATGTTTACCCAGGTTCGGGCCCTTTCTAGGAGGTAAAACCCTACGTCTTGCTTGATTGTATTCAATGTGCATGGTATGGTTACAGAGTAGATCTACCTCGGAATCAGGCGAGCTAAACCCTAGGTTGAGGAGGTGTTGGATGTAGCTCTGTCCCGAAAGGCTAAAACCCTTTGGTTTATATAGACACCGAAAGGGTTAGGGTTACATAAGGTTGGTCACAATGATGGAAAGACTATGCTTGATCTTGACTTGGACGGCACACCATAGCTCCGAAGATCTCCTATTCGATCACAGGTTACCCTTTAGCCCGGTCCCACAATAGCCCTTAGTCCGACCCATGAGCAATAGGTCGGTGACCCGATGACCTCTTAGTCCAGGACTCCCTCAGTAGCCCCCGAACTAGCCTCCAATTCCGGGGTTGGTTTCCGGCATCCACATATCAACGGTCTTTGTCTTGCGAGGCGAGTTCTCCGTTCGATCCTGTATATATTCGGAGTTGAGTGATGTCCGGAATTTGATTAATTCATTTTACTTAGCCTAGAAGGCCAAAGTGGTCGAGTGTGAACAGTGCCTTTGTCTGACAACTTTTCAGTGAAGGGTCTCGTCCGATCATAATACAAACGGCTAGAAGCCCTTGATGCACGGCTCAAGGCCGCCCCTCTATTGGCACGTCTCATCGAGGCACAAATCGTGTCCTGCTTTTTAGTGAATATGATCAATGATTTCGATCCCCCAGCCGTGCATGACATAGCTGGTATATCAGGAAGTGGATAGGTCCATGGCATGGGAAGGGGAAACTTAACTCCTCCGCGGCCCATAAAAAGGGAAACAACCGCAGCTACAGCCTACGCTATCTTCCACCTCTTGTCGTCGCTCTCCAATCTCCAGAGCTCCAGCGTCCTGCCTCATTCTTCTGTTGCGGTTCCCTTCCCTGCCATCTTCTAGCTACAACCATGGCAGGATCTGGTGCCAATGGAAAATGCGAGGCCTCCACCATCACAAATAGCGATATCGAGGATATGAAGTGGGCCAGCTACTTGTCGGCCAACGCCGCTCACCGGCCCCTCGAGGAGGGCCAGGTCATCCCTACGCCCCAGCAGGGCGAGAGGGTGGTTTCACTTTCCCACTTCATCCCTGGGTCAGGATTTCAACTACACCCATTCGTGCGGGCAGTGATGTTATTTTACGGGCTGTATTTTCATGAACTAGACCCCAACTCCCTTCTCCACATCTCCACCTTCATCATTATCTCTGAGGCCCTTCTACGGGTCTAGACGCAGTTTGGCCTATGGCTGAAGGACTTCAATGCCAAGCCGAAGGTGGTACGCGGTGCCGAGGAAGATATTGGAGGAGCGATGATCAGCAAGCCCACCCGCGTCCAATGCCCGGAGGGCACCTGTATCGACACTTTCAGAGTGTGGCACAGGGTGTGGTTCTACATAACAGAGCCACGGGAGGCGACATGGAGGTCCGCTCCCGAGTTCAGGTCCGGCCCCCCAACGAGTTTAATCTCATGGACCAAGAAAGGTCTAGATTGGGGGTCCGTCGATGAGGTGAGGAAACTGCAAACACGTGTTTTCGATGTGATGGCGATCGGGGCCAAGATGACCAATGTAGTTCAGATAATGCTCCGGCGGCGCCTTCTTCCTTGTCAGCAGAGGGCGAGTCCGATGTGGGCCTTCAAGCCCGAAGACCCGATGGCTGTCTGGTTCCTCTTCGGCACCACCCATGACAAGGTGTGGGGCCAGCTGTTCAAGCCCCAGAAGGAGTGACCGGCAAAGGAAGAAGACATAGGTCTCGAGGCCAACAACTCCCCTAAGAAGATAGCTAATCCTTTGCCCGTCGTCTGTCCGGGTACTCGTTTATCAAAGTCGGGTCTAAGTCCATTTTACGTTGTCTTTACATGGCTGGCTTGAGAAGGCCAAGAAGATCAGTAGTCCAGCTGTGCTGCCCGAAGAGCCCAGTCAGCCCAACTGAAGGGACTGCTGATCACGGCGCCTTACAAGGCCCCCGAGAAGAAGGAGAAAAACAAGAAGAAAGAACCCTCCGGAGGCCAAAGGAGGCCTTCGTTTGTGGGACCGTCTGGACACGAAGGCCGGAGATGTTGTGGCCCCGTCTTCCCAAGACATGGAGGAAGCTGAGGATGAGGAGGAGAGTGTCTCCTACCACTCCAAGAAGAGGGTGGCGGCCGAAGAAGTCGAGAAGGAGCAACCTCCTCGGGGCCCAAAGAGGCAATGCAGGCCCATGTTGGTCCTGCACGATAGCTCGGACTCCGATGAGGAGTTTGTGGCATTCGAGAGGTCCCGGGGAAGGACCGTAGGGTCAAGCCCCCTGCTACAAGGTATGGAATTTAGCATGTCTCATTCCCCATTTTCGCCTATCTTTTACTGACAAAAGGTGGGTCATACGATATTTCAGCCCACCGCACGACCACCCGCCGAGCAAACATCGGAGGTGACCTGTCCGCCCGCTGAGTTGGCGGACAATGGGTCAGCATCGTGCTCTGCACCTCCCTTGGTCCCCAAAGAGACCAAGGAGGTGTTGTCCCAAAGGACCCCTCCCCGTCTGGATATGTGTGAGGGAGCAACACCGTCATGGCCGAGGTAGATGCCTTGGCCACCCCAGGCCAGGAGGACGGGTCTCTCCTGGTGAATAGCAGAGGGGAGTCCGAACAGCCCTGACCCTCTTTGGCCACCGCACCCGAGCCCTCAAGGCCCTTGGAGGTGCCGGTGCCACCTTCCTACGAAGGTGGGGCTTAGGTCCCACTGCCGGCATCAAACACCAACAACCAGGCGGCGGCAGGCTGGCCGGACTCGATGGCGGAGTTGGTGAACAACTCCATAATCTTCAACAAGCACCGCACCCTTATGGTGCGGTTCAACGGGGTGTTCAGTGCATCCATGCCAGACTGAACAATGTCATCCAAGGCCTTTTGGCAGGCTTTGAGGTGAGTCAAGCAATCCTCTTTTCCTCGTAGAGTTAATTTTTGTCTAAGAGTTTGAGTAGGCCTTGTGCATAACAGCCCCAAAACTCTGTAAGGATGGCGAAAATTCCCTATAGAGGGTCGAATGCCCATAAGCCAAATTTGGAAGTTTGATAAGTGATCTAACATCGCAGGCATCCTCCTCGGCTGCGGCTACTAATGCCGCTGCCCTAGAGGAGATGGATTAGAAGCTTAAATGCTTCGATGATGAGCTCGACCTTGTTAACAAGCGACACGATGAAGCGCAAGTTGAGCCCCTATCTTAATGTATTCACCGAACATGTGCGCTCCGGATTGTGTGCTAAGCACATTGTATTTGATGACAACAGCTGCCGCTACTGAGGTTAAAGGCTTCAAGGCGGCACTAAAGAAGGACGAGGACGAGGCAACAGAAAAGAGAGCGGCTGCCGAGAAGGCAGTGACCGAACTTGAGTCGACAAAGGCCATCGGTGAGAAGCATGAGGCTCGAGTGGCCGAGGTGTAGGTGGAGCTCAAGGATGTCGTCACTAGCTAAATGTGAGGCCCTTGAGCAAAAATTGATAGAGCAGGTGAGGGAGTCCTGGATCAAGGGGTCCTCGGGAGGGCAGATAACTCTTGGTGGGCTGGACTGGTGGGCTGTGAAGATCATAGTTGAAGATCATCGATCGTATCCCGCTAGGACTCCTATATTCGTATAAAGGCTTGTTTTAGGTTCGGGTGTAATCTTTCCTTCCTCTGCAAGATGATATGTACAAACCCTAGGCCCCTCTGGTGTGCATATAAACTGAAGGGTTTAGTCCGTAGAGTCTAACGGAGAATCTAAAATCCTCATAGGCTAGACTTTAGGGTTTAGCCAATTCGATCTCGAGGTAGATCAACTCTTGTATTCATAATCATCAATATTAATATAGTAGGAAGTAGGGTTTTACCTCGATCGAGAGGGTCTGAACCTGGGTAAACATCGTGTCCCCAACCTCCTGTTACCATCGATCCTTAGACGCCTAGTTCGGGACCCCCTACCCGAGATCCGCCGGTTTTGACACCGACATTGGTGCTTTCATTGAGATTTCTACTATGTCGTCGATCAAAGGACTGATGGATCGCACCATCAACAACGATGGCAACACTGAGGGAATCTTCCCTCCTAGGTAGCTCTTCGTGTTTGGCGGCTTCGCGCTTTGTGCCAACACTGAAGGCCACCTCGAGCAGATTGAGAGCTACGCCCCTGGCCATCAGGTCAGATTTGGCAGCTTAAACTACATTGCTGATATCCGCGAAGGCTTGATCTTCGACGGATTCGAGCCCACGACAACTCTCTCTGCCCTCACGATGAACATGATCTAGATCTGTCATCGGATCAGGAAATAGTACGTGCAACGGTTCTGGCCTTAGATCCGGAACAGGTCGCGTCGCTCGAGGACGGGAAGCTCAACCCCGCCATGGAAGCCTTAGACTCTACGGTGCTGGAGCCGCACACAGACCCAACTATAAGCGGGGTCTATGCTATCGGAACCCCGGACCTAACTCCGGCCTCAGATTCTGATTCACTCGCATTTGTGCCCTTCAAGCCAGATCGGGCGTCTACTGCCGAATTTAGTGCTGCATACATCTTCAAGCACTCACCCTTTGGCGACATGCTGAAGTCGTTAAGATCCCTCTCCTTACATGGGGACACACATCCTCATTGTATCTGGTTTGAATTGGAGGCTGATGGAGAATTTTGCTCCCCACCCACCACCCACTTGGTAGCCATGGTTGAAGATCTAACTGATCTAGTTGACTATGCTTCCAAAGACTTCGAAGGGATGGACCTCGAAACCGAAGCGGATCCAGATCAAAGCCGGCCCGTCATCGGGCGGTGGATAGCTACGTCTTCATTCGATGTGTACATGGTGGATACACATAAGGAGGCGGAGGGCTACGACGAAAACAATCCCTTAGAGGACAAACCCGTCGAAGAACCTCCGAAACGTTGGCGCCCAAAGCGCCGAACCAAATCCTGTAAAGGAAAAGACAGCAACACCATCACTAACAACGATGATATTCCGGAACAAGCCGAAGACCCTGCAGACCCAGCGATGGAGCGGGAGGAGCGAGAGGCCGGCGAACAGAGTCCGAAGCCGCTGTTCGATGATATTGATGCCGAAGACAGCAATTACGAACCTGTCTCTGAAGAGGAAGTTAGCCTGGGCGACGACGAATACATCGTCCCAGAAGAACCCTCAGAACAAAAGCGCTTCCATCGGAGGATTATTTCCACCGCAAGGAGCCTAAAAAAGCAGCAGAGATGGCTTCGAGCTGCACAGGACACGCTCAATGATAGATGGAATGAGGGGCTAGACGCCGAACAGAAACATGGCTATAACGACCAAACAAAAGGCTATCCCAAGCGTAAACTGCTGCCCGAATTCGACGACGAGGCTGCTGCACCCGTACCGCCGAAGAATAACATCGCCGATAAACCGGACCGACCACCTCGCAGACGGGACAGAGTTGCTAGCAATGGCATACACAAGCCTGCACCAACACCCCGTAAAGGAAAGGGTATGCAGCAGAAGTCCGAAAACACGATCTGCGTGAGGACCTGAACAAAAAAGCTCGCAAGACCAGGTCTATCTACGGACCTAGGGACTGGGCTCCCGCATGGGACGACAGCTATCAAGCCAATCACGCCGGTAACATACCAGTTCATGGTCAATACCAAACATCACAACCATCAGACATACGCCACGATATAGCAAAATATAGAGGAACCGCACACCCTCTGTGCTTCACCGATGAGGTGCTGGATCATGATTTTCTAGAAGGGTTTAAACCCGTGAACATCGAACCGTAAAATGGAATGACAGATTGCCGTCTGGATAGAAGACTTTATTCTTCACATCCACATGGCTCGAGGAGATGATCTCCACGCCATTAAATATTTACCCCTCAAGCTAAAAGGACCAGCTCGACACTGGCTAAACAACCTCCCAGAGAACTCCATTGGGAGTTGGGAAGAACTTGAGGACGCTTTTTGGGCCAATTTTCAAAGGACTTATGTCCGACCCTCGGACGCTGACGATCTAAGTCACATCATCCAACAACCCGGGGAGTCAGTCCGCAAGCTTTGGAATCGGTTTCTCACCAAGAAGAACCAAATCGTCGACTGTCCGGACGCTGAAGCCTTAGTGGTATTCACGCATAGTATCCGAGACGAATGGCTAGCTAGACACCTTGGACAGGAAAAGCCGAGGACAATGGCAGCTCTAGCTACACTCATGACTTGCTTTTGTGCGGGTGAGGATAGCTGGTTAGCTCGTAGCAGTACCAGCGACCCTGGAACATCTGAAGTCAGGGACGACAGTGGAAAGCCACGACGTAACAAAAACTAACGTGAAAACAATGCTGGAAGCCCAGATGATACATCGATAAACGTTGGATTCAGTGGCTCCAGACCTGGTCAACAGAAGAAGCCATTTAAAGGAAACAGAGATGGTCCATCCAGTCTAGACAAAATATTAGATAGGCCCTGCCAAATCCATGGCACCCCAGAAAAACCTACCAACCATACCAACCTTAACTGTTGGATCTTCAAGCAGGCCAGCAAGCTCAATGCTGAACACAAGGGAAAGGAGCCTCAGAGTGAAGACGAGGACGAACCTCGCGAGGCGAATATGGGGGGACAGAAGAAATTTTCTCCGGATGTCAAAACAGTGAACATGATATATTCCACTCATATCCCAAAGAGGGAGCACAAGCGCGCACTCCAAGATGTCTACGCCGTTGAGCCTGTTGCCCCCAAATTCAACCCATGGTCGGCCTGTACGATCACTTTTGATCGCAGGGATCATCCGACTAGTATTCATCATGGGGGTTCGGCTGCCCTAGTGCTCGACCCAATAATCGATGGATACCACCTCACCCGAGTCCTCATGGACGGCGACAACAGTTTTAATCTGATATATCAGGACACTTCCGCAAGATGGGGATAGACCCGTCAAGAATCAAGCCAAGCGACACGACCTTTAAAGGAGTGATATCGGGTGTAGAAGCCCGCATCATGGGCTCTTTAACATTGGAGGTCATATTTGGCTCTCCTGACAACTTTCTAAGCGAAGAGTTGATCTTCGACATAGCTCCATTACGAAGTGGCTATCATGTACTACTCGGAAGAACGGCCTTCGCCCACTTTAATGCAGTCCTGCATTATGCTTATCTAAAGCTTAAAATGCCTAGACCATGTGGCGTCATCACGGTCAATGGAAATATGGAGTGCTCTCTCCGTACAGAGGAAGACACTGCGGCCCTAGCAGCCGAAGTACAAAGCGGCCTATTCAAGCCGGATAATCTGTTGGACATAACTAAACATGTCTGGCACATGCCTCAGTGCTGTAGCTCAGATGAACCTGAGCTAGACTAGCAGCTATGCCCCCATCGACTGCCCCATAAGGTCATAGCACATGTACCTAGAGTGCATAATTATGCCTTAATAATCCCTTGGGCGGCGTGGGGGCACACTTCATATAGTCCATAGTTTGGCTTGACCCTATTCGGACTCTAAACCTATCTTTTCAGGTTCATTAAACGAACCAGTTTTGTCATGGCCACACTTGATTTCTTTTTCTTTTCCAAATTTTTCTTTTTCTTTTTACAGACGACCATCATACTCTCACCCCTTCAAGGACACATTACAGAGGAGGAAACGGCGCAGACGTGCAGCAGGGACACACACTAAGGTTTCTTTTTAGATTAAGAACCTGTGTAAACCTTTTTTCTCTTCTTGTTATATACCTTTTGAAGGAAATATGCCCTAGAGGCAATAATAAAGATGTTATTTGTATTTCCTTATATCATGATAAATGTCTTTTATACATGCTAGAATTGTATTAACCGGAACTTAGTACATGTGTGAATACATAGACAAAACAGTATGTCCCTAGTATGCCTCTACTAGAATAGCTCATTGATCAAAGATGGTTATGTTTCCTAACCATAGACATGAGTTGTCATTTGATCAACGGGATCATGTTATTAGGAGAATGATGTGATCGACAAGACCCATCCGTTAGCTTAGCACTATTATGGTTTAGTTTTACTGCTATTGCTTTCTTCATGACTTATACATGTTCCTATGACTATGACATTATGCAACTCCCATATACCGGGGGAGCACCTTGTGTTCTATCAAACGTCACAACATAACTGGGTGATTATAAAGATGCTCTACAGGTGTCTACGAAGGTGTTCGTGGTGTTGGCATAGATCAAGAATAGGATTTGTCACTTCGAGTGTCGGAGAGGTATCTCTGGGCCCTCTCAATAATACACATCATAATAAGCCTTGCAAGCAAATGACTAATGAGTTAGTCACGGGATGATGTATTACAGAACGAGTAAAGAGACTTGTCGGTAATGAGATTGAACTAGGTATTGAGATACCGACGATCGAATCTCGGCCAAGTAACATAGCAATGACAAAGGGAACAACGTATGTTGTTATGCGGTTTGACCGATAAAGATCTTCGTAGAATATCTTGGAGCCAATATGAGCATCCAGGTTCTGCTATTGGTTATTGACCGGAGATGAGTCTCGGTCATGTCTACAGAGTTCTCGAACCCGTAGGGTCCGCACGCTTACCGTTTGAAGATGATCGGTATTAAGAGTTTATGAGTTTTGATGTACCGAAGTTAGTTCGGAGTCCCGGATAAGATCACGGACATGATGAGGAGTCTCAGAATGTCCGAGACGTAAAGATTAATATATTGGACGACTATATTCGGACACCGGAAGTGTTCCAAAAAGTTTCGGAATAAACC
>LR738715.1:512727523-512757433 GCA_902687465.1 Secale cereale
TACCGGAACCCCCCGGGGAGGCTATGTGCCCTAATGGGCTTTAGTGGAAAGAGAGAGGGCCTGCCAGGGCTGGGCCGCGCGCCCCACCCCCTTGGTCCGAATTGGACAAGGAAATGAGGGGGGGGGGCGCCCCTTTCCTTCACCCTCTCCCTCTCCTTCCTCCCCCCTCTCTCCCTCTTGGTGATTCCTACTAGGAATAGGATTGCAATACTATTCCTAGTTGGATTGCTCCTCTAGGCGCGCCATAGGAGGGCCGGCCGGCCTCCCCCTTGCTCCTTTATATACAGGGGTAGGGGGCACCCTAGAACACACAAGTTGATCTCTCCAACCGTGTGCGGTGCCCCTCCACAGAAACACACGTCGGTCATACCGTTGAAGTGCTTAGGCGAAGCCCTGCGCCGGTAACTTCATCATATCCATCACCATGCCGTCGTGCTGACGAAACTCTCCCGTGAAGCTCAACTGGATCAAGAGCTTGTGGGACGTCATCAAGCTGAACGTGTGCTGAACGCGGAGGTGCCGTACGTTCGGTGCTTGATCGGTTGAATCACGAAGAATTTTGACTACATCAACCGCGTCACTTGACGCTTCCGCTTTCGGTCTACAAGGGTACGTAGACACACTCTTCCCCTCATTGCTATGCATCTAGTAGATAGATCTTGCATGTTCATAGGAAAATTTTAAAATACTACGTTCCCCAACACCTTTTTGGCATGTAAAATGTCCAAAAAGGTTTTCAGCATTTTCTGTAAGTTTTTTGGCTCGCCGTACCTTAAAGGGATATTAATAGAGCAGCTTGATTCGCATTATGTTCGGAGTTTTATTCACTCATCATAAATGTTCTCTTCCCAAATCTGATTGCCATATGTGCCTTGTCAATAAGGGTCTATTACCAGGCGCTGTATTCAGCCCGGTATATGTTAAAAAGACCGAATGCCTATAAGGAGTGTTCGGCGTCCTGGATGTTTGCCTTATATGCATCAGTTCCGAATCATGTCTTGGGTTAATAGTTGGGTTGCCTAGCACCTGTGCGTACCCCTATGTTCCCGATTGTTCGGCTAGGGTGTAAAGGGAGAACTACTGCGATTGTACTTCTGGCTCGTCCGGTCAAGTACCTCAGTAGAGAAAGCCGAAAACTGACCGTCATGATAGGCGAGAACCTAGTCTGCAATCCGCTGACTTAGTTTTATACTATGATCGATAGAGATCTACCCCATGTTATACGAAGGGCTGGTTTTTGTCCAGCTAGGTGCAATTGGATACCTTAAGTAAAGGAATATCATATCCGCACCAGGGGCTAGTAACTAGCCCCACATGTCAAGCTCCTACGACTAAGTGAAACAATAACGCCGCATAGTCCGATTGCCTGGTTCGCTCCGCATACACCTCCTACACGGACCAAGACGTTGGATAAGGAGTGTATATGCATATGACCGAACACCCGAGTATTATGTACATGGGGGCTGAAGCCGATGACTGGAAACTTTCAAATTTAGATAAACAGTCACACCGAAGGTAAAAGACGCTGATATAATAAATAGTGCAAACGTTATATACATTAGATTCATAAGCATAAGTCTTTACATCCGAATACAATTACTCGAAGATAATATCCTTCGACCACTGTCCTTCTACAAGGCGGGCGCCGTCGATGACGTCCTCGAAGTACTTCTCCGGCTTGCGGTGCTCCTTACCAGCGGGTGGACCAGCAGTGGCAATATGCCTCGCATTCATCTTCGCCCAGTGCACTTTGACATGAGCAAAGGCCATCCGAGCACCTTCTATGCAGGCTGAATGCGTCAATGCGTTGACCGCGGACTCGCCTTAACGAGCCGCTTCACCAATCCGAAGTAGCTACTTGGGATTGGATCAGTGGGCCATAGCCGGACTATTAAGTCCTTCATGGCCGAGCCCGCCATGTTATGCAGCTCGACCAACTACTTCATCTGGTCGCTGAGGGGCACCGGGTGTTGTGGCGCATAGAACTGCGACCAGAACATCTTCTCTGTATTGTTCCCTTCCTGGGCTCGGAAGTATTGGCCGGCATCTGCGCTGCTCCTCGGAAGATCATCAAACACGCGTGGAGAACTCCATAATCGTGTCAGCCCAATATACTTCTGCCCTCTGAAGATGCTTTGTAAAAGAAATGTCTTACCAGATGCTATCTGTCGTGCCTGCTCGATTTCTTAACGGGCGATGTGCGACTCGCCTCGCGCATCCTAGGCAGACTTTACTGCCGCAGCAAGCTCGGATGCTTGTTTCGAAGTTTTCTTCTCCAATGCCTCACATTTGTCAATGGCATCATTGAGTTCAACCTCGACTTCAGACACCTGAGCCCGGTGCTTCTCGCACTCCACCTTTTCGGCCTCTAAATCGGCAGCCGCTTTGTCAGCGTCTACCTTATTCTCCTCGACCTCCTTCTTGGCCTTGGCAATCTCGCCCTTGAGGGCCTTGAAACTCAGTGGCGCCAACTATATTATATAGAATACCATATAAGAGTTTATAAACATACTCAGTTAACTAGTCTTATTGACATAATAAAATCCACATACCTTGCGTTTCATCTAAATGCTGGTTGACGCGGTCGAGGTCTGCGTTGGCCAACAAGAGCTTCCGGTTTAGTTCGGCAACTTCCGCATCTCGCATAGTTGCCGTAACTAGTGAAGCCTCCACAACAGTCCAGCTCTATAAGTATGCTATAGCATGGATACTTCGTACGATTCTCTTCAGAATCACACAAAGCATCAGGTGCTACTAGCTATGTATGTGCATAAAAAAGAATAAAGTTCTATAAAGAACATTACATTGCTTACCTCAAAGCCTGTTAATAGGCTGTTGAAGGCTTCATTCAGTCCGCCCTTGACGGACTGAATCTTCTTCACCACCGCACCCATCACCTTGGAGTGCTCCCTCCATAGAGTCCGGCGCCTCCGGGTTACCTCTGGGCGCCGCCGTATCCACCCCCACTTGGGGGGTCTAGTATTTGGACCCCGGAGCCACATTAGGCTCCGGGTTAATGTTCGGGAGGGCCCCGGATTGTTCAGGACCCCCGTCTTCGTTCTCCATGGGGGTTGTTTCCCCATGGTCAGGGGCGGTCGAGGTATTACCTCTAGTCGCCCCGTCTCATGCCCCGCCCTCATCTCCTTGGGAGGAGGACACCAGATGGGAAGACACTTCGGTGTCCCCGCCGATCACGGGCGATGGAGCCCGGACTGGTAGGTCACTCTCCGTTTCTCCACGTGCTAGAGAGTTCCCCTCCGATAAGGAGGCGTCGGGGTGTCCTCTGGGAGGGCTGTAGGTCAGCAGGAGAGAAATACTAAGTAAGTATCAAAAATACTGAATAAACAAAGGTGCAGCAGTCAATCCGGACAAACTTACAATTCGGGCACGGGTTTCTCCCTGGGCTTCACCACGAAGCTATGTTCGGACGAATCCAAACTAGTAGGGAGGGTCATCTTCCTCTTGGGTGCGGTCGTGCCTGCTTCAGCAGGGGCCGCCCTCTTCTTCCCCTGCCTTGCGCAGGGGGCTCCTCTTCTTCTTCCCCTTCCTCCTCATCATCTTCCTCCACCTCATCAGAGGAGAGGATGTTGATTTCTTCGGACTTCTTGTCCGCAGGGCGGGGGCTATCTCCGGCCCCCTTGCCCTTCTTCCCGGGCTTCTTGACCGACGCCTTGTACGGCGCCGGGACCAGCATCGCCACCAGTCGAGGCGATTCTGGGTCTTCGGGCAAAGGCGCCGGAAACTTGATCTGGGTCGCCTTCTTCGTCCAACCCTATATATCACGCAAAAACTCCAATTCCTGTTATCATTAAATAAGGGAAGGAATATGTGTTCGGCAAATTTTCTATTACCTCTGGGGCGGAGAGCGCGGTGCTAAAGCCCGCGTCTTCGGTTTCTGCCGACCACTCCTTCTGGCTCTTAAAGAGATGCTTCTAGATCTCTTTGTGCGTAAAGCCGAAGAGATGCTTCAGCGGCTTGTCTCCTGCCGGATCGAACTCCCATAGGGAGGAGTCCCGGCTTTGGCAAGGGAGAATTAGTCGGGTCAGCATTACCTGAACCACGGATGAGAGCAGGTGCCCCTTGGGGATCACGTCGGACACACGGCTCATGAGATTCGTCACTTCAGTATGCGACAACCAGTCAAGACCTTTTTTGGTCAAGGAGGTCAACCTCTATGGGGGTCCGGATATGAAAGCAGGCTCCACCGCCCATTTGGCGTCGCGGGGTTCGGTGATGTAGAACCACTCCTGCTGCCAGACCATATTTGTCTCCACGAATGAGCCCTTGGGCCAAGTTGCATTCGGGAACTTGCTAATCATGGTGCCCCCGCACTCCGCGTGCTGTCCATCCACCACCTCCGGCTTCACGTTGATAGTTTTGAGCCATAGGCCGAAGTGTGGAGGGAAGCGGAGGAAAGCTTCACATACCACAATGAAAGTAGATATGTGAAGGATTGAGTTCGGGGCTAGATCATGGAAATCTAGCCCATAGAAGAACAACATACCCCGAACAAACGGGTGGAGTGGAAACACTAGCCCCCCTAACAAAGTGAGAAGTAAACACTACCCTCTCACCCGCCTCTGGGACGGGAATCACCTGACCCTTGGCAGGGACTCGGTGCATGATGTTGGCGGTGAGATAGCCCGTGCTCCTTAGATCCTCCACAGTCTTTTCAAGGACTGTGGAAGCTTCCCACTTGCCCCTAGCATTGGATCTAGCCATTGCTAGGAAGGGGGGTAGTGGTTGAGGAACGAGGATCGGTGGGCGCGGGAGATGAGAATGCTGGGGCTAGTGAGATTGGAGAGCTTGAGATTAAGGAAGGCGTGGGGCTGATAAAAGGGATGGGTATCCTTTTATAACGCTGTGAATATAGAGCGTCCCCCCACTTTAGCCATAAACCTCGCTGGTTTCCAAAGCGGCCGTGCATAATGCGCGGCATGGGTGCTCACGTCATAATTATAAGGATCCCACAATAAGTGGGCACGATCTCTATTCTGATGGGACATGTCAATGAGGATATACCTCGAAACGCGAAACTAGGACCAAATAAAACGGTTCGATATGTCAGTGGTTTGGACACGACGCTTCACCCAAAAGTTGTCAGTAGAGACACACTATTCATTTTCTTTTAAGAGCCTTGCCTTCGAGGCTAAGGGTTGTACTAACCTTGTAGAGCCAAGCACAATACCCATATTTGTAGAAGATATATTCGGAAGAAGGAACCCACCTTGCAACGTTGAAGACAATACGTAAGCCGAACTCATCGTCATTTAAGTCCGGTTCAGGGGCTACTGAAGGAGTCCTTGATCGAGGGGTCCTCGGGAGGCCAGATAACTCTTGGTGGGCCAGACTGGTGGGCTGTGAAGATCATAGTTGAAGATCATCTCTCGTATCCGGATAGGACTCCTATATTCATATAAAGGTAGGTTTTAGGTTCGAGTGTAATCCTTCCTTCCTCTGCAAGATGATATGTACAAACCCTAGGCCCCTCGGGTGTGTATATAAACCAGAGGGTTTAGCCCGTAGAGGCTAACGGAGAATCTAAAATCCTCATAGGCTAGATTTTAGGGTTTAGCCAATTCGATCTCGAGGTAGATCAACTCTTGTATTCATATTCATCCATATTAATATAGTAGAAGTAGGGTTTTACCTCGATCGAGAGCGCCTGAACCCGGGAAACATCATGTCCCCAACCTCCTGTTACCATCGATCCTCAGACGCATAGTTCGGGACCCCCTACCCGAGATCCACCGGTTTTGACACCGACAGTAGAACGCCGAGCTATCCAAGGTGGACAAAGGGCTCCAAGAGGCCAGGACTGAAGTGCGTGGTGTCTAGGAGGACCTCCGCCAAGTGAGGAAAATCTCCGGTGGTAAGAAATACTTACCCCAGAGTGTTTTTGGCGACAATAGGTTTGCCTCGCTGACACGGGTCTGGCACCCTGCAGGCGTTTTCACCGAGCTTCCGAAGAGTGTGGCTGCTGCGGCGAAGCACTATGCTACTTGGGAAGAAGACTCCGAGCGGCGTCTCTTCTAGTCATAGTTCCAGGCGTCCGAGCACCCTCCGCTCCTCAGCGATCAGATGAAGTAGCTGATGGAGCTACATCGGATGGCCCAGCCGGCCCTGAAGGATCTTTGTGTCCGGCTATGGCCCGAAGAGCCTCTGCTGGACAGCTACTTCGGCCTGGTGCAGAAGTTGCACGACGCGCCTCCCCAGATTGACACCGTGCAGCGTTCGGCATGCCTTGAGGGGGTTAGGCTGGCCTACGAGAAGACCATGGTTCATTGGCCTACGATCATCCCAATGGACATGGCCACTGGTCCCTCGCGAGCTCGAAAGGAGCATCGCTGCCCTGAACAATATTTCGCACAAGTTATGAATGGCGCTCGGGCGGTAGAGGGCCAGTGCTCGAAAGATGTAATGCTTAACCGAATGATTGTATTAAATTATAGATTGAACCTTATGCTTTATAATGCGGCTCACTTGCATGTTTTGTAACATAATGGTTTTATATTGATACATGTGCGACTGTATATTTATTCTGAAAGTTACCAGTCATCTGCTTCAGCCCCCAAGTGAATATCACAAGGGGTGTTTCGTCTCCGCATTGTTACCCTTAGTCGACGTCTCGGTACCCGAAGGTGGTAGTGCATGAGAGAGACTATACAATCAGACCATGCAGCATTATTGCTTTCACTTAGCCATAGGAGCTTGATGGCGGGGGCTAATGACTAGCCCCCAATATTTTTTGATATACTTAGGAGCCGAGGGGTACCTCTTTGATTATGTGGTTTGTGCTAAGATGAACCTTGCATGTGTCACAGAGAAATCACAAATGATTTTTTAAGTTTGATACTTGCATCGGATCGCTGATCAGTTCACGCATACTATGACAATAAATTTTTGGCTTTCTCCTGCTGAGGTGATTAACCGAACTAGTCGGAAGTACAATCGTAGGGATTCTCCCTTTACCTTCTTAGCCAAACTGGTGGTACATAAGAAGATAAGCACATGAGCCGGGTTACCCAACTATTAACCCAAGACATAGTTCGGACGTGGTGCATATAGTGAAATATCCGAGACGCCAAACACGCGACTACCATGTGGTACCAGACTTTTATGCATAGGGTAGATGACGATATCGTTGCTTCGGTCTATTAGCCGAACTGCATTTGAATATATGTGCCGAAATTATTCAAAGAGCGATAAAGGAAATAAATACGAGACAAGTAAGTGCTTGGGGACCATAATCAATATTTATCATTTTCCATAGGCTCAGGATGTCTATCCGTACAATTCAAACTTCCAAGCCATTCATTACAAGTATATATGTAAAGTTTTTACAGAAAGAAAGGTTTACACATGGCCTTGATGCGTGGGTCGAAGCCTCCACTGTGCCCTGCTGCACGTCTCTGCCTTAGCTTCTGTTTGAGAGAGGATGGGTGGATTTCCATGTAGAGAAAGATGCTCTGGTGGAGGGGATCCTTGAATAGGGATCTTTAGAGGTAGCCTCGTTGACACAAGTTGAAGTTGGGCATATCCGACACCACCCTCATTGTCGTCCGAAGACATGGACGTTCATAGTTCGTTTGAGCCGAAAGCATGATTTTGTGGTTTTCGTGTGGGCCCCTCGGCCGCCCATGGTATCTTGAGCGCGAAGTTGTGCTGACGAGGCACGTAGAGCGCGACTTGGGCTGGTGTGCCGTGTGGCACATATCCCTATTTGTGACAAACGCAAGTGGGCTCGCATGCCGTGGACCGAGCTCGGGTCTGTTTGTGTGTTTGTGTCTCCAGTCTTTATGGCTGGCTGGTATCTGGCCCCTATTGTGCCAGTTTGATCTTCAGCTGCCAAGGCTGCAGTGTGTTCCTCGGTCCGGAGTGAGTGCTCCGTGTTACGGTGTATAGTTATGACGCCTGAGGGTTCAATCATCTTTAGCTTGAGGTATGCCTAATGTGGGACTGCGTTGAAACGGGCAAAGGCTGTTCGGCCTAGCAGGGCATGGTAGCCGCTACGAAAATAGGCTATATCAAAGATCAATTCTTCGCTGTGGAAATTATCTCGGGAGGCGAACACTACCTCCAGAGTTACCGTCCCTGAGTATCGGGCTTCGATGCCTAGAATCACCCCTTGAAGGTGGTGCTGATGGGTTTGATCCTTGACGGTTCTATTCCCATTTTCCTCACTGTATCGACATAAATCAGATTGAGGCTGTTGCCTCCGTTCATAAGGACTCTGGTGAGGTGATACCCATCGACAATGGGGTCGAGCACCAGGGCCGCCGATCCTCCATGAGGGATACTGGTCGGGTGGTCCCTGCGGCCGAAGGTGATCGGACAAGCCGACCATGGGCTGAATTTTGGCGCTACTGGCTCGACGACGTAAACATCTCGTGGCGCACGGTTGCTCTCCTTCCGTGGTATGTGGGTGGCATAAATCATGTTAACCGTCTTGACTTCAGGGGGAAATGGTTTTTGGCCTCCATTGTTCGGCCGACGAGGTTCATCATCGTCCTCGCTCCGAGGGCATTTACCATAGTCCTCAACTGCAAGCTTGCCCACTTGTTTTATCACCCAACAGTTTCGGTTGGAGTGGTTAGCGGGTTTTTCAGGGGTACCATGTATCTGGCAGGGCCTGTCCAATATTGCATCCAACTTGGTTGGGCCATCGTGGTTGCCTTTAGAGGTCTTCTTTCGTGATCCGGACTTCGGAATGCGGAATCCGGCATTTAATACTGCCTCCTCAGTCTCGCTGTCATCATGATGATGTTTGCTTTTGTTGCGCCGGGTCTTTCCATTTCCATCAGTGACTTTAGAGGTGCCATGTGTTTCAGGGTTGGTTCTTTTATGAGCGAGCCAATTGTCTTCTCCAGTGCAAAAACGAGCTATCAAGGAGGTGAGAGTTGTCATTGTCTTCGGCTTATCTTGGTCGAGCTATCGTGCGAGCCACTCATCCTTGACACTATGTTTGAAGGCGGCTATGGCTTCGGCGTCCGGGCAGTCGATGATTTGATTCTTCTTATTCAAGAATATGTTCCAGAACTGCCGGGCTGACTCTTTGGATTGTTGGGTTACGTGGCTTAAGTCATCGGCGCCCGAAGGCTGGACATAGGTGCCTTGAAAGTTGGCTCGGAAAGCATCCTCGAGCTCCTCCCAGCACCCTATAGAGTCTTCGGGGAGGCTATTTAGCCAATGTCTGGCCGGTCCTTTGAGCTTTTAAAGGCTTGTACTTGATGGCGTGGAGGTCAGCTCCTCGTTCCATGTGAATGTCTAGCAAGAAATCTTTTATCTATATTGCCGGATCCTTGGTTCCGTCGTATGGCTCGATGTTGACACGGTTAAAGCCTTCGGGGAATTCATGCTGCATCACCCTATTTGTGAAGCACAACGGGTGAGCGGAACCCCCCCAATTCGGGATACATCGCGTCGGAGGTCATCGGCAATCCAAGCTTGTTGTTGTTCCCGGACTCTATCATTTTGGTTCAACCCAGCTTCATATCCATCCTGACTATCGGGAAGGCTTTCTTTGGGTCCATACAGGAACCTGCTTCGAGCATCCAGGTCATCTCGTAGGTCGTATTTACCAACCGGTCGCGTTGTTTCATTGCCATAACAGAGTGTTGGGGCGACGGGCTGTTCAGCTTCCTCGACTATCCTATCCCATGCTCGAGGGTGGTGGTCTGGCTGTTCGGCCTGAGTGTGCCATAGATCTACTGGCTCTATGGCCTCGTCATCTAATTCTGGCAGCAGTCTACTCTTTGGGTAGCTCTTGGTCTGCCGCCCATAGCCGTACCTATTGGATTCCTGCTTCCGTAAACCCTTGAGAGGTTCGAACTCTGGGGTGCGCACGAAGAACATTCTCTCCCCAACGCGCTCGCCATACGATTCCACGGCCTAGCTCAACGAACTCAAAGAACAACGGACACCGAGGATTATACTGGTTCGGGCCACCTTGCGGTGTAATGATGAACAAGTACAATGGATGAACAACCTCTGGAGGAGAGGTGTTCTTGGGATCGAATGATCTTGTGGTGTGTGTAGGGTGGAATGGATCTAATCTCCTTCCATGGTGGTGGCTAGGTCCTATTTATAGTGGCCTTGGTCCTCTTCCCAAATATTGACGGGAAGGGATCCCACAATGGCAAAAATTGAAGGGGAACAACTAGTACAAGCTATCCTGACAAAAGTGGTCTTCGTCTACCAAAGGCTCTAGTGGTGGCGCCGCGCTGGGCTCCATGATGACCTACATTATACCGTCCTGACGGTCCTTGGTCTTGTTGCACCGATATGGAAACCTTTGCTTGATTCCTCAGGACTTCGCGCCTGCACTTGCCCCCTTAGCACCAAAGAGGAAACTGGTACACTGCGCCCGCCTGGCCTTGGACGTCATGGCTCACGTCATGTGAACCTCGCGAGGTTTGCCTTGCATAGATATCTCCGCTCCTCGGGAGCCAGCTTAGAGAGGCTGCCCCCAGGGAGGTCTTGCTGTCGTTTTCCTCGCGAGGCTTGGACCCTCGTGAGGATCTTGAGCTGTGGTTGCTGAAGCTGGGCCGTACCAGGCCGCTGATGGAGCCACGTCACGGGCCGCAGGCAGGCAAGTCTGGGTACCCTCGTTCCCAGGACGCTGACAGTAGCCCCCGGGCCCAAGGTGCGCTCGGACTTGGCTTCGAGACGAAGCCAAGGGGCAAGTGCGGAGCGCTGCGTGCCCCAATCGCGTGCGGTCTTGGTCGACACGTGGCGACTTCATTAGACGTGGGTGTCTCCGCTTCCCCACGCTGCCTTGGCAACGGCCCTCATCTGACAAAAATGCTGGCGAGCGCTGGTGGGTCTTCATTACCTTCCTTCTTCTAGTTCTAGATCCCCTTCTCCTTCCTACATCAAGAGTCTCCAGATCCGACTGATTTCTCCCCCAAGTTCGCAGCCGATGGCGCCCGACAAGGCGAAGGCCACTCTCTCACCCTCCTGGTTTGAGCCTGCCTTGAGCGCGCCCACGGTCATAGAGAAGAACCTCGCCATCGTGCTCCTGGTGACGGTGGACGGCAGCGACGAGGAGAAGGAGCCTGAGCTCCGGGCTGGCTCCGCTGTGCCGGAGGCCTCACGCAGTACTTTTTACCCTTTCTTTATGCACAACGTCTTCGTGGGGCTAGTCCCCCTTTCTCCAACTTCTTATTTGCCATCCTCTTCCATTATAAGCTTCACACCCTCGATCTTCACCCCAACTCCATCCTTCTTCTGTCGATCTTTGCATTTTACTGCGAGGCATTCGTGGGGGGTAATACCGTCTATGGCATTGCTTCGCCACTTCTTCTATCTCCGGATCAAGGACGGCCAGTGCTTGGGGTGCGCGTACTTCGTCGTGGCCAATGGGGCAAACGCAATCTCGAGAGCCGGGAAGAAGGCAGAGGGCTACAGGAGCAAGTGGGTCTTCATGGATGCGAAGATCTCCTACCTGCTGATGATGCTACGGACAAGGGTGCGTGTGTCTCACGACAGGTGGAACAGCGTGAAGCTCAACGACCCTCGGGCTGAGCAGCTATTGGCGAGCATGGTGGCTGAGAAGCTGACGAGGCCATGATCATCAAGGAGTTTCTGATGCAGCGCCTGGCTCTGCTCCAAGCAGACTCGCGCCCCTTGTGGAAGCTCATGGATGAGGAGGACAACCTCCACCTGCACCCAGATGACTTGTCCGACGAGGAGCTGGGCAAGGTCCTCCGTCTCCTGGTCGCGGAGGACCAAGGGTACCCACCTGACACTCATCTTCCGTTGTATAGCCGCCCGGAAGGGGCGCAGATTGCCGCTGCCATGCCCATCTTCAACGAGCGTGGGCGACTGCCGTCGACACCCACTGGGGCCTCAGTGGTGCTGTCCTCCAGCGAGTCCGGCCAGGGGGAGGAGAAAACGGACTAGGAGGCGATCCGGGAAGGAACGGGGGAGACTTCTCCCCCGTGCCAGACTGACATCCTCCGTGTCCTTTTCGATGATGATGACGATGAAGAGCAACCAACCAGGGAGTTGCCGCGCTCCACCGGGGTTACCACGAGGTCACAGGGCACCCCCTGTCGGAGATATTGACCACGGGTGTCCTCATTGACCACCCATGGTATTTCAAGACAATTTGGGGACGTCTGTTACCCCCTGGCCGCCTACACATCGGGCCGCCTCCTAGGATAGCTTACCTTAGGAGCCGGCTGCCAGCACGCGGCAGGGGCCCAAACAGGCGGCAGCTCCACAGCCAGCAGCTAGCAGACGGTTCTACGCCTCTCCCTCAGGATGCGTGTTGGGGGACCACCGCGCAGCTGAGGCATGACCACAGTGGAGCACGTCCTTAGAGAATCTATAAGGGCATGGCTACAGCGAATGTGTACCTTATGGCCGTCCCATAGGCGGCGAGTCACTATAGCCATGCTGCCACTGATCAAGCTTAGGTTAGAGGAAGCCACTATCCCACTATTCACAGACGGCTGGGCCAGCAGGCGGCTGGCCCCACCGGCTAGTGGGTAAAGTCATAAACAAGACGCCCCTGGCAGGCGACCAGGGGAGGCGGCCGCCTGGTAACAGACGGCCAATCTTGCCCTTGAAGTCTGGACCTCATCAAGATGACAAGACAGGGCATGGCGGCAGTGCACGGCAGGAGATGGCGGCACTGTAGCCTCTTCCCTCCTGACGATGCGGCCGTCAGCAGAAGCACGCCTACACTGAAAAGCAATCACATGGGGCCGCAGGCGGCGGGCCCTAGCAGACAGACGGCGAGGCAGGCACCAGAAGACGCTGATAGCCGGGGGCCACTCCGTCAAGATTACAATTGTACCCCAGGGGGGTAGGCCTATATAAAACCCCCAAGGTTCTCCATGAGAGGAGGTTGGAAGATTAAACCCTAGAAGAAAGAGAGCACGTAGAGAGAGAAAGGGAGAAACCCTAGCAACCGTCCCAATTCCCTGGAGCGAAGGTAGTGAGCTAGCCCTGCTCATCTTCCTCCTCTAGACGACACAGCTCAAGGAGCAACCTTGTAGCTACCATAGTGACTTTAGTCATGACGCGGAGTCCCCGTAGGGCAGGACCAGGGGTGTTATCTCCACGGAGAGCCCCGAACCTGGGTAAGATCCGTAGGCATCCTAAGTTCCGCCTTATCCCATTTCCAGGGCCCGGCTACGCTCTATTGTCCCCATGCATTATTAGCCATCCTTTGGCATTTGTCGCCCCAAAACCCCGACATTTGGCGCCCACCTTGGGGCAAGGTGCACCGTCATCCGGAGACATGTTCTGGATGGGAACTTTGTTCCTCCCTGGTGAGCACAGCCAGCCTGGCCCGCTCGCAGGCGTGGAAACCGGGATGCTTCGCGGCACTGAGGCCGCATGCGCCGCGAGCGGACTCACCGACCTTCTCGACGGCGTCCACATTCATGACGAGCCCTCTCCGGCGGCCGAGCCAGTAGCTCCGGAGAGCTGCCTCGTCGATCTCCTTGAGAAGCTCCACATCGTCGATGAACGCGCCTCTGATGTGGAGTCAGTACGCTCTTCTGACCCACCAGTAGACATGATCATCGACCTTGACGGAGAGCCCATCGATTCCTTCCTCGAGCACGTGGTGATCATCGACGACCCCCTCCCTGCTCTAACGGGCGGCAGCACCGCCAGCACCGTCACGGAGGTGCTCGCCACCAACAACGGCGAACTGTCTGGCGGGTCGGGCCAGGACCCGCTCCAGGCCGCCCTACAGAACCTCGCCACACCTGTTGTGGCGGGGGCAGACGGCGCGGCGCTGGAGGAACTTCGCATCTCGCTCCTCTACAACGCCAACAAGCTGGCCGCTTCCCGACGCCTCACTGAAGCTTACCGCCGTGAGATGGACCGTGCCATTTGCGTCACGCCGGCTGCTGGCGAGCCTAGTAGGGCTGGCGCTGTTCGCGATTGCGCTGGGCTGCTAGCAGACATGCTGGGGGCCCCACGGCCTGTGTACCTCACTCCATCGGAGAACCTAAGGGCTTCCCAGGCGGCAGTCGATGAGATGGGCCACTTGGAGGGAGACGAGCTTCGCTGCGTGACTCAGCGCGCCAGCCAGCTCCTCGATGCTGCTGCTGTGTAGCAGGAGGCCGATCGCCGAGCATCAGAGGCTGGTGCGCAGGCCGACAACCGCCCCCTTCGGCGGGAGCAAGGAGCTACGTCCCGCTCTCCAATAGTCGGCGCCCCCAACCGGCGAGACTCAGAGCCGGCCGCTAGCCATAGCCGGCAGACTCGTATCACCATCGAGCGCGACGAAGACGGCCGCCCAAGGGCCGTAGAGCGGCGAGGGGAACACCCGCCTCCTCCTAGGCGGGAGAGGCGCTTGTCTCCTCCGCCTGTTGACCACCCCTCTCTAGCAGGCCGCTTGGGCCGCCGCGAGGGGGTTGGGGAGAACGAAGCCCGCCACCGCCTAGACCGACTGGCTCGGTCCCAGGCGGTCGAAGAAGAAGAAGACCTCGGCCCGGCCTGTTTCGGCCAGAGATACCGCCAAGTACAATGGATCAGTGAAGCCAGATGACTGGCTGGTGGATTACTCCACAGCCGTCAGCATAGCAACCGGCAACAGGCGTGTTGCGGTGAAGTACGTGCCACTTATGCTCCAGGGCACGGCCCGCACGTGGTTGAACAGCCTCAAACCCAACAGCATCAACGGCTGGTTGGACTTCACCGACGCCTTCACTCGCAACTTCACCAGCGCCTACAAGCGTCCTCCCAAGCCGCGCCAGCTCTCCCTATGTGTCCAAGGCCCAGATGAGTCAGCCCGCGATTATCTGACGCGTTGGGCAGAGATGTGAAACTCTTGCGAGGCGGTGCATGAGGTACAAGCCATCGAGTATTTCACGGCCGGGTGCAGAGAAGGCACCTTGCTCAAGAAGAAACTCCTTTGCGACGAGCCCGCCATGCTGGACGAACTGCTGAGCATAGCAGACAAGTACGCCACCGTTGATTCCTCCATGAAGACCGAGCTGCAAGTGGATGCTTCTGGAAAGATGACTCCTCCAACTCCCAAAACACCGGCTGGAGAGTCCAGCCGACGCCAGCAGCCGAACAATCACAAACGCAAGACCCACGCACCGGCTGCCAACAACCGGCTGGTGGTGGCAGTTGATGGCCAGCAGCGGGAAGCTCAAGCAGGACCCAAGCGCCAGAAGGGCGGCAAGCCAGCGTGGCAGCCAACTTTCTCCTTCGACCAAGCTCTAGACGCCCCCTGCAAGTTCCACAGTGGCGCAAATCCTTCCAACCACACCACACGAAAGTGTCATTGGCTCACATGGATCGCCAGAGGAAAAGCCCTACAGCCACCGCCTGCTGGGCAGGCGGCCCCGCCTCCCATTCCACCGGCTGTTCGTTTGGGCGGCCAGGTCCAGGATGAATTCCCATAAGAAAACGGGGCCTATGTCGTCTTCACAAGCCAGGCGGGTGATAGGCACAGCTGGCGCCAGCAGCGCAGAGAAGTCAACACCATTGCCGTCAAGGCCCCAGAATTCATGCATTGGTCTGAGAGGCTCGTCAGCTGGAGCCGAGAAGATCACCCAGCTGTCATGCCTTCACCAGGGTCCTATGCCTTGGTTCTGGATGCGACACTCTCCACCGACAGATGGGCCTGTCGTTTCTCCCGAGTACTGGTAGACGGCGGCAGCAGCATCAACATCATGTACCGCGACACCATGGAGAAATTGGGCATCAAAGAAAAGCAGCTTCAGCCTACCAGGACTGTGTTCCACGGCC
Source organism: Secale cereale (assembly GCA_902687465.1). Classification (NCBI taxonomy): domain Eukaryota; kingdom Viridiplantae; phylum Streptophyta; class Magnoliopsida; order Poales; family Poaceae; genus Secale; species Secale cereale. The sequence goes on from LR738715.1 coordinate 512,743,250, forward strand.
TTGTGCCAGGCCTCTCTTGCTCACCAATCGGCAAGGCCAAGATTGATGTCCTGTTTGGTGACAAGGAGCATTTTCAGAGAGAGCCAGTCTGGTTTGAAGTGGTGAACCTGGAAAGTCCCTATCACGTGATCTTGGGCCGGCCTGCTCTTGCAAAGTTCATGGCCGTACCCCATTATGCCTACCTCAAGATGAAGATGCCGGGCCCCAAGGGAATAATCACCCTTGCTGGGGACTACGAGAAGTCCATCGCATGTGCAACAGCCAGTAGTCATCTGGCCGAGTCCCTTGTTGTAGCTGAAGAGAAGCGCCGCCTGGAACGACTGGTGGCAATGGCTGGCGAGCAGCCAGCCATACCAGCCGACCCCAGGGAGGCGGAGCCGCAAGGCTCATTCCAGCCGGCCAAGGAGACAAAGAAGATTGCCTCGGACCCATCTCACCCAGAGCGATTTGCTGTCATAAGGTCAAACCTAGACGGCAAATAGGAAAGCGAGCTCGTCGATTTCCTCCATGGGAATCCGGACATCTTTGCATGGTCCCCCAAAGACATGCCGGGTGTCCCGACGGATTTCGCCGAGCACAAGCTCCATGTGAGAGAAGATGCAAAGCTGGTCAGGCAGCCGCTATGCCGCCTGTCAGAAGAGAAGAGAAGAGTTGTTGGGGAAGAAGTTGCCCGCCTGCTAGCAGCCGGCTTCATTATGGATGTTCTCTACCCAGAATGGCTCGCGAACACAGTCCTAGTGCTGAAGAGGAACAACAAATGGTGCATGTGTATTGATTACACCAGCCTCAACAAAGCCTGCCCTAAAGATCCGTTTGCTCTGCCGCGAATAGAACAAGTGATTGACTCTACAGCCGGATGCAAGCTGCTGTCATTCCTTGATGCTTATTCCGGGTACCACCAGATCAAACTCGATCCGGCTGACCGTCTGAAGACCGCCTTCCTCACGCCATTTGGGGCCTTCTGCTACCTGACCATGACATTCGGCCTGAGAAACGCCGGCGCCACCTTTCAGCGTTGCTTGCAGAAGTGCCTCCTCAAGCAACTTGGCAGAAGCGCCCACATTTATGTGGATGATATCGTGGTGAAGACGGAGAAGATAGGAAATCTTTTGGAGGATCTCCAACAGACATTTGAAAACTTGCGCCGCTTTCAGATCAAGCTAAACCCGAAGAAATGCGTCTTCGGGGTACCAGCCGGCCAGCTCCTTGGCTTCCTGGTATCTGAACGCGGCATCGAGTGCAACCCTACAAAGATCAAGGCCATTGGGAGAATGGAGCGGCCAACTCGTGTGCGAGATGTCCAGAAATTCACAAGGTGCCTCGCATCACTCCGCCGTTTCATCAGCTGGCTGGGAGAAAAGGCACTCCCCCTGTATCAACTGAGGAAGAAGACCACTTTCTTCGAGTGGAATCACCAGGCAGACGAAGCTTTCCAGCAGCTCAAGAAACTGCTGTCCACCCCACCTGTCCTGGCGGCGCCAACAGACAAGGAACCCATGTTCCTTTACATAGCCGCCACCAGCCGGGTGGTTAGCACGGTCATTGTGTTCGAGCGCCCAAAAGACAGCAGAGCCTTTCCCGTCCAGAGGCCGGTCTACTACTTGAGCGAGGTGCTGTCAGTCTCCAAGCAGAACTACCCCCACTACCAGAAGATGTGCTACGGCGTGTACTTCACCGCCAAGAAACTCAAGCAATACTTCCAAGAGCACCTGATCACGGTTGTCTGCACGGCCCCGCTTGCTGAGATCATAGGCAACAGAGATGCTTAAGGAAGAGTGGCCAAGTGGGCCATCGAGCTGCCCCCCTTCACCATCTTCTACCAGTCGCGCACGACCATCAAATCGCAAGCATTGGACGACTTCCTCGTCGACTGGGCCGAGACCCAGTACCTGCCGCCTGCTCTAGACTCAACCCATTGGCGGATGCACTTTGACGGGTCAAAGATGCGCACTTGCTTGGGAGCCGGCATCGTCCTCACCTCCACCAAGGCGCGACAAGCTCAAGTACACCCAGCAGATCCACTTTGCCACCTCTAACAACGTGGCCGAGTATGAGGTACTCATCCATGGGCTCCGGATGAACAAAGAGATTGGTGTCCGCCGAGTGCTGTGCTATGGTGACTCAGACTTGGTTGTCCAACAGTCATCTGGGGACTGGGATGCCAAGGACGCAAATATGGCAAGTTATCGCTTCCTTGTCCAGCAGATCAGTGGGCATTTTGACGGCTGCGAGTTCCTCCATGTGCCACGAGCTGACAACATGCAAGCCGACACCTTGGCACGAATCGGCTCCACCCGCCAAGCAATACCAGCCAGCGTGTCACTTCAATGCCTGCGCAAGCCGTCTATCAAGCCTTCACGGGAATCAGAGTCAATCTTCATACCAGCTGATCCTGGAGCAGACGGCCCGGCAACTTCAGCAGCCGGATCGAAGACTGCTCCAGCAGGCGGCCTTGATACTCCAACTCCAGCAGACGGTCCAGCAGTCGCTGCGCCGGTTCCTGGCCCGGGGACTGCTCCAGCAGACGGCCAGGTGGTGCCAGCCCCAACAGACGGCCCGGGGTCTGTCGCAGTCGGCTCGGGGACTCTGGAAGCACAACAGGCGGCTCAACTCAGCGGGACAACATGAGTCTTAGCGCCATCTTGGGCATATCCAATCCTCACCTTGCTATTCAGAAGAGAGCTGCCAGCAGATGAAACCTTGGCACGGCAAGTTCAACGCCGAGCTTCAACATACACAATAGTCAACAAAGAGCTTGTCAGAAAAAGTGCAACAGGAGTCTTCCAGCGCTGCGTGGAAGCAGAAAAGGGTCTGGCTATTCTGAAGGACATTCACCAAGGGGAGTGTGGCCACCACGCGGCCTCAAGATCTCTCGTCGCCAAAGCCTTCCGCCACGGTTTCTTCTGGCCGACTGCTTTGGACGACACCAAAGACTTGGTAAAAAAGTGCAATGGCTGCCAGCGCTTCAGTTCCAAGCAACACTTCGTGGCTTCTGCACTCAAGACCATTCCGATCACTTGGCCATTTGCCGTCTGGGGCTTGATATGGTGGGCCCCTTCAAGACAGCCCGAGGCGGTTGACACATTTACTCGTGGCAGTGGACAAATTCACGAAGTGGAACGAAGCAAAACCAATCAAGAAACTCAATGGCCCAACTGCTGTGACATTCATCGCAAACATCGTAGTCCGGTATGGCATCCGCACAACATCACCACCGACAACGGCACAAATTTTGCGAAAGGCGCACTGGCCCATTTCTGTGCAACACAGGGTATCCGACTAGACCTAGCATCTGTTGCTCACGCACAGTCCGACGGCCTTATCTTGTCTGGCATCAAGCCCCGGCTGGTCGAACCCTTGGAATGATCAGCCGGCTGCTGGATTGAAGATTTGCCATCCGTCCTCTGGAGCCTCAGAACAACTCCAAACAAGTCCACCGGCTTTACTCCTTTCTTCCTCGTTTATGGGGCCGAGGCCATCATCCCAACAGACGTTGAGTTTGACTCGCCTCGCGTCACCATGTACACAGAAGCCGAAGCCAAAGAAGCACGAGAAGACAGCGTAGACCTGCTGGAGGAGGCCCGGCTGGTAGCACTCAACCGCTCCACCATCTATCAGCAGGGTCTCCGCCGCTATCACAGCCGGCCAGTCAAGCCACGCTCCTTCCGGGAGGGGGACCTTGTGCTCCGGCTGATCCAGCGAATAGCCGGCCAGCACAAGCTCTCGGCTCCTTGGGAAGGACCGTTCATCATCAGCAAGGTACTAGGGAACGATGCCTACTACCTCATCGATGCCCAGAAGCCAAGAGCACGCAAGAAGACCACTCGGGCAAGGAGTCGGAGCGCCCGTGGAATGCAAACCTACTTCGTCGCTTTTATATCTAAAAGAAAGTATGTGTCGCGCTATCTACTTTATTTTGAGAACCAATGGGACCCCCGAGGAGTTCTCGGGGATTGCCCCTTATCTATATGATAAGAATTATGCCTGTGAATGAGTGTTGTTCATTCCTTTGTCCGGCACCGGAGCCTAGCAGACGGCCCGGGGACTGGCCGCCTGGCCCTATGTTTAAAACTTCTCCTTAAAATAGTCGGACAAGTAATGTGATGGCATCCAAGCCCTCTCCCTCCTTCAGTCACAGACTCGCAGAACACGGTTGTCCGACCTGCAGGAGCCAAAGGCAAGAAGAGGTGCCCACATGAAAAATGGCTAAGGAAAACAAACATAGGGCAAGACGGCCCTTCATACAAATTAGCCGGCTGTTACGCAGCCGGCCAGCCGGCTTCGGGCTTAGCCACGTCGCCTTCCAGAGGGCGACATACTAGCCCATCCGGAAAACAACTAAGTACCTGACCCAGCCGCAGAACCACAGAGTAGCTATTTGGCTGGCAGGACGACACTTAAAGGAGACAGCAAAAGAAAATCGCGTTAAGGAACCAAGGGCGGGGCTAATCCTAGAACCCAGCCAAATTGCATAAACACTATGCAGCATTAAAAGAATATTTACATCAAAATAGGCCTCAAGGGCCACCTTCCAGTAGCAGCTTACTTATACACCCAGCGGGAGCAATTGTTCGGACTAATCCTATGAAGTCTTACGAGGAAACATGAATCAACTGATACAAGAACAAAGCCTAGGGCACAGCAGGAGGAGCGGGCGGCACGACGGAGCCGGCTTCTGGGGGGGCCGCCTGACGGGTCTCGGCCTGGCCACCTCCTACGGAAGGCGGAGCCGCCACACCGAGTCCGCTTGTCGAGGATTGGTCAGGCTGGTGGCCAGCAGACGGATCCGCCTCCTGTCAGCTGGCCTCCTCGTCGCTATCGCCTTCCTCCTTTCCTTCATCGCTGGAGGCGATCTTTTCATCTAGCTCTTCTGACGCTGCCAAGTCTAGCCCGAAGTTGCTGGGTGGCACCACATGACCATTCTCATCCAGCTCTGGGACAAAAATGGCGGTGTCGGCGTACTCAGCAAGGGCGGCGGCACGTGTGGCGAGATCTCCTTGCACCGCAGCCAGCTCGGGCTCAGCTTCTACACCGAAGGTCTTCAACTGGTCGAGTCTCAGGTCCGGGTACCAGCACTTGGCAAACTCCAGGGCGTTCCACGCACCCGCCCTCGCTGTGGCACCCTTCCAGGCCTCGAAGCGGTGGCCGGCCGCCTCCAGCCAGTCGGCGGTCCGGCTAGGGATGTGGAGTACCGGAACGCCTGGCCAGAGGGTGGCCAGCACTTGGGCACCAGCACGTTGCAGACGGCGAAGCAGGCGGTGGGCCAGCTAGAGGCGCGCCTTGACAGCAAGAAGCTACTCCGTCGGAGTCCTCGGGGCGTTGGGTGCGATCACTCAGCCCATCTTGCGCCTCTCGTCACGCTCTGCCTCGATGGCCTGGCTGGCGGCCACAGAGTGGCCCGGGAAGAACTCTGCAAAAGCTAGAAGAAGAATCAGAAGAAAGAGAAGCGGCTGTAACAAACGGCAGGCATAAGAAGAAGAGGCAAACATCTTACCGTCGACCATGTCTGCAATGGCCCCATAGCCGTCTTGCAGAGCCGCCTCCTTCTCGATCCAGTTCGAGCGCTTGGCCTCGAAGTCTGCCCGAAGGAGCGCTTCGGCGTCCGACATCCTCCTAAGCTCAACCTTGTGGGCTGCTGCCTGGGCTGCCAGCTCCTTGGCCAGACGGTCACGGTCCTGGTCGGCAAGATCGCGCTCTCGCCCCTTGGCAGCAAGCTCTGACTAGGCCTCGCCCAGGTGGTTGCGTAGGTTGGCTGTGACTGCTGGCAAGGGAGGAAGAAGAAAAATATCAGCATTAGCAAAAAGATAACCTTGGAGTTCAAAGCTGCCTGCTCAGCAACCGGCTCGGAACTCGGGGACTACACCCATCGGGTGCTCTGACGCGCCCTCGCAAGGACAAGAGGAGGAGCACTCACCCTGACTGTCTGCCAGGGCAGCCCATAGTTGCGCCAGCTGCTGGCGCTGGGCATTGTAGGAGGCCACCCGGAGGTTGTGGTATTCCTACAGCAAGACACAAGATTAGCCCGCAAGGTACACTTTGGAGTTCCAAGCCGCTTGCTTAGCAGCCGGCTCGAAACTCGGGGGCTACACCCAGTGGGTGCGCTGACGCGCCCCCACAGAAGAAATTGAAGGAATAAAAGCAAAAGAGCATGGAGTCAACGTACCCGAACAGAGGATCGCGTAGCCACGAACTCCTGCATCACCGTCTTCATGACATTGCTCAGGGAATTGAAGCGGTCGAGGACATCATGTGACGCGACAATCAGCCGCCGCCGCCGCCTCCAGGCCTCCAGCCTGATGGCGCCGTGCTGGTGGCTTCATTCTCTGGCGCGGATGAGCTGGCGCCGCCGGCCTCTACCTGCTGCGGCACGGAGACCGCCCTCACAGGGCGCGGACGGGCACGAGCTTGGGGGGCCGGCTGTGGGCCTGTCACCAGCACGCCCTTCGCTGGCGGCACCTCCGCTCCTGCAGGCCGGCTGCGCTGCGTCCCAGCATGCGGCGCGGGGGGCGGCGCCTCCGTCTCCATGGCGACGCGGACGTCCCCCTCGTTGTCTAGAGCCGGCTGCTCGTCAGCAGCCGGCACTCGGGCGGACGGCTCCAAAGAGCCCGCCTCTTGGAGGACGACACGGCCCGCTGGCTGCTGGGAGCCAGCCTCCTGCTCCAGGGCTCGGGAGGCGGCGTCTGCCCGGGCCTTAGTAGCCGCCTCGGCCTCTGCCCTGGCAGCGGCATCAGCCACCGCTCGCTCACGGACCGCGGCCTCCTGCTCCACGCGCGCCTCGCGGGCGTTCCTCCCCGTCGCTTCCCGGAGCGCGGCGGCAGGATCCACGCGGCGAGGCGCAGGGGGGACATCCGTGCCACCCACAATGGAGCCCCCTGGCGCCCGCGAGAGGTAGAGCGGCGCGCTACGTGGGCATCCTGAAGAAGATGGAAAATCAGCCAAGATGGGAACGACAGAAGAAGATAAGCATCAAACAAAAAGAAGAAAGCAAGGTACTTACCCGGATAAGACCGGCCTGGCCTTGGGTAGCCTAGGTAGGATCGCCTTGGCGGCCGCCTCCCGGCGCCTGACGGCGGCGGTCGACAGCCGGAGCCTCTTGGGCTGGGTGCCAGATAGCCCCGCAGAAGACCGGCGCTTCACGCCACCGGCTACGGCCGACGGCCCCGCCTATTGGCTGCCTCGACCAGGCGGATCCGCCTCCCGGACGCGGATCGGCGCCTCCTCCTCCTCCTCCTCCTCCTCATTGTCCGGCCAGCTTTCGACGCCGCCTGCCGGCTGGCCGCCTGCTGGCTGGCCCCCGCCGCCTGTCACCTCTTCCTCCTCCATGGTGGCGGCCCCAAGATCGGGGTCGCTCGTGTAGCTCTGTGAGCGATCTGGTTCCAGAGGGCGGCCTGGCTGGTCAGAGCCCGGTGCCGGCTGGCCGGAGAAGATCTGCAGACGACACCAAGATCAGACGGCTATGGCAGCTGGAAAGAAAAGAAAGAAAAATAAGAGAAGGCAGGAAAGCTCACCGCAGGCCGCTGGTTGCTGCGGCTGTAAGGCGCCTTGCCAAAGGCCCAGCCGGAGTTGGAGACCTTGCAGTTGGACACGTAGTTCACCAAGTACGCCACCTCCTTGTATGGCATTAACTTGGTGCACGTCCGGCTGGGGTCACGGTGCCCGCTCATGTCACAAATCAAGTGCGGGCGGCGTTGCAGCGGCAGCACCCGGCGCTCCGCAAACGTGAGCAAAAGGTCAGCAAAAACCAAGCCCTCACTATCCCTCAGCTCCCGGAGACGCCGCACGGCGATGGAAGCACCTGCTATGAGAGAGGTGGGCCGGGTGCACCTGGAGTCACGGGGCTCGGCAGGAGGGCCGGGTGCCCAGTCCGGCAAGCAAATGAAATCATGGGCGGGATCGACGTTGGAGACATATAAATATGTCTTCTGCCACAAGTTCACCGACGCCACGAGCTGCGGCGCCGGGAAAAAGTTTCTTGACCCGCTGCGCTTCACCGCAATACATCCCCCACACTGGGCGGCCACGCTCTGGACTGTGGTACCGAGCTTCATGTAGAAAAGCTCGGTCCACAGCTCCATCATGGGGAGGATGCCGAAGTATGCCTCGCATAGGACGACGAAGGCAGACAACGTCACCGCCGTGTTCGGCGTGAGGTGGTGGGGCTGGATGTTGAAGAACTCCAAGAACGACCGGAAGAAGCCGCTCGCGGGGAGGCCGAAGCCGCACGGGAAGTGCGAGTGGAAGATGACCCACTCACCCAACCGCGGGGCCGGCCTGATCTCCGCCGCCGGCTCTAGGCGCACGGCGACCTTGTCGGCGGGAGGCAGCTTCCGCGCTCGACGGAGGTAATGGATGTGTTCCTCGAAGACGTCGCTGCCGTCCCACTCGCCGTGATGGCAGACTGGCGCTGGGGCGGCCATGGCTCAGGGCGGCGGCTCGCTGCGGAGTTGGCGAGAGGAGCGGACGGGAGTGAGGAAGAAGAAGGAGAATGGAGAGGGGCGGGCACGAGAACGGCGCTAACTTCACTCCCCCGGCCTACTTATAGTCTCAAGGCGGCGAAGCCGAGGGGGCGGGCGTGGGATCAACTGCTCCACGCCCCACACGACCCCCGCCTTTTGCGCATTAAATGCGCGTGGGGAGGGCAATCGATTGCCCCTGCCACACCGGATCCGCGCGCGGACCGAGGCCCTGTAGTGGTGGGCCCCAGCCCCCTGTTACATCCTATCACGCGCGTGGACTGGCAGGCCGATGCGACGGGGTGGCGACGCGTGGGGAGCCGCCAACGGTCGGCAGACCTGCACAGCAGCCTGCCGGCCAGGCGGTGCCTTCCCATTGAAGATTCGAAGACGGAGGTCCGACTGCCAGGAGCCGACCCCCTTTGCGAAGGCCTGGCCTCCAGCAGACAGATCTTTTCGGAAGACGGACAAAGGACGCTGGTCCCTCTTAGGGGGGGGGAGCTGCTGGAACCCCGCAGCCCTCAAACACAAACCGCAGAGTTCCACCATCTTCGGGGACTACTGTCGGAGATATTGACCACGGGTGTCCTCATCGACCACCCATGGTATTTCTAGACAATTTGGGGCTGCCTGTTACCCCCCGGCCGCCTGCTCATCGGCCGCCTCCTAGGACAGCTTACCTTAGGAGCCGGCTGCCAGCAGGCGGCAGGGGTCCAAACAGGCGGCAGCTCCATAGCCAGCAGCTAGTAGACGGTCATACGCCTCTCCCTCGGGATGCATGCTGGGGGATCACCGCGCAGCTGAGGCATGGCCACATTGGAGCACGTCCTTAGAGAATCTATAAGGGCGTGGCTACAGTGAATGTGTACCTTATGGCCATCCCTTAGGCGGCTAGTCTCTATAGCCATGCTGCCAGTGATCAAGCTTCGGTCAGAGGAAGCCACTATCCCACTACGCACAAACGGCTAGGCCAGCAGGCGGCTGGCCCCACCGGCCAGTGGGTAAAGTCATAAACAAGCCGCCCCTGGCAGGCGGCCAGGGGAGGCGGTCGCCTGGTAATAGACGGCAAATCTTGCCCTAGAAGTGTGGACTTCATCAAGATGACAAGACAGGGCGTGGCGGTAGTGTACGGCTGGAGACGGCGGCACTGTAACCACTTCCCTCCTGACCATGCTGCCGTCAGTAGAAGCATGCCTATAGTGAAAAGCAATCACATGGTCCCGCAAGCGGTGGACCTCAGCAGACAGACGGCGAGGCCGACACCAGAAGACGCTAACAGCCGGGGGCCACTCCGTCAAGATTACAATTGTACCCCGGGGGGTAGGCCTATATAAACCCCCCAGGGTTCTCCATGAGAGGAGGTTGGAAGATTAAACCCTAGAAGAAAGAGATAACGTAGAGAGAGAGAAAGGGAGAAACCCTAGCAACCGTCCCAATTCTATAGAGCGAAGGTAGTGAGCTAGCCCTGCTTATCTTCCTCCTCTAGACGACGCAGCTCGAGGAGCAACCTTGTAGCTACCATAGTGACTTTAGTCATGACGCGGAGTCCCCGCAAGTGCAGGACAAGGGGTGTTATATCCACGGAGAGCCCCGAACTTGGGTAAGATTCGTAGGCATCCTAAGTTCGACCTTATCCCGCTTCCAGGGCCCAGCGATGCTCTATTGTCCCCATGCATGATAAGCCATCCTTTGGCATATGTCGCCCCAAAACCCCGACACCCCCCGAAGAGGCCGCAGACCGGGGTTCCGAAAAGGGGTAGGTCAGCGCTGATCCCCAAGGGTGGCGCCTCCGCTTCGCCGTCGGCCGGCACTGCTGCAAGGCCTACCGCTGTGCCCCCATCTGCTCCTGGGGCTCGGGCGCCGGTGCCCTAAGTCCCGAAGCTCTTGGGCTTCGTGCTCCAGAAGATTGCGGGGGATTACGCCGCCATGGACCAGTAAGTTTTCCGCCCTGATTCATGTTCCTGTCTTTGCTGCTGCCTCTTGATGCTTCTCCCTTGCGCCGTCAGGCCAGCGTCGGTGATGAAGAAGAAGAGGGAGTCGGTGGCGACCCCTGGGACCCAGCCACCTGCCTCGATCACGTCACCCCAAAGCGGGAGGACAGTGTCCACGCTTCAACAGCCAGATCATCCTCGCTAGTTTCAGAGGCCCATCCAGAGAAGGCAGTCTCCATGGCCAAGCCGGCTCTGGAGGCTCCTGCCCCTGCTCGTCCTCCGAGGCTACGAGTGATCAGGAGCCCCCTACTTCTTCTGCTGCGACCACCCTGCAGGTCTTGGCCCCGGTGCCGCCTCCTCTTTTTTCTGTAACGCTGCTGAGTCGCGATCTTCCTGCTTTGCCTGATTCTCTAGAGGGGGCCCTTTTTGCGTTGACCCAGCTTCACGATGACCTCCAAGGCCCCGACCGCCACCTGGAGTTGGGGCGCCTGGAGCTAGTTTCGGGGTGGTTGCGGTCCGATACAGTTGTCCGGGCGGCATGGAGCCTGGCCATTACGGCCTCCGATGAGGGAGAGTAGGCTACCGGCCTGGCCTCGACTGCCCGCGACGTGGCACTGAAGGACGCCAAGGCTGCGGATTAGCGCTGCCTGATGTTGGAGGCCGAGCTGAAGACCCTGCACGACGAGCGAGCCACCGAGGCCCGCTAGCTCGGGGTGCGGGAGGAGAAGCTGAAGGCCCGGGAGGATGTGATCGCTGGCTGCGACACCGAGCTAGTGCAGTCGGCGCGGGAGCAGTATATCCAATAGCAGTTCGGTGCTTCCTCAACATTTTCAATAATCTTTCTTCTTCATGTTCTGAAAGGTTAGCACTACAAATAATAGTATATATCCTTTTCTCATCAACATAAGCATATTTTAGAGTGTCAGGTAATTGTTTTAATTCAAACACAAGATCACCTTTAGGTGGAGGAGGACCTCCTAGAGTTTCAATAGGTTGTTGTTCAAACAACATTCTATCTATTTCATTCTTTCATGCATATGTAAATCATTTTCGTGGTCTAGCAGATATTTCTCTAAATGATCAGTAGGAGGCACAACAATAGAAGCAAGACCAATAATTTCATCCTTACTAGGTAAATCTTTTTTGTGAGTTTTTCTACTAAACTTGGAAAAATTGAACTCATGAGACTCATCACCAAAACTACCATCGACAGTTTGTTTAGCACAATCTATTGTAGAATTGACGGTGCTCAAGAAAGGTCTACCAAATATTATGGGACAAAAGTCATCTTGTATGGAACCAAGGACTACAAAATCAGTATGGTATTTTATTTTCCAACACAAGACTTCAAAATCTCTAGCAATCCCAAGTGGTGTGATTGTTTCTCTATTAGCAAGTTTAATAGTAACATCTATGTCTTCTATTTCAGCCGGTGCTATGTCATTCATAATTTCTTGGTACAAAGTAAAATGAATAGCACTTATGATAGCACCTATGTCACATAGACCATGAGAACAGTGATCTCCTATTTTAACTGAGACGACAGGCATGCCAACAACGGGCCTGTGTTTATCTTTCCCTTCAGGTTTGGCTATTCTGGATGCTTCATCTACTAAATAAACAACATGCCCATCGATATTATCAGCCAATAGATCTTTAACCATAGCATCACTAGGTTCTACTTTGATTTTCTCAGGGGGTTTAGGTGCTTTAATATTACTTCTACGGGCCACATTTGAAACCTTAGCATGTTCTTTTATCTTAACAGGAAAAGGTGGTTTCTCAATGTAAGTGGTAAGAACAACTGGATCAACATTGTAGAAAATAGCTTCTTGATTAGCAACTACTAGTTCTTTAATTTCTTCTTTAATAGGGGGATGATATTTAAACCACCTCTCTTTAGGGAGATCAACATGAGTAGCAAAGGATTCACAGAAAGAGGCTATTATCTCAGAATCAATTCCATATTTAGTGCTAAACTTTTGAAAAGCATATGTATTCATAAAAGATTTGACACAATCAAACTTAAGCTTAATAGCTGAGTCTTTACCTTCGTCGAGTTCCCAATCCTAAGAGTTGCGTTTAATTCTTTCCAACAGATCCCACCTAAATTCAATAGTCTTCTTCATAAAAGAACCGACGCAAGAAGTATCAAGCATGGATTGATCATTACAAGAAAGTCGAGCATAGAAGTTCCGAATGTTAATTTCTCTCGAGAGCTCATGATTGGGGAATGAATATAACATTGACTTGAGCCTCCCCCAAGCTAGAGCGATACTTTCTCCTTCACGAGGCTAAAAATTATATATATAATTATGATCACGATGAAATAGATGGATAGGATTTTTTTTTGATGGAACTCGATTTTCAAACGATTCCAATTCCAGGATCCAATATCATCGCATAGCCTATACCATGTCAATGATTTTCCCTTCAAAGATAAAGGGAAAACCTTCCTATTAACTTCGTCTTCCGGTAAACCAGCAAGCTTAAATAATCCACAAATTTTATCCAGATATATCAAATGCATGTCATGCTATGTGGTTCGATCTCCTGCATAAGGATTAGCTAGCAATTGTTCTATCATACCCGAAGGAATTTCATATTCAGTATTTTAAGTAGGTGCAGTAGGTTGAGGGGCAACAAATTGTGGTTCCGGTCGAGGTGAAGATACCCTTAACAAACCCCTCAAAGGATTGTTCTCCATAGTGACAAGTGACAATAAATTTCAGCACTTAGTAATAGTTTTTCCTTACCAATTTCCACTTACCAAGAGCGGTTCACCACTCGGCAACAATGCCAGAAAAGAGTCTTGATGACCCACAAGTATAGGGGATCAATCGTAGTCCTTTCGATAAGTAAGAGTGCCGAACCCAATGAGGAGCGGAAGGAAATGACAAGTGGTTTTCAGCAAGGTAATGTCTGCAATCACTGAAATTATAAGTAGCAGATAGTTTGGTAGCAAGATAATTTGTAAAGAGCAAGTAATGGTAACGACAAATAATATGTAGCAAGATAGCCCTATTATTTTGTGGCAAAGGACAGGCCAAGATGGTTTCTTATAATGAGCAAAGTGTTCTTGAGGGCACACGGGAATTTCATCTTGTCACTTTCACTGGCTTGATTCGTGTTCACTACTTTGATAATTTGATATGTGGGTGGATAGGTACTTAGGTGTTGTTCTTACATGAAGAAACTTCCTACTTATGATTAACTCCCTCGCAAGCATCCGCAACTACGAGAAAAGTATTAAGATAAAATCTAACCATATCATTAAACTATTGGATCCAAATCGATCCCTTAGGAAGTAGCGCATAAACTAGGGTTTAAGCTTCGGTCACTCTAGCAACCCATCATCTAATAACTACTCCACAGTGCATTCCTTTAGGTCCAAATATGATGATGTGTCATGTAGTCAACGTTCACATGATGCCACTAAGGGAATCACAACATACATATTATCAAAATATCGAACACATATCAAGTTCACATGATTACTTGCAACATGATTTCTCCCGTGACCTCAAGAACAAAAGTGACTACTCAGAATTGACAAACATGTTCATGATCAGAGGGATATTAAATGGCATAACAAATCTGTAAATATAGTCTTTCACCAAATAAACCATATAGTAATCGACTACAAGATGTAATCAACACTATTAGTTATCCACAAGCACCAATCCCAGGTTCCGGTACAAAGATTGAACAAGTAAGATGAACTAGGGTTTGAGAAGAGATGGTGATATTGAAGATATTGATGGAAATTGCCCTCCCCAAGATGAGAGAGTTGTTGGTGA